>BTCW01000008.1:22415000-23132500 GCA_033239725.1 Echinochloa phyllopogon
ACCTTATTATACAAATATAGATATACTCGTGCAACATAGGCACTAGCTACTGTGAAGCCAGCAAGATAAAACATGTGTGGCCACATACTGGTCCTAATTCGTTTTACTGGGTCAAGGTTTAAATAGCATGTGCACAAAGGTAAATACTCCGTAGTTCATTGGCTTCGATAGTCTTTGGAGTCACGTACATGGTATGATATATGTGATGGCCGGTTATCCTAGTTATTATTAATTTGATGTCACGAATTAAAGCTGCTTGTTGGCGGTAGTCACCATGATGATGATGGCATTGCTTACTTGAGACGATTGGGGGTGTGAAGGTAAAAATGCTGACACAAGTACAGGACAAACCCTATCGATTACCCTCCTTCCCTTTTTTTTTCTTTATCTGATGGGAAACGAAAGCTCTTCCTGAATTCTGTATTCATTTATGCTCGATCTCAAGCACCACCAAGACAAGGAATCTTGATATTTATTCTGTGTTTGGTGGCTTGGAATCCTTTCGGTCTTTATCGCATCGCCACTATATTATATGTTTACACATGAATGGTGCCTTCATACACCACACTCGCGTATGATCGACGTGCTCATCAGAGGGAAAGTTAATCTAATATGCTATCCATGTCCTTGTTCAATTTTATGGCATACGATAGAACGGGTTATTTCAGTTCATATTCAGTTCATTCGACACCCCTAGTTCTGACATGGTCAACAAATTATAGCATCTCACTTTCTCCATGGCAACAATTAACCGGAGCTGACCCGGTAAATCAAAGTCCAGGCTCTTGCTGATGATCTCTACAAGCTTTGGAGTAGTTGGTTTCTTGGCTTGTAAGTTTAGTGCAGCATCGATTCATGATCACCGTCATCGATCAGGCAACAAACTTAATCCACTAGTTAGTGGCAAGGCTTTTACCGTAAACAATTATTAACACCACAATTGATGGCATTGCAGCTGCTTGATAAGCTCGAGTAGTCAATGCGATCATTGAAGCCCTAGCATAGAGCTTGTCATTTTCGCATGCTAAGTCAAAGATTTGCCGGAGATATGCATGATTATGTTCCTCCATCCGCGTTCTTCTCACGCTGATTATGACAACAACGTTGGTAACTGGGCAAGTAGCTTGAGAGTGCTTCTTGCTTAGCCATTCCACTTGAAGTAGTAAACTCTAGATTGGAAGCATTCCGGAGTATATGCGATGAGGTATATGTGACACTTCAAAATTGGATTGGACACGTGCGTCATCCTACAAAGCATATTTTATTTGGTGCTGCTAATTACCAATGGTGATATGTAGCTTACTACGTTCTCTGTTCTAATGTAAAACATTTTGTTTTGGCTTCATATTGAACGTTAGGTTTTGATCATTGTTTTATTTTGTAACAAAATCACTACCAGAGAAACCATCATCCGACCCCCTCAAATGTCTCAGCGCATTCAAGACCGGTGCTAATGCAACATTAGCAACAGGTGCAAAATTGGGGGTGCCCCGGGACCCTTTAGCACCGGTTCATAAATACGACCCGGTGCTAAAGGGGGTGTCCCATGCTACTTTAAAAGGAGCGTATCTTCTATCATATCGTATGTGTTGCGTAGGTGAGATGGTTAGGTGGGTACACGCGAGCCAAGAGATCCTGAGTTTGAATCCCCGCAGTTGCACACATTTTTTCTACCGGTGGACACCTTTAACACTGGTTATTTGACCCTAACCGCTGAAATAGCACCAAGGTTTTCCAACCGGTGCTAATATCGCTTCCTCCGGTAGTGAATATAATATTATAGGTACAAGAACAATATTGTGTGAAACAGTTTAGAACATGATTATTTTTGTACAATTATTATACAATAGACATATTTGTTATAATTTACCTAAGGGATATGCCATAAATATATTTGTTATAATTTGGCTAAGTGATATGAAATCTTTAAAACTTGAAAGGGTTATAATTTGGCTTTTCAAATACAATAACCTTTCTATTTGTGAACATAGAGAGTACTATTTTTTCATGATTCGAGGCTACTTCGGTCACAAATATTTGACATGTTTTCAAACGTTTCAGTAGGAATATAAATTTATACCATATAAGTTTTCGTGGCAACACACTTCCATAACACATTACGATTTTGTAAATATAGCACAATAAGAATTATCCTTGTCCCTCAATAACAAGTGCTCCCTCCGTTCTCTAATATACATCACTATAGCTTTCTTCTCAATACACCATACATAATATCGTGATTACACTTTTTTGTCCAACTCTTCCATGTCCCGCTGCAGCAAATTGTCATCCATGCATGTTTATGCTCAAGCAGCGCCTCACTTTAATTCTTGTTTCCAAGTCTAAGCTGACTTATATTTGAGACCGGAGGGGTATTTCTTACAGAAAAATTTACGAACTTACTAAATTTTATCCTGAAAATTATTGGGCCTCTAAATTTTCTAGTGAATCTGAACTCGTCGTATGGGCTTCAACCGGCCGGTATACGAATTAAGCCCAAATATAAACCCTAACGGGCTCTTTGTGGCCCATGTCCACACGGGCTGACGGCCACATCAACAATACAGTCCAGATTTATTTTGGCCCATTAAACGAGCGCCACTCTTTTCCTAAAAATAATTGGACCAAAAAAAAAAGAAAATAGGAGACACGGCCACACGAGCACCACCAGCACAACAGCCTACAGACAGCAGGAAGGGGCGGCGGACATGGCGCCGGCCGGCGGCGGCGAGGGCATGATGACGAGGGAGCAGCTACTCCACCTCTTCTCCCGCTTCTCCTTCCTTACCTCCCTCCCTGGTTGGTCCCAGTCTCCCCGCATTTCAGATTCGGTTCCCATCCTCCACGCGTCCGGTTTTCCCTAATCTTTGTTCCTTGCTCCCGCGCTCCAGAGGTCAAGCAGCGGATAGCCGACGCCGTCAGGGACAAGCAGGTGCGATGCCCCCGCGATCCGGTGGACATTCCTCATCTTTAGCGCTCGCGGTGTCTCTTGGGGGATTTTTAAGTGTTCGGTTTGGTGCTTGGCACACATCTTTCTTTGCCTGATTAGCTGCGCATTTCACTCGCACTGCTCGATTGTCTTGGGTCAGTTCTTAATTCTAGTTTGGCAACTGAAATGTGGGGAATTTTGAAGGGATTATGTGGTTTGTTTAGCGCAATTTTGCATGTGAAAGGGTTGGAAATATTTGTGCAAGTTACAGAATGTGTGTGTTATGCTGTGCTCGTAGGAGGCTGTGGCCGTGACCACTGAAATACAAGAGGAGATCCTTCGCGAGATGGGTATAGGTATGCAAATTGCATTCAACCCGAGCACCATGTTGTCGCTCTGTGGTTTTCTGTAGGCTGTAGCATTTAGACATGAAGTTTATAATGATTGTTCTTTTGACAGTGTACTATTGCAATAAGTGAATGAATAATCAATCTGAAGTACACTATGAAAGCAGAAACCTTCAACTATGTATACAACAAGAGACAGAACACTTGGTGCTTAATAACAATGGGGGCTACTTTTTTTTCATTTCATTTTAAAGTGACCGACTTTCTTTTTCTAAATTGAGTTTACCAGCTTTAGTCATGAATGAAAATGACGGTTTTCATAGCACTAGCAATATAAACCATACACAGCAGTAGCAGTACAGAATCATAAAAAAACTTGACCATGGTGAGAGACTCCCACCAGGGCAGCAGGCTTTGTTATAAGAAGGTGACGTGCTTCGAACTCGGGTCAGCATGGGAGTTTCAACGACTCCTGGAGTTCAACGCTCTAATCATAAGGCATATTATGTTGATTGAAAAGCAGGAATCTGAATAATCTACCACTCTTGAAGCTGCCAAATGGTTGCTACTTTGTCTTCAGAGATTGTTTTGCTTCAGGATGGAACTTTAATAGATATTATCATTTTCATTAACATTTTGGTGAAGGTTCTTTTCACTCTGGTTAAATTGATATTTAAGATACCTATGACACATGAAGGTACGGCATTCATGCAATCATGCTAAGCTAATATCCGAGCATTGTTGAACATAGACACATTTTACTTTCTTTCGGTAGACCTATTTTACTATGCTGGCTATTTCTATTGCATCAAAATAGTTTTGCTGAGTACTTGGCTTATGTCATGATTAAAGAATGTAATGTTGCTGAATTTAAATAATTAAAATTTCTAGTCTTGTAGTTTTGCAAAAGGATATGGTTTATTTTCTTCACATTTTACAATTAGTTTTGCAGAAACATTTTACAATTGGTTTTCCATTATGTGGAGATCGTCAATTTCTGACTTGATGCATTTTGACATGTTATTTCTGAATGTCAGATCCAAGTCTTGGCATTGGTTGCCTGGGAAAGGTTAATGTTATTTATGAAAACGACAAAGATTTGATGATTAAATTCTACCAATTTGTTGCCAAGTAAGTGACTTGCTTTCATATGTTGGTCCCAAGTCAGTCTAAAATGGTATGCTATAAGAAAACAAAGGGCTACTGATGACTGTTAGAGTCAATAAAGCTTAAGCATTTCCCTTAACCAGCCAACATAATTCTGATGAGCACCTATTTTCTCTCTTTGTATATTTTGAGTTGATATGTCTAGTCTTGTAGTTACAACTTACAATAAGGCAACAGTGCATGTGAGGTCCTTTAGCTTCAGTTGGGAGATAGCACTAACATCAGTTTACTGATATACTCGATATAAATATGAACTTGACCCACATTAATGATTTTGTGTTATACATTAGTTCTTTATTCATTTTAATAGGAAAGGAGCAATCAATTAGATGACTAACCTTCACACAGAACAAGATGCATATGACAAAACTATCTGAAACTGGTTTTGTAAATAATGTGGCAACACCTACTCAATTGCAGCAATGGTTCCTAAGAACTTGTGGCTAAAGATCTGTGTTTAGCTTTTTGTCGTTTTATTTGATAGAGAAGAGATGGCTATTGATGAAGCTGAGCTTGAACCTAGAGAAATGGCTGAAAAACTACATGCTCAACAAATATTACAAGAACAGGTGAAGCAACTTCATTATTATATTCCTGTCAAAACATTCGTGTTGTTTATAATTAAGCTGTAAATTGCATGGTTTGATTTGTCGCTGCAGCAACTGAACATGCTAGTTGAAATGAGGAAGTATAGCCCCGAGAGCCAATCTGTCATACTTGAGACTGTATGTGCATCTTTACCCATCCTCATTTCCCTCCCCTCCCCTCGGATTCTAGATTAACAGAAGAAATACATCTTTACTTGCCTGTGATTCATGTGCAGTTGCGCAAACAATTGGAGGAAGCTAATTTTGACATCAATGCATCGATCTTGAGTCCAGAGCAAATTCAAGAGATCATTCCGAAGTGATATCATTGTCAACAGATGAGATCAATACCAACCATGTGGTGTGTTGATGGGGTGCTTGTGCATCTACCTTTGTAATCACTAGAAAGAGTGACCCGTCATGTCTATTTGATACCTGGTGATTCTAAATTGCGTCTGAGAAGTGTAAATATACAAGCAACCACGCGAAACAAACCGATTTTGCAATGATTGTTTTCAGGGATGTAAAAAGCATCCTTACTTTGCTAAGTTCTTAGGGATACTCCTTTCTTAACCATCCATTCGGGAGTAACACAAATATCGAAGCACACACGTCTCCCTTTTTTATCTGAAGACTCTTATGAGGCTAAAGAAAACAGTGCATAGCTTGCTTTTCTATTATGCACTGACATATTAAAGCATTTACAAGGGAGGGCTTTGTTCACGAAAAAACAGAGCTCATAGCTTATCAGTAATCATTTTAGATTTGACCTGTCTTGCACAATCCATAGGTTTCATCTCAATCCTAGCACAGCAAACATGCGGTTTGTTTTCTCACAATTTGACCATTCAAGTCGTTTGTCTTAAAAGAGTCACTGGTGGTTGTAGAATCTAGTTTGGTAAAGGAATCTTTATATATTTTAGTAAAATGCTCTGTTAATAACAGATTGTTATGGATCATAAATCTAGAAATGAGTCAAGTCTATTGAAAAGGCAACGAATGCCAAGCAAAACCTCAAGCATAAGCAAAATCTACAAAGTGTAGCTTATACATACACAGAAGATACAGATATTGGCATGTGGATTCTCAGAAAGCCTTAGATTCATCTAGGTGAGAGAAGCATCAAGCATAAGCCCAAACAAAATTACAAATATTTCACAGTAGCAGCAAAATTGTGGAGCATAGAAACACCATTAGACGGAATGACATGAAATCAGCTACAGATAGCTAACCCACTAGACCAGCAGTCCTGCTCAAGGTCTGATCTTCCCCCAGTTGCCAAATTATACAAAAACTCTTGCCCAACAAGGCTATGCTTGTGGTTAGTTTGATGTGTATATTCTAACCCTTCTGACCCTCTATTCCTATTCCAGATGCCACTTATCGAACCATTGTACCCTGTAAATGGCTGCAACTGCAGCGAAAAAGCAGCATTCATTACCAATCTTGTGTAAATCTGCAACCAATCTGGTCTTTAGTAGACCTGTCTGATGTTGATATTTATCCGGGAATTCTTGATATAGTCCAAGATAAAGCAGTCATCTTCGCCAGATAATTGTGAGACTAGTGCAGAGATTTCTTGTTGGTCACTTTCTGTGAAGATCCGTGGTACACCTGTAAAATGAAAGCCAAAGGTTAAAATGGAAACGAAACCTGACGACAAAAGGCATTTCAACATTTTTAATATGAAAAACTTTCATTTATAAGTGAATTACCATGGAAACGTTCTCGTGCTTCCCCAGCCATCAATACTATGTCACCACTTCGCAGGAACATTGCTGTTGGAACTTCATCTCTTGTCTTTCCACCAAGAAGAAAGATGCACTTGCAGCCCAAACTAAAAGAATGAAGATGATATGTTAAAAAAATCTAAATTACAAAACAAGTTAGAAGCTGGACTTTTACCTTATGCTTACAATAGGTTTTGTCCAATCTGCTTCCATGTCATCAACATGGCCACCGAGCATATCACCTACATAGGTCAAAGCTTAATATTTTAGTACAGAAATGAAAAGGAGTATGAAACTATAACTATTCAAGATAATTCCAAATAAACTATATCAATCTGAAGGCACCACTCTTTAGAGACAAGCTACACATACTTGGACCAT
The DNA here is from genome assembly GCA_033239725.1 of Echinochloa phyllopogon. Classification (NCBI taxonomy): domain Eukaryota; kingdom Viridiplantae; phylum Streptophyta; class Magnoliopsida; order Poales; family Poaceae; genus Echinochloa; species Echinochloa phyllopogon. The sequence goes on from BTCW01000008.1 coordinate 22,422,142, forward strand.
AGTAGTTCACTATAGCAGCTTCTGGCTTGAATTCTTCTCCAGAAGGCATAGCTGGAATAGCCATATTTTTGGCAAGACTAGCTAGGGCATCTGGAATCTTCTTGTGTGGAAGTGATACATCGTAGTTGCGCTGTCAAATAGAAAGATTTTACAAAAAAAAAAGGAAGGAGAAGACATAAACCACTATCTCTGGCAACAGCCTATCAAATTGTGCATCCAAGCAAAGAACGGAATACAATTTCTAACCGACGAAAGAATAATAAATGTTATACGCATAGTGGGAGATTATGTTCTGTGTTTATTTTCATAGACATAACTGACTAAAGATAGTTTCACCTGCTGACCTGAACAATGATGAACATAGCTCCAAAGTCATTTGCTATTTGAATGTCCTTAGAAGTTGTAATTTTGTGTTCTGTATTATAATGGAATTCCAGATTCATAACAATAATGAGATTGAACCAAATCGAACATATTTATAGTAATTGCAGAACAAATTGAACAAAAATAACTTTAATGCAGTATAATGTACCAGAATATATGTCAAGCCTGAATTCAAGCAATAATGGAAATTAGCTCATTGTTTGCACCACCATGGAAGCAAATGGATACATACCTTTGACCAATCAAATTGCAGACCAAGGGTGCTCCATCGCAGTTTCCATACAAGAGTACTTGCTGCGGTTGACTTACACTCTTCCCCCTTCTGGACCTCTGAGGCCTCCACAAAATTGAAGGTTTTGGATTGTGTTTTTCCTCCACAATTACTCTGTTCATTTCTTTCTTGGACAGCAGGATTTTCCACTTCAACCAAGATCTTTTTGTTTTTAGCAGCAATGAGTAAGTCGGAAATTGAACCATATATAGCAGTCAAATTAGTCCTATTAGGTGGCTGTGGAAATGTTTTCAAGCTTTCCCTAATCCAGTAGCATTGTTCCTCAGTGGATAGAGCGCCAGGAATGAAATAGAATCCTACAAAGTTAAAAAGATGAATACAAGTATATCAGGACCATATTAGGTGTAATGATATAATGATTCATGTGCTTGCATGTTTTGAAGTTTATACACAAATCTTGGAAGCAACATTTTTTAAATTGTAAACCCGTAGTCAAAATTATGATGTTGTCATTGGCATAAGCTTTACTCCTGAAATGTCAATCATATTTAAATTCTAGAGTTGGAGGAAAGATAGGAAACAACAAGCTGAACACAACATATGAAGAGGATATCGCTCTCTAGTTCAGATGTTTATACACACTCGCGTTCCTATTAGAGCTAATGGAAATAATAGTCAAGAAAATTGGTTGATTAACGAACCTAAGATTAAAACAAAATGTTCGGTAATAACGCCATGAGTACCAGATCTGGCTGGTGGCCATTGAATTCCTACACGAAAATAACCTTCACATGAATATGCACCCCCACCCCCCGCCCGCCCAACGCTAGCACTGGCCAAATGCAATTAAAATTACAATTTATAGGAAGAAAACTGCATATATTTCGCACACAGAAGATCAACGTTTGCAAGCTTCTGCTGTTCGAAGTGCAAATGTTCAGACTTCAGAGCAACTACAAAAACCAAGCTGAACCGTCAAATTTTGACTCGAAGTCTCGAACAGAGAAGGAAGGGAGGGAGAGCTCTGCAGTTACCCGGCCGGTCCAAGAAGCAGAACACGGGGCGGTCGAAACCGGCGCAGTCACGCCGACCGATCCCGGCGGGCAGCTCCCCGTCGGCCGCAAGAAGCGCGTGGAAGTCGACCACCGCCGACAGGTCACCGCCGCCTCCCTCAACGCCTGTCGGCTTGCTCCTGCAGCGGCGAAGGCGTCAGGGTTTGAGGTTTGGGAGCAGATACGAACATGGCAACCCCAGGGACGGGAAGAGAGGCGGAGCGAGATCCTGACCTGGACTTGGACCTGGACCTGCCCTTGAGGTTGGGCGGCTTGTAGAGCTTGTACTGCTTCTCCGCCCGCCGGAACGCCGTGCGCTCCGCAGCGGCGGGGTCGGGAGCGCCGTACATCGCCGGCGGCGCGGGAGCGTGTCCTCGCCGCTTTTGCTTTGTTGCTAACCCGACCGAGTTCCGGCCGCCAGCCCGCTAGTAGTTCTGGCCCATGGGCCTAAATCATGATAGCTCCACGCTGACGAATGGGCCCCGCCGCTGGTCCAAACAACATTACCCTTTTGTTGCATTTCAGGGCTGGGTTTTTATGGGCACGTTGTCCAGGAGATCCAAGCAAAGGCTAAAGATTTCAGGGAGGTGTTTGTTCATGAGAATAGAGCATCTAATATGGATGCATATAATGTGGTAAGGAGTAGTGTTTATTTATCTCTAGGTAGACATGTTTGATTTTTAGAGCCACAAGATGGCGTTTGTATCACCCAATTTTCTGAAAGTTAATAAAGGTGGGTGATTGTCTAAAAAAATACCCTACAAATTTTGTATTTAAAAAAAGGAGAGGTCGGAGCCTCATACAAATACTGCTTTGAGTCTAAAGACAACGTATTATATGTAAATCAACTTCGTGTGCAAAAAATAAAAATTCTCATCACAGCCGCTGAATCTCCATCCGAAGATCAGAGAGAGTGAAAAACTTTAACGCTTAAACCCTCCCATCATCCACCTCTCTCTAGCCTTCGGATGAAAATCTAGCGACTGTGATGGGAGTTTTCATAGTTTACACATAAAGGGGGTGTTTAGTTCCTGAAAAAAAGGTGAAAAGTGAAGTGAAAAAGTCGCATCGGACACTGCTGAAACAAAGAACAGACCAAATGAATGCTAGTCTTCTTCTCTCCGAGCATTGGACATCCACAGGATCTGCTCGTCGGCTCCGGTGATGCCGCCGCATAGATCTCGGCGACGCGGTGGCGTCATTGCCCCTGTTGCTGTTGAGTAAGAAAAGAAGATAATGCCATGTCTCCATCTTGTCCGGTGGCTCTACAAGATCTGGACGGGGCCGATGTTGCAGAAGGCGTCCGGCGGCCCGCCGGCGCCGACGCGGAAGTGCCAGAGGCGGCCCTTTGCGGCGACGAGGTTGTCCTCGCAGAGGTACTCCCACGCGTACCACCGCTCCACGGTGCGGTCCACGTCGTGCACCGCCACGTCCACCGCCTCGCCTCCCCCCGAGGCGGCGGCGGCGCGCGCCAGCGCCGCGGCGGTGTAGATGGCGCCCATCCGGCCCGGCTCCTCCGGCGCGGCGCCGCTGGGCCCGTCGACGACGACCACGTCCCACCGCGCGTCGAGCACCTCCCGGGGCAGCGAGGTGAGCGCCAGCGGGCACCCGGACCTGCGCACCGCCCCCGTCGGCCGCCGGCACGCCGGGCTCCCGCGCGCGCGCCGCAGCAGCGGCCACGCCTCCGCCGCCGCGTCGCGGTACCGCGCCCGGTGGACGGCCACCGCGGGGTCCGCCCGGGCGCCGCCGCGGCCGCGCCAGGAGCCGAGCACCTGGCGCGTGGCGTCGGCGTCCTCGGCGCTGTCTGTGACGAAGGCGGTGGCGGCGGCCCCGGCCCCGCCCCCCGCGGCGCCGGAGTTGAGCCTGGCGAGCGCGAGGAGCTGCGGGGAGAGTCCGAACACGAGCAGCCTGCACGGCGCGCGCGCGGCGACGAGGGAGCGGAGCAGCGCGAGCTCCTTGGCGGCGAGCGCGGCCCGGCCAGTCCCGTTGCCGCCGCCGCCGGCGTCCCACGCCGGGCTGCGGGGGCCCCCCGACGAGGAGCCGGTGAGGAGCAGCAGCTTGATGAAGGAGAGCGTGGAGAAGATGACGATGACGACGGTCAGCAGCTGCTTGGGCGACATCATCCGGCTTCCCCCGCCGCCGCCGCCGCCGAGGCTCGTCATGTGCATCTGGAACTGGAAGCTAGTACTCTCCGGTCTCCTCCCCCTCTCTTTCTTTCTTTCGATCCTCCGATGGGCGGCCTAGTGGGTGCTTGATCCGGCCTACTTCCCCATTGCGCGCTGATTCGATTCCTGCTCGGGGGCTTCAGATCTCCTTCCTCCTCCGCTGCGGCGGCGGGATCTTGTCCCTCGGTTGCGTTGCTCTGCTGGGCTGTCGGTCGGGCCTTGTCCTCCGCGCACCTGTAGGTGTTGACGTCTCCGCTGGGTGATGTTTCGGTGTCACTTTTCTGAGGCCGTTGAGGTGGTAGCTGCTGAGTTCAGCTGCTACAGCCTACACCCCTTTTCTCATTCTGCATCTCGATCGTTTTGCTTGGTTTCAAAGAGAGATATTTATCATTTTTTTTTAATTTTTACGAGAGTTCTATTTTTAGAGGAGAACAGCCGGTAGGCTGGACGGATCTGCCAAGGTTGGTAGTTTGGTGTGCGTGGCCAAACTGCATTGACCAGCCGTCGTTGTGCAGTTCTCGGACATTGAACCCTTTGGGGTCGAGACATTCCGAAGGTTGGGGTACATATCAAGTGAAACTGCAGTAATGTAGTTAGATGTACTCGCTCCGTCCAGTTATGATCTACAGTTAACGATTGTATGCAGAGACCAAGAAGACTTGATCCAGCTCCATATTTCAGGGCGAAACGCTTCGTTTCTCCGCCCTGCACCACACGTGCATTCATCGCGATCTCTCTCCCTGTAACGGCGTCGTTTCTCTCTCCCTCCCAATTCTACCGCGCGCCGTCTCCTCCGCGCGCGCACGGTCTCTCCCTCCTTTCCAAAATCAGCCCGCCATCTCGGCTCGTCTCTCCATTTTTCCCCCGCGCCATCGCTGGTCCTCTTCTTCATCGCTGGCCCTCTTCTTCATCGCTGGAGTTGGGCGCCCAGCATACTTGTAAATTCCATTCCGGAGGTCATTCCGTTTTTGCTCTTGGAACGGAACATTCTGGTACCGGCCGATACCGGTGTACCGTTCCGGACTTTATTATATTAAAAATATATGAATGTATATATACATAAATATTCATATAAATATATACTTACGGCATAATTATGCTTCATCACACTGACATTTTTAGTTTTTTACCAAACTCACATATTGAACGAGGCGTCATTTGGTTTTAGCCCGGTACCGAAATGAGCGGAACAGGCGTTTGACCCGGTATTGACCGGTATTGACCCGGTATTGACCGGAATTGACCGGTATTGACCGGTATTTGACCGGGATTGACCGGTATTTGACCGGGATTGACCGGTATTTGACCCGGTACAGGATTTCAGCCCTTCTATACCGGTTTAGGCACCGGAACGGGGCATTCCGGCCATTCCGGCCGGTACCGGAATGGAATTTACAACTATGGCGCCCAGTTGACACCACGAAGGAGCCCATGCTCCATCGAATTGTGTCTGGTTTTGGAGAGCTCCACGATTCGAAGTGCAAGTTTTCTGTTTCGGACAGAAAGGAGGCGCTACTATCCGAGGGAGATGAAGAGAACGTTCGCGGGGGGAGGAAGAAGGAACTGACGAGGGAAATGGCGAACAGAACGGCGCGGTTTAGATGCCAACGGCGCGGGCGGCCTGGCGTCGGAGTCGAAGCGCGCGTGCGGCTCGGCATTGAAGAGGCGGACGTAGGACGAGACGGGAAACAAGAATGCACAGATCAAATTTTGATTTTTTTTTTATTTCGTTAAATGCAGATCTCGTAACTGGAGGGAGTATTTTTGGAATTTTAGTGTCGGAGCTATACTACTTTACTGTTTAGTTTATCATATTGCAGTTACAGGTGAAGCAGCTATCTCGAGGAGTTGATGGATGCTTGTCAGAATGGTTTAAATATCCATTTTTTTAAATATTTCTTTTGAACTCACTTTTCATCCAATTTTTATATAGATTGCTAGAAATGTGTGTTTTTATCGATAGGAATTCAGGTACGTGGACCCTAAATACATAATAGGTTTTTATATGCCACCAAACATGCTGAGTGGGTCATAATAGATAATGTTTGATTTTTCTTGTTTGATCTATAATTGGAGCTAAATGGAAGCTTTGGTGGGGGAATTTGGAATACCCTGGACCAATATGAGGTCGACTCAGTTTATGAATCCAATCACCAAAATTGTGCTCTATCTTGAAAGGGATTGTGTAGAGGATGCTCTATCACCAAAATTTGAGATGCGATGATGTTTGAGATGCGATGAATCCAATCAATGTAGAATGTGATATCACAGTTCCAAATGAACAAATAGCAAGACCAAATTTCAAACAGCCCAAGAACTAATCCTCGAGCACCTGTTGGTTAAGGCCTCACTCGCATGATAACGTTAGCCCGTTGGCTCAACTGGGCCTGTTAGTGCTACGGTAGAATACTGTGTGAATCAGAAGGCAGCATTGGGCTCAAATCAATTGGGCCTCTTGCTCAAAAAAAAATCAATTGGGCCTCTGCACTGAACATGGTTCATCCTTTATATTTTTACCTTTGTATACATGCATGGCTTTGGCCTATCCTATTGGTGAAAATAATTTCTTCTCCGCAACTTGCACAACCCTATGCAACAGAGCTAACGACAAGCACCTGTACCGCCATGGACAGCAGTTCAATGATTTTATTCATGGCCAGATCCCGCCATTTTGGCTACTCTTAAGCTATAGCGTACAGTAAGACGTCGACGTATGAATGTGTTGACAGTATTGTCCGGAGGTGAACCTACTCCATTAGAACCTAAAAGGTGAGAATGACCTTTTATAAACTGGGAACATGAAGTTTGACAGAAACTGGGGGCAAATTGAAAGGGCTATTGACTGTAAACCACTACAAAATTTATTTGGTAGGTACACTGTCCAGTGAGGTGGATGGACAAGGTAATCTTGTTTATTTGGTGCAGTACGTCCTACATATTATTCACGATAAGTACAATATCAGCATCCGAACCTTATTGCACTGTAAATATCAAATTTATTATAGTCAAGGCGAATGTAACACCGTGCCTGTGGGTTCGCAAGATAACTACCAAAATATTTTTCTTAAAGGATGAGCATTGGCTATCTGGCCCTTCGGGAAAAAAAATAAGCTAATCAAAAGATTTCTGAGGTTACCATTAGGAATATGAAAACAAATAAATATGAAAACAAATAAATAGCATAGTTTAACATATATACATATAGAACCCCAACTGGCTCATAAAACATATAATGCCATCATCCTAAATTCCAGGGGTGGACCAATTGGGCATGGTGACAAACAGCTCCATACCTAGAGTCGTATCGGCTGTAAACAACTACGAAATTTAATTTGGTCACAAAAGTTTGAGATGCGATGAAGTTTAAGACTTGAGAAGCGAAAGTGACCGTACCCGTGCATGGCCACAGGCAAACATGAAACAAATCATTTGACAGAAAAATACAAAAATAATGTGAATCAGCTATCGGTAGTTTAATTGCCATGGAATTGATCGCCAGGAGGAGGAGGCTTCGGCGAAGCTCTGGTTGACGGCGACTTATTTGGACTAGCAGCTGGGATACACATCAGCTTCGATGGTGATGCCTCCAGCAGCGTCCTGCGTTAAGGACAGCATGACCGACCAGCTGTTGCACAGCTATATTGGATGCTAGTGAAGGCTGTAATTTTGCAGTTTAACCATACCAGCCAATGTGTGGTGGTTGGTCAATTTTTTGTTTGTTATAGATCCGCCAAATAGCATGTTTGGTCATCTCATAGAGCATGTTTTAATCGGAGTGGATTATTTGGTCAGTTTGCAGTGTTTGTGGAAGGGCCCATTTATTCAGTTACATGTTTGTGGCCATACTTCTTAATTACTCCATCTCCATATTAATAAGGCGCGTCAGTTCTTGAGCTTCTCATGTTGTATACTCTTTTATGAACTAAAAAGTTCAACACTGCAGGAATTATAAATTACCCCCCTTAAAAAGGCATCGGTGACATTACCCCCCACCCCCCAACAACCTTCCTATCATTCATATCAATGGGAAATGTAATGTAGTTCAAAGAATTCCTGGCTACAATAAATTTTTATTTGGTCAATTACATGTCACTTTTAAGCTAACTTTTAGCATACACCTTTTCAACAACTCTGACCCCTTACAATACAGAAAAACAAAATGGCCAATTCATCATCAAAGTTTATTTGTCAAAGCAAAGTGTACCTCGTCATTGCCTCATCTAACACTCTATCTAGTGGGTTACATCGTATCAACAAGACAACAACAGACCTATACATTCAAATTTCTTCATATAAGAACATGAGACTCTTTCCATTTGAATTGGTTAGGCAAAACTAATAGTTTCTTAAGTTCAATATTGCTGGTAACCGTGTTCCTTTATCTAAAATAAAGCTCAGTATTTATTTGCATGAAACAATCAACTTCTATATGGAACAACATATACAAATTTCATTAACTATATATGCGTCAAATTGGACGATAGAGCCGACAAGAGAGTTTCCTATTCTTACAGAATTAGTTTTTGCAAAAAAGCAGCATATGAGAATTTAAGTTGGAATACAGGACCTTGTGAAGAACATTAATTGTGACACAGCACAAGAAGCATATATTGTGCTCATTCGGCAATGAAGCACATATTATTTATCTTGGAAGGAACTTTGCCTGGCTACCACATGGCATGAAGAGGTGTTGATATAGATATACAAATTTTTTGACAAAGTTAGGTAGTCTGCTAATTCAGCTGGTATGTGATTATCATACGTTTCGTGGGGTTTGAATTTTGCACAAGATGACAAGGATGAACTTTTTAGGTGACATCGGCATTAGATACTGGTCGTTATCCTATGACGATAACTAGCTCAAGCTGCCTTGAGAAGCTGTGGAATTTGAATCAGTCCTGTGTTGACATTCTGCATGCATACGGTCCAAAGTTCTAGAAATATAATCATTTAGTGGTGACAAAATCGGTGACCAAATTAGCTGCACACATCTCCAAATAAGGTAGAATCAAACAACTGGAACAAAAATATTATCATTCTTCCCAATGAATTTGTTCCCAACTTTGAAACCTGTTTCCGGATCTGTATCCAGAGTAACGAAAATAAAATACCCCTGCACATATTGAAACTTTCTCTAGCAGGAGGGGTAGTTCAATAAAAATTGCAACAAGAAAAACCCCTTGATCGATGATGACAGTATGATTCAGGACTTGATTTGGTCCAGCCGTGTATAACAATATATAACAAGTGAGACCGGTTCAAATAACTTTGAATGAATTTCACATGAATATATTGTGAAAATATATAGTTATAATTGAATTTCCTATTACATTAGAGCACAATTGCATTATTTAGTCCAAGTGCACTAACATCCAAAGGGCTACTTTTTGGTTGCTTGCATCAGCATTACCTAATGATATTTTTTTTTGTGAAATACCTAATGATATTGTTCATAATGCTGATTGGAAATTAGAGCATTAGTTATATAGATTCCTTGCCTTTGTATTCCTTGCAGCTCTTTGTCCCACTAGAAGCTAGTAGCAACATGCAACAACGTTAGAAACAATGCTGTGAAATTTGGGGATTGACTCATATATATCCGAATAATTTATAAAGAAAAATAAAAACAAAGCACACAGATAAACGTACCATACGCATTAGATAATTGTTATGAATGACAAAAGATAGCACTGTCTTGCTTGAACCTTTAGACCGACCTGCTCTTCAACGCCTCCACTATATCGAGACTCTTCTAGATTAGCCACTAGGTTTTAAATAAACCAACTAGACAATTTAACCGTTGTATTTATTGTCGCTGTGGATTCATAGCCTTAGAAGAGACAAATGGTATATGAACTTGTAAAACAATATTGAACATAGCTTTTAAAAAGTCAGAACCATTACCACTTCTAATTATTTATCTTTGAACAGTTGAGCAGTTACAAAGCAAACTTGTACTTAATGTATATCAAAGAGAAATAGAGTAGGGTAGAGAGGAGGTCTACAGTAAATAGGTACTCCCTCCGTTCTAAAATGTTGGTCGTTTGACTGTTTTCACTACAAGTTTGACCGCTCGTCATATTCAAAATTTTGTGCAAATTATCATATTTTTTGTGGTGGCTTGCTTTATTATTAATATAAAATCTTTGAAAATGTCTTAAATTTGACTATATTTTTTAAAAAAATTGAATAAGATGAGCGGTCAAACTTGTGGTGAAAAAAGTCAAACAACCTACATTTTAAAACAGGGGAGTAGCTCTTTGCATTTCAAAATTATTGTTCTTGAAAAAATCTAATTTATTCACCGCAGCATTGTCCTTTGTCACTTGTCATCAAAATTGGTGAAGAACCATCCTGTGTTCTAACTCAGCTGCTGCTTCGATGTGGTTTACGGTGAAGGAAATAGACCAAAAACTAATTCTCTATCATCTGTGGCAGCAGCTATCTAGTGTGAAAGCTTTATATTCCACAAGATACTTTCATGGATTATTTGTCGAGCACATAATGCTACGTACATATTGTGTGAATCCAAGTACATCCCACAATATACATACGCATGCAAAATTATTCCTATGTTACCCCAAGGATAAAATTCAAGAAAGGATTAATAGACCGTCGGACCGAGTCAAAAAATGCTTTACCTGTTTCTTCCTTTATTAAAATGCATCGCTAGTGTACATAGCACGCTAGCCATGTACGCACAGGTCCAATAATCTCATGGTGTTGAAATTAAATTTTGCAGCCTAAGAAAGACCAAGCCACCAATAATGCAGAGGACCATGGCATATACCTGTAGCTGGATGCCATGGACCCACAAAGAATACATTTTAAACAGCACATAGAAACAACTGGGGGTTTCATGTCACAGGAATTAGTTTATGCTCCCTTGATAGAGGCATTAGCATTTGTTATGTGTGCCTCGTCAATCAGTGCCCAACTGATGGGGTGGTATAGTATATTAAGAATCATGGTTAAGCAGCTGTTGCATCCTAGCTATATCTTGTTCCTTGAGGACCAAACTTGGAAGCAACCAAGTGAGAGGTCCAACAACACCTAAACCACAAGCATCATTCTTGCTACTTACTCGGCACTTCAGCTCTGTCCAAGTTCTCATTCTGACTCATCCTTTCCTTCACAATCCTAGTGCAGACTTGACTTCTTGTTCTAGACTGTTGTTTAACAGCACAAATGTGTGGAAAGATGGAGCACATCCACATGGAACACAAGGTATGTATGTGTGCTATAGTGAGTTTTTTCTGTAGTTTGACAATCTGTGTTGTGCTTTATATCGCTATTGGAAGCGCAATCTAATTTGTCATAGCACTAATAATTGTATTTGCTGTTGATATGGATCAAATTCAGGGTTTACTCGGTGGGGAATTTAAAGAGGGAGTTTGTGCCTCAATTCCCAAACCTCCTCCTCCTAGCACCTCAAGGCCTAACAGCATGGTTGTCAAGGTAAATTGATCATGACTTCATGTTTTACTAGCAAATCCTCCTCCTCCTAGCTCATATAGATGGCTCATATTTGGAACTGCACCATGCGTATATGCAGAAGGTTTGCCCTCGGGAGTTCATCCCGGCGCACATCATCGCCGAGGCGATCTCGACGCTGCACGGGCTGGACCTCCGGTGGTCGGGGCCCATCACGCCCAGCGAGCGCCAGTACGTGGAGCAGTACGTGGTGGCCATGTACCCGCAGTACTCGCACGGCCTCATCGACGGCGACAAGGACGACCTCTACTCCACCTACTACAGCGCCGGCGGCACGGCGGCGACGTCGCCGGAGGCCGGCGGCGAGCGGCGGAGGTCGTCTCCGGTGGGCTCGCCGTCGTCGTCGGCTCGGCCCGACGCGGCGCCGGCGGACAACAACACGGTCCGGCTGGAGCCGTCCCGGCTGCTGGACATCCTGACCAAGAAGTCCTCCTTCCCCGGCAGCGGCTTCATCTCCATCCCGGAGATCCAGGCCCGGAACCGCGTGCTCCGGCACTGCGGCCTCACCGACGCCGAGTACCTGGTGCTGTTCGCGCCGGCGCCGAGGGACGCCATGGCGCTGGTCGGCGAGAGCTACCCCTTCTTCCGGAGCAGCTACTACATGTCGATCCTGGAGGAGGACCGGGACTGCGTCCGGGACTTCGCCGCGTACAAGGAGGCCAAGGTCATCGCGGCGCCGGAGTCATGGCTGGACCTGCGCATCAAGGGGTCCCAGCTCAGCCAGTACTTCAGGCGCAAGTCCAAGCACGCGCCCAAGGGACTCTTCGCCTACCCGGCCATCTCCGCCGCCGCCGCAACCTCCTCCGCTTCCGGCGGCGGCGGCGGCGCGCAGCAGAAGCCGGCGAGGTACTCGCTGCACTGGGTCTCCGAGGCGCACCGGAACGCGTGGCACGTGCTCCTGGACGCCACGGGGCTAGCCGTCGGGGAGGACAGGCTGCCGCTCTCGCTGCACCGCCCGGACTTCGTGCTGTGCACGCTCGGCGACACCATGCGCGCGCAGCAGCAGCAGGAGCAGCAGGCGGCGGCGAGGGTCACCTGCCTGCTCGTCCGGAGGAGGTCCTTCGATACCTCGTTACCGCAGAAGCAGCAGTAGAGTTGTATGGAGTCGTGTTGTGTGTACTTTTGTGGTGTTCCGAGAGAAAGATGCACGGATCTCAAAGTAGGCACTTACATGTGTGATGTATGATTGCCTCTTGATGAGCCTATTTCTTATAGTTAATAGTTAAAGCATATATCCCTATCTCTATCTAGTAATAAAGTAAAGATTAATTCAGTTCATAATTTTATAAAATCCCCTAATATTTAGAGAAATCAACCCACTGCCCATTAGTATGTTGTATTTTTTTTAAAAAACATGAGGTATCATCTCCAACACAAATTACGAGGCCTTGCTTCTCCCGTCGTCCCACATCACCGCACACACCCCTTCATCTTTTCACGTCACTCGCAACTTCCTTGTCGGTCTCGGATATGACGTCTACCGAGAATATCTCTTTTGTCATGCTCCTAATAAGATGCAGAATCGGCGGCGTCTATGTATCCTATGCGTCTTCGCTCATAAAGTCCCCTTTACCTATAGCAATGCATGGAGATTAATCTACTTGCAGTATATCATCTCCTCTCGTTGTCCTGCACCGTTGGCTTCTCTTCGTCATCTCACATCGCTCGCATCCTCACCGTCATTCCCGGGCACAGTGTCTACCGAAGATCCTTCCTTTGTCTTGCTCCTGATGTGAACCCGCTGGGGTTTATGCCCGATCTTTCGATGAGAGGGGGGATAACTTCAATTTAGACTGGAGAGACGTTCACGGCCTGACTACAACACCACAAGGGCATGCGCTGCGCCTTAGCAACCGATACACCAACTCCAGCGGTTGCCGCGATCTTGTGGAGCACGATCAACCAAACCACTAGGGTAATTACTGCAAGCAATCGAAGAACAAGCAAGAACAAGTAGAACAAACAACTCAATTGCAAATATCTACCAACATAAACTCACGAAGGTGGGGTTCCGTAGACTCGAAGACGGGCGGCTGGACCAGCACGCGCGCTTACAAGCAAGTAGCAATGGCTAAACTTTCATCTAAACAAAACCTAATCTGTTTGTGGTGGCTATGGTGGTATAAAAGAGGGTGGAGGATGACCAGGACGAGGTTGGGGTCGTCCTACAACCCTAGGACGCGCCCCTAATGGACCCAACTTGATACACGGCCCATTGGCCCAAAATAAGGTGACGCAGCACCGTGGGCAGAAAAGGTCACTGTCGTAAATCGACGATTGCGGCCGCATCCGAATAGATATGAGGGTGAGTTTGGATCCATATGAAAGTAGACTTGATAAGCTTTCCATCAAGTACTTAAACGCCCAAAACGGAGTCCGGATGAAACCGTGGCGGCCGTCGCAAGTCAGTACTTTCCTGCAGTCCGAATCCAGACTTTCCAAAACGTGTTGGATTTGGTCTCTTTCCTTCCTTAGGCCAATGTGACGTGGTAACTTGATGGAGGACGTGGGAATACTTAGAATTGGTCCCCAATCAACTTCTTTGGTCCTCCATGCCTTCCATATGTGTCTAGCACTCTTTTTAATCCACGTATGTATTTCTGAAAATGAGAATGAACACACATCATGGCGCAGCATCAATTCATCGAATGTACCAACAATAGTGATATAGGATTGATTCACATTTGGTTTGCAAGCCATTAATATGGTCGTATCTAAGCCGGTGATGTCCTCATCAGCTCCTCATAGGATGCGAAATCGGGGGAGGGGGTCCATGGTGATGCGAACCCGCTTGGGTTTGCGCCAGATCATTCGATGAGAGGCGTGGGGGATAACTCGATTGGAGAAGACGACGTTCACAGCCCGACTACATCCTTCCAAAGGACGCTGCGCCTTAGCAACCGATACACCACCTCTATGGACATCGCAATCTTGTGGAGCGCGTCACCCGGCCACTAGGGCACCTGTCCTGTAAGCAATCGAAGAACTAGCAAGAGCAAGTATGGAACAAGTACTGAATTTACTAGATGGGAATAACAGGTGCCAATACCGATCTCAATCACCAACGAAGTGGGTTCCAAAGACTTGAAGACAGGCGGCTGAACCAGCACGCGCTTACAAGCAAGTAGCAATGGCTAAACTTGATCTAAACAAAACCCAAGTGTTCTTGGCAACGGCTAAGGGGTATAAGACAAAGGAGGATGACCAAAGGGGTGCTGGGGTCATGCTCCAACCCTAGGACGCGTCCATAATGGACTCTACATGATACACGGCCCGTTGGGCCAAAATAAGAAGACGCAGCATCATGGGTAGAAAACATCTCGACACAAGATAGACGATTGTGGCCGACTCAGAACAGATATGGACATAAGGTTGGATCCGTTGGAAGGTAGACTTGATAAGCTTTCCATGAAGTACTTGAACGCCCTAATCCTAGTTCGTATGTGACCGTGGCGTCCATCACAAGTCGATGCTTTTCTACAGTCTGAATCCAGTGCGCGCGAATCCTATTCCTTCTCGGTCCTCTCCATGATTCCTAATCAAAACAAGGGTGCACGTGTCTCCACAAACTAAATATGATGAACATGAACTTAGGAGTGAACTCACCTGATGATTAAGTTGTTTAGCACAAGCACGGGTAATAGGGCCAGCAACGAGATGGCATGGATGTATCCACTACAAGAAATTTAGCCTTCTGTGACGAATATCCGATGACATTTGACTTATTCGTCGTTATCATGTATGTTTTTGTGACGTTCTATATCATGCAATACAAGTTAGCGACAAAAATGACGTGTTCGTCATTAAGAGTAACTAAGAATCGTCACAAACTATTGCAAAGCCGAAATCGTAACGAATTTTGTTTTGTCATTAAGCAAAACTATTAAACGTCATGAATTTTCAAAAGAAAAGGACAATACTAGGGTGGGTCCCGCTGCCACTTGGACAAGTGGGCCCAAATTGTGTCCTAGTTGGCATGTGAATGTTACTGCATAGTGTTTTGTTTGTAGAAAATATTGTTCTAAATTCCTCTAAATTTATTTAGGCTTAGAATCGGTTTCATTTATTAGTTTTTTAAATTTCTATGGCTTGAGAAAAACTGCCATTCCCTCTTTTTCTTTGTAAACTGAGCCCGCTCCCTCCCATGACATCTTGACATGTGCTTTACTGGGTGATTTTTGAAAAGAAAAAACATGCTGATTCATTGGCCCGCTTCACCCTTCCTGGGCTCAGCCCACTCCCTCCTACAGCCTCTTGATCCAAAAAAAAAGTAGCGACCGAAAAAGTAAAAAAAATCATGAAAAATAAGAGAATCAATCCCATGACCTACAACAGAGTTGCAAACGCGTTATGCATCTGGCTTTAATTTTTTTTATTACTTAGTAATGTTCCTTGGGGAGCTAAAAAGGAAAAAAAAGGGCATGCTCCAGCAAGAATGGTACCTAAGAGCTCCCTGTTCGTATTGGGTGACTTTAACCGCCATACAATTTTAAGGTATAGTAAACTATATAACGCTTCTGTATTAACAACCGGATTTCCAAAAAAACACAAGATCAAGTGCCGAACAAAGGCATCGAACCTGCGACCTAGGGGCTGGGAAGATCGCGCTTTACCACTGCACCGCTCCGTTGGTTTTGCCTGCGATAAACAAGGGTGCACGTGTCTCCACAAACTAAATATGATGAACATGAACTTAGGAGTGAACTCACCTGATGATTAAGTTGTTTAGCACGAGCACGGGTAATAGGGCCAGCAACGAGATGGCATGGATGTATCCACTACAAGAAATTTAGCCTTTTGTGACGAATATCCGATGACATTTGACTTATTCGTCGTTATCATGTATGGTTTTGTGACGTTCTATATCATGCAATACAAGTTAGCGACAAAAATGACGTGTTCGTCATTAAGAGTAACTAAGAATCGTCACAAACTATTGCAAAGCCGAAATCGTAACGAATTTTGTTTTGTCATTAAGCAAAACTATTAAACGTCATGAATTTTCAAAAGAAAAGGACAATACTAGGGTGGGTCCCGCTGCCACTTGGACAAGTGGGCCCAAATTGTGTCCTAGTTGGCATGTGAATGTTACTGCATAGTGTTTTGTTTGTAGAAAATATTGTTCTAAATTCCTCTAAATTTATTTAGGCTTAGAATCGGTTTCATTTATTAGTTTTCTAAATTTCTATGGCTTGAGAAAAACTGCCATTCCCTCTTTTTCTTTGTAAACTGAGCCCGCTCCCTCCCATGACCTCTTGACATGTGCTTTACTGGGTGATTTTTGAAAAGAAAAAACATGCTGATTCATTGGCCCGCTTCACCCTTCCTGGGCTCAGCCCACTCCCTCCTACAGCCTCTTGATCCAAAAAAAAGTAGCGACCGAAAAAGTAAAAAAAATCATGAAAAATAAGAGAATCAATCCCATGACCTACAACAGAGTTGCAAACGCGTTATGCATCTGGCTTTAATTTTTTTTTTACTTAGTAATGTTCCTTGGGGAGCTAAAAAGGAAAAAAAAGGGCATGCTCCAGCAAGAATGGTACCTAAGAGCTCCCTGTTCGTATTGGGTGACTTTAACCACCATACAATTTTAAGGTATAGTAAACTATATAACGCTTCTGTATTAACAACCGGATTTCCAAAAAAACACAAGATCAAGTGCCAAACAAAGGCATCGAACCTGCGACCTAGGGGCTGGGAAGATCGCGCTTTACCACTGCACCGCTCCGTTGGTTTTGCCTGCGATAAACAAGGGTGCACGTGTCTCCACAAACTAAATATGATGAACATGAACTTAGGAGTGAACTCGCCTGATGATTAAGTTGTTTAGCACAAGCACGGGTAATAGGGCCAGCAACGAGATGGCATGGATGTATCCACTAAAAGAAATTTAGCCTTTTGTGACGAATATCCGATGACATTTGACTTATTCGTCGTTATCATGTATGGTTTTGTGACGTTCTATATCATGCAATACAAGTTAGCGACAAAAATGACGTGTTCGTCATTAAGAGTAACTAAGAATCGTCACAAACTATTGCAAAGCCGAAATCGTAACGAATTTTGTTTTGTCATTAAGCAAAACTATTAAACGTCATGAATTTTCAAAAGAAAAGGACAATACTAGGGTGGGTCCCGCTGCCACTTGGACAAGTGGGCCCAAATTGTGTCCTAGTTGGCATGTGAATGTTACTGCATAGTGTTTTGTTTGTAGAAAATATTGTTCTAAATTCCTCTAAATTTATTTAGGCTTAGAATCGGTTTCATTTATTAGTTTTTTAAATTTCTATGGCTTGAGAAAAACTGCCATTCCCTCTTTTTCTTTGTAAACTGAGCCCGCTCCCTCCCATGACCTCTTGACATGTGCTTTACTGGGTGATTTTTGAAAAGAAAAAACATGCTGATTCATTGGACCGCTTCACCCTTCCTGGGCTCAGCCCACTCCCTCCTACAGCCTCTTGATCCAAAAAAAAGTAGCGACGAAAAAGTAAAAAAAATCATGAAAAATAAGAGAATCAATCCCATGACCTACAACAGAGTTGCAAACGCGTTATGCATCTGGCTTTAATTTTTTTTTTACTTAGTAATGTTCCTTGGGGAGCTAAAAAGGAAAAAAAAGGGCATGCTCCAGCAAGAATGGTACCTAAGAGCTCCCTGTTCGTATTGGGTGACTTTAACCACCATACAATTTTAAGGTATAGTAAACTATATAACGCTTCTGTATTAACAACCGGATTTCCAAAAAAACACAAGATCAAGTGCCAAACAAAGGCATCGAACCTGCGACCTAGGGGCTGGGAAGATCGCGCTTTACCACTGCACCCCTCCGTTGGTTTTGCCTGCGATAAACAAGGGTGCACGTGTCTCCACAAACTAAATATGATGAACATGAACTTAGGAGTGAACTCGCCTGATGATTAAGTTGTTTAGCACAAGCACGGGTAATAGGGCCAGCAACGAGATGGCATGGATGTATCCACTAAAAGAAATTTAGCCTTTTGTGACGAATATCCGATGACATTTGACTTATTCGTCGTTATCATGTATGGTTTTGTGACGTTCTATATCATGCAATACAAGTTAGCGACAAAAATGACGTGTTCGTCATTAAGAGTAACTAAGAATCGTCACAAACTATTGCAAAGCCGAAATCGTAACGAATTTTGTTTTGTCATTAAGCAAAACTATTAAACGTCATGAATTTTCAAAAGAAAAGGACAATACTAGGGTGGGTCCCGCTGCCACTTGGACAAGTGGGCCCAAATTGTGTCCTAGTTGGCATGTGAATGTTACTGCATAGTGTTTTGTTTGTAGAAAATATTGTTCTAAATTCCTCTAAATTTATTTAGGCTTAGAATCGGTTTCATTTATTAGTTTTTTTAAATTTCTATGGCTTGAGAAAAACTGTCATTCCCTCTTTTTCTTTGTAAACTGAGCCCGCTCCCTCCCATGACCTCTTGACATGTGCTTTACTGGGTGATTTTTGAAAAGAAAAAATATGCTGATTCTTTGGCCCGCTTCACCCTTCCTGGGCTCAGCCCACTCCCTCCTACAGCCTCTTGATCAAAAAAAAGTAGCGACCGAAAAAGTAAAAAAAATCATGAAAAATAAGAGAATCAATCCCATGACCTACAACAGAGTTGCAAACGCGTTATGCATCTGGCTTTAATTTTTTTTATTACTTAGTAATGTTCCTTGGGGAGCTAAAAAGGAAAAAAAGGGCATGCTCCAGCAAGAATGGTACCTAAGAGCTCCCTGTTCGTATTGGGTGACTTTAACCACCATACAATTTTAAGGTATAGTAAACTATATAACGCTTCTGTATTAACAACCGGATTTCCAAAAAAACACAAGATCAAGTGCTAAACAAAGGCATCGAACCTGCGACCTAGGGGCTGGGAAGATCGCGCTTTAGCACTGCACCCCTCCGTTGGTTTTGCCTGCGATAAGTAAGAACCTTTCTAGTATTATCTTTGCACATGTCGCGGCTTAGCAAAAATGGAAAAAGTGTGCGCCAAGTGAAAATCGGGGCGCCAAGGGATCGAACCCGTGACCCGGAGGTTGACAGCAGCTGTGTGGCCACCGAGCTAATGAGTGAGTTGTGTTTTAGTTCATTAATAACTTTATTTATACTCTTCATCCAGTTAGTGGGATTGATGGAATTCATCCACGTGGCGGCATTGGAATGGTAGAGTTCATCACCAAGACCACGTGGCGCGCTCAGCTCGCTGCTCGCATTGTTTTTTCTTTTTAATCTACAATTAAAACTTGTAACTGGTATTTCTCGGTCCTAGTAACTCCAAACTTTGTGATTCTTTTTTCTGATTTTATCTAAAATCATTCTCTATCACTTGATGACATTTACTTGCGTGTAAACGGTTATTTTATAGAATTTGTTGTATATCTTGTCTTTTCCCACCGAAGTACAAAATATAAAAAACATGATTTTGCATAAAACTTGCTAATGTAACTTGATATTTACCAATTTTATGGTCAAATAAGGTTGTGTATAAACTTTAGGTTCATAGGAGTTGAAACGTGTTATGAGGTATTGAAATCTCAAAGTTTGACTTAGAGTTGTAAGAAACAATGAGGGATCTATCCATTTGTGAGCAAAATGTGTTATCACTTTATTAAAACTACTTAAGGTTTTTAATGAAAAGATTGTGGACCAAAAACATGTTGCTATGCCAATTTGTATATTTTTTTGACCAATTTCAAATAATTATTGTAATTATTAAGAGGTAATTTGGAGATAGAAGTTTGAATTGTCCCTAGAAAACAATTGAATTTTTCATCTATCTCCTAGATATGGAGTAATATGGAGTAATATGGAGCATATAAGCCAAAATTTTTTTTTGTGTAATTTGTTGAATTTTATTAGGAGTACATATAGTTCGACTTGCAATTACTTTCTATAAACATGTAGAAAATCATTTAAATGATAGAAAGTATCAAATGTGATCAAAATTTCTTAGAACTCCCACACAACAACATATACATATTACTCTAAATTTAAAAAATGTATTTGGGTATCTAAGATTTTTGTGTGTGCAAGTTACTTTAAAGGGTGCTTTGAAAAGGAAAGAAAAAAGAAAAATATTAAGCAGTGAAAAGTCTGCTGCAACAAGCCTATTTCGGCCCAATAAACATTTAGCCCATCAGAGAACTCCGTTTTTAATCGTCAGATCGAACTTTGGACGGCTCAGATGATACGAGCATTACATAACCCTAACTCCTCTGCTATTCCTCCCCTCCCTCAGCCTCCTGTCTTCGCCCCTCCCGCACGCCTACCCGCCGCCTCCCCTCCCGTACGCCGCTCCACCGCCGGCGATGGAGCCAGCCCCAGAGATGCGGCGTCTCCCAAAACCCCTGCCTCCTCACCTGTCTATCCCGCCCGCTTCCCCGTCGCCTCCCCTTCTCCACCGAAACCCTAACCCGGTCCTTCCTCCGCCGCCACCCACTAATGCGGCACCGGAGCGCTCCTGGAAGCCGCGGAGCTCCACGAGTCCGAGGGCGACGAGGGCGCCGAGGTCATGGAGGTTGAGGTCGAGGGAGTCGCCGTAGACGACCTCACCGGAGGGGACTGAGGCAAGGAGGTTGTTGGGTTCGGTGTTGGGCGATTTCAGGGATGGATTCGGTGTTGGGGCAATAGATCCGCTCTCGACGCGGATCCCCTCCCAGCGCGGATCCCTCGCGGCATCATCTTCTCCTCACGGCCGGCGGCATGGGCGAGTGGGGCCATGGAGAGGAGCAAGGCCCCGGCGTGGAGGGACGGCGCCGTCTCCTACTTCCACCTCCTCTTCTACATCACCATCTCCGGCGGCCAGATCTTCTTCAACAAGGCAAGCCAAAAGCTAACCCCCCTCCTCCTGTCCTCCACAATCCCATGGGATGCCTGCCTCCGACACCGTCCGGCTCGCAGTTTGCTTGATCTGTTATGCTAGCTTTGCTTGATCTGTTAGCATTTCTTGCACATGACTTGAAGCTTTGATTGATAGCATAGGTTGAAAGCTGTTCATATCTCTGAATTGTTTTGGGTGATAGCATGTACTGGTCTTAATTAAGTACCCTCACAAGAAATCTGCTAGTATATTTGCTTCCTTTGTATAAACCTGATAGTAGAACTATGTGTTATCAGTCCTTACTTAATACCGAGAAAGGATTAGTAGTATAAATTGATGGTACAGTACACCATTTATTTGAAATTGATCTGTTCTAGTACACTAACCCTCACACTATTTGCTAAAATGCATATGCTTCTGTGAATATTGATCTGTGAATATTGTTTAATTTTAGTGCATTGTAACCTTTGCCTGAGTTCATATTCGCTATTGATCTTTTAACCATTCATTATCAAGTTTGAGACCATAGATTGACCTACCAGAAGAAATGGTCCATTCCATTGTAAACATGAACATTGTAGTGCTTTAACTCTGTTATTTCACACCCTGAGATCTCTCTGTTTATAAAGGCCCGTTGACTCATGTCCTTGTGTGTGCATCTGCACATTGTTATTCAGTTATCCAATGTTTGGAGTTTTAGCAATAGTTAGGATAGCTCGGCCTCCTTGTGTTGGAGTCGATTTGTTTCTAAAGAATGGAAAGAAACTATAGTACTTTTAACTGCATTACTTTATGGATTCTGAATATTTGATTTTTGTCGTCGTGTCATGTGCCACTGTACCCTGTATCTCTGGTATATCTGCAAAAGTTTTACTTGCTACTGTTTTTCTTTTTGAAATATTGGATACCCGAAATGGAAGTTGAACACCATTGCCGTGGCCCTTTGAATTCATGACATGTTGTGATCTTGAGATCTATAAGCATTAACATTGAACTAACTATGCTCTTGTTTGGTGTGTACATGCTTTTTCTAGGTCAAAAGTTTGATCCGGCCATTATGTGTCACCTGATAGATCAGGTCATTATGTTTTTGAACCTTTACACAAGCAATCTGTTGGTGGGGCTGATAGCAAGGTATATGGTAGCTCTTCTCGTCTTGGGTTGAATTGATGCTTATTTCTTGCCAGTAGACTTCTCAAGTTAATTTGCTTGTTTGTCTTAACTGCAGCAACCCCTGACATTGGTCTTTGTGGAGACGAAGCGGGAAGCTGACTCATTGCGCTACTGGCTATACTCAAAAGGTTTCCCTGCAACAGCAATCCATGGTGACAGAACACAGAAGGTGAATGCATTGGTCATAACTGTAGTACATGTATAGCTGGTTCTTAACTAAGAACTTAACATTACATAGACCAAGGGTATATACCTTAACATCCAAATGAATGGAGGGGTGTGGGGCTATTATGTAGTATAATCTTATACAAATAATCATTGCACGAATTTTTCTCCTAGGGCATGAACAGATCAATGACTTTTCCTATTTGCCATCCTTTAAATTTGATTTAAAGAAAACAAGTTTGAAGTTATGAAAATGCATTGACATAACGAATTCCCAGATCGGTTCCTTTATAAATCTATTGACTATGTGCATTTGATTTTAGGGAAGACAACGAAGCTTGAAGTTATCACTGTAGTTCAGTCATACTGTAAATCTTTTGTTAGATGTGGTCTAGGCATGGGGGGAGCTTGAAATTACATTTATCTTGCCCTGATCTTTGATAAAAATAAGTATTCCTTCATGCATTACCTGTTTATTTACATCTCTCTGTGAATTCGCATGGCCTTTTGACTGGTGCTGATTTTAGGGATCTTATATCTGCATTTTTATTGTGAAGGTGCTAAAGCCAATGAGATAGGCTGACGCTACTGCTTGATCCTTGGGGAAATGATTGAACCAAAACCAAGACCTCAAGTCATGTGAGCCTTTTTCTTATTCTAATATATTTATTGCTGTATAAGATTTTAGCAAGCACGTCAGTTGACTATCCTGATATGGTTTGAACTGTAATCTCCCTTGCTCTGTGTGCTATGGTCATTAGTATTATTTCTGAGTACAAATTACATCCAATTGATATTTTGTCTGTTTTCTACAATTGTTAGTGCCATGTTGCTTTTGTCGTGAGTCTATTTAGAAATTTTCATAACATAAAAAAAACACATCTCTCTTCAGGGTTCTACTATGATCATTTTAGTTGTTTCCTTTGCAAATATTGCCTGTTGATTAGTATTTGGTGACATGCTCTTTTCAGGTTGAGGAATCAGAAGCTGCAAGGAACAAGCAGATTTGATTGAAAATTTGAGGAAGGCAGCAAAGAAGACTAAGGGTTTTGGTCATTACATAGCTTTTTTTTGTTACTTCTCTAATCCATGATGAAATGGCCATCATTTGTTGTTTGGTGTGACCTGGACCTATGAATTTGAAACTCTATGATTAATGAAGCAGTGATTTTGTGGAATTTAGTCATTAATGTGTGCATTTGGGCTTGGCCCACAAATGATGGGCTTGGCCCATAAATCGATTGCTCACTGATGGGCCTTATTGGGCCATGAAATGTTTTGTGACGAACTAAAACGTCACAATGGTGCTGCCACGTCATCTCCACGTCACTGCCATGTCATCCTCACTCAAGGTTTAGTGACATTTTTTTTGTCTAAAACGTCACAATGTTGCTGCCATGTCACTGCCATGTCATCCACACTCAAGGTATAGTGACGTTTTTTTGTGTCTTTAACGACGTAAAGCTGGCGTCATAATCTAGTGACGATATAATAATCGTCACAAAATTTATGACGAAAAATGCATAAACGTCATTGAATACCTTTTATTACGGGGTATAGGTGACGCATGCATTTTCGTCACACGAATGTCACAAATTATAAAAGATGACATAATTTACACTTTCTATGACATAAATAGAATGTTATAAAACCCCAAATTTCTTGTAGTGATCGTTGGCGGTGATGTCCTCATCACATGGCTCCCCTTTACAACTAGCAACATATGAGCATTTATCTACCCACAGTACCTTGTCTCCTCTCGCCGTTCTGCACTACTGTACATACTTTTTAGTCTTCTCATGTCAGTCACATCCCCATCGTTGACCTACCGTCCTTTCGGGCGCAACATCTATAGAGGATCTCTCTTTGTTGTCTCCTCATCGGATGTAGAATCTGTGACGTCCATGGCCCTTGCATGCCTTCGCTTACAAAGTCCCCTTCACCTAGAGCAATTCATGTGTATTATTGAACCCGCAATACCTCGCCTCCTCTCGCTGTTCTGCACCGCCACACATACCCTTTCGTCTTTTCACATCACTCAAAACCCGTCATTGAGCCGCCGTCATTCTATGGTGCAACATTTGCTGAGGATCTCTCCTTTGTCGTGCTTCTCCTCGGATGCGAAATTGGCGGCGTCTATAGCTCCAGCGCGCCTTCGATCATAAAGTCCCCTTCACCCATAGCATGGCATAGGTACATTTGATAATTATATTAAAGCAACCAAATTACATACAAATCCTCTTAAGAGGAATGGATCACATCAAGGTCCCAATAGGGAGCATTGTCGGAGAGGACGCCAATGGCGGCAATATGCAGGTTGGTGAAGGGATCATACTGTCTGTCGGTTTGAGGGAGCTCAGGAAGTCGGCATTCTTCTCCATTGATCCAAAGATATTGTTGTAATAGATGGTGAAGTTTATTTGAGCTGTAAGGATGTCGACGATTATCAAAGTTAGAAACACCCTAACGTGGTTTGTTCTTGGGGCTGCCGTGAATGGGCGACGGGGAGATGCAACTGTCATGACCATCAGACCTTCTGGAGGGAGTTAGCCTAAACGATAGATCAGTTGGTCGCATGCTGGTGGATGTTGTAGCTATGAAGGCGACGATGGCACTCAAAGACTTGGCGACCTGAGGACATATCTGGATCCACATAGAAGAAAGGCCAATTTGCACTAGTCGCAGATGGATCTGCACCTAGTGCATCCAGTTCAAGAGGGAGAAGAGGCACATTCCGTTGTGGACTCCTGCTGATTGGAGCCAAAATCATCGCCAAGGTGAGGGTGGATAGATTCGGGCAAGAGAGGGAACGACAGGTTTTTTTGCTCACCTCTTCATCCCCCGGCATAGAGCACCTAAATTAATTAGTTCTCGATTCTATTGGGCCTGAGACTAATATGAGCACTAGTCTAGTCCTAACGGCTTGCAGAATAGAGGAGTCTTTAGTTTGGGTTGGTGGCTCAACCTAGGACTAAAGAAGGCCACCTAGAAACATGCCCTTTAGAGCATGTACAGCCCACAGACGACCTCCTGTCTGTAGAATATACAAACGCCCACAGACAGAGAGATCGTCTGTAAGCAGTTTAATGCTTTATATGTAGGTTAAGATTAACTACAAATACATTTGTGTATATCATTGTGTGTCTATTTGATTGAATAATATCAAGAGAGAAACATTATTACAATAATATTAATGATAATATATTATACATAGATACAATATTTTTTCTATAATACACACGACACATACAATCTTATAAATATTACACTTTTTAAGGTTTAATTTTGCAAAAGTATCAACTTATCCTCTCCTTATGAACAACTCCAACCTGCTCCAACCTTATCCCATTCGGTGGAGGAGCTCCAACCTTATCCGGAGCTAATCTCAAAAAAAAAACCTTATCCCGAGCTCCACCAGCCTCCCCGTCGCTTCCAGATGTGGAGACCTCCCCGTCCGTCCAGCGTCGCCTCCCTGTCCAGCTCCCCGTCGCGCTCCTCCAGCAGGAGCAGGAGCTCCAGCTCCCCGTCGGGCTCCTCCTGCAGCTGCAGGACCTAGCGCTGGGGCGTGACGATGCGGCGCGGCGGAGCTCGTGCAGTCGTGCGGCGCGGCGGTGGAGCTCGCGTGCCAGCCGGGCGCGGCAGAGCTCACGCGAGACCGGCGTGGCGGAGCTCACGCGCGGCCGGCACGTGCTCTGGGAGCGGTGGCGCTGGGTCGCGGCGAGGTGAGCACCAACGACCCCTCTGCTGCTCCTCCAGCGACGAGCTGGCGGGGTCATCGTGGCGGGGGCGGAGGACGGGTGTTGGCGGTCGTTACAGACCGATTTCGGACCTCCAACCGAGTATAAAAAAAATGCAATGGAGACTTACACCGTAGCTATAAGGCTTATCACTGACTATTTTCACAAGTTTTGGTGAATGTCCATTGTGTAGGGATGACAACGAAGAATACGTGCTATAGGGGTCGGAAATGACCGATTCGCCCGAATGACACGATTCGGCCGGTTGCCCCCCTTAGCCGTACACAACACCGGGAGCCGTCCACGTCAACGATGACCAAGCGATGACGACATACGACACATAGACGACCACCACCTCATCCTGGGCCAATACAACACAAAGGCCGAGTACCAGAGCAAACCAGGAGGTCCACAGGGCAGAGGCTGCACGGGGGGAGCATTGCCAGGCCACATGGCCCGTTCGGCCGAACGACCCACTTCGGCCGAACCGCCCCTAGAGCTCCACTGCCTCATACACCGCCTCAACACCAAGGCGGTGCCACATGCCCGTTCGGCCGAACTCCTTGTTTCGGCCGAACCGGCTTCTTCGGCCGAATGGCCCGGCACCGCCTTGAGCTGCCTTGGTCGGTGCTCCACTGCTCCACCGACCCTAGCCACTATAAATAGGAGCCCCTGGTCACATGCAAAGATACACAACACAAGAGTGAGTAGGCGTTGTGAAGTTCCGCCACTTGTATCAGTAGAAATAGGGAGAGAGGAGAGGTGAGCGTCCCGGAGAGAAGCCGGAGTGTCGGCCCCTCTTCCCGCTATACCTCTAAAGATGAGGCTCTGCTTCGAGTGACATCCGGGTCGTGTCTGGTAACTCTTGTATCTCTCTGTGATTAATTGAGCATTTAGTTCCTACTCTTATATACTTGCTGGTTCTTCGTTCAATGCTTGGTTGATTGGTATAATTGTATACTGGTTGCTTAGTTTGTGTGCTTATCTTTCTATAGGAGATAAGTATTAGTTGACTAGTGTAGGTGTGGTGCCTATACTTGAGATTAACTTAGTTTGCCCCCGTTGCAACAGAGGTGGTAGCCGTGAGGTGGTGACAGCCCTTTCGGTCTTTGTAGTCCATCACGTTAGTCCCGCCCTGTAGGATCCCCCAGTGCGGAGTTGGTGACACCCCTTCTCACCCCTTTCTGTGTGTCATAGGTTCCGTTGTCCCGAAGCAAGTATTTATCTATACCCTCTGATCTGCTCGATCAATCAGTAGAATACATCTATCAGACTCGTACCCCCTCTACCCTCCTATCACTCCTCTTCTCTCTTTGTTGTTGTCATCCTCCTCATTCACTCCATTCATCCATTCCACCATCCCTGGGCAACTTAGTTCAGGATTAGTTCACTTCTCGTTTCTCGTGGAAATCGATACCTAGGAATACTCCCGGGTGAAAGTTACATCGGTATCCGTCTACTTGCGGATTTACCTGTAGGTCGTAAGGAGTGCCAACAACGGGAGGGCGCGCGACCGGGTGAGCTCTTCCGCTGGGGAGTGGCGACGCGGCCGGCCGGCCGGGTGAGCTCCTCCACAGGCGACTGGCGCCGCCGACCACCCTGGCCGAGTTCACGCTCAACGGCAGCGGTGGCCTCGACTTCTTCGACGTCAGCCTCGTCGACGGCTATAACCTGCCCATGGTCGTCAAGCCCACTAGCACCGGCAGCGGCGGGAAGTGCGCGGCGACGGGGTGCGCCGCCGGCGGGCCTCCCCACAGGCGCGCGAGCGGGGCCATGGCAACCTTCTCTTCCCCACCGCGGCCATGGAGGCCTCCTCCTCGGGGCCGAATCCGACGGCGGGTCGAGGCCATAGTCGGTATCCGGTAGCGGGTCATGGCCATGGCCGTCGGGGAGCAAGCATGCGAGCAGGTGCGCTCCTCCACCAAGGAGCGGTGGCGCCACCGGATCTACGACCCCTCCTACCTGCAGCTCGCCGTCCCGAGCTCATCGCCCTCTCCCGCCGCTATTGTGCTCCCCTCCTCTGCACACCACGATTTGGCTGGTGGCCACCTCCCTCGCCATTGAACGGCGGCGCGAGGGCGTGCGAGCTCCCTCGGGAAGCGACGGCGACGGTGAGGCTGCGTCCGGCCTCCTTTCCTTCGACGGCGGCCTCGTGGTTTTGGCGGGGGAAAGGACTGGATTTGGCGCGCGGGGGAGGAAGAGCGCGCGCGAGGGAGGAGGAGCACGCGCGCGGGATCCAGCTTGCAGCGGTGACGTGAGCAGACGGACCCTACAGCGCGTCGTCGCCCGTCGGTTCCGCCTCTGGGAACGGGACGGGGGCGTCGCCTCCGGAGGCGACGAGGGGGGGGGGGGGGGGCGTCGGTGGGAGCGTGCGGGGGGTTTCTGCAAATTACGTGTGTTACAGACGGCCCAAAACGACGGGTTGTACGTGCCCTTAATTGCAAATCCGGGATTAAAGGAACATTGAATTGGGTATTAAAACCGGGTTCCGTACTATTAACTGCCGTAGGAGGTAGCTATGTTGGCTAATGACCATGGTGGCATCCCGTTCCTTGTAGCGTAGTATACTAACAATTTCTTGTATTATTCTAAGTTCTAACTCGAATTCAGGGTTCTACCTTGTCCAAATTTCTTTAATTTTGCTTGGTTTTGTCAGACCTAGATGATGGAAAAGATGCATTGCAGTTTTCAGTCTGTTCATCACAATTTGTTCTGCTTTCATGGTATTTATTTTTAGATGGCATAATGTCAAAAAAATCCCTCCATTTCTTGATTTGCTAGGCTGATCCCTTGCTGCTCCTACTTTCTCTTGTGCATGCTAATAATTCTCCTGCCATTGGATGTAATTTCTGCTTGTTTTTGAACATTAGTAAGCCAATATGTAGAAGGCCAAATGAGTGATTTCCAACTACGTACATGCAGATTCGAGGCTAGAAAGGAGGATTGATATCTCTTGATGATTTAACAGCTATATTGTCCAATCTGAAAGTCAGAACCATGGGATGCAGTGCAGCAGTGGAGGCCAAGAGCCTGCTGTTTGTGTTGTAGTGGCAGTGGCCCACTGCCGACGTGAATTGTGTGTCCAGGAACCTACCTTCGCGCCTTATCATTATTCAACTAAGAATAATTTCAAAGCACAAACTAGAAACCTACATTGCAATGTGATGGCATGCTTATAGCCAGTTTATAGTGTTGCACTGAACAATTCCTTTTTTCTTTTATTTTTTTTTGGAAACACACGGGTGAACCTACCTTTTTTTTTTTTTTGCATCGAGCTTACTTGAGCCCCTTTATTTCCCATTTCCTGTTCAATGACCGCCGTATGTTCAATGACCGCCGTATTTGTCACAGCTCCAACTCTAGAAAATCTATAGAGTTCTTGGAGTTGGGTATGAGGAGCTCCAAGAAATTCTGGAGTTGGAGCTAGAGATACATAGAGAGTATGTAAATGAATCATTTGGTTTATAATTTATACTAAATATTAATATTTAAAGTACATTAATTTAGCATAGAAAGTGCAAATTTATACTGAAGTTTGGAGCTGGAGCTATGCCAAACATGTGTTAAACCTGTGCCTATGTAACAGGTGAAGAAGATTTGAATCCGGCGGTATTTTATAGTATCTGTGAACTTGCTCACTGCATGTCCCTAGTAAGGCATTTTTCACTGGTTATCGACTTCCTAACATTGGATATAACTTCTGCATGTTTTTTTTAGCATTTTCGTACTTGATGTGTATGCTCATAATTATAAATGTGTCTTCTTGTGCTCTCTCTAATTTTTTAATAATTAAAATTATGTTGTGTGTTAAGGATAATCCCTACATTAGTGTGAGTTGGTTCTTAATTGAACTGGCCCGTGTTAACCCGCTGACTCAACCTTGTCCAGCTTTCTAACAAAGCCTGCCAATCCTAATTAACGAGCCTGCTAACTTAATCTAGTCTGGGCGTAATCTTGTGACGGTTGAGGCCCAACCCCAATCTTTCGCTCTCTTGTTGCTTGCACGTAACTACGTAAGTACCCGGCAGCTCTATCCGTGAAGCCCAACTAATCTCCTTGGGCCCAGCCATTCTCGACGCAGCCCAGCAGCATGGCCTGCTTGCCCTCAAAAAAAAAAAAAACAGCATGGCCTGCTACCGCTGTTGCATGCACCATGGCCCTGTTTTTGTTTTGTAGTTTTGGGCTGCAGGCACGCCGCAGGCATGGCTGCGACTGCGCGTCGCTTCGGTGACAGGAAACCTCCTAGTGTGTCACCAGAAGAGATTGCGAGACCATGGTATTGGGCCGATTCCATTAAATGATTTTCTTCTGATTGAATACGAACGGATGCCACCGGATACGAATACAGAAGTTTTTTTCTCTCTCGGACGGATAGTGTCAACCTGTGACGAATAAAATAGAATAGATATCGACATTCTAAATATGTAACTTTTGGTATTCGGATTCGGATCAGTAGCGGATACTTACTATCCAGATTCGAATTGGAACGGATATACACCCTTCCAATCGAATACGAACGGATATAAACCCTTCCACCCGTCCGCTCGTGCTGCCCACCCGCGCCGACCGCGCTGCTCGCCCGCCCACGCACGCTCGCACGCCCGCGCCACCCGTCTTGGAGCCGTCACCGCCCGCCTCGGAGCCGCCTTGGAGCCACCACCGCCCGCCTTGGAGCCTCCGCGTCGGCCGGCCGGTCGGGCACCGCTGGTCCCCTCCTGCTGCCCGGTGGTGACCGCACGTTTGTCGACGCTGCAGCACGGCCTCCGCGCCGGCCGACCGCTGCTCCCGTCCGGCCACGGCGCCGCTGCCTTGCTGAAGCTGCTGCTCCTGCGCCGCCGTCATGTCCCTGCGCCGTGCCGGCTGCCGCCTGCTTGGCCGGTCTGGAGCCGCGCCGCGCCGGCCTGGGCGCCGGTCGCGTGGGCGCTGACCGTCTGACCGCCGGTCGTCGGCCGCCTGGGAGGGAGAGGGAGGGAGAGAGGTTGAGAGAGATGCGAGAGAGGGGGAGGTTTATCCGTTCACGGGAGGGAGGGTGAGAGAGAGGGGTGGTAGCCTTATCCGATCTGATTGGGAGGCGTGCGAACCAATAGAAAAGGAGTATTCTAAGAGGTTGGATTGATGACGTGGCAGCTTTGCCGAGTGTCTGGAAAAACAATTTTGGTAAACAATTTTTCAGCGTGCATCAAAAAAATTTTAAAATTATCAAACAAACTAAAAATAATCAAATTTTGGTATGACATAATTTCTATAATCTATGACCTATATAAAATTAATTAAAGTGAAATTCAAATTCGACCATCAATTTGACTCCAAATCGTAACGACTACTTCTCAACTCTCTAAAACTTATCTGGAGATTCTTCGATTTACAAGCAACGTGTGCGACAACTTATCCGAAACGTCTCACTTTTTTACCATAGACTCTATGTATGATATAATGATATCATGACAAATCTCATGATTTTCAGACTTAATTTGTTTTTTTAGAATTTAAAAATCATTGATATCCACGTTTGTGGTCATATTTCTTGAACAAGATGTTTAAAATTTCTTCTCATTTTATTGCTAAGGCCTTAAACTGGGCTAAATAACTTGAATATAATTTTTCTACTCATTGTATTCTATTATTTGAACCACCTGCAGTTCAATTTTGACTTCATTCAAAAAATTGCTTAAAATATAATTGATTAATCAAATATCGAAAACAAATACAAAAAATTACGAAATTTTAATATGGAGTAACACATGTCGTATGTGGAGAATAGAAAAAGTTTTGAAGCCAAAGGAGAAACAAATTAAATTTTTGCCGTGTCAAAGAAAAACACTCAGCAAAGAGCTTGTTTGCCGAGTGCCTAAAAACACTAAGCAAACAAGCCCTATGTCGATTGTTTTTTTAGGCACTCGACAAATAACATGAATATAAATTTTTCTACTCATTGTATTTTATTATTTTGAGGCTAAAAAAATATACTTAATTCTTTGCCGAGTGTCCAATATAAAACACTCGGGAAAAAATTTCTTTGCTGAGTGTATTTTTTTACACTCGGCAAGCTCTTTGTCGAGTGTTTTTTTACACTCGACAAACAATTGTTTGCCGAGTGTTTTTTTTATACTCGGCGAAGAGGTTGTTTGCCGAGTGCCTGAGAAAATACACTCGATAAAGATTGAGGCACTCCATATACATGGGTTTTCCCATAGTGGTTGGTGCTGTTGGAGGACCGGACAACAGTGCGAAACCTGAATGTTGGACCTGGTACTAAGCTTATTCTTTCTTCCTGGTTGCATCCCATTTCGATGCCACTGGCGGAACCAGGGGGGGCAGTGGGTGTGGTTGTTGCCACTCTATTTGTTGTTTACTGACCCTTCTCTATACAACTTAATAAAAGCGAACAGGAGAAAAAACGTCGTCTCTAGAACGTTGGCCTCGCGCAGCCTCGCTCCGCGGCCTCCCCGCCCACGTTCTCCACGCCCGCCGCAACTGTCCCACGCCCGCCGCCTACATCTCCGGCTTCCCCTCCCGCGCCCCCGCCTCATCCCCCGCACGGCTCGCCTCCCCGCCTCCTCCCGCGGCCGCTGTCGCTCGTGCCGCTACCGCACGCCGCGACCCTCCGCCGCCGGCGCCTCGCCCGCCTGCGGCCGACCTCCGCCGCGGCGGACGACTTCCACTGCCGCGCGCCCGGAGCCGTCCGCCGGAGCCGCCACCTCGCCCGACCGCGGCGGCACCACTGCGGGTCGTCCTGCTGGTCGCGTGGCTCACTGGTGAGATCGGCTTCCACCGCCCGCGGCTGCCGCCTGCGGCTGCCGCCTTGACCTTGCCAGCCGCGGCGCGTCGCCTCCCCGCCTCCTCCCGCACCCCCGCACTCCATACTCCAGGCGCAGGCACCGCTGCTGCCCGCGTCTCGGCATCCACCGCCCCACGCTCGCGTCGTCGATGCCACGCCGCCCACGATCCAGATTCCACCGGTGCTCTAAGCTCCAGGTGAAGGAACCACCTGAATCCTCTACCGGCGACGTCCTGAGTCCGTCGAACCCTTGGTCGGCAGCGCCATCCATCCAACAGTGGGCAACAGCGCCACAGCTGCTGCAGTTCTTGCAGTTCCTGCCGTATGGCGAATTATGAGATTTGGCCATCCCCGTCCTGAGGTGATCAGCCGCAAAAATCCTCCACACATTATTCAACCTCAATCTGATTCGAACCGATTCCTTTGAATTGTTTATACCAGGCTGCATAGATTTGTTTGATTCCATCGATTTTAGGTACTGGCAGGTTTCGACGGCGATTGGCTGCTTCGTCGGTTGTCGTTCTTGGCACATTGGTGGCCCACTAATCCTTCCTCCGTCCGCCCAGAGATGACATGATTCTGAGGTGACCATATCCACATAGTTGCATCTATCCATCAACCTTGAGTTTCCTGATTCCCTAGGGGTTACTTGACTTGATTAATTGTGCATCGATTTGGAGCTTATTCCATATTTCTAATTAGTCCAATGCACGAGGTGTGAAGTTTCCTGCTCAATCCATGTCTGTAAAAGTCATTCTTACCAGGTTCGGTTTCTGCATCTGAATTATGGTAGTTGTAGGTTCAGTGTTCATGTTAGCTGTAGGTCTGCGTAGTTTCTAGACAAGGAGCCTCCATTCGCAGCACGCATGTGCTCCAGTTGCTGCCTGCAATCCTGAAGGTTCATGTGCGGCAGGAATAGCTAGATCTGGACAGGCTCTGATATGTTCTGCTAATTTCATTGTAGGTACTCAAACTACATCCAGTTGGAAGGCACAATATGCGATCCTAAGGAACAAAGAGGCAGAGGGAGAGAGCACTTAATCCAGATAGCTAAAAAGGTACTTTGTGTTATTTTTTGCTAACTAAAGCAATAAATTTTTTATAAACCATGCTGTCAAATTATAATTGAGTAGTGGAGAAAAAAAATGAGGCAATAAGGTTGAAGTTATTCTGCATTCACTTGATAGGTGCACAGATTGGGGGATTGTGGATTGGGCAGGAATATCAGTTGGTGAGCAACTAACCTCCTAGCTAGCAGCAGACGGAAATATTTTGAGCACCATAATTTTATTTGAAGTGATATTGATATTCTTTGATGCTCTCTAGCAGGCTTGGCGGGATAATTTTTTTCTGCTTTCATCCTACCAGTAGCACACCAGCACCTGGACATCTCTGTTTGGGAGTTCGACAACAACATGCGCACCTACAGCTGAGCCACGACGACGCTGACACATAGGTATTTGGTCCTTTACAGCCTAGGTTACTGATAATATTATGTCGTTCACACCAAAGTAATCCTTTTGAGTGCATCGATTACTGTATGTCCACTTAAATCTTGGATCGAGAGATTGTGTCTGCTTTATTTTCATGTGAGCTTGTTATTGTCTTCTTGTAAAATTTGAAAATTTCACAATAGTCATAGGCCTTCTTAACCCATAAACATAAACCTGAAAGATTCTTACCCGTTACTGTGAGGTTTCAGAGAAGATGTATGGAACTGGCATATGTATGTTTGATTTCTTGGGTCCAATAGACAGATAAACCTGAGCATAATCCGTCAAAAAAACGCCCAGCACCAGCAACTAAAGTGTGGGCTTATTGTGTGTCGAAATACATTTCATTAATCCTCAAGAAAATAAGCATGAAAATTATTGGTCCATCTCATGTTTTGAGTATTAGGAACAACTCATGGGAATCATCAGAGTGTTCCCTGAATAACCAATGAAGTCCATTAAGAGGGTTAGCACTAACATGCTGTATCAACCAGTGATTTTTCTTGTGTTCCAGTAGATCAACAACCAAGGGAAAAAACACGAAGTTCACCAGTAAAATTTCAACTCTGAGTTTTGTGCAGATGGGAAACTTATCCAACTAAATAATTTGCTAATGTTTTGATTTAACTGATTGTTGACTCGTTAGTAGCAGTACGCTCAGATATGCATGTTTTATTTTTCTAATGCAAATTGTATCTCTTAGGGGTCATATGTTAGATTACAGCAAGTACGGTTTTTAGTCAACTATG
Source organism: Echinochloa phyllopogon (assembly GCA_033239725.1). Taxonomy (NCBI): domain Eukaryota; kingdom Viridiplantae; phylum Streptophyta; class Magnoliopsida; order Poales; family Poaceae; genus Echinochloa; species Echinochloa phyllopogon. Next base: position 22,457,409 of record BTCW01000008.1, read on the forward strand.
TGTAAATCCATATCGCCATATCTTTTCAGTGCCGGCGCTACCTTTTTGTCAGTTCAATGGTTATCATTTTATATTGGACCCGTCAACATATCAATGGTTATCATCTTTTCAATGCCTTGCTACCTCATACTTATGTATTTGCAGGAGGCAGCAGTCAAGAACAAGTTCAGAGTAATATTGCTCAGAAGACTCCACTTATTATTTTTTGGAGGATTGACTCCACTTATTTTTGAGGTCGATAACATTACCTTACGATGTGATGGCATTGTTTGTTGCATATAAGTAGGTGTGTTACTATACTGATTTGATCTTAAATTGAAACATATTCTCTGTAAAGCACACTCAAGCTTCTTATATAGAAGGACCATTGGTTGTCCTTTTGAGATTATCATGTTTATTCTGATGTATATCACAATAGAAATATTTTGTTGCCCGTAGTAACGCACGGGCACGATCTACTTCTGGAAGAACGAAATACCACAGGGAAACAGAACGTACAGTCAATCAGGCTGTCATTGGCAAACGAGAGGCGAACTCAATGGAGCTTATCTGGATTGAACCTTCCGTGCTCATCTACTATTGTACTTTTATACTACTGTTCTTCTAGCATCCCGTCCCAATGAATCACTGTGGAATGGGAATGGTGGTGCCTTCGTCTTGTTCATCAATTTCGTGTAAAAAAGAATCAGCCTTCATTTTTCTGTGTGCTTCCAGTCTGAGCAAGTTTTTGCAGTAATCTTGTAGGAGCACGAGTGGTATGTCACTGAGATACGTCTAGCTAGGAAGTAATTAAATAAATTCAATATTAGACCATAGCTATAGAGACCTCACATGTATCCATGTGTTGACTTTTCCGGCCTGTTTTAAAACAATGTGTTTGCATCTGTAAAGTGATACATCCTGAGTTTGTTTTGTGATAACAGTAACTAATTTTACCCTTAAAACATATTGCAGGTTGGTGAACTACCAAGTCTAGGTCTAATAATTATTTATAAGTAAAGTAGGTGGCTGGGTTGTTGTAGTTTTGCCCATGACTGTAGTAGCTTCATTCTATTTCATCGAATGGCAAGTTTTATGGATCAGCAATGAGACCCTTTATTCATGAAAGTTATAATAATTACGAGTTGGGCAATCTTGCTGTCAATGATTAATCCCATCTCCAAGAATATTGCTCCGAGCCTGGGAAGAACCAAAGCAGTGTTTAGGCATTTGTTTGTTATGATGTTCTATCGGGCAAAAGGGTTTACTTCCCCTCCACAGAACAACGGCTAGCTAACTTTGATGTTTCATATTCTTCTCCCTCTTAGTTTCTCCTGCTCATAAATATTTTATACCCTTTTGAATATATTTATAACAAGTAGGGGGAAACCCATCATGTTTTATCAAAAAAAGAAATAACTGCACACTACAAGTCTACAAATTGAAGTGAAAAGAAGAACACATTAAACTATTACATATAGTGATCGACGATCTCCCTTCCAGTCTTGTTGAAGGCGGGCAGCCAAGTGCCTTTCGGCGAGTGTCACTCCAACTGCATTTGTGATTCCGTGACCGAGCGGCCACAAAGAATAACCAAATTGAGAAGCAAACCTTTTAGTTTGGTTACTATTACAGCAGGCCATGTTAAGTATTAGAGGGAGCTGACCGAAAATAAATAGGCCCATTATGACTTCAACCCCGGTCCCCGGAAGTAACAAACACTACTACAAAAATGGTTTACAGGGATGCGCCAAAATGCATTTGCAAGGCGGCTCCGGCGCCCATCCCTACTTTTTGCAGCTAAAGTTAGCTATTTGAAAGAGCGGACTAGAAGCCGAAAATTGAAAACAGCCAAAAAAGAGAGAAAAAGTTTGAACCGCTTACGTCTCCGACCGACCTCGTGCATAGTATCATCTCCACTACAAAATGTACAAACTATAAAATTTTAGATCTCACTGACCACTACATAGAGTAGCTCTACATCTAAGGTTGTTTGGAAAACTTAGAAATTCTAGATTTCAAAGCTAGATACATTATATTGATTTTTTGGACAACTAAATGTTCTCAAATGAAAATTGTCAACTACAAAGTTTTAGGTCACGTCGAGATTTATAATTTTGATATAAAGTTTATATTCATCCAAAACCATATGAAAAAGTTATAAATTTATCGTTAGGAGACCATTTCCAGGGGCGGACCATGCCATCACCGGCCCCTGGAAATCATCATTTCTAGGCGCGGTGATGACGTCACCCGCCCATAAAAAATGGTTCCTATTTCTACTATTTGTAGAGGCGGGTAATGGGGTGACCCGCCCCTAGAAATGACCCGCCATAGAGCGCCCCTCCAAGTGCTTCTCCAAGAGGGTGCCACGAGCTATAGTATCTATCCGTTCCTTTTATAGGAACAGGTGACCTTTTGGTCCCCCTCTCAAAAAAATTTAGAGAGCCCCTACAAATCTTTTTTTTATTAGTGAAATCTTGTAGGATGGCCTAGAGTCTTGCTCCCTACTGCCTGAGTTGCTTGAATTCATCTTCCTGCAGCAGTAGACCAGACATAATAAACACCTGCCACATCAGTCCAGGACTCTCGGCTGTAACTTAACTAACTCTTTGACCAAATAAACAAGAGTGATGGACTCATGGTGCAAAGTCCGAGTTTCAAATTAATTGTACTATGAACCTGAAATTAAAGGAACTATGAATTATGGGATAATTTGGCTTGCATGTTTGTTAGCTCCTTTTCATGTATGCATTTTCAACCAAATAAAAACGAGTGATGAGTCGATATGATGGTGCAAAGTCTGAGTTTCAAACAAATTGTACTAAGAACCTCGAATTAAAGGAACGATGAATTATGAGATAATCCAGCTCGTGTGTTTGTTAGCTCTTTTCATATATGCATTTCCGGCAAAGCATAAACATTGTCGGTGCCTCAAAACATAAACATCATGAGAACTATGAATTCTGGGACTATTCAACTGAGAAAGAATTCAACTGAATGTACAAAAATAGTGGTTACAAATGGGATTGCCGCCGACACACACATCGTTCCTGCAACCAGAACAAATTAATCAAATGATTTGGAAATTTTGTTAGCAGCAGCGCTCGTGGATGGAAGCGACCAGCCCGTGGCGGACGCCGAGCCCAAAATATGACGCAGGCACCGCCTCCATTGCCTGTACGTGGAAACCTTAGCCCATCTGCGATCTCCTGTCCTCCCACGCGAGATGCTCCACCAGTAGCCCCGCCGGCCGCCGCAGCCTCGGAAGTGGGGTCTGAGCCTCATCCCCTCATCGTGGGTCTCTCGAGGTTCATAACAGAGCTACGCACACCTTGTGTCCAATATATATAGCTAGCATCACACAATGTCCACACTCCATTTCTAGTGTTCTTGCATGCTCATCCGTTAAGTTTAGCTCCTTTTTGTGGGTTCTCATATACCAATATAATTTTGTCACCACTAAGTGTACCAATGACTCCAACGCTACGAAAACATAAGCACATTGCTTGCTAGCTTAGGAATGGCCAGCATCGGGAAAACACTTTCCTCGGTCATACTAGCTTCACCAACTCAACATTGTGGCTAATGCTCGAGTTTACAAGCATACGGTTGTGCTACTGGGATGATGCACTGAACACAACACGACGTCACTTAATTAGGGGCCGCCTTGTACTACTACGAATTGAGCTTCAGAATCGGCATGTCGCCTCAACGCCAACCGGTTGGGAGTTGGGACGGATATAAATACATCACTCGTCGCCAATTGCCCAACGTCGGTGTTGGCGTGTTGCTGGTCGTAGGATGAATCTACAGAGCCGCCATAATCATGTTGCCTAGTTGGCTAGTTGCAGCAATGCCTGGCACACCATCGACCACACGGCCAAATCCATCTCATCATTATCGCTCACAAAAGAAATATATAAAGTGAACTATCATTTTTTTTTGCTGAGTGTGCTGGAGTAGGGTGAAGGAATAGCTGGGCTCCGAATTACCCTTGTTTTTTACAAGGGCCACGCCAACAGCATCCTCATTGGCTCCAACGTTTATTTTTACAGCCAAAGGGACATGGCCTCATGCCATTGTTAACCCAATAACTAAGATATTGTACGTCCATAGAATTAAATAAGGTGTCACATAGAATAAAATATGGGGTGACAAGTGAGTTAATGAAAAAAGAGATGGAAACTAGGTCTTGCATGAGACATAGTTTGTTAAACACACAACATCCAAGATAAGATGAGAGAGGACTAGCATTTAATTTCAGTGAACGACTTTAGTGTTTGCTTTGGGAGGGTAGCGTCAAGTACTAGTTTCTTACTGATGTAGAGACTATAAAAATTGTCAGTAGGTTCTTTGGTCGAGACTGCCCTTGTTCACACCGGAGTTTTAGTGCATGCATTGAATTGGCACTAGGACTACTGCTTTTACTTCGGGAAGCCACCACCTTTAGGGCAGCCCCAACCCAGACACTACTCTGTAGTTTCTGTAGTTTCTGACCGATGAAGAGATCGTCGCGGCAGCGTCGCGCAATCCCATCGGGAACTGGGCTGGCGCGCCGCCCGCCGCCTGGCGGTTCCCTTCCGCAGGGTTTGCCGAAGATGATGCAGTTCCACCCGACTGTGCGTCAGGCGGTGGTATCCGCGGATCGTCCCAGTCTGGGAGCCTTATCCGCAGGGGTTGACGCTGCTCCACTTGCACCTGCAGGCCTTGCAGTCGTCGGCGATTCCGCAGTCCGCCCGACGGGGGCGATGGCGACGTGGCCTCTTCCTCATCGGTGCGGCGAAGCTGTATGAGGTAGTCAGACCCGTCGGATTCGAACGTCAGACTCCCGAACTGGATGATGAATCCAGGCGGGAGCCTGTTGGGAACCCTGTCGGAGGGTCCCGACATCGGATGGTCGTCGTGAGCAGCCATCAAGGGAATTGCCGAGAATGGCCGGCACAGCGCTCCCCCTACCTGGCGCGCCACTGTCGGCGTCGAGAATGGCCGGCACTCCCTCAGCCGCACAGAAAGTGCGCTGTGTCTCGTCCCTGATGGTCGATGCGAGAAGCCAACACAAGAACGCGAGTTTATCCTGGTTCCGGCCGCGGGGCCGTACGTCCAGCAAGAGGCGCTCGCACGCTCGTGTTAGTTTTCGCACCCTGGTGCTTGCAGTGGGGGGCTACAAGTGAAGGTGGGAGAGGAGAGTCGTTCTCCAAGTCCCGGAACGGAGGAAGAAGATGATTGAGGCGAATGCCAATATCGTGTGTGTGTGTGTGAGCGTTCCTGTCTGGGCGTGTGCCTGGACGTGTGAACTTGTCCCTTTCGGGACCCCCTGACTTTCCCTTTTATATCTCAAGGGATAGAGGGGTTACAATCGTGGCTACAGTAGATATTGTGGGACGCCTCCCACATGGAGTGATCTTGATTCTTGGCGAATCCGTGCCATGAAGACGAGCTGGGCTGGCTTTTGGCGCTGGTCGGCGATGTGGCGGGTCCCGTACCTGTTCTATCAGGTCCTCGAAGGGTCGAACGCATAGTTATTTAAACCGGACCGGTGATCGAACCGCTCAAGCCTTCGGTTCGATGGTTCATTGGTTCAAATCGGTTGGACCGCCGGTTCAACACGGTTCAATTAGAATATAGGTTTTCTATATTTCACCAACACATGCATGGCTGGCTGGTAACCCAGCTACGTGGGGAACCCGCGCGACGTGGGTTTGAACCCCTCCCACGCCGCATTTTGGAGTATTTAGCGTCTGCGGTTTAGTCGCCGGTTTTATATGCGGTTTCTAAAAAAACCGGGCGGCCGGACCGGATATTCCCGGTCCAATTGCACAGCCGGTCTTTTACTCGAACCGGACCGGTGGAGGCTCTGGTTTCTAGTTTTTCTGGTTGGACCACCGGTCCGGTCCGGTTCAAATAACAAGGGTCGAACGGTCGTTGTGGCGGTCGAGTCGTTGTCCGCGGCTTCCTTCGAGGGGTCTCCTGCCCTGCCCCAAGGGGTCGGTTACCCGTAAATTACGGGGACGGGTGGACAGGAGCTGGCGCGTCGTACACAGCTGTCATGTCGTCGTAACACCGTGGTCAGGGGCGTAGTGGCCCGGCCTGACGGACCGGTACGACCGGCTTTCGCCCCGTCGGTTGCGTCAGGCTTGGTGCGTACGGGGCGGCTGGCTCTCTGCTGGCCTGACGGCCCCAGTACGCGTCAAATCTGTGGGTGAGTCAGTCAGTAGGTTATCATGACGTGTGGGCGAATTTCAGTCAGTAGGTTATTGTGAGGGTCTTATTTTTGTTGGCCATTTCTTTCTCAAATCTGGTTGGTTTAAGGTTAAGTTTCAAGCTGACACTGGTTATTTATGCTTGTTCTATCGAAATCACTTTACCTTTTTGGAAGAAATAAAGGATAAAGACTGTTCAGCTCCATTGTATCTTTCTTGAAACTTAATCCAGTTGTTTGCTGAGTATTGAGCTATCACTGCTTTTCACAACAATGCCTCAGCAGAATCAAACAGTTACTAATGGCATGTTCTCTCTGTGTGTGAATCACTAATAAATGTCTTTTTTGTCATTGGTACAATTTGATGAACATTGAATCCTGATTTTAGTTGTGGATCTTGTGGTGGTTATTGCATCACTGTTTCTCTAACCACATAATTTCATATTTTCCTTTGTCTCTGAGTGCATGAGTCACCACAAGATCATACCTATCTGGGCAGTGATATGATCACAGCATGATGGCCCCACCACTCGCATATAATTTTCCTTCTCCCAATTGCTAGCTTGCATGTTTACATTCTTGCTATGCTCAGCTCAACCACCACAGCTACAACCTACTGAAAAGATAGCAAGGCCAACTAGCCCTTTGAGAGGAAAAGGATGTCCATTGACACCTAGCGTCTGCTTTCGCTGGTGGTCCTGACCATGGTGGATCTGGTTCTTTCCCTTTCAGGCTCACACGTGGGAGTGCCATACTGCCATGTACCAGTGACCAGCCTCATGAATCACTTGTTGGTGAAGGCACACGAGGATTTGTCTTCCAGTGTTGTAAATAAAGGTAACCTCTGATCATGCTCACTGTCAGGTTTTGATATTCTTGTATACGCAGTGATTTGGATGTTTTGTAGTGTAAGGTCATAGTAACATTGTATTTCGTAGTTCTCCTCTTAATGAAATACGTGCTAAGGCACCATCGCTAAAAAAACATTGTATTCCATAGTAGATCATCTTTCTCATAGTTGTACTTGTTCTTTTACTGGATTATTCTGCTGTTTATTCTTACAGCACAACGTGGCGGCAGAAGAGATGAGCCATACAGAAGATGGTTGCCCAGACCTTTCTATTAGTGGAAGTGAATCTCATAAAGGACCTTTACATAAAGAGAACTGTAAACCATTAGTTGAGTAGGTTTGTGTGCATAAAGAGCTAGAGCAAATCGTGACCCGCTTCAAGTCTAAGGAGCTTTCTTTTTTAGGTCCACAGACCATACTTGTAATTATTTTACACTTATGCAAAAGAGAAGCAACTTTCTCACATCAGAGATCAGACTATCAGAGCAGAGAGAAATGACAGAAGAGGCAATGAGGCTTTGTACTAATCCGCTGCGGTGTACGATGATTATATTGACCAAAGTCCCTTTTTACCTCAACATGATTTGTCAAGGGAGCGTGTACACATACTTTATGATGTTCGCCATTATCTCTAATGATTTCTGGAGCTGCATGAGCAATCAACCACGACTCCTCAACTTTACTGTAAAACGACATGAGCCCACAGATACTTTGATATAAACTTACTACGATTTTTACTAAGGGTGGTTACTTTATTTCTAAATATGAAGTTGCTTACGGCCTGCTTAATCTTTTTTTTATCTATATCTGCTGCAGTTTCCTATGGAAATACTTGCTTTCTAATCTCTGATTTTGATCGTAGTTGGTCTTACTTACCAACTTAGAAGATCCATTTATGCTTTATGATTCTTTACTACCCTTTCTTCCTGCATGATGCAAAATTAATTGAAGATAGGTGAAAAAAAGTAAAACCATTCCTTCCTACTTGAGGAGAACATGATGGTTGGGTTGAAATTAAATACATATTTGCCTTACACTACTAGTGTCACACAGGAACTCAAAGGTCACGTGTACTGCCAAGAAGTTCATCAGAAGCAAACACAAAGAAACAACCACGAACAACCAATCTACGATCAGACGAGTTCTGGTGCTAGATGAAAATCCTTGGTGTTCCCATAAGAGATCCGATATATATTTAAAGTGAGTTTGGGAAGTTACAATGGGCACCTTGCATCTTCGTATTTTTAGCACAAATGAACTACCTATCTTGTCCATGTTTAACTAGCTTTTCTAGTGATCGTACCTCGGCTCACTTTATTGCTAGCTGTTTAAACATAGATGGAGATTTTGTTTTTGAGTGGAAAGAGCGAGAAACCAAACCTTATTTCAAGAAACTAATCTGCATTGGCGACAAAGTACTGATAGACAGTGACTTATTTTTACATTAAACTAAGCTCTTGTAAACATCATCTATTCATACATGAATTCGGCTGGTCATGTTACAGCTTGTAATGGACTAATGGTCCTGGCCAAGAACCGCATGGTGCCCAATGATGTTTCTAGCAGGTATTCTAAGAGCTATGCATTTCAAAGAAAAAAACATCACACTGATTACTGCATAATAAAAAGGTCTTATGGAAAATTATTTTGCATAGATCAATAGGTGTTGGCTGAAATCCCATGAAACCATTATTGTAGATGCCAGCATTAAACCATTCAATGTTTGCATCTCTTTAGAGAATATGGGTCAATCCATGATGGGAATTCCATATCCAAGTTTTTGTATAGCTTCAGCCCATGTGTTGGTGATGGTGCACCGTGGGTATGGTTCATTTCAGTCCAGACAGTTTAGTCAGGACAAGTGACAATTAATCTTAAACTTCAGGTGTCGCCACTAGTTTCTAGAACCTGACTTCTATCTTTGTTGATAGTTCATGCCAATTGCCAACTAATAAACTGATTAATTTCAGGTTTCAACTCTTGGATAATGAATTTGTAAACCCTCGTGCTCTTTTGTTGTTGACGACCTACAGCCATTACAAAGGTCTACTCTTCAGACGTTTTTTTTTTGTGGTTGATCCGTGCTATTTCTCAATCCCTATTAAACAGGTCTTGAATCCAGCACTTGAAATGTTAAAGCTGCCAACGTATTACTGTAACCATGGCACGCAAGCACCACCTGGTGGCATCATTAAGTATTTAGCAGCTAGTTACTGACATGTACTCCCTTCGTTCATCAAATTACTGACATGTACTCCCTCCGTTCATTAAAGATATGATATTTAGCCATTTAGGACAAGCATATTAGTTTATTTTTGAACTAATTAGTAGCTTATTCTCTAAAAGTCAACTTTAAGGACAGGGGTAGCATGTGGTAAGAACACCCGGTAACAGACTTCTGTCAAAAATTCCAAATTCTGGAAAAAGGGAGACCCATGAGCACCGATGGATGCATAAGGAGAATTACAAATAGAGGATGTTTGGATCGTTCATCTTGCCTTATAAACCTATTGAAAGTACATCTAGGCTCCTAATTGATTTTGGTGATTCTTGACAATCACGATTTGGGATATGATGCTTTGGAAGAGTTGTGTGTGGGAATAAATTGAAAGAAATTGAATGAAAAAGGAAAGGAAGGTCCCCCAATTCAAATATGTATGGTGGTGGAGTTCATGGAAGATTTAAATTTTAATTTTCGGTTTGAATTTGAGTATAGGACCACCGTACTATCAAGAGGGACGCATTTGATTGATCCATGTTGTCAAAGTGCTTCATTTGAGATGATCACCATTGTTGAGAGACACAAAATTCACTCACAATCCACTTGTACACGTCACTGATTTTATCTGAGTCGGATGATCCGGCCCTAGGCCGGAAGATCCGAAAAACTCTCTGAGTGATGGCGGATGATCCGGCTCTCACTCGGATGATCCGGGCCTGGGAAGTCTGGGTGGACTTTGTGTACTGGGTCGGATGATCCGGCCCTTAGCCGGATGATCCGGCCCTGGAACTTTAGGTGTGTTTTTCAACTAACCTGTGACTTGCTCGGATGATCCGGCCTTGGGTCGGATGATCCGATACCCCTTCGCAGTACACATAACGGTCACTTTTTGAGGGTTGAGTATATATACCCCCACACCCTTCCTTTAATTTGTGGCTGACCTACCACGAAACAAACACACTCAAGAGCTTTGAATACTCTCTTCCTCACCCCTCTAGAGCTAAATCTTTGAGAGATTTCACCAAGGGTTTGTGTGAGAAGAGATTGAAAGTGTGAGCTTTGGTCTTTCATCTCAAGAAGCATTTGAAGCAACCTCGATTCATCAATTCGCGTTTATTACTCTTGGAGATTTGCTCCTAAACGATTAGAGGTGCCGGTGAGCTCCCATTTCATTGTCTGTAGGGTTTGGAGATGAAAAGTAAGGAACAATTGTGTTTGATTCGTTTGGAATAACTCTCAATCGGCCTTAGCCATCATATATATAGGCCAGGGAAGTCGTACCCCTTCCAATTTGGTTACAATATGAGATAAAACTCGGAATCCTAATCCTACCAGAATTACAACTCCAAACCAGTCTGACCGGTTCGGCAAACCGGTCTGACCGGATTCCCTCGGCTGCTGCCAATTTTGACTATCAACAATTATCAAGGATTTCCTTCAATCTGTTGGACACTCATAGTTTCGTACGTACTGGCCATATGCGTCGGGCCAAAGTGCAGTGGTGCGCTTAGTGCATTCACACCGGTGGCTTTACCCGATGAACAATATACCAATATGTACGCTAAGTAAACATACCGGTGCGTATCCACACCGATATGTTAAAATAAATGTACCGGTTCAACTTTTTACACTACGTGAGAAACGTAGATCCGTAACAGGCACGAATTGACTTTGGTAACGGGCCACCAGTTGCCCGTTACCTTTGACCTAACGGGCAACATCCATGCCCGTTACCAATTAATCTTACCGGTAACATGAACATTGATATAAGTTATTAGAGTGGCGCAGCGGAATCCGGCCCGGCCCGCTATACGCACGAGCCGGCGCCCCAACGAGCCCAGGTTCCACCGGAGCCACAACCAACCAAGGCCCAGGCCTAACTCAACCCAAAAGACTAGTCTGATAGGTGAGGGCTGCCCCGGCCTTATATGTCGTGCTCCACCCCCATCAATTTCCGATGTGGGACTAAACCTAACAATCTACCCCGTCACATATCGGGCCCAACTCTTCCATCACACAACCCATGTGATCTTTAGGAGGACGTTATACCAGGCCCCGAGTCCAACTCTCCAGTCACAAATCGACATGTGACCCTCCGGAGACGTTCACGGGCTCCCCCGTCACCATGTGACCCCTAAAATTTTCCAGGTTTCCAGACCTTCGGCTCTGATACCACTTGTTAGAGTGGCGCAGCGGAATCCGGCCCGGCCCGCTATACCCACGAGCCGGTGCCCCATCAAGCCCAGGTCCACCGGAGCCACAACTAACCAAGGCCCAAGCCTAACTCAACCCAAAAGACTAGTCTGATAGGTGAGGGCTGCCCCGGCCTTATATGTCGTGCTCCACCCCCATCAATTTCCGATGTGGGACTAAACCTAGCAGTTTCTCAGGGGGGAAACACATTAGGAAATGAAGCACCCTTACAAATCAAATCATTAAAAAACACAATAGGCACTTTTGTAATATAAAAAGAAGGCAATATAGAATTAGAATCCAACCAGATCAGTAGGTCCATACCAAAAGCACACTGTATGTAATCAAGTCTTGTTTGGAAACACCAGCTATTGTAGGTCCAAAGCTCTTGTGTTGATTATGCAAACACTGTAACCAAACAAATCACAGGCTACCGCATCAAACACTGTATGCAAAATATGGAGACAAAACACGTGTAGCTTATCTCGTTAGCTTTCCAAGCATATGTAGAACGTCAAAAACCGAGCCCGTATGCGACCTGGGCGACAAATTTAGTGCGGGCTGCTCCTGGACTACGAGGCGGACTCGAACTTGAGTTTCTTTGGGCCTCCACCTTGGCGTCTCGAACCAGATAAGCTTCGGGCCTCCTTCTTGTCTTGGACACCTTTACTGGTCTCCTCCAACTCCATGCCATCTCCCAAACATGGACATATGCATGGATGTCATGTACTCATCACACAGCCTAGCTGAAACACTGGAGTAGGATATGGAATTCCCCTTTCCAAAGGGCAAACTCTATTCTGGAATCAAGGAATCTGGAGAACTTAAGAAATTAAAAAAAATCCCGTCCACATACAGGCAAAGAAAAAGGAACCGAAAGAACTCACAGGCATCCAAAAGTCAGATTACAACACTGAAATGTAAAATGGCCGATGGGTAAAAAATAGTAGTAGTACGCAACAGATTATGAAACTTACCAATTTTAAATCATTTATGTGGCACATCAACATTAAGTACCCCAATAACTATAGAATTTGCTCAGAGAACGTCCGAATGTAACATCCACTAAACAAATGTTTACCTTTGTTCTATGGAAGATTCATAGCCATAATTACATTTATGCAAAGGTAGAGTGTGGCTCCTCATTTCCTTACCAATTGAGTATCCGTTGGTCAAAACAAGCATAAGACGCATATACCCACTACTAGAGAAATCATCATCCGCACAGTATAAATGCCGCAACACTCTCAAGAACCGGTGATAAAAGGTGCATTAGCACCGGATCCAACAGCTAGGCAGCCGGTAGTGTGCAGGCAGAGCAGGTGGGAGCACATTAGCACTGGATGGTGGCAAGACCCGGTGCTAAAGCACCTCCATTAACACCGGTGTCAGACCTTAGGACCGGCAATCCACCTGGGGGTACCCGAGTGGTTGATTTGTAGGAGGGGCGATTGATGAACTAGTGACTTGACGGTATACAGGAGGCACTGATTTAGACAGGTTCGGGCTACCCGGAGGTATAACACCCTACGTCCTGTGTCGGTGGTGTCGTTTGTATTGCTGGTACCCGGCCAAGCTTCAGGAAGCTGGGACGAGCGTATGGTTTACAGGATGTGATGCACGTGTATGCGTTATCTGGTGGAGGTGCCCTAGGCCGCTTTATATAGGATAGCGGACTAGGGTTTACAAGTCGGTGTCCATCTAAACCTACTTGGTTCCAACCAGGACTCTAGTCCAGGCCGGTTATGTTTGGAATATCCCTAGATATTCGGACGAGCCGCCCGCCGGGTCTTCATCAAACTTGTCCGTCAAGTCGGGGTGCCCGTGTGGGCCGCGTAGGGGTCGGCCCACGGGCCTGTCAGACGTGGGCCCTGGCCGCCGTAGTCTGGCCTGACAGTGGGCCCAGGGGTACCCATATCCCACAAGCCCCTGAGCAATGTGCAGGCGCGTGTCGAAACTGCTTGATGAAGGAACGAGGCCAATGTAGTTGGCTGAAGGTGCTTTAACATGTAGTCGGCACAAGGGTGGGAGGAGGTGCTGAGCCGCCAAGAGCGCTTCGAGCGTATTGCCAAGGCAAACAGGGCGGCGCTCGAACGTATCCGCAACTCGTCAGGCTCGATGCTGTAGGACATGGAGGTGAGTCTTGTGAATCCAGGGTGTGATATTCTTAAGCTTTGTTGCTTGAGCTTTGAATGGTGCAGGTGCTGATGTCCGGGACCGTGGAGAGCACGTGGTTGATGCGTGTGGCTGAAGACGAGTACCGGGAGTTGCAGGAGCTCAGGACCCGGGTCCGCACCATTGCCAGTGAGGCTCGTGGTGTTGCCATCCAAAAGGACTCGGACGCGGAGGGCCTGGTGCAGCTCAACCAGGATCTCATCGCTCAGCTGGAGGCGGCTAATACTGGTAGGCATTCCTTTGTTGAAGTACTCGGACGTTAGCGGCTTTGCATTTTATCTTTCTTGCTCTATGTTCTTAGGTCATGCCAAAGAAATGGAACGCGTCCAGGGTCGTCTTGCGACAATGGACCAGAAGTTCAAGGAGGTGACGGCCGTGCTGCGGGAGAGGGACGCCGAGCTGAAGCGTGCCCTAGAAAGTGAGCGGAGGCCTGTGCGGCGTCGACTTGAGTTTCCCACTTGTACTGACCATGAGGCCATAACACTTGGTTATGGGTGGTTTTGCTGCGCAGGTCATGCCCGTGAGAAAAAGATTCTAGAGGAGAAGGTCTCGAAGGCGGAACAGGAGATACAGGAGCTCGTCAGCGCGCACAGCCGAGCTCTGGGCGCCCACACTGTCGCCATGAATGGTAAGGATTGCTTCCGAGTTTTCTTCCACTACAAGGTTTTGTATCAAAATCAACGCCGAAAAAGTGTTGCAATAGGCCCAAAAATGGTAGTAATAGTATTTTTGCTACCATATTTTTTTGGTTAAAAGTCGTTGCACTTGTAACTGTAGCAATAGCATAATGCAACAGTTTACGTTTTAGTAGCGACACACAACCTATATATTGCAACACTTTCGACTCTTTGGCAACACTTGGTGAGCGTTGTAACATAAGAAATTGCAACCACTATGGGTGTTGCAATGGTACCAATTGCAACGAACAAGACGTTGCTAGTGACACGTATTGCAACACGTTGGTCGTGTAGCAACACAATGTAGTCGCAACAGAACATAGGTGTGGCAATAGCTGTTATTGCTATGCGAAGAAATCATTGCAATAGAGTTTCTCTATTACCACATCACCTAAATGGCTGTTATAGGTGGCTTAGGTTATTGCAACATTTTTGGAGGCTGGTTGCTGCAGAGAGGTCCTCTATTGCCACGTTTGCGAATGGTTGCTATAGACGACATAGACTATTGCCGCATTACTTAGGTTGGTTGCTACAGTTAGGTCATCTATTGCCACGTGATTGACTTGTTGCTATAGGTAGGTTCTCTATTGCCACCGTCATGTTTTTGTAGTTGCAAGAGAATGTATATGTATTGCCACGGTAATTGTTCCTATTGCCACAACTAAATGTGTTTGTTATATGTGAGATTGTTGCAACACAATCTGGTTTGATTTTCATCATATATTGCAACACCAGATTAATATATATTAATAATTCATGATGCGATGCTTTGTTTGTTCTCTTGAATAATGAATCACAAAACGAGAAATACATAATGAATGAAGCATCGACATCCATTAAACCGAAACATAATTCATTTATACCGAATCAAACGAAACACACCAAGTGTCAAGATAAATGAGAACACAAGTAGATAGCTTAACACATAATAATACGTCCAGCACACACAATTGTTTGAACTTATTCAAATGAAAAGACTAATGCCTATGGTAGCAGCGAAGGTTCCGTTGCTATATATGTTGGCCATGGTCCCACCATTCGCATGCTCCTTCTCAAGCTCAAGAATCCTCCTGAAAAAAATCATTGACATGCATTAGTTCAACTAAAATTCTAGATGGCATAGTTAAGGCACTACTACAGCCACAAACAACCACCAATAAATTACTAAACATCAACAGAATTTACAGGACAGAAAATCCATCCTCAGGACATTTTCATTGTTTGTTGAGACATACATGATTAAACCAACAGCTATTAAACAACTTTTGTAAGCCAACCTTGAAATTCATCATCTCCAAGCTAAACCTCAACCTTGCAATCTGAAAAAAAATCCCAAACCAAGAAAAATTATCAAACACAACAGGAAAAGATAAAAAAAGAAGCCAAACGGTGTTAGCTGCCAAATGAGAAGGAAGTTCACTTCCAACTATCACTGATTATTATAATGTGAACTGCGCTAATTCAGTTACTATGCATCTGAACTGTGCTAAATCAGAAAAAAAAGTCCTAAAAGCCCCATATATGACACACAAAGAATCATGTATAATTCAGCTACACAAAAGATATAACAGGAAGATCATTCAAATAGTAGTAACTATATCTGAAGACAGCAACTAAATATATTTCATCTCACATCAGAAAACAGCAACAATACTAAGCATCAGAAGACAGCAACAATGCATATGTATTAAGCAATTGCTCCTTTTAGTTATATACTTGGATGAGGCATCACCAACATTGTTCCATACATGTAGCTAAAATTTGTTGTGAACTGAACCAATGTAGCTGGCAAAGGAGGAAACATGTTATGGAAAAATGCATATATATCCTTGCTACAAGTAATGGAAAAAATGCATCAGAGGCATTGCTAGCAGAACTAGGTAGCAGTACTATCATTGACCAGACCTCCAGTGTCAGAAACAGAGACCAAGGAAACTAAATCTGAGATACTACCAAGTAAGCTACTGTAACTAAGCTATACCTTACTGTCACTGAGCTCAGGTTGGGCACTGCTAGGAGTTTCCATCACCAATGCAGTCTGCAGTAAAAAAAGTGGAGCAAATTAACTAAATGGTACAATAAGTGTAAATCAAATTAAATAAATGGCACAATAACTGTAAATTAGCAATGGAATCATCACGTACTGACCATAAGAAAATATATCAGAGACCTGTCCTGTTTTAATCCCACTACAAATCAAATATAACTGCTCCAGAGAATAAAAAAACTAGTGGATCTGATTAATTTCCTTGTCTACTGCAATGTGCATCTTGCAAATCCAAGCATTTTGGGTCAATACTAGCATGTTGTACTCTGTATCTCTCCGGCCGAAGGCTAATAATAGCATGTTGTAAAATGAAAAGCATTGAAATTGTGAAAAGATAAAATAATAGCTACTAGTATGCAGAATGAAGGAACGGAGATGCTTCTCTCGCTCATCTGCAGGCTCATCTTCACCTCACGTTCGAGAAGCTAGCCACGCGCAAGACGTAGCTGATGCTGGGGGTCGTCGAACGCTCGCCGTGCTCATCTATAGACGAGTCACATCATGGTGGCTGCACGCTCGCTGCCGTTCCGACCGCCGCTCTCGCCGCACCGCCATCGGCGTGCGCACCGCGCAGACACGGACTCGGCTCCGAACATCTGGATGGCCCCATCGCCGCCGTCGACGCGGTCCGCGGGTCGGCGCGGGCGTTGACTCTTCCCGACGGCGCAGGAGCCCGCGTCGGGACTGACCGCGGACGCGCGCGTGGCCGCTGCGGTGAGCGCGAGCACCGCAGACTCCGCGGATGTCTGGCGCCTGCGCGTATGCGTGAAGCCGCGGGGGCTAGGGTTTGGGTTCCGGTCGCTGTCGCTCTTGCGGGAGGGGGCGCTTCTTCGATCTGGGAGGGGAGGGGCGCTTCACCCGGAGGAGGAGAGTGGGAAAGGAGGGGAGCGACGGGTGGATCTGAGGAGGAAAGTCGGAGAGAAGGTCGGAGGGAGAAGAACGGCGGGGGTAGGGTTTCGTTTCATCGGTGGGATGCAAGAGCTATTTATTCCGAGGACGGAACATCGCAGCCATCCAATTCCATCTGACAGATAGGAAAGGTTGGGCCGACCAGGCGCGTCATGAATATGGCCCAGACCCACAGTTTTTGGCCTTCTTTGCATATTTTTTATTTTAAAATAATTAAGGTATTCTTATGAAGTAACTTGCAAAATAAATTGTCCTAAACACCTAATTACATTTTTAATATGTAATAGACTGCATATATACCATTGTGTAGAAATTTTATAAATTTTTTAACTCATTTATTATTTTCTGTTGTTTAAATGAATTTATGTGTGTTTACTAAAAGTGATTCCAATTTGAACCGTATGTATGTCAAGTAAAATTCAAAAAATTAAATAAAATTTATATTTATGCTGATATGTTCAATTATGTCCCATTTCCTGAAGATAGATAATAAAATTCAATTGTCTTCTATGGATAGTTCAAACTACTATCTCCAAATCACCACATATTAATTAAAACAATATCTAAATTTAGTCAAAAAATTTATAAATTGACATGACAACATATCTTGGGTTAATAAGCTTGTTACAAAAAAATTAGAAGGTTTTGATAATGTAAGACTATACATTGTATAAAAATGAGTGCTTCTCTCACATAGTTTCTTGCAACTCAACTCAAACTTTGAGATTTGGACACCTTGTAATATTTTTGAACTCGTATGCACCTAAAATTCCGACACAAACTTATGTTGACCATAACATTTTGAAAATATAAAGTTACATTAGCAATTATTATACAAAAATCTAAAAAGTTGCATCGGCGCATGATTTTGGAGTATAAGCGTTATATAAAAAATTCAAGCGATTTTGATAAATAGTTGATGCATATCCCTCACAAAGGCATATATGACTCACATAGTTCTACGTGGGTAAGTGAGATGTTCGTAGTTGTGAAAGATGTATAGTATCACTTTATCGAAATAGCTTGAAACTTTTATGCGATGGTTATGGAGCCAAAATATGTTGTTGTGTGAATCTATGGAATTTTCTGATCACGTTTTGCTATTATTGTAATTATTTATTGAATTACTAAGGAATAAATGTGAAAATATCATAAAGTGGCTAGAAAAATCTAAAAAGTTACGTAACCACATGATTTTGGTGTATGAGCGTGACATAAAAAATTCAAGTGATTTCGATAAAGAGTGGTTGAATATCCCTCACAAAGACATATTGGCTCACATAGTCCTACGTAGTTAAGTGAGATATGTTCTTAGTTGTGAAAGATGTATATTATCACTTTGTCGAAACTGTTTGAAATTTTTATGGGATGGTTATGGAGTCAAAATATGTTGTATAGCCACATATTTTTTTCATGTTTGTTTTAAATGATTTATTGCAGTTCAATTAATAAAAAGAAATAAAACACCATAATACAACATTAACTAATGCTTATCCTAGTGGTTTGCACACGTCACTTTTGTTACAAAGGTCTCAGGTTCGATCCCCAAGCAGACATTTTTTTGCCAATTAAATTTCTGGCATTGTGTCTATTGTAACCATTTTAGCCCTATTGCAATACTTTTTTAGTGTTGCGTTAGACAAAAAATAAAAATTTACATCTCACTCATATGGTTTCATAAGTATAAGTGAGATATGTAAATTTTGTGAACAATGCTATTATCATTTTGTCCGATGAACAAATGATCAAAATAAGAGTTGTCCAATAAATCTTAATGAACTTCATGAGTGGATTGTGGAGGTTCATTACCAACTAACGTGGATGGTTCAGTATATATGTTAAAGTGCAACTAATATCACAAAAGTTGTTGTAGCTCAATGGTAAGTCAAATTGTTCTGATGTTGCTGGACCATAGTTCAAACCCACTATGAAGCGTATTTTTTTGCATTTTTTGAGGAAAAAGGAGGGAAGGCTGAAGGGGAGCCGGACATGTGGTCCACGTGGGAAGGCTGCATGGGGAATGGGACCACATGGTCCATGGGATCCACTGGTGGGATCACAGCGCCACCGTGGTCGAGGTAGGACTGGACTGAGCGCCATGTCGTCTGGGTGGGGCCGCTTGTGGGACCACAATGCCACGTCACCGAGGGGGCACCCGTTTGTATTACCGCATCACCACGTCCTCAAGGTGGGACCCGCATGGACACATCCAAAAGGTGGGACCGGGTGACATGGCAATCGCAGCCGGTGACAATTTAAAATTATTTTGGTTTCCTCGCATTGTGTCTATTGCAACCATTTTAGGCCCATTGCAACGTTTTTTCGGTGTTGCATTAGACACAAAACAAAAATAATTTGAACCATCTAGGGTTTAAAAAATTGGTTTTTCTTTGTAACTTTTTGAAATTCAGATTTGAATCGTTCAAAATCTGTCAAATGCAAAAATGATCAGAACACAAAGTGTAGATCTTGAGAACTTAAACAAACTTGGTATTCATGACTTTTTAATTTGAAACCATCTAGGATTTTAAAAATTAGTTTACCTTTGTAAATTTTTGAAATTCAAAAATTGAATCGCTCAAAATCTGTCAAATGCGAAAATGATCATAATACAAAGTGTAGATCTTGGTGAAACCTTATACGCTCCCGTTCCACACGCAAGTTTTCATTGTCAAATTAAATATAATGCCAAATATAGTAACAATTTTCATTGTCAAAGATATGATATGAAAGATCGTGTTTTTAGAAAATTTCAGGAAAAAATCACCAAATTTGGAGCTTGTATGATGAAGATACAAATTTTAGTTATAGATTAAAGGAAAAAAAAGATGGTGCGGGAGCAGCTAGGCGCACCACATGGCCCAACGTGCATGTGTGGATCCGCGGCGAAGCAGTCAACCAACTGGGTGTTGCCACGTAGTCAGAAACATATAAAATGTTACAAATGTGCTCCACAACAACAATCGATGAGTGGCTCAGTGGTTAGTCCCGAACTTCCCATCCATGAGGGCGCGGGTTCGAAGCCTTCTTGTGTTGCTTTTTTTTGCCGATTAGCTGGCGCGCGGGAAGCCCATGTGACTTGGCGCGGCGGGCCAAGCGCGCGGGAGGCTCAGGTGACTTCGCAGCGGCCGGGCCGATTAACTGGCGCACGGAGGCCCGTGTGACTTGACACGGCGGGCGGGCCGGCTATGCACGCGGGAGGCCCAGGTGACTTGGTCGTCCAGATGATGTGACGGCTAAAGAAAGATATAAAATAAAATAAAATTAGAATTAGAGACAAAAATGATTTTGTGGTGTAGTGGTAAGTCTTGCACACTTGTAGATTTAGGTCTCTCGTTCAAGACCTATGGACAACATTTTTTTGGCCTTTTGTGCCATATATTTTGCTGATTTAATTTCACGATTTATTCTTTTTTTCTTTTAATCCAATCTTGTTAAATAACTTACAAAATAATATATCATGCATATATCAATATATTTTTAAATGTAACAGACTACATATAATTTATTGCGTATCAGTTTTAATAATTTTTAAAGTGACTTTCTATTTTAAGTTGTTTAAATGAATTTTTAGGTATTTATTCAAAATTGAACTATGCGTACCTCTAATAAGATTAAAAAATATGCATAAAATTGTATTTTGACTCTCATGTGATCCACTGGATGCAACGTGATGAAGGTTCGGTGGAGCGAAGGTCGGAGGAGTCGAGATGCCAAGCAGTGGCGACGGTCGCCCTCACCCCCATGCTCAGCAACCCTGGATCGCGATACCCCTGCGAAGCGCCCCCTGCCTGACGTGTATGGCCCTTGATAAGGCCCAATCCAAATCAGACTTGCCTCTTAGTTTTTGCAACCCTCAAAGTATATATTGTAAAAAAATTAAACGTTGCACTTGAACAGAATTTTTGCTTCGAAGCCAAACATCTTGTTGCAATAAAATTTAGCATTTGCAACAATATGAAAGTATATTTGCAACTGTCAACAAAGGTTGCAATTGAACCTCACTTTTCCTTCGCCTCCAAGAGTTCTCATTGCATTAAGCGTCAATAATTTGCAACGCTTGTGAAATTTTATGCAACACCAAACAAGCGTAGCAATAGTCACAACTAAATGCAACTAACGCAAATGTGGTTGTAGTACTACCTCACAATTGCATCCACAATCACTTCTACTGCAACCATTTTACACCATTGCAATATCGTCAATCAAATGCAACAAAGCTTTGCAACACCTTCAAAACTGTTGTATTAAAAACACGTATCGCTACGATTTTTAAGAATGGTTGTAATACAACCATCTATAGCAACCAAATTTTCAGCGTTGCAATACAGAGGCGTTGAATTTGATACAAAACCTTGTAGTGTTCTTTTCTCAGCATTCATGATGCTGAAGCATTTGACCTGACCCGCGCACATGTGCAGAGGCAGCTGGTCGATACGAAGAACTGGCACAGGCGGCCGTGGTTGCCTGCGATGGGATCGAAGTTCCTGGTGATCGGCAAGTGGCGCCACTTGTGGACCGGCTGCGACACCTGCCGAGCTGCTCAAGGGGGATGGCAGCGGAGACTGCCCAGTACATGGTTAGGAGCACTCTGGCCCTTGTTCGCTCGTACCACCCCGACCTCGACCTCGAAGACATCCGCGATGGTTACCATCCGAACTTGTCGGAGCAGCAGTTCGAGGATCTGGCGGCATCCTTTGCCAGCTTGGCGATTGACGTGGTCCGCAGCGTTGTTGAGGTGACCGGCTTGTAACCTGTTTAGAAAGGGAGAAAAAACATGTAGTATTTGGCAGACTTCTGTGCAATAATTATTACTTTCCAAGCTTATAGCTTTTGTTGCCGATTCTGTTAGAATTGTGCCAATCGTTGTCACTTCACCATTGCCATGACTCGTACTAAGGACTCGGGAGGCGAACTGGCTAGAGCTCTCATGGAGGCAGCTCTCCTACATGCTACGATGCTCGGCGTGGAGGCTTAGTCGTAGGCAGGGTCCCGACCGAGTACTTTCGCACGAGTTTAGGTTCTGGTTATAGTGAGTCGGACTTGCCGTTTTACTTTGTTACTTCGTAGGTAACTTTATTGGAGGACGAGCGCATAGCTGTCGTGGTAGAGTTAGTGCAAATGTATTGGTTAGAGAGCACAATATTCGAATGGAGAGATTTTATTGAGCGATGGAATAACAGGGTAAGGATACATAGCTGTGTTTTGGACTAAGGATAGAACTTAGTGAGGTGCTGGATGTTCCAGACATTTGGCACTGGATTGCCGTCAGCCCACTCTAGGCGGTAGGTTCCTGGAGATACCGCTTCCTTGACGACGAAGGGGCCTTCCCATGGTGCAGATAGCTTATGTTGTCCTGCCGAGCTCATGACTCGGCGCAGAGCGAGGTCACCCACGTTTAGAGAGCGTTCCTTGATGTTTCTGTCGTGATACCGGCGTATCTGCTGCTCATGGCGTGCATGTCGAGTTAAGGCACAGAGCCTATGTTCTTCTAACGCGTCGACGTCGACCTGTCGACTGGACTCGGCCTCTCCCTCCTCATAATTCTTAACGCGCGCTGCGCTGAACGCGAGGTCGGCTGGTAGTACAGCCTCTGATCCGTAGACCATGAAGAAGGGCGAATATCCGGTTGCTCTGCTTCTTTCGATATGAAGGCCCCATACCACATGTGGTACTTCTTTAGCCCAATGACCTGCACGTGGGTTTAGTGCATCGTAGATTTCTTTCTTGAGGGCGTCCAGGACCATGCCATTTGCCCGCTCGACCTGTCCGTTGCACCGTGGGTGAGCTGAAGACGAGTAGTAGATGTCAATCTGGCTGTCTTGGCGGAAATCCCAGAACTCGTGCCCTGTGAACTGGGAACCGAGGTCGGTGATGATCCGGTTTGGGACTCCGAATCGGTGCATTATTTCTTCGATGAAGGCCGCTGCCGTAGCCGACTTGGTGTCGGTAACGACCTTATACTCAATCCATTTGGTGAACTTGTCCACCGCGATGAGTAGGTGCTTGAATCCGCCTTGAGCTGGCTTAAACGGCCCCACGTTATCTAGCCCCCATACTATGAAGGACCAGGATGGTGGGATAGTTTGTAGCGCCTGAGCCGGCAGGTGCTTTTGCTTCTGGAAGAACTGGCACCTAGCGCAACGCTGGACGAGTTCCTTTGCGTCAGATACCGTAGTAGGCCAGAAGAACCCGGATCTGTAGATCTTGCCAACTAGCGTTCTAGCTGCCGCGTGATTGCTGCATGCACCCGAATGAACTTCGTGTAGTAGTGCCAAGCCTTCGCTATGCAGGATGCACTTCATGAGTACTCCTGAGGATGCTGCTTTTCTGTAGAGCTCCGAACCGATGACCACGTAGTTGGCGCTTCGCCGGCTGAGATGCTCGAGGGCGGTCTTGTCTTCCTTGAGCTTGCCTTCTATAGTCATACGGTCGTTCTTCACGAACGCGATGAGTGGTTCACGCCAATCTTCTTCTGCTTCTGGAGGAGCCGCGACTGCTGCGACGACCTGGTCGGTAGTGGCTTTAGGTCCATCTTTATCCATTAGTTTGATGGACGGCTTCCGTAGATCTTGCACGAACACGCCGGCGGGTACTTGGGATCGCTTGGATCCATGTTTGGACAGGACATCGGCGGCGACATTCTCTTCACGCGGCACATGGCGGCATTCCAGCCCGTAGAAGTGGGCTTCTAGCTTCCGAACTTCCGTGCAGTAGGCGTCCATCGTTTCTTTGGAACATTCCCAATTCTTGTTGACTTGCTTGACTACTACCTTTGAATCTCCAAATCATAGGAGGCGCTTGATGTCGAGGGTAATGGCTATCCTTAACCCGTGGATCAGCGCTTCGTACTCGGCGCCATTGTTTGTTGTCTTGTAATGGATCTACAGCACATACTTGAGGTGCTTGCCTTCTAGTGATATAAATAGTACTCCCGCGCCGGCTCCTTCGAGGTTCAAGGCACCATCAAAGTACATGGTCCAGTGTTCAGGTGGCTCGGTGGGTGTAGGCGCCTGAAGTTCTGTCCACTCGGCCAGGAAGTCAACCAAAACTTGTGATTTGATAGACTGTCTTGATCTGAAGTTGATGTCAAAGCTTCCGAGTCCTACCGCCCATTTGACGACTCGGCCGTTGATATCGCGGTTGTGGAGAATTTCGCCGAGCGGGAAGTTGGATACCACATGTATGGGGTGAGCTTGGAAGTAGTGGCGCAGTTTTCTTGAGCAGATCTAGAGCGCGTAGAGTAGCTTTTGCGGGTGCTGGTACCGGATTTTTGACTCGGCCAACACTTCGCCGATGTAATACACCGGTCTTTGAACCGGGTAGGAGTGTCCGTCTTCTTGGCGCTCCACGACCAGGGCTGTGTTGACCATATTGGTGGTGGCTGCTATGTATAGCAGGAGGGGTTCATCTTTCTTGGGCCCGGCGAGCACCGGCGGGGTGGCGAGGAATTGTTTTAGGTCGGCAAACGCTTGGTCGGCTTTTGGCGTCCACTCGAACTTGTCGGCCTTCTTCAAGAGCTTGAAGAAGGGGGCCCCCGTTCACCTAGCTTGCTGATGAACCGACTTAGGGCTGCCATCATTCCTGTCAGCTTCATTATTTCTTTCTTGCTCTTGGGAGGCGGCAGATTCTGGATCGCCGCGATCTTGGTCGAATTAGCCTCTATGCCCTGCTGGCTTACCAGGAACCCCAGGAGTTTGCCTGAGGGTACCCCAAAGACGCACTTGGTCGGGTTTAGCTTCCATCTGTAGCGGCGAAGGTTGTTAAACGTCTCTTTGAGGTCGGCGATCAGGGTGTCTGGGTCGTAGGTCTTGACCACGAAATCGTCGACGTAAGCTTTAGCATTACGCCCGATCTGAGTATCCAGGCAACCCTGGATTGCCTTCTGGTACGTCGCTCCGACATTCTTGAGGCCGAAGGTCATTGTTTTGTAGCAATATATGCTGTGAGGCGTGATAAATGTCGTTTTGTCTTGGTCGGCCAGGTTGAGGGCTATCTGGTGGTAGCCGGAATAACAGTCGAGGAAAGAGAGTAGTAAACATCCAGCCGTGGAATCGACAACCTGGTCGATACGGGGGAGAGGGAAGGAGTCCTTAGGGCAGTGTTTGTTGAGATCGATATAATCAATGCACATTCTCCATTCACCGGTTTTCTTCTTGACAAGTACAGGATTTGCAAGCCATTCCGGGTGCATGCACTCCCGAATGAAACCGACTGCTAGAAGCTTATTCAACTCTACCCTAATGGCCTCCTTGCGATCTTGTGCGAACAGTCGAAGCTTTTGCTTGACCGGCTTGGCGGTCTTCACCAAATGCATATCCGAGGGTTTCCACGCGAATATGCCCCAGTTGTCCTGCAGGAAGGAGGTGAGCGCGCTTTCCTATTTGGGGGACAGGCCTTGGCCTATCAGCGCCGTCTTGCTGGGGTCGTCGCTGAAGAGGGGGGTCGCCTTGGTCTCTGCGTCTGGCTCGAGCGCTGTCATTGTTGCGTCTTGCTGCGGCACCTTGGAGTCGGCGGGTGGGGTTGTCTTGGCCTCACTTGCGAGGAGCACGCTGTGGCCGAGTTGTCGCGAGAGCTCGGCAAGACGTACAGCTTCTCCATCACACTCGTACGATGTCTTGACGTCGCCCCTGACACTAATGACCCCGCTCGGGGCCGGCATCTTCATCACCAAGTAGGTGTGGTTGGGGATTGCCATAAAGCGAGCCAACATGGGCCGCCCAAGGATATTGTGTAGGAGCTACCAAAGTCGGCGACCTCGAATTGCTGGAACTCGGTGCGGTAGTTATCGGGCGTGCCGAAGGTGACTGGCAGGGTGACTCACCCCACTGGGTAAGCCGCCTTGCCTGGGATGACGCCGTAGAACGGATGGTCGGAGCCTCGGAGCCTGCTGTAGTCGAATCCCATGTCGCTCAAGGTTGTTGTGAAGATGATGTTGAGCGCGCTGCCTCCGTCAATCAGTACCTTAGTCAGGAGGACTCTGTCAACAACCGGGCTGATGATCAATGGGTGTGAGCCTGGTTCAGGCAAGTGAACCCAATGATCCTTCCTGCTGAAGGTGATCGGAGTTTCCGACCACTTAAGGTACTCGACACCCTTGGTGCCCACGAGATTTATCTCGCGGCTGTGGAGCTTCTTCTTCCTTTTTGTCGCGGAACACGTCGGGTCCTCCCAAGATCACGTTGACCTGGCGGTCGGCGCGTTGGAAGTTGCAGCGCTGCTCGTCTGCAGCGGCGGCGTCTAGGCGGTGAGCGTCGCCATCTGGTGCTCTGTCATCACGGCGGCGGTCGATGCGGCGGTCGAAGCGGCGATTGTTGCGGCGGTCGCCGTCTCTTCTGTCGCCACGGTTGTTGTGGTAGCGTGGCTTCTTCGGTGCCGGGGGGACGCCGAGTTCCTTCTTTAGGGTCCAGCAGTCTCTGAACGAGTGCTTCGCATCCTTGTGAAGAGGACACGGCTCATTTAGGTGGGCGAGCTGCTGATGTTGGAGTCGTGACTCCACGCGGCCTTCGCCTTCTGTGACAGTTGCGACGTCAGGCCTGCTGCGTCTGTTGCGTGTGGGTTCCGCCTTCTTTTGCTCGGCCGGCGGGCGGTCGTGATCTTTGTCTCTCCGGTCTCTGGCCCTGAACTGAGCTAGCTCGGCTGTATCGGCTTTATCCTCCTCCTCGACCACCTTCATCATCTCCCCAACCGTCTTGGAGTCTTTCTTGAACAGGTTGCGGAAGACGTCCTTGTCGTACAGTCCGCGTCGGAAGGCGTCTATGACGTCCCTCTCTTCGACGTCTGTAAGCTTGTTACTGTTGTCGAAGAAGCGGTTGGTGTAGTCTCGGAGACTTTCACCCCTGTTTTGGCGTACTAGATCCAGGTCGAACCTAGTGCCCGGCCGAGTGTAGGTGGCCTGATAGTTCTCTGTGAACACCTTACAGAGCTGTGCCCAGCTGTCGATGGATGGTTCCGGTAGTCCTGAGAGCCATAGGAGCGCCTCTTTCCCTAGCATGACCAGGAAGTAGGCTGCTGCCTGGTCGGTGCTGCCACGTGCAGCTTTGACCGCCGTGATGTAGGTTTGGATCCAGAGCTTGGGGTCGGAGCGGCCGTCAAACTTCTCGACCATGGCCGGTTTGAAGGTATCCGGCCATGGGACCTAGCGTAGCCGCTTAGTGAAAGCCTGAAAGCCTTCGATCTCGAAGTCATCCTTGTCGAAGCTGTCGTTGCCGCCGCCATGACAGCGGTCACGGGCTCTGGGTGAGCCGTAGCGGCGGTCATATCGGTCGTGCTCGTCGAGCTCACGGCGTGCGCGGTGATCGTCATCATCAGAGTGCTCGGAGTGGTTGGCTCGGCGTTCGGGTCGGCCGAAGTCCCGATCGTATCGCTCTCGGCATTCCATCTCTGCGGCGTCGCGTTCGCGATGCCTCTTGTTAAGTTCTTCTCGCACGTCGCGGTCATGCCTGCGTAGTCGGTCGCGGAGTTTGCCGTCGTTGCGGCGGTGATTGCGTCGCCTGTTACCGCCGTCGCGGCGATTCCGAGGGTGCCTGCCCTCGGACTCGTCCGGCTGGTGGTCAACCGTGCGTTCCTGATCGACCTCCTCTGGGATGACATCCAGAGTTGGAGATCTATGCCGGCGCCTGCCTCGGTGTCACACCCGGTTTTAAAGGCAAAACCAGGTGCATCTCATATGTGCGCCAGGATCAGTTTACACACATATGGTAGACGTCATAAGTGAATATCCATAACCATGCATAACGAAAGAGTATTATAGTGCAACTATTACAATATCAGAGTTGACTCAAATGTCATAGCGGAAGACTTAAATAAACGTTTATCTAACGAAGCAGAAGTGACTCCAACTCCACAGGCATTGACTGGGGGAGACTCGCCTAGAACTCCTCAAAATCAGTGGTGAAATCCTCAAAATTCTCCCAATCTGAGCAGCATTCCGGGTGTAGTAGATGCAATAAAGGAAAGAAAAACAACAAGTATGAGCACATAACGTACTCAGCAAATGTAATATGACATACAAGGCTGAGGCAAAAAGGTTGGCTGACCATACTGCAGTAAGCACTTTTAGTTGGTCAAGTTTTATTAAGCAACTATTTACTAGCAAATGAAAGTATATACCACCCACAAGTTAATGAATGTCATATTCCCAACATATTCATATAACCACGATTTAGATCATGTTCAAGTATGATTATCATGTAAGGGTCCAGGCCGCTCTTGACCGTGAGCACGGCTGTTATAACAGTTTTACACTCTGCAGAGGTTGTACACTTTCACCATAAGCCGTGATTCCCATTGCCGAAGCATTGTACCCTTCCCACACCACGTGGACCGAATACTGGGTTTCACTATGAGACCTTTACAAAAGCACTCTAATAAATGATAGCCCGCTAAGGTTTCCGGTTCAGAAGCAAAGCATAACCCTCCCTAATGAGGTCTGTCTCTTACCAAAGCCCACAGCTCAAAAGGACCGAGCTATACCCCGTCAACCGCCGCCCCCCATGCCCCTTTCGAGTAAAGCTACCAAAAACTGGAGCACCTAATTAGTCAGTCAAAGCCAGAGCCATATGGCACTCATGGTTGTACTGTTTTCCTGGGTGGTTCTCCATGTTCCAATTAAAAAGATATGATCTTGTCATTAAATTAATTCAAAGAGTACTTGGAACATAGAGTAGGGGTTCATTTAACCAATCCCAGTTGAGCAAGCTAAGCATCATCTACCATCAAAATTAATTAAATAACCCAGTTTCAGGGACAGGAAAATATAGTGGCTAGGCAAATCCTTAAATAGGAACCCATCAAATTAAGACACATGCATGGGTGGTGAAATTAATAATTATTAGGACATTTGCATGACATAATACACTTGCCTTCTTCCCAACTCGGTTGCTGCTCAAATCCTTCTCCAACAGTTGGTTCTTCAGAGAAATCCTCGAACTGGTCGTTTCCTAATTGCATCACACATTCACATGCAAGGAAACAATACAACAAGTAAGAAACAATACACCAAACAATTCCAACAGATCAAAACAGTAGCACAAAACTAATCTACACGTTACAACGAACGCGTGAACGCGAGAATCACTAAAATCGGAGTTAAAATGCAAAAGATATGGCTTTTCTAAGGTTCAGGGACTTGCTGGCAAAGTTTTAAAAGTTCCAGGGGCTTAACTGCGAAAAACCAGGGGCTAAAACATAATTTTGTATAAAAACTCGAGGGCTTTCATGTAAAAAGACAAATCTTGGACCTCGGGCACAATTTTAAATCTTGCAGGGGTTAAAATAGAAGAAAACAGGACCAATTTGGAATTATTTTTGAACTAACTTGGACTGCGGGTTGATTTTCAAAATCCTCAGGGGCTCTTTAGCAATTTGGCCAGGGCTGACCGTTACGGCTCTGGTTGACTTGAAGCTCGGGCGACTGAGGACCGTTGGATCGCGATCTGATGGTCCAGATCAGATCGGATCGAAGGGGAGACGCCGGCGGCGGCCGGGACGGCGGCGCCGCCCGTTTCCGCGGCGAAACCTCGCCGGAGAAAACATGATCTAAGGCTACGCAGCTCGGTTCACGACGGGACTTGGTCCTACGGACTCACTGGACCACGACGAGTCTAGCTAGGGTGACCTTGACAACCGACGCGCGACGGAGACGACGACCGACGGCGGCGGCGCCATGGCCGGATCGGTAGAGCTTCGGGCGGCGACAAACTCGACGCTACGGCCTTCTACGAACTACAAGGACTACACAGGAAGGACGAGGAGATGATGGCGAACTCACCAGGGGTGAACTCGACGAGTTTGGGGCTTCAACGGCGTCGGACGACGGCGAGCGGCGGCCGGCGGAGAAGTCGGCGGCGCGGGCGGCTCGGTTTTTGCGAAGCTCGACTAGATTCGATTGGGGAAGGTTGCGGGCGGTGCGCGCGCTTAAATAGGCCGGGGACCGGGGCTCGGCAGGCGTGAGGCGGCGGGATTCAAGATCGGAGGCGGCGGCGGCGTCGGGAGGGACTCGGACGAGGAGTCCGAGCCGGAGACGAAGATGCTGATAGGTGGGGTCCACCTATCGGCGAGAGAGAGAGAGAGAGCGGCGGCGGGGAGAATCGGGACGGGCCGGTAATGGGCCGAGGGAAAAGAAAAGAAAACGGCCCAGGGAAAAAGGAAAAGAACGCGGGGAGGAAAAACGAGCGGGAGAGGAATTCAGGGGGCAAACTTGGACTGGGCCAGGAGTTCGAGGGGCAAAAACGAACTCGGCTGTTTTAAACTTTTCTAAAACTCAAACAAAAGCAAATCAAATTCGAATTTAAACAGAATTTAAATTCCAATTTGATTTACTAGCAACCAAAAATATGTGCAACAGCATGAATGCAACAAAAACTTATTTTGACTAAAATAATTATTTAATATGATATTTAAATTAATAAAAAGGCTAAAAATTCCAATTAATTCCTAGAAAATTTATTTAAGCCTTAATAAATCTTAGAAAATTTAGAGAGTTGCTACAATTTAATTGTGATGAATTTTAGGGTGTTACACTCGGTCAGATCTGTTGTACCCAGTCCTGCGGGAACTCGATCTTGATGGAGGTCCTGTGTGACGGTCAGCCGAGCTCGAAGTCGGGCCGCCTCTAGGGTGGCCTCCATGTGTGCTAGCTCGGCGATACATGCCGCCATCGCCGCGGATGGGGTACGGTAGTCGGCCTGAGCCCGCTCGAACTCGCGTGCCAGGTTACGCGGGTCCAGCGGGTCCAAGTCTTCATGGCGCGATCCACCGTCCGCGTCTTCATCTGCAGCCTCGGCCTGCCGGCGCTGAGCTCGGAGGGTGTTTGCATCCATACGACGTTGTCGCGCGGATGCGGTCTCGTTGTCTTGTGTAGGTTGGTCCTTGGAGACGAGTACCTCACGATCTGGCCACAAAGCGTGGCTTTTGGATGCGTCCGCTGAGTTCTCGGGGGTCCTCAGTATGGTCGTTGCAACCTGGAACTCGCCGCAATCTGGAATCTGGGTGGGTTCGGGCGGGTTTTCAGATTGGATCTAGGCCTCGAGGTGTGGGAGCCGGCCGGAGTAGTCGGCAGCCGCGTTCATCAGTCCATGGGGGAACGTGTTCCCTGAGCGGTCTAGGACTCACTCGGACATGGCGATGCACTCAGCGAGCGTGTCGTTGACGCGATTTAGCCCGTCGATGATCTCGTCGGGGTAAGGTACTCGGCGCCTCGAAAGTAGATCCAGAATCTGTTCGTGGACGCTGAGCTGCTCAATCTGCTCGATGAGCCGATCGGGCACGTCCGGGGGAGTCCCCGGGGTTGTCGAAGTCGAGTCCGCCGGTGTCAAGTTGACGCCGGTGGAGCTGGAGTCGCTGGAGTTGGCGAAGAAGCTGTATCCCGGAAGGTGCTTGGGGCTACCGCTCATGTTCGCCGGGAAGACGACGTCGGATCGATCTGCCATCAAGCCAATGGTGTTTTCGAATCGAAAAAGCTCACCAATCTACCCCTACCTGGCGCGCCAACTGTTGGACCTTAGGACCGGCAATCCACCTGGGGGTACCCGAGTGGTTGATTTGTAGGATGGGCGATTGATGAACTAGTGACTTGACGGTACACAGGAGGCACTGATTTAGACAGGTTCGGGCTACCCGGAGGTATAACACCCTACGTCTTGTGTCGGTGGTGTCGTTTGTATTGCTGGTACCCGGCCAAGCTTCAGGAAGTTGGGACGAGCGTATGGTTTACAGGATGTGATGCGCGTGTATGCGTTATCTGGTGGAGGTGCCCTAGGCCGCTTTATATAGGATAGCGGACTAGGGTTTACAAGTCGGTTTCCATCTAAACCTACTTGGTTCCAACCAGGACTCTAGTCCAGGCCGTTTATGTTTGGAATATCCCTAGATATCCGGACGAGCCGCCCGCCGGGTCTTCATCAAACTTGTCCGTCAAGTCGGGGTGCCCGTGTGGGCCGCGTAGGGGTCGGCCCACGGGCCTGTCAGACGTGGGCCCTGGCCGCCGTAGTCTGGCCTGACAGTGGGCCCAGGGGTACCCATATCCCACAACCGGGTGTAGATCCATGCTGTGTTCAGGTTGTGCTCGGGTGAGGGGAGGTACGACCAATTTTTGTTTTCAAAATTTGTCAAGATTTCACTCATCTAAAGGGCTATGCAAAGTACACAATTTCGTTCTCTTATATTTTTTTATTAGCTTGTACTCTTGTATGCTTTAGAAATAGAGAAATTTGTGAACCAAAATGGAGAGAGAGCTTGTGTTCATGGTATGCTTTATAGCTTGGTTATTTTTTTTATGTATGACTTTAGTGAAATATTGGTATGTTAGTTAGTTTGCATTGTGATTATTTATAATCTTGGTGAGCTTTCTTTTTATTGAAGGATTGAAACGGCGACCAGAGTGGGGGGAGTGAATGAGAGCCGATAATATTTTCTATCAAGAGAGCTAATCCGTCCTATGTCCCAAAATCACTTACGATGCATCCAACTCACTTCCTTGCCAAATCCACGAAGCCACTAGAGTGCTTCTGGACCTAAGAATAAGTATCGAGCAACTCAACTAACAAAACACAGCGGAACTAACAACTAAACACTCAGCTCAGCACACAGAGCCAAACCGGTCGGACCGGGTTTAGAAACCGGTCAGACCGGTTTTGCCCAGGGAAGCAAAACCTGAGCTACTACCAGACAAAAAAGCTCTAAACACTCCAAAAAAAATCTTCAGGCCAACACTTGACCAAAACACAACCAGAGGCAAGGAAACCAACACTTAGCACCTCTAGTACCAAAACCGGTCAGACTGGTTTCCCCAGATAGACACGGGAAAAATCTGCCCGTGAGAAAAACTCGAACTTATCCTCAACCGATCTCCTGATTCGCTCCACGGATTCAAGTGAGACTTTGGGGAAAGGTGGAATACATCATGAACTAGTCATGGCTCTGAAATTGACCCAAAATTCGTACCAAATCAAGAGGAATCGAGGATCTAAGACATGAACTCCCTTTTGCTCGGGTTCAACCAATATTCATCAAATCAAAGGCACTTCCCGAGGATTGGGGGGGTGGGCAAATCACTAGAGAAGGATCAACAAAGACCCATGAGTGAATCCCCAACCAAATCCCATAAGGAAACGACCTCAAATCCGAATAATGAAATTCTCCCAAAAATCACCTGAAAATCCCCAAAAAGGAAAAACGCGAAGGAGACAAAGCACACAAGATCTACACCACGAAATCACTAAACATCACGAGGTCAACATCTTTACAAGGTGGCTATCCTCCTTCCTTCATCCAACCCACTTGAAAGTGGAGGAAAATCGAAGTGGAGAGGTCCCCTTCTCTCTCCCTCGCAACATGAAGCTCGTATATAGCCTAGGAAAACAAAGAGCAAATGGACTAGGGTTCCAAGAGATGGCTGCCAACTCCCACCAAGGTGAGTATATATGGCCGCCGACGAAAGACTGAACTACCCCTACAACTTAACTCTACGATACACGCCCTCAAGGGCAAAATAATAAAATTGCAGATATTTCTCCTCCGGCTGGGCACGCATCCATCTGGAGTTGCTTCCCTCCGACGCAACCACCTCGATCACGCCGCGTGTCCTCCGCTTGGAAGCTTCCCGACGCCCAGACTGAAACCAGTCAGACTGGTTCTGGCACACCAGGTTCTTTGCCCTTGGTTTTGAGGCCAAAACCAAGAAACAGTCCTTCGTTGGTTTTGTGGTTAAACCAATAAACCCTGCATACTTGATCCAGCTTCCACGCCAAGACACCTCCGTCATCCGGAAGGTCTAATCGGTCTTGCCTCGTTCCTTGACTCGGCCACGTCCAATGTACCGGCTCCGATCACCTTCATCCATGTTGCCTTGTTTGTTCTTGCACCATGTGAACCGCACTTGATCCCATCGGCCACCGAGTCCCTCGAACCAAGCCTACTTGTCTCTCCACTCCTAGGAGGCCGCTCCGGCTAAGACCTTTCGCACTTGTTCTTCACCTCCACCAATGCAAAACCAAGCCGCAATCTACACCTACAATACTTGAACCAAGGCGAACGTTAGTCCACAACACGTTGTCAATCACACATCACTTAGGAAGTGATCATCCACTCGGTCGCTCGGACACACATGGTCCTCAAGCTCCCCCTTGATGAGTGCATTGACAACACACGTTGCACAACTCGATAGAAATTGAGAAACTTGAAACGACTAAGGAACGAAACTCGACCAAAAGAACCAAAGTGACAACCAAAGTCACCAACAAAGTCACAACCAAACCGGCTCCTCAGGAAGAGGCAATAGGGCTCAACACCACCGGCAAAACTCTCAAAAAAGCCAAAGAAGCTCCCCTGAACAAGTGCAAACTCCCCCTGAACAAATGCACACAAACTGATTTTTTTAGTTCTGTCAGGGCCAACTCGGTCAGACCAGTTTTGGGAAACCAGTCATACCGGTTTTGCCCAGATAGAACTGCCAAATCTGAAAAATGCAACAAAAATGCACAAACTTCTCCCACTTGTTCCAAACAAGTTCTAGGCATGTTAAGCAACATTTCTCAAGCTTCTTCTCCCCCTTTACTTCCGTACTTCTCCCCCTTGTTGCCAATGCATTAATCAAGGTGAAAATGCAACAAATCAAACTAGAGCTTCTCAAATATACAATGAGCACTATAAAATGCTACACATAAGCAAATGAGCAAGCAATATAGTCCAATGTCCTGTACAAGCATTGCCAACAAGATTACAAAGGTGTATAAGCATAGGGCCAATTTTTATTTCCAATTTCAAAAACTTTTACAAAAGTCGTCACCTCATGAGCAAAATCTTAATCATGACATATTCAAGCCGAAATGAACTAGCTCATCCAAAGATCATACAAGATCACCAATTCTTAGCAAAAAATAATTGCAAACGCCCAAAATCTACCTCATGTCATGTGAAAGTCACTAAGCCATGTGTCTACTTCTAAATAAGAGACTTCTCTTGGTAAACAACATGCAACGATTTAGCACCCAAAATATTCACATATAAGCACAAATGACATGATCAACAAATTAGAGAGCATATACACTTGATTTTCAGATTTTAAGCATATCATCCTACCTACGTTGTTCTTTGTGCCATCGCATCAGTTTGACATGCTCTTTGTTCTGAACAAATGCTTAAGACGTGTTATCAAAGGAAAATACGACATCAAACTCGCAGGAATTTTTTCTTACATGGCTCCCCCACAACCTCACCAGGGTCATCCTGCCTTATCTTGTATCGTGCGCAACTGCAAACCATACAAGAATCCAAGTGTTCGTATTGTCCACGATACAGGATACAGTCATTAATTAGGACAAACATGTATCTTCTGCACCTCCAAACAAAGAGGGCAAACAACCCATTTTGCTTCATACGTAGTCGATGGTAATTTGTTACCCTCGGGCAGGATATTCTTTACGAGTTTCAGTAACTCCTCAAAACCCATATCAGTAACACCATTTGCTGCCTTCCACTACAGAAATTCAAGTGTCCTACCCAACTTCTTAAGCCCCTTTTTGCAATCTAGGTACAAGTCAGTTTTGTGGTTCCGCAACATGTGTTGTATCTTTTTTAGTTCCTTATCATTGCCGGCAGTCTTTCTTAGCATCACACAACATTTGCCCAAGTCCATTAGTAGGGTCATTTTCCTGACCAGCATCTTCATAAGAAGCATCTTCCTGATCAGCATCACCCATTGCAGCATCTGCAAAGTCACCGTAGTATTCGGCGAATATCGGAATGTCGTTATCCACCTTGTCTTCTTCAACTTCATCAATTAGAACTCCTCTTTCACCGTGCTTCGTCCAAACAGAATAGTTGCTCATGAAACCGTGCCTCCTAAAATGGACGTAAAGAAGTCCTCTTTCTTTGTAAGATCTTATATTTTCACACTTAGTGCATGGGCAGAACATGAAACCTGACGGCGTCCAGTTGGCCTCGGCGACATCGAGAAACCCCTTCAGCCCATCAAGAAACAGCCGAGTGTGGGGGTCTGCGTATATCCATTGTCTATTCATCTGCATTATTAACCAATACCAAGTTAATACATAAGACAATACATATGTTCAAAAAAAAACACACAAGACAATACAAATTTAATATATAAATTGATATAAATTTAAT
The DNA here is from genome assembly GCA_033239725.1 of Echinochloa phyllopogon. Lineage (NCBI taxonomy): Eukaryota > Viridiplantae > Streptophyta > Magnoliopsida > Poales > Poaceae > Echinochloa > Echinochloa phyllopogon. The sequence goes on from BTCW01000008.1 coordinate 22,493,790, forward strand.
ATATAAATGAATACAAATTTAATATATAACTACATACAAAGTTAATGCATAAGACAATACAAATTTAATATATACCTAGTACAAATTTAAAACATAATACAATACACATTTAATATATAATTAAATATAAATTTAAAATATGACTAAATACAAATTTAATATATATATATATATTCCATTTTATAAAAACATAATTAATATCTAAGGCAAACTAATCACATTTCCAAAACTACAATTAATATATTCATTTTATAAAAACAACTATATTTTCTATTAAATAAATTAATAATTATTCACATTTTAAACAAATAACTACATATAGTAAAAATTTAATATATATATATATATATAGGGCGCGTCTAATCCACGTTCAGCGCGTTGAATAATATTCGACACTGCGCGACTGCGAGCGGCCGGACTCCCGCGACGTAATCTTTTGGGCGTATTTACTTCATCAGCGTCCGGGGGAGTAAAATACGTAGACCACGTGGCCGAGTGTTTACTCCGCTCGTACGTAGACCATTCCGGCGGTGTAATTTCCGTCGGGTATTTACGTCTCTTTCTATCAGGGAAGTAAAAAGCGTTGGACTTTATGCTCCAACCGTAATTACATACATGCGCTGATAAAAAAAGACGGTACAGATAAAAATACGCATGCATTCGTGTAAGAGGGAGTCATAACTGCCGCAATTACATATGCAAGCAGACTTTTGTTGTTTTTTGGATATAGCAGCCTTTTGTTTTTTGAGTACACATGCATGCGTGTTTAGGAGAGAACAACACTTTTATAAGATTACTCTTGAACATGCACATGTATGCTGTTTTATAAGATTACTCCTTGCATATCTAAAGATAATTCTTTTTTATATGGAAAATTACTACTTTGTGTATATGGCAAAAATTACCCCACCTGCAAACACAGCAGTGGGAATTTATTCCTTGTTCTAAAATTTTACTGTTTTGATGTCCAAGATTATCCCTAATGTTTATGGTTAATTACTCCCTTTATCTTTGTATAGACATAATTATGAAAATTATTTTATGTTCTAAAACAGTTACTCCTTTGGTCTCGAATGATTATTCTTTGTGCATGTGGCTGATTACTCCCAATAATTGGCCACCACTTGCTCGATCATCTTGCCCGGTCACCTGTATCCAGAAAAAAGAACACACCAACCATCATAAACATCAAAACTCCATGGTGACAACATCAAAGTTCATGAGCACGCAATATGCAGAACATGTAAAGTGTTTTTTACCCCAGACAAAGCATTAACTAGGTAGCTGCTTCTTCATGGGAATTTCACCGAACATGTTTCCTACCCAGCTACTGAGCTCGATGAATAATAAAAAAATAGATTGGGGATGGAAAAAAAGAGAGAGAACGGATTAGATCAATAATAATAAATAAAAAAACACCGTAGTGTTTTTTAGTAAAAAAATTGATTTCAACGCATCCAAATTCCCCAGCACAAGATAATATTCTCCCGAATCCTAAACGGGTGCCGGAGGAGATTGGGGATGTAAAAAATTACCGGACCAATAATTGCTTGGCTGTGTGATTAGAGAAATAGTACCTGGTGATGCTATTATCCGAGAAGAACGGGATCCTCCTTGATTGGAATGCCCTGATATCCAAATCCATCTCTGAAGAAGGAAAATAAACTTCCTGGAGATGGAGATTACATATGGCCTGCCTTGGTTCACTGCCACCACGAAATTGAAGAGATTGAGTTGGAGATTACATATGGCCTGCCTTGGTTCACTGCCACCACGAAATTGAAGAGATTGAGTTGGTTCTGGAAAAAAATGGCTAGGCAACCACATCTGTTACAGGGTGGCACTCACCAGGAGAGACGCACGGCTGCCGTCGTCCATCAAATTCAATCAGGCGGACTCCCGAAGTTGCGCTCAACAGGGAAGGCCGCTGCCCATCGCCCAACGAACTCCAGGCTGCAGCAAGGACGGCCTACTGTGCGGATTGCCGGCGCAGGTGTGACAGAGGGAGGGAGGCCTTCCGCCGCCGCCGGGGATTGCCGGAGCAGGTGTGCCGGATGGAGGCCTCCCGCTGCCGCCGGCTATGCAGTGGCCGCGGAGAAGGGGCTTCGGGCGTCGGTTTCCTCGAGGAAGGGTCGCCGGCGTGGCTGGGTGCAGCGGATCTGCCGTGGCCCAGCGTGGTGGTGTAGTTCTCCGCCCGGCGTAACGGCGGCAGCAGGGGCTCGCTGTGGATTTCTCCGCCCGGGGACGACGGAGGGAGGGGGTAGGATTTCCGCACGGGGAACGGGGGCAGGGGTGTCGGTGGAGATAAGATTTTCCTTTTATTTTGGGGCGTGATTACCGGTGATTTGAAGGTTCCAGACACGTGTGCGATTTTTACTTCCATCCTTCGGGCGAGTGTGACGTAATTTTGCGGCATTAATTCCTATACGTAGACGTAGGTGCACGTATTTGTTTCGGCTCGCGGTGGGCCCGTTTTCCTCTTTCTCGCCGGTGGGTGGGCGGCGCCGCCGTGCGTTGAATATTATTCGACACCCATGTTGTTGAATATCAGTTTTATATATATATCAAGGTTTTAAATTGCGTGCTATTGAATTTAGCGTTTTCCATTTTCTAGACGATAGGCCGCTATTGCGGCCGCTATAGCGGCGCTATTGCCGCGCTATAGCGGCAGATCATTGCTCACGCTATAGCGCCGCTATAGCGCGTTATTTGTTTCCAAAAAACATGATCATAAATTTATAATTTAATATAAGAATATCTGATAAAGTGATAACTGATAATCAAGTGATTATAACCCAATATTGCACGGGTAATAATCCAACATAAACAAAAGACTAAGGACTTAAATTCACAACTCACATCACGATCACAAGTTCACAACAAAGCAAAAGAGCTATAATTTGTCAATTCCACATTGGCAGCCAAGACTAAGGACTAAGGACTTAAGGAGCAAAGCAATGATCTAGTATGGATTGTATGGTTCAGCTTCAGCCTCAGAATCAGATAGCATATCAATATCATTGTCATTTTCTCCATCTGGGCCGAATTTACCATATTTGGGAAAAGTGGAAATAGCGCCAGATTTAGCGCGCTATGCCACTAAATAGCTATAGTGGCGCTTTAGCGCGCTATATCGGCTATAGCGCCAATAGTGTGAAAAGGCATAATAGCTTCGCGTTGGTTCTGGTTTGGCGCTATAGCGCCGTAGCGCGCTATTTTTTCGTGGATATATATATATATATATATATTTCATTACAAAAAATCATGCTCACCAACATTATAACTATTCACAAGTCATACATAACAAAATAACCAAGCTTTAAAGCACACCATGAACACAAGATCTCTCTCCATTTTTATTCACAATTTTCTCTTTTTCTAAAGCAATAAAGAATACAAGGTAATAAAAAACATAAGAGAATGAAAGTCTATACCTTGCAATGCCCTTTAGATAAGTGAAATCTTCACCAATTTTGAAAAAAAAATCTGGCAGCATCTCCCTTCTACCCAAGCACAACATGAACACACAGCTCCATGTGTTCATGTTGGCTCGGGCGAGGGGAGGAAGAAGGATTTAAATAGGAGCTCATTAGCGTCGGGTTGTGGTAAGACCCGGTGCTAATGCGCCAACATTAGCACCCGGTTCTAATGCGCCAACATTAGCACCAGCAACCGGTGCTAATGGTCCTCACCAGCATTAGCACCGGGTGGTGGCAGCACCCGGTGCTAATGTTGGCGAATTAGCACCGGGTTTTGCGACGACCCGGTGCTAATGAGCTCCCCCTGCCTCGCCTGCGTGCCGCCCCGCTCCTAGCCGTTGGACACGGTGCTAATGCAGCCTTTAGCACCGGGTCCAAATGATACGGCGGTATTTGAGAAGGCAAAGGAGTCATCTAATTGTTCCAATTATACTTATCTCTATTTCCAGAAGGCAAAGAGTTATGAAATAAATGAAGAGTTATCTCCAGCACTATAATCAGATCTCAGAGTCACGCTGCATATAACAATCTACACACAACACATTAATCGGAACTACTTCATGAGTATGACTTCCAATCTGCACATAACACGTCAATCACGGATTAGATTCACCAATCAGACAGATCCAGCTAGCATACATAGAGATCAGAGCGAATTTCCCATAAAAAAACAAAATTGAATGGTTCTATACCCATGAAAAGTAATACAAAGGGACGAACGAATCACCTGCTGAGTGGGTTCTTCATCTGTCACGCCCCAGAATTTCTATTTTAGGTTGTGAATAGAAAACACTAATAAAATTAATGATTTTAGTATTTTCCAAAAAAATTCAACATTTTATTTGTTACCAATGTAGATAGGAAAAAATAGATTCCTAAATATTTGTAATCAATTTGTGAGGCGTGTTGTATTCATGCTGTCTGCATTGCGTTTTGTTTGAAAAATGAATTTAAGTTTTAGAAGGTAATTAGACTTCGGTTTAGTCCAATCTAATTTGTAAATCCTAATCAAATTCTTGTTGCAATCTTAAGCCAGATATTTGATTCATCTCACGTGTTCATCATTTCTTTCTTTATTTATCGATCTGTGCCACTCCATTTTATTTCTTCCTAAAAATAATGCCTATTTCCTTTGTTTGGCTAATCTATTTCCTTTGGCCTTTTATCCATCCACATGAGATGGCTACTCAAAGAAACTAGCAGGCTTTACGTCAATGAACTAGCATCATACTATCCTATACATGGCCGAACCAGCCCATGTACAATCATCCCAATATGGACATACCTCATGTTTGTTCTCTTCTCTTGAAACTCATGACGTGACACGTACTTCATCACCTGGTAGTCATGAATGCCTGGTAGTGCTGCACGCTAGTGCTACTTCCCTAATCATTCACGCCCACTATATTGCAAAAATGGAACCTCCACTCACTCCTCCACCAAATCAACCAGGGATCCTAGTTATTTGAACCGGACTGGTAATCGAACCACTCGAATCCTCGGTTCGATGGTTCATTGGTCCAAATCGGTTGGACCGCGGTTCAAATGGTTTAAATAGATTTATATTTGGATATAAACACAAGCATTGGAGTAGTCTGGTGGTAGAGAACAGAGCTTCCGTGGTGGAGGTATGGGGTTCGAATCCCCTCAAAACCAGGCGGTTCGATTGCACGGGCGGTCTTTTAAGTTAACCGAACTAGTGAGGGTTCCGATTCCCGGTTCAACCGGCCGGTCCGATCCGGTTCAAATAACTAGGCCAGGGATATGAATGGCGGCCCAGCGTGCAGACTGCAAAGAGAATGAGGAGGGGCAAGCAGCCAGAGAAGTATCTGAGATTCATGGCAAGCCGATGTCGTCCATCATTCAATACTATACAAGCATTATATAACTTATTATATATTACAATATATTACGTGTGTACATGGAGTACTAACGTTTGCGTACACATTACTGCGTAGCTTAATGCACGAACTATTCTTGTAATCCTGCATGCTTTATTCTGCAATATTATTATGTAGCTATTTTATGCATGCATGAATTTCCTTGATGTGCGTACTTTGTAGTTTGTATGGTGATTTGCGTTCATGCAATTGGGTAGGAGGACATCGTGGAGATACCACAGGCACTGGTGCCTCTCTGGAGCGTCATGTACCCACCCTGACCCCAGTTCTCCCCCCACGAGTTCTTGAGAGTCCAATACTGGTTTCCGTCATCGTCTGCGCCGTACCCTATCGCCGTCACCGCATGGTTCATGGCTTTGCCACAGCCATCCCCAGTCATGAGGCCACTCTGGTAGAACTGGAAAGGAGACGATGTCCCGTCGATGCCCACGGACACCGGCTGGTTGGCGACGGCCGCAGCGAGCGCATCCTCGTCGCCGCCGGGAACGTCCTGGTAGCTACTGATTGTGACGACGGGCTGGACGGATTGGCACGTTCCCTCGTTTGCAGAATACGGGTACGCGTCCTCGGTGGTGAGGCCGCCATTGTCGATCATGTATTGGAAGGCGTTGTCCATCAAGCCACCGTTGCAGCCATTGTTCCCGTTTGATTATTCGTCGCAGTCCAGCACCTGTTGCTCCGATAACGATAACAGCTGGCCGGTCGTGATCTGGTTGATGCCCTCCACGGCTGCCACCGCCGAGAACGCCCAGCAACAGCCTGCAGATCAGATCGATTAAATGCATCAGGCATCGCAAATGTGTCCAGGATGTTCAAACTAAGAATGAAACATAATATATACACCATCAGCTATGTGCTTAATAAGTTAATAACGGCTAGTGACTCGCAAAAAAATAATAAAGGCTAGTGAATTAGTTATCACCACATTGGCCTTGGTTCTTCACATCAGTGACAGCGCCTTGCTGCCTCCAATCAACCTGGGTATCGTCGCCTAACTGAGTAAAATTCTCATATTTGAAACCAGGCAACTTCTTGGCACCAGAAGTCACCGGCTTCAAGCCGGTGTACATGGCCGCAAACTCGGCGGCGGTCAGGTCAGCGAACTTGTTGGTCCCCAGGACATACTTCTTGCCTTCAGCGTTGGACCTGTCAATAAACTTGGCGTTCGCCTTGAATACCTGGAAGTGGTATGCTTTCTCGGCGGCGTCCTTGTATGTGCGGCCATGCTCCGCCATCATCCACTTATTGTACCTTGCCATCGTCGCCTCGTCTCCGGTGTTGCTGCTAGCTCCCGGGTGTTGGATATGTTCCAAATTCACATCCACGATATAGGCCAGGCTTGGGCCAGAGCGAAGCGGAGGCCCATTGTGTTGTGGTTTCTATCAGAAAGTGCACAGTTTAGTCTCACCTTGGCAACGCAACCAAGCACAGGGACGTGAGCCGCCTATATATATGTAAGACCTATGTAGACGGTAGGGTAAGACAGATAACCCATGTATCATCCCTACCTGTAAACTCTCCTCAATAGTGATCGTCTTCCGTGGTTTTTTTCCGCAAGGGTTTTTCCACGTTAAATCGTGTCTCGTGTTCGATCTTGTTTTCCGCATTATTTGCTAACAAGTGGTATCAGAGCTTGGCACGAGATCACGTAAAAAAAAAATTAAGGCTTCGTTGGTTCCTCGTCGCGTACTGCCGCTGGTGGTTTCCGTACTTCAGGCGATCCAGGTTATCTGCCCGTTTCCGTGTCGTTCAACGGCGATCGACGTATCTGCGTCAGTCCAAGGCGGAGTTGTAGGCGGAATCGTTTTTCCTTTGTCATCGAGTTCGAGTCCGATCAGACTGCGGTTATGTGGTGAGTCAGGCGAAGGAATTATCTGTACTGCAGCACGCGAATCAAGGGGGAGCATAGCCACACGTGAAAGCTACCGTAAGGTTTTTCAGAGTTCTTCGCTGGACGTACACAGAAAGTGTACACAAGGCTGCAGGTTATTGCTAGAGTTACACAGTAACGTTTCTAGATTATTTACTGCAGATTATTTTCTTCTGGTTATTTCTTTCACATGGCTTCTTTGAAATATGATTTCCGCTGCTGAGATATTGAGATTTTGAGGAGATATTGGGATTACTATTTGATCACTTTGAGTTAATTCATTTTGATGTTTTGGCAACATCGTTCATGTCAGCCTAGTGGTTTCCTTTACTCCTATGGAGTTGGTTAATTGGAAGTGAAGGTTTTGCTCCGAATTGAGTTCGAGGTGGAGGATTCCAAGTGCAACAGAGGAAGTTTTGTTTGACTAGATACTACAGTGTTTTGTATTGCGGGAGCAATACGTTTATTGCTGTCGTTGCTCGTGTTGAGGGATCTAGTTCAGAGTTGCTGCATAGATACTATAATGTTTTGTACTGGCCAGCATTCAGTACATTTATTGTTCAAGGTGGAGACGTCCACTCATGACTGCACTACTGCAGGGTCTATTGCAGAGGTTTATACTTCGTTGGTTGCACATTTATGCCTACATCTGAACCGTGTTTGAATGGAGCAGTAATTGAGTTCTTCACTAGATATTTATTTAATACCACAGGTGATATTGCGACTTTATGTCGTTTAATGATTGAGCATTATTGCCATTTATTTTTTCCGAGGCCAGTTGCACAGACTCAGACTTTTGCTGGGATTATGAATTTGTTGAAGGCCCAGATTGTTCGTCTGCTTTGTTGATAGCTGTGTGTGTTTGAACCTATTGGTTATTTGCTCAAGTGTTGGGAAAATACTCAAGTGATCTTATTTGTCCGATGGACATTGGTATTCAAGATTTGAATATGGAGGTTTATTATTCGTCTACATGATGGAATTTGTCTCAAGGTGGAGTTTGTTGGATATGTTCCAAATTCACATCCACGATATAGGCCAGGCTTGGGCCAGAGCGAAGCGGAGGCCCATTGTGCTGTGGTTTCTCTCAGAAAGTGCACAGTTTAGTCCCACCTTGGTAACGCAACCAAGTACGGGCGCGTGATCTGCCTATATATATGTAAGCCTATGTAGACGGTAAGACAAGACAAGACAAGGCAAGGTAGATAAGCCATGTATCATCGCTACTTGTAAACTCTCCTCAATAGTGATTGTCTTCTGTGGTTTTTTTCCGCAAGGGTTTTTCCACGTTAAAATCGTGTCTCGTGTTCGATCTTGTTTTCCGCATTATTTGCTAACAAGTGTTGGGAAAGGGCTTGGGCCAGAGCGAAGCGGAGGCCCATTGTGCTGTGGTTTCTCTCAGAAAGTGCACAGTTTAGTCCCACCTTGGCAACGCAACCAAGCACAGGGACGTGAGCCGCCTATATATATGTAAGACCTATATAGACGGTAGGGTAAGACAGATAACCCATGTATCATCCCTACCTGTAAACTCTCCTCAATAGTGATCGTCTTCCGTGGTTTTTTCCCGCAAGGGTTTTTCCACGTTAAATCGTGTCTCGTGTTCGATCTTGTTTTCCGCATTATTTGCTAACACCGGGCGGCAAGAGCGTAGGGAGTGCAACCTGTCATGGATATAACGACAACAAGCACCAGGGCTGTCACAATCAGAAGTTCGTCGCTAAAGTTTGACGCCATGTTAGTTTATCTTCAGTGCTACTTTATGCTTGATGAGTGAGTGCAGGTGTGTCGGTGTGTGGTGCCTGTGTGCATTCCATAGGTAGGATGGCATGGGTTTATATAGAAGGCCTGGACCACCCTCCTTTGTTATGCTGCTGCTTGTGGATTGTATTAGGCGGCATTGATAGCCTGGGTCCTCACGATGTTTCGACGTACTACCCTTGCATTCATAAGAAGGCTCAACTTATGAAATTTACTATAATGTTGATATATCACTACTACAAAAATCAACATCACAAACAGCCAACCACAAATGGTTTTTAAAAACCGTTTGTGATACCCCTCATCACAAACGGTTTTAACAAAACCGTTTGTGATGTGGGGCATCACAATGAACAAGAACCGTTTGTGATGGCATCACAAACGGTTCGCGTTTGTAATGTCCGTTTATAACACGAACCGTTTGTGATGCCCACATCACAAACGGTTTGTAGCAAAAACCCTTTGTGATGATGTGTATGGCACACGTTAAAACCATATTTTAAAGTAATAAATCAATTCAAATCAAAAAGTGTTGAACTACAAAGTTGTATGCATTATCAATATGTATAACTTTTATTTTGATCATTTCTTCATTCGACAAATTCATATGAATATTGTTCATAAATTCCATCTCTCTTATAGAGTGTTTCCTAAAACTACAAGAGAGACCTATAAGATTTGTGAACAATGTTACTCTTACTACATCGTATGGAAAAATGGTCAATATCAAAGTTTTAGATCTTCAAAAGTTATGAAACTTTGTAGTTGATAACTTTTTAATTTGAAATCATCTGGTCAACGGAAACTAAGTTTGAATGTTCTCAAATTTGAATTAAATTATATAAATGACCTCGGATGGAGAAACGGTCAATACCAAAGTTGTAGATCTTTAGAAGTTATGAAACTTTGTAGTTCAACACTTTTTGATTTGAAATAATCTAGTCAATGAAAACTAAGTTTGAATGTTATCAAATTTGAAATTCAAATTTTGTAAACGGCCTCGGATGAAAAAACGGTCAACATAAAAGTTGTAGATCTTCAGAAGTTATGAAACTTTATAGTTCAACACTGTTTGATTTGAAGTCGTTTAGGGCCTCAAACAAGCAATTTAAACTCGGTTTGGTATAATATGATAGGAATCGGAACGTCATATAGTCACATGTGATGGAGCAGTATAGTGGTAGAGGAGGCTACACGCGAGGGAGAGGTCGCCGGTTCGAATCCTGCCGGCTGCGTAGCGTGCTATCTATGCGCGAAAAAATGGCGCGACTTGCACAAAAATGGCTTGGGCGGCTGATGGCCTTCCCAAAATGAAAATAAATTTTTTCCGACATATCACAAACGATTCCCAAAACTGTTTGTGATGGGGGGTTTGAAACCGTTTGTGATGTCGCTGGGTGTAGTAGTATATCAACGAGAGAGAGAGAGAATCTATATAAAAAATCCAGAAAATAACTCCACCTGATGCAGTTGTTTTGCCAGCTTTTGTAAAATTGTCATATTCTTCTGAAATGTTTATGACTGGTTAAGTCATATGCCAATGACGGTGTTGTGGGATATGTTTATGACTTGTTAAGTCATATGCCAATGACGGTGTTGTGGGATATGGATACCCCTGGCTCACTGTAAGAGGAGACTGCGCCGACTAGGGCTCACGCCTGACACGGTTGTGGGCCGGCCCCTTGGTGGCCCACGAGAGATCCCGACTTGACGGACAAGCTTGATGAAGACTCGGCCATTGACTCGGCCGGATATCTCAGAGATACAGTTGTAACCAACTAGGATAGGGATTTCTGTCGTAATCCAGTAGGTTAAGATACAAACCGACTTATAAACCCTAACCCGTCACTCTATATAAGGCGGCCTAGGGCAACCCCACACGGCACATCAGACCCTCGATGGAACAACTTTCCATCTTGTAACCCATACGCTCGCCCTTGCTTCCTGAAGCACAGCCGAGTACCAGCAATACAAACACCACCACCGACACAGGACGTAGGGTATTATACCTCCGGGTAGCTCGAACCTTTCTAAATCAGTGCCTCTTGTGTACCATCAAGCTACTAGCTCGACGTTCGCCCGCCTACAAATCAACCACTCGGATACCCCCAGGTGGATTGCCGGTCCTAAGGTCCGACAGTTGGCGCGCCAGGTAGGGGTGATCATAGAGTTTTTTCGATTCGAAAACTCCGCTAGCTTGATGGCAGATCAATCGTGCGTCGTCTTCCCTGCATGCGTGAAGGCGTGCTCCGAAGAAATTTCAGTTCCGATCTGAGAACCCGCCCCACCCACCCAATTCGGACAGGTGCCGAGGCGCGGCAGGCGGCAGTCAGTATCGAGGCCGATGTTTTGAATCCCTGACTCGCCGTGTCCCGTGGCGATGTTTCGAAGAGGCGGAACAGGTTCCGTGCTTGGTAGGCATCGCATGCAACAGGTTGCACTGATCCTATTGTTTTGGAAATCGCCAACCTATGGAAAGACTCAAGTCTACCACACCGATCTGCACATGTGTAGATTGAATTCGAGGATCCCTGCTATTGTTGTTTCGGCGGCTGTATCAATTAATGTTGTCTCATGGTTATTGGAGTCCGAGTTCAATACAGGGCTATGGATATCGATCCATGCGGAGGATAAAATTACTCCGATACAAAGGCCAAGAGAACTTTTTTAATTGATGCATGCATCTGGAGATCGACTTGGTGGAGACCTGCACTTCGAGAAAAGCAATTAAATTATGCTATCCACACAGGAAGCTACCAGGAGGAGCCTGTGCGTTCGTATACACGGAGCATAATTTTTCTTAGGGTTTTGCTACAAGAACACGAGAAGATTACCAGGAGCATACTAGTCACGGATAAAATCCGAATAGTCGGATTAAACGACAACCGCCTCATCGCGCACGGCGATTACTTCAACTCGGCCATAAATCGAGCTAAGTATTATATTATATTTTATTTTTACAGCTTCAATCAAATCGCCATGTGCATAGTTTTTTCTCTATGTCCATGAGACAACTGCTGTCGGGGACCGTAATTAGGGGTCCCTTAATCACCGGGGTAATCACCCAAAAAGCGCAAAAAGGCTGCCCCCAGGAACCTTTGGGCCTGGACATACGAAATCACGCAGCCCAACGGCCCAACAACAACCCACGGGGATGCGACGTCCTCACGCCCAAACTCCGCCTCGCTTAAGGGGACCCCACCCCTCGAGCAACGAGACGCAAATCTCCGCCTCGCTAGGGGATGCCTCGACCTCTCGAGAGACCGCCGCGACGCGGTACAGTCACTCATTACCATCCCCCATGATGGGCACCAGAGTACAAGGGTGAAACTTCGGCCGCACGTCGCCCCTGACAAAACCTGACTGCGCCATACCGCCATGACACAGACAGGCAGCCACTGTGCAGAGCGTGCCCGGCACTGCGCCTCTGACACATCCGGCCCCGGTCACTCTGCAGCGCTATTCCACCAACTCTCGTCGCCTCCTGCGTCAGAACACCCTCGAATGGGTGTGGTGACCCTCGAACGGGAGTACGGACGACGACCGGGGGCGAACCTTGGTCAAGCGTCATCATGTGGCCGACGGGACAGAGTACGACCCCCTTAACCCTTGCTCGCCACGCCAACGGACAGCCACGCCCTGCACTGTGGCAACAGTGAGCGTCGTAGCATCCCAGTGCTGCCTACTCCCGCCCCCTAGGGCAGTAGAGCACTCAGGACGCGTACTGGGGCCGTCAGACCAGCAGGAAGCCAGCCGCCCCGTACGCACCGAGTCTGATGCGACCGACGGGGCGAAAGCCGGTCGTACCGGTCCGTCAGGCCGGGCCACTATGCCCCTGACCACAGTGTTACGACGACATGACAGCTGCGTACGACACGCCAGTTCCTGTCCACCTACCCCCGTAATTTTCGGGTAACCGACCCTTCGGGGCAGGGCAGGAGATCCCTCGAAGGAAGCCGCGGATAACGCCTCGACCACGACGACGACCGTGCGACCCCTCGAAGCCCCGACAGGACGGGAACAAGACTCGCCACATCACCGACCGGCGCCGAAAGCCAACCCAGCTCGTCTTCAAGGCACGGATTCGTCAAAGATCAAGGGCACCCCATGTAGGGGGCGTCCCACGATATCTACTGTAGCCACGATTGTAACCCCTCTATCCCTTGAGATATAAAAGGGAAAGTCAGGGGGTCCCGAAGGGGACAAGTTCACACGTCCCGGCACACGCCCAGACGAATGCTCTCTCACACACACGATATTGGCATTCGCCTCAATCATCTTCTTCCTCCGTTCCGGGACTTGGAGAATGACTCTCCTCTCCCACCTTCACTTGTAGCCCCCCACTGCAAGCACCAGGGTGCGAAACTAACACGAGCGCGCGAGCGCCTCTTGCTGGACATACGGCCCCGCGGTCGGAACAAGGATAAACCCATGTTCTTGTGTTGGCTTCTCGCATCGACCATCAGGGACGAGACACAGCGCCCTTTCTGTGCGGCTGAGGGAGTGCCGGCCATTCTCGACGCCGACAGTGGCGCGCCAGGTAGGGGGAGCGCTGTGCGATTCGCTTTTCTCGCCAATTCCCTTGATGGCTGCTCACGACGACCATCCGACGCCGGGACCCTCCGACGGGGTTCCCAACAGGTTCCCGCCTGGATTCATCATCCAGTTCGGGAGTCTGACGTTCGAGTCCGACGGGTCCGACTACCTCATGCAGCTTCGCCGCACTAATGAGGAAGAGGCCGCGTCGCCATCGCCCCCGGCGGGCGGACTACGGAATCGCCGCCGACTGCAAGGCCTGCAGGTGCAGGTGGAGCAGCGTCAGCCTCCGCGGATAAGGCTCCCAGACTGGGACGGTCCGCGGATACCACCGCCTGACGCGCAGTCGGGTGGAACCGCACCATCTTCGGCGAACCCTGCGGAATGGAACCGCCAGGCGGCGGGCGTCGCACCAGCCGAGTTCCCGATGGGATTGCGCGACGCTGCTGCGACGATCTCTTCATCGGTCAGCGCCAGCTTAAGCGCGAACCGCGGTGCCGCCGACCCGGTGCGCGCCGGGCTGCCTCCAATTCACCAGGGACGTTGGGGCCGGCGGCCGCGACGCGTGCGGCCGGAGCCAACCCGAGCATCTCTACCCACTGCCCAGCGCGGTAGCGGAGGAACCCGCCAGCCTGCCCCTCCGCGGGGTGGCCACCTGCCTACGTACCGGCGTAACATGGTCGCGCCGCGAGGACGGACGGCCGCGCGTCCTGTGCGCCCGCGCAGGGGACGCCACCACGACCGCCGTTGATCCTCGTCAGACGACACAACCCACCACCACGCCGCCTCGCCTGATGAATGGTACCCACTGTTGGCACTCTTTACAGCCTACAGATAAATCCGCAAGCGGACGGATACCGATGTAGCTTTCACCCGGGAGTATTCCAAGGTATCGATTTCCACGGAGAACGAGAAGTGTACTAATCCTAAACTAAGTTGTCCTAGGTAGATGGTGTGGATGAAATGGAATGGATGAGATGGATGACGACAACAAGGAGAGAAGAGAAGAGGTAAGAGGGTAGAGAGGGTACGGGTCTGATAAAGGTATTCTACCGATTGATTGAGCAGATCAGAGGATACAGATAGATACTTGCTTCGGGACTACAGAGCCTCTGACACATAGAAAGGGGTGAGAAGGGGTGCCGGTTACCCTGAACCTTGGGTCCTAAGACACCGGAACTAACGTGATGGGCTACGAAGACCAAAAGGGCTGTCACCACCTTACGGCTACCACCTCCGTTGCGACGGGCAGAAACTAAGTTAGCCTCAAGTATAGGCACCACGCCTACACTAGTTGACTAATACTTATCTACTGCAGATAGATAAGCACTCAAGCTAAGCAGCTAGTATACAATTATACTACACAACTAAGCATTGAACGAAGTACCAGCAAGCATATAAAAGTAAGAACTGAATGCTCAATTAATCAGAGAGAGATACAAGAGTTACCAGACAAGACCCGGATGTTACTCGAAATGAAGTCGCATCCGTAGAGGTATAGTGGGAAGAGGGACCGACACTTCGGCTCCTCTCCGGGACGCTCACCTCTCCTCTCTCCCTATCTCTACTGATACAAGTGGAGAACTAACAGTGCTTCGCCTGCACTCTACTCTTGTGTTGTGTCTCTTGTAGGTGACCAGGGGTCTCAATTTATAGTGGCCCGGGTCGGTGGAGGAGTGGAGCAGCGGCCAAGGCAGCTCAAGGCGGCTCCGGGCCGTTCGGCCGAAGTGGCTGGTTCGGCTGAACCGATGTGTTCGGCCGAACGGGCACGTGGCACCGCCTTGGTGCCGAGGCAGTTGCTGAGGTGGTGGACTTCTGGGGGCCGTTCGGCCGAACGGGCCCTATGGCCTGGCAGCGCTCCCCCGTGCAACCTCTGCCCTGTGGGCCCTCCTGGCTAGTTCCTGGTACTTGGCTTCGAGTTGGACCGGCCCCGGATGAGGTGGCGGTCGTCTACGTGTCATCCCGGTCGCTGCTTGAGTGTCGGTGACGTGGATGGCTTCCCGATTTCGTATACGGCTAAGGGGGGTAACCGGTCGAATCGTGTCGTTCGGCCGAAACGGTCATTTCCGACCCTTATAGCACGTGTTTCTCCATTTTGTACCTGCACAGAGGACAATCACCAAAACTTGTGGAAATAGTCAGTGATAAGCCCTATTGCTATGGTGCGTGTCTCCATTGTGTCTGTTTTATACTTGGTTGGAGGTCGGAAATCGGTCTGTAACGACCGCCAACAACTGCCTTTGTTATTATCCTGTTACCTTGCTACCTACTACTCACTTTATGGAATATGCTATGCTATGCATGTGTTGGGATGGTTGTGATTTGATCGTCTTGGCGTGAGTTGTGGGTGGTATGGGAGGTGTAGTGCAGCTAGGCGGTGTAAGCGAGTAATAACAACTCGATCGTTTGATCGGGGTGCTTGGGGACTGCACTCGGGCAGTCCCTACGGAATACCTATTGCGGGTACATGGTTATTTTGGATACTTGGTTACTTGAGGAGTTTGGGCGGCAATACCTGTTATGGGTGCCGATTGTGGACCGTTGCGGCGGATCGCTTATGACGCTGATACTCGCTTTACCGACAATTAAGGATCGAGTCGAGTTCCACCTTTGGACGTGGGAATACCGTGCTCACCATCTACCCAGAATGGGGAGGGTTCCAGCAAGCCTACTCTAGTGCGGCGCCAAGACTGTAGGAGATTCGAGCTTGATATGTGTAAGGGGACTCGTTGCGGCGTACTCTCCCTGATTTACCACAGCCCCCGACTGGCCCCGGTGGGAAGGTTTCACACCCCTGGGGCAGATGTTAGATCAGATGTTTCCCGAGCCCAGGGAGATAGGATTGGCGTCGTTACTGTTTAGGGTCTTTGTTGTGGGCTGTGTCTCAGGTTGGTTGCAGACTAGCCTTGCAGCCCGGATGGATTCCTGTAGTGCCACCTCTGTAGAGTGTAAACTATACGTATAGCCATGTCCACGGTTACGGACGACCCGCTTCTGATAAGTTCCGACTAGCATGGGAATCTGCTCTCTTACCTCATCCTTGATTTGGGTTATGAGAGTTTGGTCCAGCGTTGCTGATGAGACAAGGTGGGGAGGGAGCTCACCGAGTCGACTAGTGAGCGAAAGGTGTTGGTCGATGATGTTTGCGGGAACCTGCGGTGGCAGGACGAGCCCGATGTGATTGTGAGGTTGAAGGTTGGGTTTGGGGAGTGGATGTGCTTGCGAGGAAAGGAGTTGGTGATGAGATGAATTTGGGCTATTGCTGCTGCTCGCATAGGAAAACCCTGGCTCAAACCTTGATTATTTCTATACCTTAGAATAGGCCACTTTAAAGCTTGCTACATATTATGGTTGGTGATGTGAACCTGTCCCATTTCCTTGGGGACAGACTTTGGGTTCTCAGGTGAAGACCCCGACCACGAGTTCAACCAGGACGGGTGGTACGATTGAAGGGTGCGCGCTATGCTCAAGGATGCCTGCAGGAAGTGGACCTAGAAGATTTAGCTACCGCTCCGTAGCTGTTCCTTACTGTCGATTTAGCCCAGAGGGCTTGTACCAGATCGCTATGTTTTATATATGTCATGTATTGGATCTCTTATCGCTGTATGGATGTGATATTCAACTGAGATGAGTTCTGTACGAGATAGCTGCTATTCCTGGGACTATCTCGAGGGTACAGGGAGTCGGATTCTTGTCGTCGAGAATCCGGTTCGTTTCACATGCCCTAAAATTGATGCTAGCACGTCAGGTGTACCGGAAAATATTATAGATCATAATTTGGGTATGCCACCGAATTTTTATTCAGGACAGCCACCTCATCCTAGTTCGGTCCAAGAACCGGTCAGACCGGTTTGCCCAATTCAGTTGGACAGACCGGTTCCATGGGTGCTGGTGCAACAAATGCGATGATTTTATCTAATACAGTTGCTTCTGGACCTGTTTTTACACCCCCTCGTACTACGGTTGTAGGAAGTGCACCTTCGGGATCCGGTGTTTCTTGTGGACCGATTCCGAATGTTTCTCAAAATATGATGTATAATATGCCTCGTTATACGCAAAATACAACCAGTAGTAATTATCAAGCCGAATTTTCTAAGTTCAAAGAAGATCTGGCTAATACAATTAGAACAAAGCTTGGGATTGATATGAGTAGTTCACGTTTATATCAAAAACCATATCCTCCTGAATTTGATCTAGTTACATATCCTAATGGTTGGCGTGTTCCTGAGTTTGTTAAATTCAATGGTGAAGATAATCGTACTACTTGGGAGCATGTTAGTCAATACATCTTGCAACTAGGAGAAGTAGCTTTTTATGAGCCATTGCGTGTGTGTTTGTTTTCATTAACATTGATTGGAACTGCTTTCTCTTGGTTTTCTTCGCTTGCTCCTAATTCTATTCAAAGTTGGTCTCAATTGGAGCGTAAATTTCATGAGCACTTCTTTAGCGGAGAAAATGAAACTAAATTAACTGATTTAACATCTATTAAACAAAGCCGAGAGGAATCGGTTATAGATTATTTCAGAAGATTTAGGGATACAAAAAATAGATGTTTTAATTTGTCAATTTCTGAAAAGGATTTAGTAGATTCAGCTTTTGCGGGCTTGTGATCTTATTTGAAAGAGAAATTAGAAGGTTTTGATTTTCTTTCTATCAATCACTTGCAAATGAAGGTCATGAGTCTTGAATTAAAGTTAAAACATGTTAAGGAAAATGCTAAGCCTCATCGTTCCAATGTTCATATGGATGACAATGATTCTGATAGTTCGGATGATGAGGATAATGAAGTTTATGCTGCTGAATTTGTTTGGCCATCAAAAGCTAAGCCTTGTTCTTGTCCTTCGTTGAAGCCGGTTCAGAAAAATCGGCGAGAAGAAATTAAATTTACTTTTGATGTTGCCAAGTGTGATCGTGTTTTTGATGAATTGCTTAAGAATGGTTTCATTAAACTCTCTCATGCGATTCCACCAGCCGATCAATTGAAAAATCATGCATATTGTAAGTGGCATAATTCTTTTTCACATGCTACTAATGATTGCAATGCTTTCCGATGACAGGTACAATCGGCTATTAATGAAGGTCGATTGGTACTAGCTGAGATGCAAGTTGACAAGGCTCCCTTTCCTGTGCATACACTTGATTTGAATACTAAAGTGTTGATTCGGCCGGAACAAGCCGAAGGAGCTAAGGGAAAGAATGTGATAGTTGGGGAGCCAAGGCCGGAAAAAATGGATGATCAAATTTCGGTCAGAAAAGTGATGCTTGGAAAGACTCTGGATGGTAAAGAGTCTCTGAAGATTACAATTAACACATCAAGGTCCGGGGGGCAAGAAAGTTCATCAACAGAGAATCGATTCGCTGATTAGGCGAAACCGGTCAGATCGGTTTCCCAAACCGGTCAGACTGGTTTGCTCTTGGACCGACCTAGAACTTTCAAGCCTACACGCCCGGAAGTGGGTACTTGGAAAGTTAATGAGCCTAAAGTCAGAGGTACAGTTCTGAAACAAGGACCTACCTTTAATCAGCTCTTGAACAAGTACACAAAGGCCGCTCAAGTTGATCGGCCGGTAAAAAAGAGACCAAGATCACCAATGTGTGGAGATGGTTATACAGAGAAAAATAGACACCGTGGTGATGTTATTACTGTTTATCCACCACAGAAGATGTACGCTACCATGCCATGGGTACCTCCGGCGTCAGATTCTCCATATCCAACATGGGACCAAGGAATGTGGATGCAGTGCTTTCCCATGTCACAACCACCTCAAGATTACATGGGCAATGGTCCTAGAATCCCAGTACATGACTGATTGGGCTCAAATCAATCAGGTCCGGCGCCAGCTAGCAAAGCGGTCAGACCGGTTTCAAACCGGTCAGACCAGTTTCGGTCTGAACAGAAGCAATATGCTCCTCCTCAGCAAGAATATCATGTCAAGGAGAAGGAGGAAGTAAAGCTTACAGAGGACCCAAAACAAGCCAAGACTGATGGGTTTATTAAGATTGGTGATGTTCCAGTGGCTATGCAAGAGTTGGGTAAAAAGCCGATAGTTATTGGAAATTCGGCTGTTAAAAAACCTGTCATAGCTAATGATCATGAAACTGGGAGTAGCAAGGCTGTGAAGAAAATGTTTCAACCAAGGTGGTGTCCTTCTGGTTTGACTCATACACAAAAGAGAAAGTTGCAGCGCTTGCGAAACAAAGAAAAAAGGGAACAGGAAGCTGAGAAGTTAAGAGATGAAAACTTCAACAGATATAGGCCAATGATTCCTCAGAAGAAAATTTGGCAAGCCAAGTCAGTTGTGCAACCAGCAGCACAACCGGTCAGACCGGTTTCAGAATCTGGTCAGACCGGTTTGGATGCGACAGAAGCGGTCCAACCGGTTTATGGAACCGGTCAGACCGGTTTGGAACGAGAGGCAGAAAGCACGTCTGTTCCCATTATAAATGAAAGTACTACGCCAGAAAATTCTCCAGTGGTTGAAGATGAGGAGATGGTTGACTTTGAAGCTTCTCCAGAGCGTGGCAACATGGAAGTTAATGTTGTTTATTTATCATCTGATTACTTTGTGGTGCCGGACGAGGAGGTGTCTCATCTTCAGTTAGGACCTCGTGATGCTATATTTCAAAAGCCGCAAGAATCAAACAATCACTTGAAGGCTTTATACATGAGAGGTCGTATCAATGGGAAGCCAATCTCGCGAATGTTGGTTGATGGTGGGGCGATTGTGAATCTTATGCCCTATTCTCTCTACAAGAAGATTGGTGGAAAAGACGAAGAATTGATCAAGACGAACATGCCGGTCAGTGGAATTGGTGGCGGTGATCCTATTGGCGCCAAGGGTGTGGCTTTTATGGAGTTGACCATTGGAAGCAAGACTGTTTCTACAGCTTTCTTCGTCTCAGAAGTGCAAGGTAACTTTAATTTAATTCTTGGGCGTGATTGGATTCATGCAAATCAATGCGTACCTTCTACCTTGCATCAATATCTTATTCAGTGGATCGGTGATGAAGTTGAAGTTGTACATGGTGATACTTCTTCCAACGTTGCAACGGCCGATTCCGATTCTATTAGTGCAAATGATAATATTAAGTGTTTGTCGGGCTTATATTTGACCGATTATGAGCTGATCAATTGCACTAAGGATGGTTTCGTTCCTGCTACATTAAAGCCGATGGAGAATCGGTTAAATTACTTGTTGTAATTGATGGAGCAAACAAATCAACAGAGACAAACCGGTCAGACCGCTTTCGAAAACCGGTCAGACCGGTTTGAGCCTGAACAGTGCCAATTGAGCCAAACCGGTCAGACCGCTTCTGGGAACCGGTTAGACCGGTTTACGTCTGGACAGTGGCTTCAAGAGCGAATTGATCATTTTCGAGAAAAAACAGAAGGTACATTTGAAGCCATTAAAGATCTGGGTGATATGGATAAGCTGGGTCAAGGTTTTACATCGGCCGACCCTTTAGAAAAAATAGATATTGGTGATGGCACTATTCCTAGGCCAACTTTTGTAAACAAAAATTTATCGGCTGAGTTTAAAGCCGAGTTAATAAATTTGCTGAAGGATTATGTCGATTGTTTTGCTTGGGAAAATCGTGAAATGCCTGGTTTAAGTCGTGGTCTAGTTGAGCATCGTTTACCAATAAAAGCCGGTTTTATACCTTTTAAACAATCGGCTAGATGTTTTAATCCCGCTATTTATGACCGAATAAAAGAAGAAGTTAATCGTTTGCTAGATGCTGGTTTTATTCGGACTTGTCGTTATGCGGAGTGGATTTCTAATATTGTTCCCGTTGAAAAGAAAGATTCGGGAAAACTTAAAGTTTGCATTGATTTTAGAGATCTTAACAAAGCTAAAGATTCATATCCTATGCCTATAGCCGATGTTTTGATTAACGAAGCATCTGGACATCGTGTTGTTAGTTTCCTTGATGGTAATGCCGGATATAATCAAATCTTTATGGCCAAAGAGGATATGCACAAAATGGCTTTTCAGTGCCCGGGATTTATTGGTTTATTTGAGTGGGTGGTTATGACTTTTGGATTAAAGAATGCTGGAGCAACTTATCAAAGGGCTATGAATTTAATCTTTCATGATTTACTTGGTGTCATTGTGGAAGTGTATATTGATGATATTGTAGTTAAATTGGATGGCTTGGATCATCATTTAGCCGATTTAAAACTTGCTCTTGAAAGGATGAGACAGTATGGTTTGAAGATGAATCCACTCAAGTGTGCTTTTGGTGTTTCGTCTGGGAAGTTTTTGGGATTTATTATTCATGAGAATGGCATAAAAGTTGATCCCAAGAGAATTGAAGCAATGAAGAAAGTCGAAGCTCCTACTTGCAAAAAGGATCTGCAAAAGTTTCTAGGCAAAGTGAATTTCTTGAGAAGGTTTATAATTAATTTGTCTGGGAAAGTTGATGCTTTTACTCCTATTCTCCGATTAAAAGATGAGCCCGATTTCACTTGGGGGGCAAAACATCAAGAAGCTTTTGAGAAGATCAAAGAGTATTTGTCTTCACCGCCGGTGCTTAGGGCGCCTAAGAGAGGAGTTCCATTCAGACTTTATGTGGTAGCTGAAGATAGAGTTATTGGAGCTGTTTTAACCCAAGAAATCGATACTAAGGAGTATGTGATTGCTTATATAAGCCGACGGCTTATTGATGCAGAAACGAGGTATACTTTCATTGAGAAGTTATGTTTGTCATTATATAATGCTTGTACTCAGTTGAGGCATTATTTATTATCCAGTACTTGCATCGTGTTATGTCAAACCGATGTTATCAAACATATGTTGCAAAAACCGATTTTAAGTGGTAGAATCGGTAAATGGGCTTATGCTTTAGTTGAGTATGATTTGGCTTGTGAACCTTTAAAATCTATGAAAGGCCAAATTATAGCTGATTTTATTGTTGAACATCGGATTGATGATACTTGTGACTTCGACGTCGGCTATGTTACTTGTACACCATGGAGATTATACTTTGATGGGTCGGTTTGCAATGATGGACAAGGAATTGGTGCTGTTTTGATTTCTCCAAGTGGTGCTGTTTTTGAGTTTTCAAACCGGTTAGAGGAGAAGCGCACCAATAATCAAGTTGAATATGAAGCCCTTCTATTTGGTTTGGAGTTTTTGCAGGACATGGGAATTAAACATGTTGAAACTTTTGGTGATTCACTCCTGGTGGTACAACAAGTATCCAAGGTATGCCAATGTTATAATGGTTCGCTAAATGCATATCTTGATAGATGCCTTGATATCATAGCTTCTTTTGATGAATTTACAATCAAACATATTCCAAGAGAAGAGAATGGCAAGGCTAATACTCTGGCTCAGAAAGCATCTGGTTATGTTGTTGCAAAGAAATATTTCTACTTTCAAAAATCGATGCAATCAAAAGCCGAGATTTAGGTTCTGGACGAACCGGTCCAACCGGTTTCACAAACCGGTCTGACCGCCAGAACCAGTCTGACCGGTTTGGAAACCGGTCTGACCGCTTTGTCTCCTGACAGCGGCAAAAAAGTCTTGGATGATGTTAATGACTCCGAGTTTAAAGATCAGGACTGGAGAGTGCCTATTATTACTTATTTGAAAGACCCTGGTTGTGGTACTGAAAGAAATATTCGGCGATTATCATTTAAATACATATTGCTTGATGATGAACTTTATCGTCGAACTGCCGAAGATTTGCTTTTGAAGTGTTTATACTCGGATCAGGCTAAAGTCGCCATGGGAGAAGTTCATGAGGGTATTTGTGGTACACATCAATCGGCTCCCAAGATGAAGTGGTTACTTAAACGAGCCGGTTTTTATTGGCCTACTATGATGGCGGATTGTTTCAAATACTATAAAGGGTCTGAAGAATGTCAGAAATTTGGAGATTTACAATTGGTACCTGCTGCATTGATGCATCCTATTATTAAACCATGTCCGTTCCGGGGTTGGGGGTTGGATTTTATTGGACAAATTAACCCTCCATCATCAAAGGGACATCGTTTCGTGTTGGTTGCTACGGATTATTTTACTAAGTGGACCGAAGCGATTCCATTGAAGAATATGACACATAGAGAGGTAATTGAGTTTATTACACAAAACATTATTCATAGATTCGGTATTCCTCAAACTTTGACTACGGATCAAGGTACTTCGTTTATGTCTAAAGAGGTACGTGAATTTACCGAAACCTATAGAATAAAGTTGCTCAATTCATCCCCATACTATGCTCAGGCTAAAGGATAAGCCGAGTCAAGTAATAAGACTTTGATTAGATTGATCAAGAAAAAGTTAGAAGAAAATCCTAAGAGATGGCATGAAGTGTTATCCGAAGCATTATGGGCTGATCGTATATCTAGACATGGTGCTACTAAAGTTACTCCTTTTGAGCTTGTGTATGGTCAAGAGGCCGTTTTACCTGTTGAGGTGAATCTGGACGCTTATAGACTAGCTAAACAAAATAACCTTGATGTTGTTGATTATCATGATTTGATGATGGATAATATTGATGAGGTCACTGACAAGAGGTTGAAGGCTTTAAAAGAGATTGAAAAAGATAAGCTTCGGGTTGCTAAAGCTTACAACAAGAAGGTGCGAGGGAAATATTTTCAGATTGGAGAGCTTGTTTGGAAGACAATTTTGCCTATTGGAACGAAGAGCAACAAGTTCGGTAAATGGTCTCCAAGTTGGGAGGGGCCGTATAGAGTTGTCAAAGTTATATTTGGGAATTCTTATATGCTGGAGACATTGCAAGGGGATCGTTTACCTAAAGCTATCAACGGAAGATATTTGAAGAAATATTACCCAAGCGTATGGCAAGATGCATGAAGATTAAATGGCCGATAGATTTTTTGATATCGTCCTTAGTATAAATTTTGGCTACTGAGTTGTAATTGTCTATATAGATGCTTTTTTAGTTTGCAAGCTCACTAAAAAGACAAGGGGGCATGTGTTGATAGTCAAAATTGGCAGCAGCCGAGGGAAACCGGTCTGATCGGTTTGCCGAACCGGTCAGACCGGTTTGGAGTTGTAATTCGGGTAGGATTAGGATTCCGAGTTTTATCCCATATTGTATCCGAATTGGAAGGGGTACGACTTCCCCGGCCTATATATATGAAGGCTAAGGCCGATTGCGAGTTATTCCAATCGAATCAAACAAAATTGTTCCTTACTTTTTATCTCCAAACCCTAAACACTTTTCCAACCCTAATTGCTGTCCTTTGCTCGTCTCCGCGACGTACTAAGGCGTTCTAGGTGGCCTGCCGATCCTAGAGCAACCCTAGATTGCTTGAGCTCCGATGGGGTCCCTCACGAGCTTGAGTTTCTAGGTCTTCACGACCTCCTGTCAGAAAGCGGTCTGACCGGTTCTAGGAACCGGTCTGACCGGTTTGCCCGAGGGAGGCCGGGTGTTGGCCGTGGTGACGGCCGTGCTGCGATCTCGAGTGTGTTGTCGCATCTTTGTGTCAACAAGAATCTAAGGAGGAATTTCTGCATTTCAACTTCTCCACTTGACGTTGGCTTCTGCGAAATTCATACTGGGTTGTGGTGCTGTTAGAGCAGAAAATAGTTGAACGTGTTTGGCTCTAGTTTTTGAAAAGTGTATCAATTCATCTTGAGAGCCCCATGGTAAGCGTGTGGGTCTTATAGTGCTGGGTACGGTCGTCCTATGCTGGCATTTTGGGGTCTGCCTATCCATAGTATCTTCATCTTTTCGGAGTTTATGTTTGCCAGCTTTTCGTCGCGTTAAATCTCTAGGCGTAATCAAACACATTTCCATTTTGTGCGAATTTTAAATGTGGGTCACTGTTTAAAAAGATACAAGTTGGATCTGCAATCCTTCACATGCATAGTACAGTTATAAAAGATTAGATCGATAGTGGCAGATGTTGAGCAGGACATGCAAATCATAATATAGTCCAACCAAATCATGTAATCAGAGAAAGTCCAATTTCATAGCAGTTAGTCCCACGATTACATAGCAGTTAACAAGTAGCCCACGATCACATAATCCTAATATATCCCTGTTTAAGACCATTTTCCGGCACGTTGCTAACTCACCTTTCACGTGATCGGGTTTTTCCACCTTTCCCGTCATCACATTTTGCTTTTTTCATTTAATCCTTATTTTTATCTGGCAAAGCCCGTTCTCTTTATATTACCAGAGGTTCAGTGGACTAGTGAACCCCGCCCAACAATTTACAACGCCCTGGAGGGTATCAGTCGGGCCTTGTTTAGTTCCCAACTTGGGGAGGCAAAATTGGCATTTTACCACTGTAGCGCCAGTGTAGCATTTCGTTTGTATTTGTGAATAATAATACAAACATTGATTAATTAGGCTCAAAATGTTCGTCTTGCAAAGCACAACAAAACTGTGCAATTAGTTTTTGATTTTATCTACATTTAGTACTTCATGCATGTGCCGGTATTTTGATGTGATGGAAATCTTCTTTTTGCATAGTGGAATTTGGGGCAAACTTTGGGAACTAAACAAGGCCCAAATGCTGGAGTGATCCGTGTCCTAACTTCCAAGTAAAAGTGACATGAGCAAGGTAACTTCTAGCTTCTCTTAATATGGACCACCTCCTCTCCTCTTACCGTTGGTGTTCGAGGTTGTTAGAGCGCACAACATTCAACAGGATCAATGAGTCTCATTCAAGCGAATTGACCGTAGATCTGTTGGCAAGATTTCCTGTGCTGGAACTGGCCTGCCCATCAGGATTCAAGTCATTGACTCAGCATTGGTGTCACATTTTTCTTCATTTATTACTCATTGTTTGGCAGGCGACGGGTCAGTGTGCCTACATGTTAGAGCATCTGCTTGGTCTTTCTCCAAAAAAAAAAGAGTCTCATTCAAGCTGTACGGGTGAACCAATGAAAACTAAGAGAGCTTGTAAAGCTACCATACAATTACCAACTTTATATTCTAGTTTAATTCATCCATGGTTGAAATGGATGTGGTTGATGAATAATTTTTTTGAAAAAGTAATTCTCTTGAAGCTCTGCACAAGCACACGGCCTGATATATCAGCTACAAATGGATGGGGTATATTTATGCTTTTTGGCCCTTGCTCGTTTTTATGTGACATTACTTTCAACTACCCCATGGCATCTTGCTTCGTCTCATTCTGCATAAAGATACAACCTGAAATCCTTGGGGACAACAATCGAGGTTTTCCATTGTTCTTGCAGTAAGTTGGTAGCATTGTATCCTACCATGATTAATATGGCTGGCCAATGGCTGTCATCCATTTCGGATCGTTGCATGGATAATAGCTTAATTTAAAAACAAGCCCATATGTATCCATACCATCACAAGGCTGTTATCAATAGACTTAACGTTACAAACAAAATAGCACAATAAGAGTGGAGACGATCAGTAGCATATAGAAAGTTAATTACTAAGAGCAAGTAGAAGCCGACAGGATCATTCATTCCAGCAAATACATCCAAGTACTTGCTACGTAGCTGCAGTATATACCATATGCTCTCATGAAGGCCTGAGCAGACAACTAGGCATATATCATTAGGATCGAAAAGGACGCTGTATACGTATAACAGTGAAGCCTGTTAACTGCATATCTTATTGCATCTGGATGCGAACCATCAAACTCGCAGATTTTCTTTTATGAAGCAAGGCATAGTTTGTGTAACCCTATAGCTCTTAACGCGAGAACAACTTACCTGATCACAGCGATGATAACAAGTCGGATTCACGACACATCAGAGCTTAATACGGCCACTAGGAACTTAGTCAGTAATTTTTTTGTTTCCACATCAAGCTGGTGTAACCATCATCATCGTCTATAAATATAGCAATATTCTGTTTGTCGATGCACACATCTATAACATCCCCTGAGAACATTAGATATGATATACCTTAGTGTTAGAGTAACAAGAGCAATAATGGCGGTCTCAGGGGTGCCACTTCTCATCATCGTGGCGTCAGTCATGTTCTTGGCCGCCCGTGTAGGGGTGAAGGCGCAGGAGGCACACGGCGTCATCGCGACTTACAACCTATACAACCCAGAGCGCATCAACTGGGACATGCGAACGGCGAGCACATTCTGTGCCACATGGGATGCTGATATGCCATTGGAGTGGCGGAAACGCTATGGGTGGACATCGTTCTGTGGCCCTGCTGGTGCGCATGGCCAACCCTCCTGTGGCCGCTGCCTCCTGGTATATAGAGAATCCATGCTCTCTCTCTCTCTCTCTCTCTCTCTCTCTCTAACAAGGATTCCATGGAGCAGGTAACGAACAAGGCCACAGGGGCGAAAACGGTGGCGAGAGTGGTGGATCAGTGTGACAACGGGGGGCTCGACCTGGATATCTCCGTCTTCCGCCAACTTGACACCGATGGAGGTGGCATGTTCAACGGCCACCTTTCTGTCGACTATGAATTCGTGGGTTGCCAAGACTAGAAAACAACCGCACTACAAAACCCTCGATGTGCGCGCGTTATCGTCCTCCTAAATAATTATAGGGAAACACATCAATGTAACAATAGAAATAAGCACGTGGAATGCAAAAGAACGTCATATTTTGATCAAGTGTAACAATAAAAATACATGTAAGAACAGTATGTTTGTATGTTGTGCCTGCTATTTTAAACCGTATGAGGAAATGCATCCATGATATATGTAATAATATTTCACTTTTTGCAAGGTTGAGACTCTGAACTATGCAAATTACGCTAGTCCTTTGCTATATCTTGATCTGCAGGCTATCATCTGGAATTGGACCTCTCAGCAAATAATTGAACCAAATTAGCTAATGTTGGGGTACACCATATGCAGAACCTATACATTGTTTAGAAGTTAAACTAATATTCAAATTATGTATGTTTTGTCAATTTAGCCACTTCAGATTAGGACCCACATAACACGCCCAAGTCCGTCCTTTTTTCAAAGATGCCCCTTTCACAACTGTTGCCGGACTCTTCATCCCAACCCAAGCAGGCAAACCCTGCTCTTATCACCCCTCTTACCCACCCTCACCAATTCACCATCTATGGCATACGTACCTACAAATTGCTCAGAACCGCTCCAATTATCTACCACACACAACCTCCTGATCTTTGGCATTAGTACGTGGGACGATTATATCGAAAGGTCCATTCACTCTTATCAATACCGGTCAGGGGGAAGGGTTAGCACTGGTACTTACGTGCGTCCTTTAGTACCGGTCCGGCCCCGCGCCCAAAAAAAAGAAAAAATATTTTGGACAACCAGGGGGCTCGCACACACGATTTTTTCACGTGTAAATGTGTCTGCGCGTCCGTGAGGAATTCAAACCCAGGACTTTCAGCCTCGTGTGTTGCTTCCTTACCATCCCACCTATGCATCACTTGTGACTAAGTGAAAGATGCTTTCCTTTTAAAGTAACCTGTGACAGACACTTTAGTACCGGCTTGTAACACGAGCCGGTACTAAATGATACAGTTTAGTATCGGCTAGTAATACTAGCCGGTACTAAAATACGACTTTTAGTACCGGCTGGTAAAATGCGACAAAAGTTGCTCTCGGGACCTTCCAAGTTTAGACCCGGTACTAAAATGGCTTACCGCCACTTTAGTACCCGGTCTTTATATGACTGGTACTAAATGCAAGCGATGAAAGTGAGTTTTTGTAGTAGTGATTATCCAAGGTTCTATCTTTCTTCTAAGATGATTGATGGCATAATAGTTCATTTGGATCGATGCAGTTCAATGCATTTCAGGTTACTTCAAAAACATATGAAGGTGATATGTACATGCTCAACTACCTTTCGGTAATAACTATATCAATAAGTATTTTTCCTTTTATTTCTAGCAAAACATGTTTAATTTGGAAGTGAGAGCTTGGTGTAGACATAGGTTCTGTTCACCTGTGTCCCAACTACATTTTTTGATTTTTTATAACCACTACAATAAAGGAATTATCATTATTTTAGCATCATTGTAGGTGATGTTACTTCTTAGGATATCAAGTTGGTCACAGGTCTTATGTTTTCTGAAAAATGTTATGACAATTTAATAGAAATATCACCACAATTTGGAACAGATCTTTTTATATTAATTATTATTTCGGCTTGGCTATTCCTGCTTTGAATCTATATAACCTATATAATTGGTACCCACTACAAGTCATGGTTGGATTTCTCTCAACCCTCAACGCGCCACGTCATCCGCTTACATCATCCAATATATTAGTGTCGTTTGCAAAAGAATATTACCATGCAATCACCTTAGTTTCTATTTTGAAATGTCATCTTAAAATTTTGTTTAAAAATTGTCGCAGCAACACGCGGGGTATCACCTAGTATATATAGGTTCTCCTTCCTTCCCTTTTCTAAAACAACGCTCTCTTTCTAAACCTGCACAATTGTCTCACTCCTGCCCATGGACTCCACATGTTCACAGAAGCACATTAGTGAAGCCATGTGACCCCACTCATTGTTTCATTGCTCTCTTCATTCTTCGACTATGTATGGAATTTGGGAGCTATAATGTAACATCCCGGAATTTAGTAGGAGTGTTGATTGCAAAAATCACAAAATTCAAAAACATTTTGTGCAAATTGTGTGTTGCTCTCACAATTAAGATTGTCTTCTAATTGCTCCATTTATTCCTAGACAAATAATATTTAATTTAAAATCAAATTGTGTGCTAAAGATCAATTAAGATTGATTTAGTTTTTATTTGGCTTTGTGGTTCTTTGTTTGAATTTGTATTCAAATCAGGCATTTGAATTCAAATTACAAGCTAATAAAAATAACAAAACTAACCAATCTAATTCCGGCCCTAACCTTCCTAAGCATCCAGCCCAAACCGCTAACTAACCCCACGACCTAGCTACCCCGCAGCCCAG
The DNA here is from genome assembly GCA_033239725.1 of Echinochloa phyllopogon. Taxonomy (NCBI): domain Eukaryota; kingdom Viridiplantae; phylum Streptophyta; class Magnoliopsida; order Poales; family Poaceae; genus Echinochloa; species Echinochloa phyllopogon. Next base: position 22,524,183 of record BTCW01000008.1, read on the forward strand.
CCGGCCAAGCAAGCCACTGCCACGCCCCTTCTTTCCCCTCTTGCCGACAGGCGGGTCCCACCTGGCAGCTCATTCTTTTTCCCCAACCACTCTCTTCCTCACGCTGCTCGGCCAATCCCATCGCGAGCACACCGTGGCCCATCCGGATGGTGACGCGTGTAAAGAGGGCACGGATGCCACCATCTCTCGTCGTTCGCATCCGCCGAACCCTAGCGGCAGCCGCCCTATAAGAGCAGTAGTAGCTGACGCTCCGCTGCCCCTTTGGGGTTTTCTTCACCACCAAGTTGAGAGAGAGAGAGAGAGGGGGAGAGGGAGGAGGAGCCGGAAAAGGAGAAGGAGGCGGAGGTGAAGCTGGAGCATTGCGCCGCTATGACGCCGCCGTACCGTGAGCCGCCATCCGGGGAGAAGCCGGATCAGAGCGGATCGTGAGGACGAGACGAGCACCGACATGAAGCGGCATCGCGGGTCTTCGTCGAGCTGCAGGGCACGACTGCGTAGCCTAAGGTTCGCCGCCGCCTAGCCCTGGTCGTTTCCACTGTGCCGGCCTTCGAGCCGATGAGCTCCGCCACCGCCATCGCCTAGCCTCTGTGGTGCCAGTCTTTGAGCCGTGCCTTTTCTTGCAGGGACCATCGCCGCCAACCCCTTTGCAAACCGTCGACGCCCATGTTGCAGCCGAGGTCGTAGCGGACCGGGATGACGGCCACCGCGCGCTAGCCAAGGCCATGCCGCGGTCGCTGAGTACCGCAAGCCGTGCACGCGCACCTAGGGGTGGTAAAGGGCCCTCACTTTTGTACTAGAAATTTTAAGGATCGGGCCGGATTAGGGCCGGGCCAAAATAATACTAGTTTTTGAGCTAAATTTTGTTAGGGCCAAGTTAGATTGTGAAGGAACAAACGGGCCATGTTCCGTTACCACCCCTACGCGCACCTAGCCCCACCGCCGCCTAGCCATGGCGCGGCCTAGCGCGAACTGGTGCCCACGCGCACGAGCGCTAACAACCGCAGTCACCGTGATGCTGCCGCAGACTTGGAGCACCAGGAAGCTACATGCCACCGCCGTGGTAAACCTTGACGTTCCACTTCGAGCTGCCTGATCTATCCGCCGTTGAGCCGAGGCATGGCCCAGCACTAGCTGGAAGTCGCGAGCTCGTGCGCTAAACTAGGCGGAGCAAAGCGCCGCCACAGAGCCAGGTCGCCGGAGTTCTGCGCGTGGAGCCAAGCCAAGCCTAGCCGCGGTGACCGCGATCACTGCCGCCCAGCGCGCCCGACGTTGTGCATGCGTTCAGGCACTGGCTAAGCCATACAGCGGACCACACCAACACGTGCACAACCAAGCCGCAGAGAATCCCGATCAGCCACAATAGATCCCATGAACCACGGTCCACTCACGGTCCACGGTGGACAGCGTTTACCGCACCGCGGCCAGCCAGCTAGCCTTCTTGGGCCACAGGCCCAGCGCTCATGGGTCGGCCCAGCAGTTTTGGCCCAAAATCGGCCCGTTAAGCTTTAATCCATTTTTCTTTTTCCTGCTGACCACTTACCGCCAGGTCCCACATGTCATTCACTGGCAGTGGCTCACGAGTGGGGCCACTGACTTGACTGCTGACCAGAAAATGTTTAAATCTTTGAAAAATCATAATAAATCAAATGTAGCTCAGAAAAATATCAAACCGATTTCTATATTTTTCAAAAATTATGATCTACGTGTTAGTATGGAGTTTGGTGTCATTTGGGTCTTTTTGCTTCACTGTTTTGGTGTTTCTTTGCTAGTATCCCTCATCTTTATTTTCTTTCGCGACCATTAGGAGACCCAGAGACTGAGGAGGAGGAAGTCCATTACTCCAACTATTTTGCCGAGGAAGAAGACCAAGTACCAGGTTCACGTCCAGCCATTCTCCGAGATACTTCTTAGAGATGCAAACTAGTATGTTAGTGCTTTACTTTACTCGCATGATGATGATATGCCCTGCACTGTCATTTATCTATCATGTTTGCTTGCTACCCTATTATCCATTATATATGAATGCTATGCTTGCATGTGTTGGGATGCTTGTGATTGATCTTGTAGGCATAAGTTGGGTGGCTTGGGTGGAGATAGAGGTGCTAGGCGGTGGATGGGAGTAATAACAACCCGATCTTCTGATTGGGGGTACTTGGGAACTACACTCGAGTAGTTCATACGTAGTACCTATGGCGGGTACAACCTTTTGGTGACTTTTTTAGGCGTTTGGGCGGCAATACCTGTTGTGGGTGACGATTGCAGACCGTTGCGGCGGATCGCTTTGATGCTGATACTCGCTTTATCGACAATTAAGGGCCGCGTTGGTATGTCTGGAAGTGGGAATTTACAGTGCTCACCATCTACACATAATGGGGAGGGTTCTAGCAAGCCTACCAAGTGGGGTACCAGGACTGTTAGGAGATTCGAGTTTGATTTGTGTAAGAGGGACTCGTTGCGTCGTACTCTCCCTGATATACCACAACCCCCGACTGGCCCCGGTGGGAAGGTTTCACATGCCTAGGGAAGATGTTAGCTCAGATGTTTCCCGATCCTAGGGAAGCAGGATAGTACCGTTACTTTTTCGGGTCTTTGTTGTGGCATGTGTCTCAAGTTGGTTGTTGACTAGCTTGCAGGCCGGATGGGTCCTGGAACGCAACCTCTGCAAAGAGTAAACTATACGTATAGCCATATCCACGGTCACGGACGATCCTTCTACTAGCTCATTCAGACTAGCATGGGATTCTGCTTTTCTTATCTTTGCCTTGATCTGGGACTTGAGAGGTTGGACCAGCTTTGCTGTCTAGACAGGTGGGGAGGGAGCTCACAGTGTCAACTAGTGAGCGAAAGGAGTTGGTGGATTATTGCGAGAACCTATTGCGGCAGGACGACCCTGACCTGGTTGTGAGATTGATGGTTGGTTTCGCAGTGTGAATGTGAGAAAGGTGTTTGGAGATGAGATGAACTTGGTTATACTATTGCTTGTGCATAGGAAACCCCAACTTTCATCCATTGAATGTTTTATTACTAGTTTAGACCACTTTAAAGCTTGCTGCTTATTATGGTTGGTGACATGGACATGTCCCATATCATTGGGGATAGACTTTGGGTGCATGAGAAGACCCCCAAGGACGAGTTCAACCACAACGGGTGGTATGACTGAGGGCTACGCGCTGCACTCAAGGATGCCTGTGGAAATGGAGGCCAGAAGCACCTGAAGAATCTAGCTATCCCCTGCCTAGTTGATTTTATATTGTTGCTTAGCTAGAGGGCTTGCACCAGACCGCTATGTTATTTATATCATGTTTGTGGACCTTAATCGATGTACGGATGTGATATTCTGCTGAAATGAGTTCTGTACGTGATAGCTGTCACGATAGTACATGGAGTCGATTCTTGTAATTGGGAATCCGCTTCATTTCATATAACTCATATTTAAAGTTAAAATTCAGCTTGGGAGGATTTTGGTTATTTAGTTTACTAGTGAATGTTTTGAATTTGAAATTTTTCTTTAAACCCCAAGAGCTAGGGGTCTTGAGCTGTTGGATCATCATGTCCTTGGCCAGGCCTTGTGTGCCCGCTAGGTCCGGCTCAAATGTACTTATCCTAGCCAGGCTTGGTGCAACCTACCAGCTTTGCATGGTAATGAAGTACTTGCCATAGTTGAATCCTCACTTACGGTCGATGTTGGAGATGGTTCAAGGTTGTTCCTTTTCTAGAAGCACTATTGGATTAGCAGCCATGAGATGGAGCAGGTCGCTCCCAAGAGTTTTAGACGGTCGATCACCTCTATATGGGATGTGTTTACAATCAGAAATATTCGATTAAGATCCTTCGATTGATAGGTCATCAAACGCTAACACCAAATACAGACGGAAAGCTGACTGATTGGTGGCTACGGAGAAAGAATACGTGGCCACAGGTCCCAGGAGAGGTTTTTATTCTCTAGTGGTGTTAGTGGTCTGGAACTTTTGGATGGAAAGTAAAATTATAGTCTTTAGGGTAGATACATTGATACATGTCAGCAGTCCGATAGATCGTCTCATGTAGTGCCACGTCGACAAGGCGGAGCCAGGGTGTTTTGGTGATATGCTAGGACACCAATAAATATTGATAATATCTATGGAAAGTGAATATATATTGGTGCTAATTAGGTAAATGATATCATGATACTATGTAGGTGACACCAATAACCCATTAGCCGAAGCACGGTGGTGGGGCCATGTGCCCGCATTCATTGTTTGACTTCTCTCTTCATTTTCCGACTATGTATGGAATTTTGAAGCTATAACTCATATTGAAAGTTGAAATCCAAGTTGGAAAGATTTTGGTTGATTGTTTACTAGTGAATGTTTGGGATTTGAATTTCTTTTCTGCAAACCCAAAGATTTTGGTGTCTTGGGCTGTTTGATCATCTAGTCCTCGGCTGGGCCTTGCGTAACAGCTAGGTCTAGCTCAAATGTACTTATCCCAACCAGGCTTGGTGCAACCTGTCACCTTTCGCATGATAACGAAATAAGTGCCATGGTTGAAGCCTCGCTTACGGTCGATGTTGGAGATGGTTCAAGGTCCCTTTTCTGGAAGGGCTGTTGGATTAGTGGTCATTCGATGAAGCAGGTCACTTCAATTAATATCTGAAATATTCGATTAAGATCCTTGAATTGATAGGTCATCAAGTGCTAACATCAACTACGGACGGTGAGCTGATTGGTAGCTACGTAGAAGTAAGACGTGGCCAAAGGACTCATGAATGGTTTTGATTCTCTAGTGGTGTTAGTGGTCTGGAAGTTTTGGATGGAAAGTAACAGTACTATTTAGGCCAGGTACGTTACTACACATCAATAATCTCATAGATCATCTCATACATTTCCACGTTAGCCAGAGCTAGGGTACGGTGTTTTGGTGATGTCCCAGAAATCAACAATTTTTTACAATCTCTATGAAAAGTGAATGTTTATTGGTGCCAATGATAAATGACACCATGATACTATGGAGGTAACACAATGACCCTTTGGCCTCAATCTGCCCCTGCTCCACACAATAAATGCTTTTGTGCTGAGAGTTTTGATTCATGTTTCATGGCGGCAGAACCTAATTTTCTTTGCTGTAAAAGAAAAGGTTTCCTTCCTCTACAACTGCACATAGCCATGTTTTAACATCATATTCAGCTCATTAGTTAGCAACGATGACCTCCGGCGTCTTACTTGCCAAAAAGGACATTCTCTCTTGTGTCCACGAAAATTATAGCTAATATACTCCCCTTGAAGATGGTTTGAACCTGATGGATCTATGTAAAACTCAACAAAATTTATAATGAGAGTGATATTTATAAAAAAGAGAATAGAAAAAGGCAAACCATTACTCATAGTCTAATGTACCCCATCTATCCCGTGTTAACTGTATTTGTAAGATTTAAACTTTTTCCAAAAATAACCGCAACATATGGAGAATTTCCATGTGCTCATCGATCTAAATGCCTCAGCCCATACAAGAGTGTAATGGCCCTCAGCGCATGAACTATTACATGTGGGCCCATTGGATAAACAATCAGAAAATGCCCACCCTCTCCCGCAGAGTCTGGTTTCTTCCACGCTTCTCATTTCTTCCGACCCTATCCTCTCCGATCCTCCGCTTTTGCTGCATCTGCATCCAGTGCTCCACCGGGAAGTTCAGCGCATCCCAGCCCTCTCTCTTTCTACGCGCTTTCCCTCGATGCCCCATCCATCCACTCACATTCCTTGTCTCGCTTCCCCATACTTTGTTCGTCCACCTCACTCTCATGGCCGGTAGCGGTAGGGGCCCATGGCGCCTCACAGCCGGAGCCGTCGGCGTCGAGGGGGCACAAAGCAAGCCGGCCACGGTGGAGGAAATGATGACATGGCCATGAAGCCAGACAATCGCAGCTGCGAAGAGTCGATCTGCGTCCGCGGGCAATGCATGAGACGGCGAGCTCGCATGAGAGTGGACTCCAACGGCAACGTGTATGTCCCCGACTCCAAGGATGAAGAGTTTCCATCAAAAGTACATTTACCTTCATCATCTTATCTAGGTCTTGCCACTGCCGTTAAGAAACTGACTTTGGCAATACAATCCTTATTTTGCACAGTCATGTATGGTTCCTCCTCTCCTTGAAGCAAATAGTAGGTACTGTCCTTTTTTGTGGTGTAGTACCACTTCTGGTCTAGGTGGATGATATTTCACTACGTCAAAAACCAAGAAAGAAGACACACAAATTAGTGACGCGAAAATATCACGCGTCTCTACCATAACATGAGTGACGGGTTCAAACAAAACGCGTCACTAATTAGTTCACTCCGATCCTACACTGACCTGGAGGAGGCATATCAGAGACGCGTCTCTACAAAATACGTCACTGGAATTTATCAAGTGACGCTCTTGTTGAGACACGTCTTTGATATGTAAGTCTTCCAGAGACGGAGAAAGTATGAGCAAATATCAGAGTCGCGGTTTGTTAAACCACGTCACTAATATAGATGATATCAGTGACGTGTTTTTATGATCCGTGTCTCTACTATGGTGAACCCTTGACCAGTGACGCGTTTTATAGAACAACGTCACTATGTCGGCTTAATAATGACTCGTTTCTGTACACGCGTCACCAATTTCTAATGGCTGGTGGACTCCGGCGGACCCGAAATTTTTATCCAATCCCGTCAAAACGAACTTGCGTCCGCGGTCCGCCCATTCTTCTCGTCCCCTTCCGATGCGGCTCTTCTCTCTCTCCCTCTCTCTCGGATCCGGCGGTGGGGCGAGCACGGCTCGACGGCGGCGAGCTCCATAGGCCGCTCGCTCCTAGGCCCCTTCAACCCCTCTCTTCGTCCACAGGTTATCCTCCGTCCTCTCTCTCTCTCTAGTCTCTCCTGTCCCATCTCCTTCTCTCTTATCTTCTCGCAGATCCAGAGGCAGTGGGGGCCCTAGCCCGAACAGCGGGGCTGCGGCGGCGGCCCTAGACCAAGCCAGTGGCAGCGATGGAGCAAGAGCTCTGCTGCTCCTCTCCTCTCACGGTTATTCGTCTCCTTCCCGTGCAGGTCCCGCAGGCGATGTCACCGCCGCCGCCGTGTCCTCGTCCTCCTCCTCTGGAATCCGGGACACACGCCGTGGAATAGATTCCTAGGGGCGCACGCCGGGGAGGTACTTGGGGATGGAAGAGAAGTCTGGATCGGGCGGGTCCATGGCATGGAGGTACCGCAAGCCGGCGAGGTATGGCATCCGTGTCTTCCCCACCCAACAGTTCATATAGTAGTTTCTAGGTATTGTGCTCCAGTCTGCAGGCTATCATCGAGTTGTAGGTGCCTAGATTTCCAATTTTTCACGAGTCTATGTCTGGATTGATTTGCCGTAGAAAATGATGCTATTCGTCTGTTGCTTTGACATACTGGAAACAATTTATTGGTTATATATTTCTGTCTTCACTGACTTTTAACATTAGTTTGAACACTAAATTTATTTACCTTTTGTAGAGTGCCAGATGTCTAAATTTTTACAGTGGACACTGAAATTTGTTTGAATAATCTTGCCTACAACTGCAGGATACACTCAAGATAAAAGCAACCAAACACACTGGTCTCCTCTTGTAGGCACAACTGCATTTGTTAGCAATTGAAGTTCCAGAATTCTACTAATCTGAAACAAGTTAGCTGTATGCTGTCTGACATGCCGTATAGACTGAAAGCTATCATCGATGCAAGAATCATAGTATCATCGATGCAGTATTGCCTACTGTTTGTATATCTGACTTTTTTTCCTTAGCTTGTACTATTTAGCTAGGTAGAATTGCATTGACCATTAGATTTGTGTAGAGATCGTGGTAATATTACAGCGAGGGAGCACTAGGCTATTTTCATCTCAAGAATTCTAGCTATCATTTTCCCATACTTGTAATTCTAGTGCTTATTCATGGATACAAACCTTCCTGCTGACAATGGTGGTCATGGTTACTGCTGCAGACCATATAATTTGTAGCTAGCGTTTATTAACTTCCTTTTTTTTCTTTTTCTACAACTTTTTTTATCATTCAATCTCACTATTGTGTTGATGTTCTGCTTGAAAGATCAATAAATTATGCGTATATATGCTACTATGGACATTTTGTAGATAATAAATTGCCAAGGCTATCAATATGCTTATCTGTAGCCAATTTTGCTTCACTGCAAGCTTGATTTTTGTTTTATGTATTTCTTTTGCAATTTTTGTCGATGCTGCAATACTACATTCTTTTTTTGTTGGGGCAGTATTCTATTTTCATTGAAAATGTATCTTAATAGTGTTGTCCAAATCAGAGACGCAAAATTGGAGACGCAAAATTTTACCGTCACTAATTACTGTTTAAACCCGTCTCTAATATAGATTTTTGACGTAGTGTTTTCCATTTTGATGAACTTAGGTTCATGTGCAATGTTTGTGGATCTAACATGGAAATACACCACTGGAGTCTCTCTTTCTAATTTGCTTCGTTCAATAATGGCTTTAGAGTGTTGGAGTGGCGTCGTAGCTGTTCTTGCTTAAACCACCTGTGTAATGTGCTCTTTGTTATACCAATTGCTTCAGCTAGAGATCATATAGTAGTCCTCCTATGTAAGATAACATTAAGAACGTCAGATATATCTGCTTGTGTTTTTTTGCAGCCACACTCCTTCACTCTTCGCCAAACACGCTGCACTTGATACCCACTAACTTGAAACATTTCACCAACTCTAGTTGTAGTTCTCTTCTTTAATCTTCCACGCACACTTCTCTCAAGTAATACTGCATAAATTGCATGCCTTTCAGCTTATGTGAAGTTTCTGGTACTGACGTGCAATGTTTTCCTTTTCATGGTTATGTTCGAAATCTCAATCCTCGAATTCATCTTCATGGAAATATGTCCATAGCATCAGTGTATTATACCACGTCTACAAAAGAAAACAACTACGATTAAAAAGTTAGAGTTTGTACCTAATACTATAGGCCAAAGCTAGTAGATATCATAGTTCTGGTAGACATCAATAGAGAATCTGGTACCAACATGCGGGTACTAGAAAGCATGTTAACATGCTGGTAGCATATTTTCTTATGATAGAAACTAGATTGCAATGTCACTAAAAAATATCACATTTTACTTCTAATGAACTTAAAAAATATCTCTTTCTAATGAACGTGTATCATTTGTTAATCCATATGAGAATATTTTGTGATTGTTAGCCTATGTTATGACTTGGAACAAGACTTGATGGACTGATATAATTAAGAGAACACATTAATTACCTTTATTTGGTTGTTGCGGCTCAGAAGCATCAACATTGAGATCAGGTAACCAAATGGCTAAATTTTCTAATGGCGATTGCTAGTCCCGGCGGACTCTATCTATCTCTGGGACCCTTCGCCACCGACAAGTATCAGTCATATCTGCCCCATGCATGGCGATGAGCCGGCGAGTGCGTGTCCGCCGTCTCACCTTGGCCCCTCTGTCCGGGTCGACGGTAGACAAGGATGGTGAGGGTGATCTGCCGACGGAGGAGGAGTGTGCCATCACCAGGGGTCGGCTACGCAGGGAGGTCGACGTGGTGGCGGCGGCGTCGGCAAAGACAACGACAGTTCATGGGGTCGAGGTCCCTCAAGGGCCAGGTCTTTGGTTGTCTCACAAAGAGGCTACGGACTCAGGCGGAGAGGAATCGATTGGAAGCCCGTCGTCGGTGTCGTCCATCGATTCGCCGGAGATGTGGAAGAGGGCGCTCGGGGCGGGTTTCTCGGCGTCCCAAATACGCCGTGCGGAGCCGGAGCTAGAGAAGAGTCCAGGCAGCAGGAAGCCCGGGGATGGAGAGTTGGCGGTGCAGATTATTGATACGTTGATGCAGCAACGCCGGTGCAAGCCATGGCAAGGCCCTCTTCCGGCACCGCGGGAGTCACCGTCGAGGACGCTGGGTGATGCGATTGCCAAGGCCAAGGTAATTCCTCGAACACCTACATCTCCATTCAATTCGGCTAATGGTCCGTTCAAATCAACGCCGCCACCCAAGGCCCACTCATCGGTGAAGGCTTCGCCGGAGTTGGAGACGACGCCCCGATCCCGTCGCGGCGATTGCTCCGGGCGGGATAAGCGGCAGTTTTCGAATTCGAAGGATTCAAATCACGCTGGGCCGGCGGTGCAGATGCGCTTGGTGGGCCGTCCTTGTCCGACCCGATTATGGTTGAGGCCCGGTGTGCCGTTTCGGCCTACGCCTGGCCTTGTAGCCTTGTTCGCTCGGACTGGAACAGCACGAAGAAACCCTAACCGAGCCTTGCACGTCGCCGCGGCATCGTCGTGGGGGAAATCGTTCGCTGAAGTTGCTTGTCAGGCCATGGAGAACGGCGGCAGGGGTGGGGCGCCGAACCGTGGCGGCTACCACGCCAACAGCCAGGGCGCTTTGTTTGGTCGCGGTGGCGCTCCGGGCGGCTTCCATCCCGGGCGCGGTGGTTTCAATGGCGGCAGTGGTTTTGCTGATGGTCGAGGAGGGGATGGTGGCGGCCGGTACAACTACGGCCGCTATGGTGGTGGCTATGGAGGGCGTGGTGGTGGAAGATTTGGTAGCTGGGGCAGGCGCAGGCCGTACGGTGATGGCCGGGGGCATCACAACATGGCGCCCAACTCTGCCCTAGGCTCGGCTGGTGGCACCCAGAAGAGTGCGCATGGCTCCTCGGCAGCAGGTGGGACAGCGCCGGTTAGTGTGCCGGTTCCCGGTGGCGGGGCGCTCACAGCAGGGACAAGCATTTCGGCGACAGCGCCAATGCCTGACCACATGACGGCGAAGCTGTTGCAGCAGTTGGGCACAACGTCGTCAAGCGAGCAGGCTGCACAGGCGGCGGCATTGCTCCAGCAAGCATTTGTGCTCATGCAGGGAGAGCAGGAAAAAGTAGTGGCAGTAGGAGGGAAGAAGGAACAACAGCAGGCATGGGTGGAGACAGAAAATAAGTGGGAGAAAGTTACTGGCAGCAAAGGGGTTCAAGCTAATGTTGAGGTGCCGGAAACATCTAATGCAGGGACAGCAAAGAAACAACCGTACTGCTATAGATGCTACACTAAGGGACATACAATGGCTGATTGTTCCTCTGAATTATATTGTGACATATGTGATAAACAGGATCACCTGAAATTCCGGTGTCCGAGGTTTAGAGCAGACAAGTCCTTTGCGGTTGCATGTGGGTATGCTGTGGAGGTCTTGGCTTCTACTATATCCCAGCAACTACCCATCACAAGCACAAAGGGGAGTCGAAGACAGGGTTGATCAAGGTTAATGATGGTTCCCTCACTGCTTCGATGGTGACATCTGAGTTGGAGCGACTGATTCCAGGTGCATGGAAATGGGTGGTGCAGCAGATTGGTCCGGATAATATTAGGGCTGTGTTCCCGACGAGGGCTGAGTAGTTACAGAGAATGAAGGAGTGGGGGGTGCTGCATACTAAATTTCCTAAGATTACAATGCAGATTGAGGTGGCTGGAGGCGGTGCAGCGAAAACCATTCTACCAAAAATCTGGGTCCAATTTACTGGATTACCGGATGAGCTGCGTGACTATGAGGTGATTTGGGCTGTGGGTTCGATCTTAGGTGTGCCCAGGGATGTGGATATGGGCTTTACAAGGAGATTCGACAGAAGCCGGATATAGGTGGCAGTGCTTGATCCAAACCTTATACCTCAGTTTACGAATGTGGCAATTGGTGATGGTTTGTATGAGCTGCAGTTTCTGGTCGAGGCAAATGTGGATGAAAATAACCCGGTACCAATGGATATGGACACGGGATTTGGGGATGATGGACACCCAGGAGATGATGACATGGCTGATGAGAATGGGAGGGACCCGAGCTACGATGACAAGGGGGAAAGACAAATGATTCTGAAAAATCAGCAGGCAATCAGGAGGAGGCGTTGGGGGCAAGTAAAGGCAAACAGGTGATGACGAACACTGTACCTCCTGGCGATATGACAGTGATGGTGGATGCGTTTGAGCATTGAGGGTCCTCTGTTCAGCAGGATGGTGTGGTGGCAGATAGCTTGGGTGCTATGGGGAGGCACTGGCGGCCATCCCAGAGGCGCAGGGGACTGATCTCAGGCGCAGCAAGAGGAGAGCTAACTCCAGCGGCGGTGACTCCATGGACTTGGCTATGAAGCGCAAGGCCGAGGCATCGGACGCAGGGCTACCTACTAAAGGTGATTCTAATTGTCATTCTTTCTTGCAATTTTCAGATGATTATATAGCTTCTTCTCGTAGTAGCTTAGGGGTCACTTTGGGTAATGACATTGCAAGGGTTCAAGAGTCAGTCATGAAAATTAAAAATGTGGAACATACTAGATTGGCAGAACAGCCGGTTACGGATAGATTAAATGAGTTGTTAGATAAAGAAGATAAAAATTTAGCAGAGGAACAAGAAATTGATGCTTTTATTCTGGGGCATTTACGTGGAGAGATAATGGATGAGGTGTTGGATTCTAGTGGTGATCTAAATGATTGTACTGCTGCGTTCCCACATAATCAATCACCTACATCTAACACTAAGAAGAATCAATCTGGTTCAAAAACAAAAAACAAAAAGAACAAATGAAAGGTATTTTCTGGAATAGCAATGGGTTTGCGGACCAAAAAATATATCGTTTCGTGTCGGAAGCATCTAAGGAGCAGAATTTAAATTTTATTGCCATCTCTGAGACAGGGAGGAACTTTTCCGATCCTTTCCTAAGGAACTTATGTGGTGGTAAGAATTTTATATGGCATTGCAAGGAGCCGAAAGGCCGCTCTGGGGGTATCGTGATGGGTGTAGATTTGGACATATTTCATATAGGTGCAATAGATGAAGGGGAGTACTATGTGAAATTCCACTTGTGCAATAAAAGTGATAGCTTCAAGTGGGCATTGGTTGTAGTTTATGGTCCAGCACAAAACGAATTTAAGGAAGTATTTTTGACAGAGTTAGTCCACATGTGTAGCCATGAAAATCTACCTATCCTTATGGGGGAGATTTTAATATTTTGAGATGTCCAAGTGATAAGAATAATAATAATTTCGATCATCATTGGCCATTCCTATTTAATGCCATAATTGATGGTCTGGATTTAAGGGAATTACAGATGTTGGGCAGACAATACACTTGGGCTAATTCATTGCAGATTCCAACATATGAGAAGTTAGATAGGGTGCTAATGACTACGGAATGGGAACTTAAATTTCCTTTATCCACTGTAGTCGCACTGAATAGAGATATATCAGATCATACACCTCTCATCCTGAACACAGGTGAACCCTCCCCGGTCAGTAACCCTCCTTTCAAATTTGAATTATGATGGCTACTTCGCGATGGTTTCACTGATATGGTGCGGGATGTTTGGGTTAATGAAAACAGAGGCAACACACCTTTAGAAAAATGGCAATCAAAAATAAGGAAAATTAGGCAGCACCTGCGTGGATGGGCCAAAAATACAAGTGGCCAATACAAAAAGGAAAAGAAACAGATTCTAAACAAACTTGATTTCTTAGATAAGAAGGCTGAGTCCTGTCTTTTGTCTGATCATGAGATGGACATAAAACGCTGTCTTCAGAATCGTTTAGCAGAAATGCTGCGTGAAGAAGAAATCAAGTGGTACCAAAGAGCAAAAGTAAAAAATCTTTTACAGGGAGATTCTAATACCAAATACTTCCAGCTTGTAGCGAATGGTAAACATAGGAAGACGAGAATATACCAGCTTCAGGATGGGGATCAAATATTACGTGGGGATGAAGAACTTAAGAATTACATCACTACGTACTACCAGGGTCTTTTCGGTCCACCAGAGGAAAAATAATTTTCAAATGGATGAGACTCGAATAGATGACATTCCCCAGGTCTCAGCTAGTGAAAACAAAATTTTAGTGTCTACGTTCACGGAGCAGGAAGTGAAAGAGGCAATTTTCCAAATGGAACATAATAAGGCTCCTGGACCTGATGGTTTCCCTGCTGAATTCTATCAGGCTTTTTGGGATGTCATAAAAGAGGACTTGATGCTCTTATTTCAAGATTTCTATAATGGGAATTTGCCGCTTTATAGCTTAAACTTTGGTACCAATATTTTATTGCCAAAATGCAATGAGGCCATCAAAATTCAACAGTATCGACCAATATGTTTACTAAATGTGAGTTTTAAGATTTTCACAAAGGTGGCAACAAATAGAATCTCTCAGGTTGCTCAAAAGGTTATTAGTCCTACACAAACCGCTTTCCTGCCAGGACGTAATATCATGGAAGGGGTGGTTGTGTTGCATGAAACTATTCATGAAATGCATAGGAAAAAACAAAATGGAGTAATCTTTAAAATCGACTTCGAGAAAGCATACGACAAAGTCAGATGGCCTTTTGTACAGCAAACGTTGAGGATGAAAGGTTTTTCTCATACATGGGGTAGATGGATTGAGCCTTTTACACAGAGGGGTCATGTAGGCATCAAAATCAACGACCAGATAGGAGAGAATTTCCAAACGTGGAAAGGCCTAAGACAAGGGGATCCGTTATCACCCATCCTCTTTAACATCGTTGTTGATATGTTAGCGGTTATTATCAATCGAGCAAAGGAAGAGGGGCAGATTTCGGGAGTTGTGCCGCATTTAGTTGATGGAGGTCTCTCTATCTTACAATATGCAGATGACACAATCCTCTTTATGGATCATGATTTAGCTAAAGCCACAAATTTAAAATTGTTGCTGGGTGCTTTCGAACAGTTATCCGGGCTTAAGATAAACTTTCATAAGAGCGAGATATTCTATTTTGGGCAAGCTAAAGATCATGAACAACAATATGCTGAGATTTTTGGGTGTAAATCTGGGTCATATCCTTTTAGATATTTGGGAATTCTGATGCATTACAGGAAATTAAGTAACTCGGATTGGAAAATAATAGAGGAAAAGTTTGAAAAGAAATTGAGTAGTTGGAAAGGCAAACATATGTCAGTGGGCGGTAGATTGGTTTTGATTAATTCTGTATTAACCAGCTTGGCGATGTTTATGCTATCCTTCTTCGAGGTTCCAAAAGGCGTTCTAGAAAAATTGGATTATTTTAGGTCGCGATTCTTTTGGCAAAGCGAAGAACATAAGAGGAAGTATAGATTAGCTAGATGGGATATTCTATGCCAACCGAAAGAATGTGGGGGGCTAGGAATCAAGAATCTAGATATACAAAACCAATGCCTTCTGAGTAAATGGTTATTTAAGCTTATCAATGAAGAGGGCTTGTGGCAGCAATTGTTAAGAAATAAATATTTGAGGTCCAAAACTATTACGGAAGTGGAAAAGAAAGCGGGAGACTCGCATTTCTGGTCGGGTCTGATGAAAGTGAAGGAAACCTTTATAGGCTATGATACTTTCCACTTAAATGATGGTACACAAGTCAGGTTTTGGGAAGACAAATGGCTGGGGAACTTCACTCTTAGACAACAGTATCCGTCCTTGTATCATATTGTGAGAAAGAAAAATGATACTGTTGCCACTGTTTTTTCCACTATACCTTTAAATGTATCTTTTAGGAGGTCATTAGTTGGTATGGATCTGAATTTGTGGCACAACTTGCTTAGTCGCATTAGTCACATACATCTGAATGATAGTGCAGATAGCTTTAGATGGAATCTCACTCAATCTGGTCTGTTTACTGTCAAATCTATGTATATGGCTCTTATAGGTAATGGTAACTTACAGCGCAATTCATATATTTGGAAGATGCGAGTACCGTTGAAAATTAAGGTATTTATGTGGTATTTGAAAAGGGGTGTCATCCTTACAAAGGATAACCTAGCTAGGCGGAATTGGAATGGGAGTAAACAATGTTCTTTCTGCTCTAGAGAAGAAAATATTCAACACCTCTTTTTTGACTGTCATATGGCTAGATTCCTGTGGAGGATAGTGCAGATTGCTTTTAATATACCAATACCCAACAACTTTAATCATGTTTTTAATAATTGGCTTGTAGGGGTTAATGGAAAACAAAATGATAAACTGTTAGTCGGTGTTTCGGCTCTATGTTGGGCACTATGGCTCAGTAGGAATGAAAGAGTTTTTGACAAATCCCCGATGAAAACTTATTTGCAGGCACTGTTCAGAGGAACGTATTGGCTCCGGTTCTGGGCGCAGCTACAAAGGCGTGAACAAGACCGGGAGGAAATAAGGGACGCATGTCGTGCATTGGAGGTGCTGGCTATGGGTCTATTTGCTCACCATGGATGGAGGTTTAGCAATAGGATTGCGTTGTAATCTCGCATCGAATTATCTGGTGTGGTTTATTTTGTGAAACTACAAAGGTAGACGGAAGGGCTAGCAGTTCTGTAATTTGGCCGTAGCCACCTTGGTCAAGGCCGGATAATTTATTTATCCATTATCTAAAAAAAAGGTAAGGGATGTTGCAGCTGAGAAGCATCCGCATTGAGATAAGGTAAGGAATGTCCATACACAACAACTTGTTCATCTTGCTGGAGAAGATTGGACTGAGGTTGGGGCCGATGCACTTCATCGTCTACCATGATACAGACTTCATCTTTTGTGAGATGATGGATTTTATCTTGCTCATCTGGTGGTGGTTCATTTAGATCAGGTATGGAATGTCCATCTCCTTCATCTGGTACTATGTTTAGATCAATGGCCATGGCTATGATCAAGTGGACTGCACTAAAGGCTGAAGCGGATCATGTTGGAGTGAATGTCTCTCTTTTGGATGATTAAGTGGACTGGACTACATGTTGGAGTGGATTTCTCTCTTTTGGGTGATCTTGAGCTTGTGATGTGTTTATATAGGGGGTACTACTGCTATAGAGGTCATTCTAGATGCAATCCAAAATTTGAAATTGTGTCCTATCACCACTTCCCTCTCCGTAGTGGTTCTAGAAGATCGGTGTGATTTTTCTTCCTCCGGGACATTTCAGATGTAAACGTGGCACACGGTTTTCATTATATATTTTTTTCTCTTTTATCAAATAATGTATGTGCAATGATTACTTTGGTTCCTGCATGCTACCTTTACAAGAGTATGATTGCCATTTCCCATCAATATTAACTTGTTGTTCGAATGCTACAATTGCACTTAAATGGAGGTGCACGAAGTATGCCAAACAAGAATTCGGTGAAAATAAGAACACCACCACCTGTTGGACAGGGCCCATATGTGGGAAGTACAGATCGTCAACATCGATCTTTCTTTGAGCTTAGATAAACTCTAATCGGAATCTCGGACTGTCAAAATGTCATGATTTTCGCCAATGGGAGATGGTACACGTAACGATCCGATCATCCTCTCTCTATCTGCTTGGAAACCGATACTGGAACGTTCTGGACTCGAGCATCTAGCCCCAATTATTGAAACCACGCGTACTCGAAACAGTGGAGCAGAACTAGTGCATGTGCAGTATAAAAGCTACAGCGCCTAGAAAAGCGACAGTCAATTTTGAGTTGCTAGATACTGACAGGTAGCAAGACAGCTGGAGAGTCGGAGAGTGACCCAAGCAGCACACAAGCCATTGCAGACTGATAATTCCAGCCGAATTATCTATCCCATCTCCTCCTTCCACATCTTCTCCTATCATCTGCTCGTGTTTTCCTTCTTCCCACCGGTGAAATCTTGGGAAAAAATGGCGAAGAACGGTGTCAAGCAGCCGCTGATACAGCACGACGGCGACCCTCCTAACGCCGGCCAAGCGAAGCTGCTCCAGGGTGCCGGAGCGAAGAGGTTCCGGCGCTGCAAGACGGCGCCCTCCGCCGACGCGGCGGAGGATTCTCCTCCTCAGAGCCGCCAGAACCCGAGCCACCAGCAGCGCGGCAGCGGCGCCGGCGCCGGCGCGCCGCCCAAGGACCTGCTGCGCGGCGCGCGACCGAGCTTCCGTCTCGTCGGCGTCCTGCTGCTCGCCTACCTCCTCGCCGGCACCGTCGCGTTCTACCTCGCCATGGACCACATGTCCGGCGCCCGCACGCGGATCCGCGCGGTGGACGCGCTCTACTTCACCGTGGTCACCATGACCACCGTCGGGTACGGCGACCTCGTCCCGGCAAGCGACGCCGCCAAGCTGCTCGCCTGCGTGTTCGCCTTCGCCGGCGTGGCCCTCGTCGGCACCTTCCTCAGCAAGGCCGCCGACTACCTCGTCGAGAAGCAGGAGGC
This sequence comes from Echinochloa phyllopogon, assembly GCA_033239725.1. Lineage (NCBI taxonomy): Eukaryota > Viridiplantae > Streptophyta > Magnoliopsida > Poales > Poaceae > Echinochloa > Echinochloa phyllopogon. Next base: position 22,542,311 of record BTCW01000008.1, read on the forward strand.
GCTCCTCTTCCGCGCGCTCCACCTCCGCCGCGCCGCCGACCGCCGGGAGCTGCGCGCCATGGAGGCCAACAGGGTGCGGTACAAGCTCTACACCTCGGCGGCGCTCTTCGCCGCGGCGGTCGCCTCCGGGACGGCGTTCCTGGTCGGGGTGGAAGGGATGCGCCCCGTGAACGCCTTCTACTGCGTGTGCGCGACGGTGACCACGCTCGGGTACGGCGACCGGAGCTTCGCGTCGGCGGGCGGGCGCGCGTTCGCGGCGGCGTGGGTGACGGTGAGCACGGTGGTGGTGGCGCTCTTCTTCCTGTACGCGGCGGAGCTGGGCGCAGAGCGGCGGCAGCGGGAGCTGGCGTGGTGGGTGATGAGGCGGCGGACCACCGCCACGGACCTCGAGGCGGCGGACATGGACGGGGACCGCCGGGTCTGTGCCGCGGACTTCGTGCTGTACAAGCTCAAGGAGCTCGGGAAGATCAGCCAGGAGGAGATCGCCGAGTTCCTGGAGGAGTTCGACGAGCTCGACGCCGACAGCTCCGGCACGCTCTCGCCGCACGACCTCCTCGTGGCGCAGGAGCAGGGGAAGCAGCAGCCCGGTTAGCGTGGCAATCACTGGCGCCCGGTTAGCAAGGCGGGTGCTCGGGTGCCGGGTGGGGGCAGCGTCTGGAGAATTCTCGTGGCGCCGACGCGTGCGCTTTTTTCAAGTATCACATCAAGTGTAGCCGAGCTGTTGGGCCGATTATATTGATGGGCTGTCACACTCATAGCCCAGTTTTTGTTTGTTACAAATATTGGGCCTTTTAGATGTTTGTAAAGTAATTTTAGAATGACAGAACCACCTTTTTTTTCAGTCTTTTGGCCACTATAGTGGGCTTACCAAATTAAAAGGGCAGCCCACTTAATGTTTCCATCTCAATGCTGTAGCTCCGAGTAATTTTTTTATCTGTATTCAGTCAATTTTTTAACGGCGGTTACAAACGTAGTGATTATTCTTTTTTGTTTTATTTTTTTTGGTATTTGTGACTGGTGATATGTTCTTTTACTATGATTCAGGGTACTTATTTTTGTTCTACTCTACTGTAGCAATTAGTCCTTTCATGTCAAAAGCTTGAACTCCTTATTTGATTTTGCTTCAAATCATAGCTGCAATTTCATATTGTCTCTAACATTTTTGCTTGTGTTCTCGGTTCGCATGAAAGAAACCCTTCGTGGCGATGTCAATCAAATTGTGCATGGATGATAACCAATGGATCAGTGTGTAGCGTTTGTAAGGTTCGAATCAGAGTGATTAGAAGCCCAGATCGTTAACGTTGAAATCTCCACTAGTTAATTTATCAGTACCTGCGGAAGATTGGGCCACCAACTCCATCACTAACAATGAATTCATAAGGGGTTTCTTTGTTTTTTTATTGTTGTTTCCTTGTTTTTCTTTAATTATGTTCATTTCTTTTATCCTCTTATTTATGGCTGTTTGTATATAAAATACGGGCTAGCTGCATATCTTATCTATGAGCATGAGCCTGTATCTCGCATTTATAGCTAACTAGTATAGTGCTCGTGCTAACGCTAAGGGGATATTATGCAGTAAAAATAAAAAAAACAAGAGAGATATGAATAAATAACATTGTGGATGACAACATGACGCTTAACAAATAAATGACGACATTGTGAATTTGAAATTGAGGTGTACATTTTTCAGATTAAGGAAAATATCCAACATTCACATGTGAATGTCTACAACCAAAGTAACTACAAGAGTACTTAGACTCAAACCTCAAAACTGAGGAACACAAAAGACAAGAAAAAGAAAGACTAATAAGAAAGTCAGCTAGAAAGACTAAGGTTCAAACTTCTTCTAAGATCTTTCTCCATTCTTGCTTCGGACCTGATGATCTCTTCTCGTGTAGACATCGCACTAAGTCGATTTCTGTCACGCCACACGTACAACCATCCCTCTTATGCGGAATCACCATCCCTCCAATCCAACTCTAGTACTGCAATCCGAGGGATTCTAAAGCGACGCCTCAAGAGGATAGCACCGCAACAAAGCTGCCCACGAGTTGCCTCCTCCAGCAGCCCGCCGCCGCCGCCATGAGAGGCCGGCGCCGGTGCCGTGGAAGGCCGCCGCCGCCGTAGGCCGCCATGAGAGGCCGGCACCGGCACCGTGGAAGACCGCCGTCGCTGCTCTAGATCCGGGCGTATGGAGCCCGGCGCCGGTGCCGTGGAAGGCCGCCGCCGCCATAGGCCGCCATGAGAGGCCGGCAGCGGCGCCGTGGAAGGCCGCCGCCGCCGCACCAGATCCGGGCATATGGAGCCCGAAGAGGACGATTCCGCCCCGCCGCCACCCTCCTAGCGGCCGCCCGGACTTCCGGCAGCGGCGAGATGGGAGGAGGGAGCTAGGGAGAAGGGGCGGCGGCGCTAAAATTGAGGTATAGTATACATAACAAACTCGATGTTCTTGAAGTACCGTAAGATCTCTATATGAAGTCAAAATGACATCAATAATGGCAAAGTCATCACCTTATTCAACCAGAATAGAAATTTTGCGGGCAAGTAACCAATAGCATTAGCATGAAATAATCATGTGCCAGAATCAAATTTTGGCCAAACAACGTATATAGACACAATGGTTGGGTTACCACAATTATCCTGAAACTCATTGTACAGGGTAAGAATCATTAATTTTTTACCATCACTGAGAATATCTCCTTCGATATTGACATTATAAGCTAATTGATTCACAAATCACTCTCATTTTACTGGTAAGAATTATAACAAAGTTTGAGTCCCTGATTTGCATTCTAAAAATATAGAGGCCAGCCAACAAAATGCCTTCTTACTTCCTTATTCAAAAAGTATATATAGGGCCACCCACAGGTCCAATTCCTTCTCCATTGCAACGAAGGTCAATGAGTGAGGATCCAGCTCGGACCCTGGCTCGTTTGCATTGTGAAATTAATAAATCACTTAATCACTGGCATTCATATAGGAGGTTTATAGTGTCTGAATTCAATTGGCAACAAACTAAACACAAACTAAACCGGCTATTTACAAATGATGTAAATTGAGGCATGGAATAGAGTAGTGCTCCTAACCTTTTGAAGTTATATATGCAGAATAATTTGGACCCTTTTCTTTCTTTAAATTTCAATAAAAAGAAAATTCACCTTTAAAACCAACCAAATAATCCAATTTGTCCTGTTTCGATAGTTGGATGCCTTTTAATGTCTGGTTTTTAATTAAAAGTTGAAAATCTGACATTTGTAACTGTTGCAGGTTGTACATTGTACTTTTTTTTTATCACTAGATGGGAGTAGAAAGGTCTAAACCGCACGGACCACCAAAATCAAGACCATTAACCTGGGAACATATGGGTTGGCTCGAAAATCCATTTCAAACTGGCTTAAATCACCGTTGGACAGCCCAAGAGGAAACCGTACAAGGATGATTTTTTTTGTCAAAATATGCATGAATAGTCACTAAACTTAACTTGTGACACACAGAGGACCCACATGTTGCATCTACGGCGAAAAATTGTATTGATGAGTTCGTCAAGTGACAAATACTACTTTCTTAAGGGTTTCCACCGCTTGGAAGCTATTTTTTTCACTAGCCAAAAATACTTACCCGCATTAGGTACCCATGCCGCTATATGCCCATGCTATGAACTTTCTAATATGACTTGATCTTTGTATGTTGATCTTCCTAATTTCTTTGAGTGCCTATTATGCAGTCTTATTTTCTATTGAATGACATGTCGCACGTGAGTTGTACCTGTGAGTTACAAGAGTTTGACAGACTATATTCTAGAGTATAAAAAATTATATTTGCAAATCAACATTGAAGCTAATAATACAAGAAATGAATTTTGGCGTATGGAATTTCATAACTAAACATGGTTAATATGCCCCAAGATAAGCATGCAAGGTATACCGTATACATACGTAACATAACAGTAAAGCTCAAAAAACCGTAACATAACAGTAAAGCTTAAAAAAACCGTAACATAACAGTAAAGCTCAAAAAACCGTAACATAACAGTCGTACGTGAAGCAAAATCCCACAAGATGATCTGGATACGAGAGAGTTCACAAAAGGCATATAGCGCCGCTGCCGGATGATCCATCTGATCGTGAAGCACGGCATAGGCGCATAGCCAGCTACCAAGAAACCATGGCCACGGCGGCGCTGATGGACGAGCTCATCGAAGAGGTCTTCCTCCGCCTCCCGCCATCCGAGCCAGCAAGCCTGGTCCGCGCCGCCGTCGTCTGCAAACGATGGTACGTCATCATCTCCGACCCCGGCTTCCGCCGCAGGTTCCGTGAGTTCCACCGCGCGCCGCCGACAATAGGCATCGTCTACAACGCCGTCGACGGCGACACGTATGTCGCCAGGTTCAGGCCCTACGCCGCCGCCAACCCACCCCGCGCCGACCGCCGCAGCTCGGCCGTGCTCGACTGCCGCCACGGCCGCGTGCTCCTCTGCGACATGCCTCCGGTCGGCGGCGAGGATTTGGGGACTCCGTATGTGTCACTGTGTCAGTTTCAGTCTTCTACGTCTGGAACCCCGTCACCGGCGATCAATGTGAAGTCCCCATGCCTTACCCATTAATATACCCAAACAAGTTCTTTGATTTCGTGGTGCTCTACGCCGCCGCCAACGACACCTGCAACCACCACGGTGGCACGGTTGCCATGGTGGAGCCTTCCGCGTCGTCATGGTGGGCACGGATGACCTGCACAACATATTCATCTACCACTATTCATCTGAGGCTGCAACTTGGAGGGAGCCATCATCGATCCAACTTGACACTGCGTTGAATTCTTACCGCATGATCAGGTGTGGTCTCATCGCCGGTGATGCAGTCTACTTCATCCTTAAGGACGGCCATAGGATCCTCAGGTATGATCTGAGTGGTCATGCCATCTCAGTGATCAACCCACCACCATTGTTGCTTGCTGAAGGAACCGTGACCCGCCTCGTGGCGGCCAAGGACGGTGGGCTTGGCATCGCCAACGTAGATGTAGAATGGAATGAGAGGAACCAGCGAATTGTATTGATCAATGGTGTACAACATTTATACAACTGCTGATGCAACTACTTGTGCTATTCCTCAGGAGCCGTGACGCATGCGAGGCGTGGGCGTGCGCGGAGCGCCCGGGCGCGCAGAGCGTGCGCGGTGACCGCGTCTTGGGCGCGCGGAGTGCGCGCTACGCGAGTTGGTTGAAGCCGGTGGCAACCGTTACAGGAGTGACTCTCAACAGTAGAGAACTACAATCTCCATGTCTGGTCATGGCAGGCTGCCAGCGGTTCTAATGGCGTTGAGCAATGGTGAAGGACCAAGTCATCAAGCTGGATATGGTGCTCTCGATTGCTACCGATGATGAACCCTTGACCAAATTCGTAGTGGTTGACTTTGGGGAAGGCACTGATATTATTTTCATAAATTCAAATGCTGGAATCTATGTTGTTTGGCTAAAATCCGGAAGGATAATGAAGGTTGGCGATGGTGACAAGAGATCCATCCATGCACCCATGCGTTGCTACCAAACCTTCTACACTCCCAGTGAGCCTCATGCGCATTAATAATGCCTCTGTAGTTGTTTTAATTTGTAAATGCTTACTGATGACATTTAATAATGCTGCCATGTATTGTCTCGTAAACAGTTACATGCTCTACTTAGCTTGTTATTTTTAATTTTTGTGTTTTCCAGCAGCACTGGGACCAGTACCCTGCATGAGTTTTCCAGCAAGGTTAGGCCTCCTACGCTGTTCAGACTTAATTAGACTGGTAGTAGCAACTAGCAAGTAGCAGTCACGCTGACTTGAATTCTATGTCTTCTTTCATAGCCAAAGCACTGGAGTTTCAACTAAGAGAAAGGAAAACGTGAGACTCAAGTTTTGGAAAGTCAGTCAGGTAAATGAGTGTATAAATGAGTGTATAAAATGACCAAACCGTACTGTGCACTAGCTTCTGACTTCATTTTCCTTCTAGTCTTGTAATCGGTGGTGTATACATGTTAGGCCTAGATCAAGATGTGGCTCAAATCAGCTTGAGTCCCTCTCCATTTAGTATCATGGGGCGGCTTCGTCGGTTTCTGAAGAGCAAACTGAGAAAGCAGCAACCAAAACTAAAGGGGGAAGACACTACCGGAATCCGTTCAAAGACCTGCAATGAGCACCAGAAGCAAAACAGCAGATCCAAGTAGCCCGGCAATGTCAATCAGAATCAAAAGATCGAAGGCTTAGCCTGTCAGGGAGTGCTTATTTAACTTGTTTTGGTGGTGCTCTGCATGAGCAATAATGCTGTAATGTCAATATGACATGAGTGCCATGCTCATTTTGATGCAATGTTACACATGTAAGTTATATTCTGTTACTGATGTAGACATTCCTATAGCCAAACACCCAAACACACGTGTCGGACCTTAGGACCGGCAATCCACCTGGGGTACCCGAGTGGTTGATTTGTAGGAGGGGCGATTGATGAACTAGTGACTTGATGGTACACAGGAGGCACTGATTTAGACAGGTTCGAGCTACCCGGAGGTATAATACCCTACGTCCTGTGTCGGTGGTGGTTTTTGTATTGCTTGTATGGTTCGATGCGGTGATTGGATGCCCCTATATAGGGACCTTGCCCTCCTTTATATATCCAGGAGGTAAGGTTACAATCTGACTATTTTTCATATGGGACTATTTACAATAAGGGGTCCTAGTAGGAGTCTACTGGGACTCGGTCTTCTTTGGGCCGGCCGCCGCCGCCCTCGGTGATGGGCCCTAGGGTACCCATATCCCACAAGCCCCCGAGCAACGTTTAGGCGCGTGCCGAACTGTTGGTGAAGGAACGAGGCCAATGTAGTCGGCTGAAGGTACTTCAACACTTGGTCGGCACAAGGGTGGGCGGTGCTCCAAAAAGAAGAAGCATCCCCACACGTCACCATAAATCCAGCGTCCAGCCCCCGAGCATGCGAGGTCGGACGCGTAACGCGAGGTGATGCCGAGCAAGAGCAACAGGTTAGAGCGGCGAGCTGCTCGGTTAAGTTGTTCTTGTTCGGCGTGTGTTTACCCCATTTGATGCTGACTTCGATGCTTTTTGCGATGGAAGGAACGCCGAGTCGTCGCACGCGCCAGCCCCCGAGCATGCGAGGTCGGCCGCACGACGAAAGGAAACGCCGAGTCACCGTGCGCACCAGCCCCGGAACATGCGAGGACGGTCGCGCGACGGAAGGAAATGCCGAGTCGTCGCCCACGCCAGCCCTCGAGCGCGCCAGCCCCGGAGCATGCGAGGTCGGCCGCGCGACGAAGGAAACGCCGTTGTACCTGTGAGGGAGAGGAAGAAAAACGGTAGTATTTTGGAGAAACGATAGTAAACTTATTTGTAATAAGTACTTTTGAGCTTGTAGCTTTTCATTTGGATGATTTTTGCCGAATTGACGATCCTGGGCACTTCACCATTATCATGACATGCGCTAAGGACTGAGGCGGCGAACTGGCTGGAGCTCTCATGGAGGCAGCTCTCCTACATGCTACGATGCTCTGCATGGAGGCTTAGTCGTAGGTAGGGTCCCGGCCGAGTGCGCTTGCAGGTTTTTAGACTTTGGGTATAGTGCATCGGGCATGCCGAGTTTATTTGCTTGCATAAGCAACTTTGTTTGTGGACGAGCTCATGGCTGTCGTTGAGATATTAATGCAGGTCGGCGGTTATCTCATGGACAAGAAGAAAAAGCTATGCACATGGCGATCTGTTTTTGCCGTAGGAATAAAATAAAATAAAATAAAATACTTAGCTCGATTCGTGGCCGAGTTGAAGTAGTCGTCGTTCACGATGAGTAGATTGATCCTAACCGAAGCCGCCATCTGACTATTTTTCATATGGGACTATTTACAATAAGGAGTCCTAGTAGGAGTCTACTGGGACTCGGTCTTCTTTGGGTCGGCCGCCGCCGCCCTCGGTGATGAGCCCTAGGGTACCCATATCCCACGACACGTATGAACTACCGAACTTGCTCTACGCATAAAACTCTTTGCTGAGCAATATAAAAGGAGATCCGGATCCGATTTCCATCAATCCGTCGTACACGAACAGGATATATTCGTCTAAAACAACGTAATCAGCGTTTCCATAGTGCGCATGCATTATGGATATGCCGTCGTCCAGAATTCCGAAGCCGGCGGCCCAACAACCTCGAAGTTTGGTTGCTCAGCAGCAGATGGACGTAACACTGATTAGCTACATTGCCAACAATCAATGGTAGACGATATTCTGAATTCTTTTAGAACACGACCATTATACTCGTTGCAGGAGTACGTCATATACTCCATGTTGTACCTAAAAATTAGAACTCGGTTACCCAATTCCGAATCCTTGTACAACACGACCATTAATAATTGTACATAAAAATCTCCTTCCGTCGATCCGAAGCCGGTGGAAGATCAGAGAACAACATCGTCAGAGCTAGTACGTACGTATACCCAATCACACCACCATGGGCGGCTGGCCAAGCAAGAAGCCTGCCCTGGCGAGCCCGTCGTCGGGCTGGTCGGCGCTCCTGCCGGAGCTCACCGACCTCGTCCTCCGCCGCCTGCCCTCCCTGGCCGACCGCGTGCGCTTCACCTACGTCTGCCACTCCTGGCTTCACACCGTGAAGCACTACTCCCTGCCCAGCTTGCCCTGGGCGCTCCCGTGGCTCAACTTCCGCGATGGCCGTTTCCGGAGCCTCCCGGACGGCGAGCTCCACTCCTTCAGGTTCAGGAGCTACGCGCTCTGCTACGGCTGCTCCGGCAACTGGCTGCTGTTCGAGGAAGCGGGGTGCAGGCACATCAGCCGTCGCTACTATCTGGAAAGCCCTCTCCTTGGAGCCACCAAACGCCTCCCCGGCCATTGCAACCAGCCTGCTGCTGTCAATAATCATCTCAACCCTACTGATGGTCTGCAGGGTTCGCGTCGTTCGAGCTCAATTATCAGGTCGACCAAATTCAATGTCTCCAAAGTCATCTTGTGCTCGAGGGACCAAAAACGCCCACACGTGGTTGTATGCTGCAGGCCAGGCGTATCGTCGACGTGGTCAACGGGCCTGTGCAATGGCCGTTGGTACCAAGACATGGCCTTGTACGAGGGGAAGATCTACACTGTCACCATAGAAGGCGACCTGTTTGTGCATGGGGTTTCCAACGGCGGCAGTGACGCTGAGGAACCCAGGGTTTCTGGAATGGAACAAGTGATTCGTCAGACGAGCCTCAACTGCTGCGCTGCAAGGAGATGCTACCTTGTTACCTCATGTAATGGGAAGCTGCTAATGGTACGATGGATCATACCTGAAGAAGAATCCACGGGAGAAATGAGACTGGAAGTGTTCGAGGCAGATCTCGAGATGTCTCGATGGCTAGAGGTGGAGAGTTTGGGTGATGAAGTGCTCTTCGTTAGCTCGTATTGCTCCAAAGCCGTTACCGCATCCAGTCATGGTGACTACCTGCAAGGGAACCGGATATACTTCCTCGATGACAGTATTGTACATTGGTTACTTGGGCCACGTAGCAATCGACCTGCGTGTGGCATTTTCGATATGAGTAGCAAGGCCATCCATCCTCTTTCATTGGGTGGACGGAACCTTAGTTTTCAAACTAAAGCATCATGGTTGTTTCCATAATCTGTGCAACCTTTGTTATTAGGAGCGCCTTAGAAGATATCTATTGATCAAGTTTAATTTTATACAGATTATTGGGTCGATTTATATGTGTAACAGCACTATATGGACACAAATGATGCATCTATGTGCTATATTCATGCATGATAAATCAGTAGTGCTGGCTGTCAACATACGATACACGGGCTAGGTTTTAAATGACATGGTATTTCTAACTACATGGTAAATTTGTGTTGGGCACGGTTGAAGCGACCAATTGACCAAGGTGGTCTTGGAATCACGAACCTAGAATTTTTCAACAGAGCATCACGGTTTAGATGCCTATGATTCAAATGGAAAAGCCCGGAGAAGCCATGGAACGGACAGGAATGTGTTTAATCTAAATCTTAGTATAAGTAGAATATAAATAGAACATAAACAGGATCTTAGCTTAACATAGATAATCCATCTAATGCGAAAAACATTATGGTGTAACTCATATTCGCGTTAGTGGCAGCCGGTGCTCATGTCGTAGAGGAAGTAGTCGTACTTGTCGGTGTAGGCGTCATGTCCAGCGCCGAATCAAAAACAAGAGCTGTTCTCGATCAGCAAGAGAAACTTTGGGCTTCTGCTCTCCAACAACTCTCCTAGCAATCAGTGTTTAGGGTGTTGGGCGAGTTCCTGACTGTTGGCTTGACATAATAAGCCCAAACCCCTTCATTATATAGTCTAGAGCTGTGGACTAAGGGCCGAGTCATAGTAGGCCAAGTTAGCCTGTTTCTGCTAATCACAAAACAGAGTTCTAATCCTCCAAGAGATGGAAAATCGTAGAGTACACAACTTCCTTATGGAATTAATCGTGAAAATCACATTTTAAAACCAATATTCTCCCACGGTTAATCACTAATGTTCACATCATACTTATGTTTACTCATAGTATTTAATTCACTATTGGGACCCCATTGTTCACAGTATACTGCAATACCTTGATAGAGCGTTTAAAACTTATTGGGAATAATTTCATGTCAAGAATACAACCTTATACTGTCCACAAGTCCCAAACTAACTTTGGGAATATTGGGATAAGTAGTTTGCCTTTAGTAAGTACATTTGGTAGCATCAAATTAGTACTTACTTCTTAAACTTAAACAACATGATCCTGGGATTTTCTTTCACAACACAATATCTAATCTATAATACCTATATAGATGGTCCCCATTAGCAACTCACTAAGCAATTCTCTGAAATCTCAGCTACCCACGCCATCTCCCACCTACCTCTGCATCGCCCCTTATTCTCCTGCCCGCCGCGCCCCGACACCCCCTCGCCTGCCCACTGCGCCGTGGCGGCTTGAATCCCGCCGACACCCCTCGCCTGCCCACCACCGCTCTCTCGCCTCCTCACCGAACCACCCCGCTGACGACCCCTCGCCTGCCCACCACCACCCCCCTCGCCTCCCACCCATCCCGCTGCCTCCCTACCGCGCCACCCCATAAATCCCGTCCGCCTGGCTGGGAGGAGGACCATGCTGCGGCGGATGACGAGCTGAGTACGCCGTTCCTCCCTTCAGCGCGCCTCCCCTCCATCGCTCCCATCCACCGAGCCGCACCGCCGACGCCATGCCCGAGCTCGGGATTCGGGGCTGCCGTGGCCTGCAGCCGCCGACGCCAAGCAGCAAGCCGTCGCTCCCATCTACCGAGCCGCGCCGCCGATGCCATGCCCGAGCTCGGGATACGGATCTCAGTGGAGGGGATGACAAATCCATGACGACGTTCAACGTGCTCGCCGGCGCAGCGGCGACGGTGGGAGGGCGGGTCCTCGACTCGGCTCCTCGGTGCTCGGCCCCTCACGCAGTCACGTACCGGGGCGGCGGCCGGAGGCGGACTGGGCGACGAGCGGCCGGTGCCAGTGTGGGATCCACCTCCCCGCGCACCGTGCTGCTTGCTCCAGCGCACCGTGCTGCTTGCTCCAACACTGGTACTGCAGCTCACTCAGCCCGTCACGCCACCGGCGAGCGAGCTGCCACCGGCGAGCAAGCTCTCCGCCGCCAGGATCTGCCGCCATGCACTCATTCACTGGAGCTGCTGCTACATGGATCCCATCAGCGGGGGAGCTCACATCGCTGCCGCTGGGATCTGACGGAGAGAGGAGACGGAGAGAGTGGATGGGGGAAGAATTAGAGGATAGGGACGCCACTGGCTTGGGGTAGGTTTATTTTACTCATCTTCCCTGTAGCATTCCCTAGGGAAATATTCCACCGCAGCATCTACGCATGGGATGGGATGAGCACTCTGATTTACTCCGTACCCCGAGAGAAACATGATATTCCTAGACGAGTTTTTTAAGGGAATGGTATGTGAATTTTTTTTGGCATCAAACGAGTTCTGGGTGTCAAACTATCAGGAGAGGGTAGGGTAGTTTACTATTTTTAAGGGATAACAGATACGGTGTCTTACAGTAAATTTTGCCTTTTGATTTTGGTCATCAACAAGTCCGATTGGTTTGCAGTGACGTAAAAAAAAGATAGTCCGTTCATTGCAAATGCATGTTACTCCATCAATAAACCGCATATCTATGTTTCCATGTTATCTATTAAGCAAAATAAAATTCATAAAATAAAATTTATAAAGTAATTTACCTTCAAGTTAAAAGGCTGAAAACTTCACAAATACATCAAATAATCTTATAAATTTATACAAAATATCCCGCAGTAACGCGCGGGGAATTCACCTAGTTATCAATGGACACATCACCTAGTTATAAATTGTGTTGTTAATAGAGAAAAACACTGCAATTAAATTGCAGCATTATTGATTCAATTACTGTCTTTATTTGTTAATACCAGAATATAATTCTTAAATCATATAGCATGCCTTTAGTTAAACATGCCACAAATTTAGCTTTTCTTTATGCTAATCTTGTTTAGAGCTTTTCTCCTAAGTTGCTCTTTCTATGAGAGTGAATGGTATAATCTAATTGTGAACTTTTATACCCATATAGTTCACAAAAAAATCTTAACTAAATAATTCATGATAAGTAAACATGTTATCTTGGTACTTTAACCTTTTATCACTGTTCCAGCTGACCTAACCTGGATTAAAATTTATACTTTGTCAAGCATTCTAGCTTACATACCAAGTCAAAACATATAGACTCAAATATTTAGCTTTCGATAGCTAAAATACAAGGAACATTGTCCTTTATCTTAATTCTTAATTTTAACACATAGCATTGGAAATAAATCAAGTTCGGCATATGACCCAAATAGAGAAGGTATGGCAATACAATTATTCATGTCAATTCATTTAAGCAAACTTATGCTTTTAGTGCCAATCCTAACACTCTCATTGGTCCAATCTTAGTGTATCTAAAAGTCTCGAACATAATAGACTTCCACCAAGATTCTAAATATCTCATTAGATGATAGAAAACTCTTGCTAGTAGAGTATCATCCACTTTGAGTATTAAAATAATAAGTTTTCCCTTAATTAAAGTAGATAAATATAAAATCTACAAAGTTTAGCATCTTAATTTTCTTCTAGAGCCACACTTAAAATTGTAGACCGATTTACTGCCTATTATCTTGATTCCATGATAAATTACTGCTAAAACCATATTGAAATCTTAAGTCATCGACTCAATTATGCCCTCGTTATTGCAATTCTTAGAACAAAATAACGTTATTTTCTTTTGTGCCTAATCACAAATTATTCATCAAATATTATATCTTTATAGTAATGTTAATCAAGTAATGAAAAAACCTTAACATAATAATCTGTAATAATTGATTTGGAGATATGCTAACTGATGACACAATTAAAATATTATGACAATTATTATCATGAACCACAGGTATAGCAAAACATTAACCCTGTATCTCATGAAGATTTATCTTCCTACTTGTGTACTCCCACTGATCTCTACATTCCTTAAAAACACAACTATCTCAATATCCTTAGTGAGACAATTTGAACAATATAGTATCCCTTAAACTCATTGGGGCATCTATAAGTGGTAGCTCTTTCTATATTAGAATTTTTATCTTTAGCATGACCTACTTTGTCTTGCTCAAGTTTTATTGAATGCCAATTGTGAATTTTTATTACCGATAAAATCCACATCAGCGTTGGCCAAAAATATATGAACATGAACAATAAAGCTTTGTGAACATATATCCCCTAATCAGGGTTGGCCAGAAATAATGAATAAAGTCACACTCAATTTAATAATTATGGAGTATTTCTCCTATCACAATGATATATAGGGAGCATGCCTCTCATTATGTTGACCCTTCACTTATGCTAATTTTCTATTTTAGCTTTTTGAATACTTGAATCATTTTTATTGGGCAAATAAAACATAGTGAGAGAAATTATAACTCATTTATTTCCTTAGCATATTTCCCCTTAATACATTGTTGCACTATTCTATTTAGTCGTAGTATCTATTAACTGATTAATATTCCAATTCTCCCCTTCGAATTGTGGTGTAAACAATAGTGAGACACAAATTCGACAAGGTCTCATCATTTCTTATATCATCATACTCAAAATCATACAAAATAATGTGCAGTCCTATTTTTGAGGTGGACCACACCGTGTGGTCGATTGGAGAGGAGAGGAGAGGAGAGGAGAGCAAGAAGAACAAAAAGAGAAGAGAAGAGCTCGGGTTAGGGCTTCGGGGTTAGGGAGGAGCACCGAACTCTAGAGGGGAGGCTTCCAGGCGGAGGGGCGGAGGAGAGGCGGTGGGAGGACAGCAAGTAGGGAGGGGTGGCGGCGGGGGAGATGGCCGGCCAGAGAAGTTTGGAAGGGCGGGGCCACGGGCGGTGGGCGGGAGGAGGGCGGCTAGCACGGCGACGCGGTCGCCGCTGGCCGCGGGCATTGAGGGTGGGGGGGGGGGAGGTGGCGGGGGAGGAGGAGGCTGAGCATGGTGGCCGGCCGAAGAGGTTCAGAAGGGCGGGGCGGTGTGCGGTGGGAGGGAGGTGGGCGGACAGGCGGCGGCGGGAGGTGCGCGGAGACCGCAAGTTTCCAAACTTAATAATGTGACAAAATAATATCATGGATAAACATGATGATGAATTTATTATGTTTATCATAAACATAATGTGACAATATTGTAATAATGAAACAAATTAAGGTTTCTCTTGACCAGTTACATCATCAAGCATAAGTTGAAGTCAATACGTAATAATAATCTCGTAACGCGTTGGACTTCAACTTAATCCTTCAACAATTCTCTGCTCCCCTCCTTCTTATGGTTCTTTATGCAGAATCTGCAAAGTGATGTGCATAATTGCACCTTAGACTACCATTAAGGGAATGTAGATTACTAAGAAACTTGGCCAACAACATTAACTTAAGTTTTGCAACTAATGAGATCAGTGATGCTCCATACATCCCTATTAGCTTTACAGCTAGTCTTAAAGGGTACATACTGAGCTGGCAAAGATGACATAACAATATCCACAAGGAATTTATCACTAATGACAATTCCGAGTGTTTCTAACTCATTTACTACACCACAAATGCTCAAAAAACGTACTCTGACTCCACATTGGCCATTATAACGTGAGGAAGTCAATGTCATGGCCGGGTGTTGATGTACATATTAAGGGAATTCTTATAATTCTCCTCAACTGATGTTAGTAGCTCCTTAGCACCCACTTAATAGGTACATACTGAGCTGGCAAAGATGACATAACGATTTCCTCAAGGAATCTAACACCAATAACAATTCCAAGTGTTTCTAACTCACTTACGTCAGAAATTCTCAAAAAAACGTCCTCTGGCTCCACCTTGACCGTTATAACGTGAGGAAGTCAATCTCACGACTAGGGTGTTGATGTACAAATTAAGGGAGTTCTTATAACTCTCCTCAACTGATGTTAGTAGCTCCTTAGCATCCAACTTCCTTCCTTCTTTCTCATGGGAAATGCCTCCCCTTATGTTAGATGAGATTGATTCATTTATGAGCCTTTTAGCAATTCTATTGGATTTCTCCCACTTCTCAATATCCGTAGTGTACTTCTCAAAATTATGAGTGTAGTCCAAACTGCTAGTAATGGGAGGAAAAGGTCGATCCTCACACATAATGATGAGGACATCCTAACTATGGATAAGAAAGACGCATTAGTTATGCCTGCAGATATACACACTCCAGTGTATGAAGGTCCAATAATAAGAAGTCGTGGAAAGAAGCTACAACAAGAGGTGAACTCATTCCTTACTGAACTTAACTTCAATATATTTGAGGATGTTATACTACCTAAATATCCTACATTGGTTGTGCTTAGGTTTACATATGAAGAGGAGGTTTCTACTTTACATAGATATGAACCTAGACACAAGGAATGGACTAATAAACAGCCAAAGTTCTCTTTGGAAAGTTCGGACAACATCCTGATCAGTTAAGACCTACAGATTTAATTGACCATAACACTTCATTCCTGAAGGTTCTGGAGGCTCCCAAGTACTTTATGGAACACTTATCAAGTCTATTTTCTAATTCAACAAACTGCATGTCCATTGGACGTCCCAATAATGAGTTATGACTAATTTGATGTAGACTATACAGAAAGCCCAATTATGCACTAATCTATACAGTTTCATGGTACATATGATATATGGTTGGAAAGCTTATGAAGTCCACTTTCCAACCCAATAAACGGCTTATCATTTGGATTTTCCATTAAGGAGTAATGGTCATTTTAGTGATCACCGTCAGAAGGTGGGAATGCTCGCGATAACTGAAGACACTTCATCAATGCGGCAACAGATGGCCTTCCATCTTCCAACGTAGCTATTTCAATTAATACCTATCTAGGAGGGCTGTTCCTAGTATAAATATTACCTATATGCTCCTATAACAACAACTTTTGATCATTTGATAACCCCTGTATGGCTTCGCAGCCGAGCTGCTGACTGTCTTACACACACCTTTGTTCTTCCTTGTTCTTCTTGGACTTGTCAAGAAGATCTCTCTGAGTCTCCTAATTCGTGCTCTAGGCTTCAGAGCCTTTTGTGTGGATTAGTCTCGGATTGTGGTTCTGCGGTCGTTCGGAGATTGAGTCGAAGTCCTCAAGGGTTCGGTTCCTCTCTCTCCCAATCGCTTGGTCACATCCAACCATGGCAGGTATAAATCTAGTTATCCCTTGGCTTTTTTACACCTACTTACCCTTTGTTCACATCAAGTTATCCTTTGTTCAAAGACCTACTGTCGTGAAAATTGGGCCACCCCCAAGGAGAACCAGTCGCAAATCTCTATCTCTACCTAATTATAAAGCAATGATTGATTCAACGGTATGTCATAATTTTACAAAAACCCCCCTAATATTTGTAGAAATTAATCCACTATCCTTGTATATTGTATTTCTTTATCTCTTTTTTGCTCACGTCAGCAACGCCCGATTCAATTTCTTATCCGAGTCCCAGGCGACCTCCTCGTGCCAATCCGATTTCTTTCTCTCTGGATTTGGGGTCCCTTCTCATCGCCGAGTCCTAGGCGTCACGGAAGCAGTGTACGTAGTGCGGTTACTCATATATAGAACCGAGGGAAAAGAGCAGACGTGAGTATATATGGTGTGGCCGCCGCGCACTGGGAAGGGATGCACCGTGGCAGCTGTGGGCGATGAGGAATGCCGCAAAACACGGCCGTCGAGGCGAGCACGAACATGAGCAGAGCACGACCATTTGCGAGCCACGGTGGAAGCGACCTCCGTTAGCCTTCGGGCGAACTGAACGACGGAGAGGCGGCGGGCGGTGGGCCGGTGGCCGCTGCGTGTGGAGGCACGAGAACGGCTGCCGCCACGAAGTATTGAGGAGGCAGCATGATGCGTGTGGCAAGGGGCTTTGAGAAGGTGGTGCTTGGCGGACAGCACCGGATGACGGGCAGGCGGAGGCAGGAGCTAGCGCGATGCTGGTGTGTGTGTGGGCATGGCGTGGGTATGGCTCGGCGGACGCGGGGTCCTCTCGCCTGGTGGGCGGCGATCTGTTCTGCCGGATGGGATTAGGTATGTGTGTAAAACGAGCTAAACACAGTGATCCCCCATTCGCATCCTCGCTATTTAGAAAAACCTAAAATCTAACCGGTGAGGGCTCTCTATTTGGCCCTATCGCGAGACCCCTTCCCATCGTCGTTCGCTCCGCATCAGACGCGCCCGCGCGGTGCTTCTTCTTTCCAGTCGTAGTGGGCCCACGCGCCATTCTCGCGACCTTTCCCATTCGGTGCAGGCCCACGCGTCAGCCAGAGAATTCGAGCGGTTGCAGAGGGAGCGGACTCGAGGGCGCCGGATCTGGATCGTGTTTAAAATTTGGGGAGTCGCGCCTGTCATTTCATTTCCCATCTTGCCTCCTCCTTTCCCTCTCCCGTCCTCTCTTTCCTCTCCTCCGAAATCTCGCCGGGGGGCGATTCGACCCGCTGCGGCTGATGGCGGCGGCGCGCACCTAGTGAAGCGAAGGCAGGCGCGGCGAGTGGAGGCGGGAGCGCCGAGCGGAGGCGGGCGCGGCGACGGAGGCGCATCAAGTTCCCCGGCGAGCGGAGGAGGGTGCGAGGACGGAGGTTGGAGGAGGGCGGGGGCGGATCACGGCTATCGGCGAGCGGAGACGGGCCAAGGGTGCAGGAGCTCCAGGGTCACCGGCGAGCTGAGGTGGCTCAAAGACCCTGCTGTCTCACCCTGCCGTTGGTGGTGCCGAGCGCCCGGCAGTGAGGCGAAGACCGACGAGCTGGGGAGCGGCTTGGAGCGACGCCTCGTCTTCTTCGTTCAAGGGGAATCTCCTTTAGCAGGCGTTGTGCAGGCTAGATCTAGTCTTCGTTCAAGGGGATCTCTTCGAGGTGAGTCTTATTTGTCTGTTCATTCTGTATGTTCAGTTTGTAGATCATTTTTTTTAGGATCGAAGTGCTGCTATCCATGATTTTTATTGCTATAGGCCATAGATCTATGAGAGTTTGATGCCTGTCTTAGGGTAGATTCATTGTTTTGCATACTGTATCCTGCCAACTACATGTCATAGGCATGCTGGGAACCCTAAATATGTGTTCCTGATGTATTGTTGTCCCTATACGATGTTGACTTCTGTATAAAAGTTGTTCTGGATAGTAACTTTGTCCTTTTACAGTATTGGTGGCATGAAATTGTGTTTTGGTTTGGCTTTTTTCGTCACTGCATGATGGTTGCTGGCCACATTTACATTTAGGGTATACACACATTTTGGTTTCCAGCATGGTTTTCCACACTTATACCATAATTTTTTTGGTATTCTAACCGGATGAAATTGAGTATTGTTTGTATCTTAAAAGGGCTAATTTAATTAGGTGATGTAGCAAGTATTTTTTGTTGCACTTGTTGATTAAGATTGAGTGCTAATTAGATGAATGAAGTAGCTTACAAGGGCTAATTTAATTAGGGCTAAGATTTATTTCTGTAATTTTAATTAGGGCTAATTTATCATTTGCTGCTATCCATGGTTTGCTAATTAGATGAATGAAGTTGTTCTGTATAGTAACTTTTATCCTTACAGTAGTGGTGGCATGTAATTTTTTTTGGAGTACCTTGTGTGACTGTATGATGGTTGTGTGCCACATTTAGGGTTTACACATGTTTTTGATGCCCAGCATGGTTCCGTTGCTTATACCATAATTTTTGGTTCTCTATCAGGATGAAATTGAGTCTTGTTTCTATCTTAAAGGTCTGATTTAATTATGTGGTGCAGAAAATCATTTATGCACTTGCTGATTATGATTGAGTGCTAATTAGATGAACTGCATAGGGGATCACAGGTGGAGCATTCTGTATTTTGTTTTTTCTCAGAGTCTGTACTTTGGGCTTAACATTTTTAGTGCGTAAGGTGTGTTCATTTTTATCGATCTTTTATTATTTTGATTTGCTCTGGAATAAGTAACTTTGTCAGTATATATGTGCATTAGGAAGTAACTTGTCTATATATTTAGGAAGTAACTTGTCTATATATATGTGCATTAGGAAGTAACTTGTCTGTATATATGTGCATTAGGAAGTAACTTATACATATTTTAAATAACACCAGGAGTATTTTTTAAAATTTTTTTTGCTGCTGAAGTCTATTGTTCGATCCAACGAAAATCCAGCGAGTGGCTTGTGGTTTGTGGGTTGAAGTTTTTAGGGTTTGCAATTGCACTTTTTTTGCACACCTGATCATTTCAGCCTGCAGAACCCTGTAATTCCCGATTTGGTGGATCCCCGGATGAATGCAACATCTTGTTTTGTCTTCTTTTTATTTTTTGCTTGTAGTAATGTTTAACTACACTTACAAAGTAACTTAGTAATGTTTCGACATGAGAGAAAGTAACTTAGTTATGTTTCCATATTAGGCAGAAAGTAACTTAGTAATGTTTCCATATGAGAGCATCTTAAATTGCTGATGTGTTCATCTATGCGATCAGCTTCCCATGTGGCCTTTGTGATAGTGTAGGTCAGTACTTTGTGTGACAATATCTAAGAAACAGAATTGTATTAGTGTTACTGAAGGAACAGGCAAGCCTTATGGCAATTTTGTGCAGCAAGTAAATGACCAATCCACTTGTAGAGTCTACCTAACCTGGCCAACGTTCTTTTTTTTTGTTCTCATGTGAGCATGCTACTTGTTGATGTAGATTTGTTGGATTATTCTAGGGTTTGCAGTTTATGTCATTGAGGAGTCTATGTTTTGACGGTGATATGTTTCTAAATATGCCCTTCTTGTTTGTTGTTGTCTATTACATGTTTGGCCAGTGGTTTTAGTTCTGTACCAGATTTATGTGTTGTCACTATTACGTTCAGACTCCCTATTATCTGCCTTTTTTGTTCTGTACTAGTGCATTGCTTGTTTTTTCAGGGGCAATATGAAGTCTGTTGTTGGAGAAGATCCTTCAAGCAGCAAAAGTAGATGTCAAAAGTTCAAGGGCAAGCTTAAGCCTGTTGGTGGTACAAAGAAGAAAGTTAGTGAAGGTACTTCAACTGCTGGAGGTGGACAGAATAGCAAAGCAGCTAAGAAGAAAAATATTCAGGTTTGTTTGTCAGAATATTTTTTTTGACTTTTCCCCATCACTTTTCATGAAATTTTGTAGATATCACAATTTGCAGTAATTTCATAAAGCACAACATCTCACTTTAACTCTATTTTCATGAAATTATGTGCCTGGTATTTAACATATAATAGGCATTGAACTAAACAAGAGCTTAGGAAAGTATGTGGCTTTATTTTGTATGGGGGTGGTAATCTGCCGAACCAACTCACTTTTACATGTCCTGATTTGCAACACATTACAAGTAATTTATTAGTGATTTACATGAGATAGGAAGCAACTTGTTTCTGCTTACAAACATATAAGAGTAACTTACCCCTGATTTGTAACTCAATTGGTAGTAGTTTGTGATTCTTTTCACATTACACAAAGTAACTTATGATTAATATACATGATATGGGAAGTAACTTTCCTTTTTTGCATTACAAAATATGTAACTATGCTACTGTTTTCCCCCAATTTGTATGTATATTTGTGCTCCATAGGTAATGGATAAATATTTGATATGATTAGTGCATCCCTGCAATTGTACAATAAAAATGAAAACCACATTCAGAACATTATTTTAGTCCAGCATACCCCTTTTCATGCGTAACTTTTTGTATGCATAGTTTTTACCGTGTTAAACTTTTTGATGTAACTTTTTATGTACATTATTTTTTTTGATATTGCAGCAAGATAACAATCGTGGCTCTCCAATGGCCATCGTAAAGCTTTATGCTAACATGTCAGATTATCAGCGTCAACTTATTGATGGGGCAGGATTTGGGGGTCTACTCAACTGCAGCTGCTCTCAAGTTTTTCCTGATTTTTGTCAGTGGCTGTTGGAGTCTTTTGATGCAGATTCTTCAGAGCTTATTTTCCCTGGAAGAGGAAGGATCCCAATAACCGAAGCTACTGTGCATAGGGTCATGGGTATACCAAGGGGCAGCAGTACATTCAAGTGTGAAATTGATGCAAGATCAACATTATTTATGAAGAATGAGCTTGGTTTTGAGAGGTGTAGTCAGCTGAAGATAAGTGATCTTTCTATCCTACTGAAGAATAGTGCAAATGCTGATGACAAGTATCTTAGGACATGGACTCTTTTAGCTGCTTGTTCTGTCATTTGTCCAACTTTCAGCACAAAAGTCAGTCCAAGGTTGTTTCCTGCTGTTCTAGATGCCTCCAAGATTGGGCAACTAAATTGGTGTGATCTTGTCATCTGTATTCTCAAGGAAAGCTGCAAACCTGGTTCCAAGAAGATGTTCTTCAAGCCCTGTCTCACCTTTCTCATGGTACATTTTTTTGATTGCTCCCTCATATTATTGTTGTTTGCCTTTGTTAGATCCTATATCTCGACTTGTTGAACACCGGCTTCAAGAGGATCTCAAAAAGAGGATGTCGTGTCGCTGTTTGGACTACAAGATTTGTAAGGAAAGCAATTAAGAAAGATACCAAACCCGACGGAACCTTCGGCGCCTTACAGGTTAGTATCCTGCATCCAAATTCCAGTTGGTATTCTTTTCATTCATATAAAGTCTATTTTTCAGCTGTACTGTTATTTTCAGAACTTCTATATTTTTGTCTAGATGTTGCATATGTCCATTTTTTTTGTTGCACATAGATGTTTTACTCTGTTTTTTTCTTCATTGCTTAGTTGAAGCCAGATTTTGTTGGGCAAGATAACATGTTTTTTGGTCACCATGTCCCACTGGACAGTTTCATTAACTCCCATGTTCCTGACAACCTTGGTCATCAGGTATGTTTAGTGCTATGATTTCATATTCTTTATGTTCTAGTTATGTCTTTTTTATTTATAGTAACTTATCTGTGTTTCACATTATTGTTTTTAAAAGTAACTTTATCAGTGTTTTATATATTTAATGAAGTAACTTATTAGCTGTACATATTAAACAGAAAGTAGATTAGTAATATTCAACAATACTTGAAAAGTAACTTTCTAGTTTTCTATCGGGTTGTGACGTGTTATGCTCCTGGACCTAGTTGTAGGTGATAGTTGGCTTGTTGAGTTATGGAGCTATAATTATGCTTAGGCTTTTATTTTTCATGCAGTACTTGTTTTCCTTTTGTTTGTACAGAGTAAGTTATCTGAATTTTTTGAATAGTTTGCTCTTTTAGCTGGAGTATGTGCTGCACAAACTAGTTGCTCTTTGGACAAGGTGCTAGTTTAGTAATAGTGTTGTCTCTCCTTTTTTTAATGTCATATAAAGTAACTTGCATTGTTTTCAATCATAAATAAAAACTAGTTCTTTTGTCTTGGTTTATATGTACTGTTTGTGCCATAATTTTTTATGACCAATCAGGAAGTAAAAGTTTCATTATATTCAAGTCGCAAAAAGTAACTATCTTCATTCATCAGTAGTGTACAAAGTATCATTTTCCTGTTAATCACATCTCAAAAAGTAATTTCCTCCAGTAGTGTACAAAGAAACTTTCCTTTTTTTCCACATCACAAAAAAGTAATTGCCATCATTCTCTTTTTCCAATGACAGACTTTTGCCATGAGTGGAGAGTTCGATAGGACTGAAATGAAGAGCAATTTTAGCTTCTCCAAACGTCTAGATCATTCAAATATGGTGAGGCCCAACTTCCCCTGCTTTTTTGTGTTCTTATCATGTTTTTAATTCGTCCTCTCTTACACACCTAAGTTGTTATTTTTTATTGTTCATTTCTCTGATTTTTTTTTCATGTGATGATTGTCATCATATGAAAGATCATGTTCCCTGTTCTTGAAGGTTTGCACTGGTTCCTTCTTTGTCTTGATCTGAGGGCTCAACGGTTTGAAGTCCTTGACTCGCTGAGGGAAGAAGATGATACTGATCTACTACAATCAACAACCAGTATTATCACAGGTATCAAGAAGATGTGGGCATTGAATTATTCAGAGTCACGTATAGACATTAGCAACTACGAGCTTCTGTACATTGATGCTCCTAAGCAGGCAACAACGTAAGCACTTATTTTTCTACTTATTCCTTTCTATTTCTCTGTGTTTTTAATGCAAACTGTCTATGATTTTTTTTTCAATGTTAACCCAATCTGATTATGTTTCTTTCTCACTGAGTTTGTTCAGATATGACTATGGCTATTACATGCTGAACTTTATTGAGTGCTGGGATGATAAAACAATGCCACAAATCAGTGAAGATGATCCGCCAAACATTAGAGTCAAGTACATGACCACCATGCTCAACTACGTATCCAATGTAGTACCATGGCGCCAAGTGATCAAGTGATGACAATGTAAGCAATTCACAAACATATCAGTTCATGTTACACCTTTCATTCAACTTTTTTGTTCACGTACCATTCAATCAAAATCCATAACACAAGAACTTAAAAATGAAACCGATCTTAGTGCATTATATGATAATTTGTCTGCAGTGCATACATGTGTTACATTGCTGCCTGCATACCATAGTTAATAAATTACAAACCCAATAACAAATATATTACAGCAGCCCATAATTCTCTAATTTTTATTACAGGCAGTGTTTTGGTTCTTTTTGTCTGCCACTTTTGATAATCCAAAAAGGATCTAACTCTTACATCCTTCCTCCTCTTTTTCTCATTTCTTAGCAAGCTCGCTGAGACATTTACTTGCTGTGTGTTCATTTGAGCCACAGATTTCACACCTTACATTCTTTGGCTTAGCTTGTAGATTAAAACCTGGCTTTATTCTAGTGGAAATTGGCCTTCCCTTTGGTTTCGAAGCCGGAGGGTCATTCACATCCACAGCTGCATTTTCAGTACCTTCTTCATTTTGTGTTGTCTTGTGTCTTTTGGAGTTTTTGCCCTAAAAGCTGCTACATCTGCTCTCATATCTTTCATGTGGTCCCGCAGAATCTGAGTAGTTTTTTCATTTGTGCAAGCGTCCTTTGCAATCTTTGCAAATTCACTAGAAAGTGCAGCATATCGTATAGTCTTCAACAACTGCTGCTGCTTGGGATTCGCCCCTTCAACCACTATATGCCCATCATTTCCTTGTTCTGCCTCATCCACACTTCCTGGTAGTGGAGTGGCATCTTCCTGATTGGACCACCGGCGCAGCAGATAAGCTGATGGTATCTCATCGATGTAAACCTGTGTCATAATCTTCAATATGTGGCAGCAAAGCAGACCATCTCTTTCCATTTTAGAACACTCACACATGTAACTCTTGCTCGCCACATCATCAAACACTTTGTAGTCTCTTCTTCCGCATCCGAGGACAAATCCTTTTACTAGAGTTAATGTGTAGTTGTATCCAGAAACATCAGTGATTTTGTAGCTGGTTGACTTTTTTAGTTCCTGCTGAAACTTGTAGTACAACGCTCTAGTGTAGAACTTGGACACGTGCTCCTCGAACGGATATCCAGTGAACAGCTCGATAGGGATCTTTTCCTCTGATGTAAACTCATTTTCATGCTCTTTGCTCGTTATTTTTTCCTGGATCTTCAAGTACTGTTGCACAAAGTTTAGAACGCTCATCTGTGGGTTCACATATCTTTTTAGAACAGCGTTAAACCCTTCACTGCGAGCCGTACTTTGAAGGAAAGGGAAAAAGGAGTGCATGTAGTACGCTGGCACATATAACTTCCTTAGTTCAAATAGGTATTGTAGATGCTTGTTATCAGCCGCTGAGTGTTTCTCTATGATAGCTGTCCACGTTGACTCGTACTCAGATTCGCTTATGCTGTAGTCCATACATTCATTTAGTTCTTTATCCATTCCCGGCTTTTTCTTCAAGTACGGTGCCGGAGGACCTTGGACCTTGTTAACAATATGCCACCTACAGTTTCGGTGCACGGTGTTTGGGAACACATTACTGATAGCCACAGTCATAGCTTGGTCCTAGTTTGTTATGATTGTGTCGGGCGCCACACCACCCATAGCATCTAGGAACTTGGTGAAGAGCCAAGTAAAACTTTCGATCATTTCATCTTTCATGAACCCACAACCAAACTGAATAGACTGACCATGGTTGTTAATGCCTATAAAAGGCGCAAAGGGCATTCTGTAGTGGTTGGTCATATAGGTGGTGTCAAAAGAAATGCAGCCTCCAAACTGCTTATATGCAGCCCGGGCTGCACCATCGACCCAAAAGAGGTTCCTGACTCTATCTTTGCTATCCAACTCAAATGTGTAGTAAAAGTTTGGGTCCTGTTTCTTTAACTCTTCAAAGTGTTGAAAAGTCTCTGTCATGTCCTTGTACTTTGTGCCTCTCCCTAGCTTAGCTTTGTAGTTACTTACGTCCTTTGTGTTGAATGTGGTGAACTGGTGTCCTCCACTGATATCAGCAAAAATATGCATCATTCTCCCTGCCGACACATTCGAACCATCTAGTAGCTCAATAAATTTTTTTTCCTCATCTGGAATACCTTTGTGTGACCTAAGATACTTTTTTAGCTGAAACTTCATACACACAGGATGGTTATGGTCCTCATGGAAGGTGGTAACATGCCATTTTTCCCCTTTTTTACTAACTGTCATGCATGTTGTACAACCTGTCTTTTCTGTTTTGTTTCTATTTCTTTGCTTTGCAACAGGTCCTTCACTGTTCACTGGGTTAGAGCCATTTTTGTTGCAAACAAACATGACCTTGTTCTTTTCACCTTCTTTCTCTTTCTTTTTAGATCCTCCTATTTTGATGGAGAAACCAACTTTCTTGGCGTACTTGTTGTAACAAGATTTAGCTTGCTGCCAAGAATCATAGACTGTAGTTGACAATGCAAACGGATCTTGGGGTGTACAGGACAGCTCCTGCGACTGAATCTCATCCTCATCATCCGAGTTCTCACTTGGCAGTGTCTCTCCAGTAGCATTTGTGTGCAACATTGTACTGCCTGTGTTTTTTGAAGTAGTTCTACCAACCAAAGTTTCACTTTCTTGTTCATTTAACAACTGGCTTCTATTGTCTTCATTCTGTTGCTGCTCCAATTCACACTCTGTTGCTGCTATGTTCAGGTCAAAGAAGCCCATCGATGAACCTATACAACAGCAAAGTTATTCAAAAATATTGACAGTCCATTAGCTACAGAATGTAACTTGGCCCAAATGATAAAGTATACAAAAGGTAATTATCCAGAGAAAGACTGTCCATGTAATGTAACTTTCATCATTTTGTTACTTTCTTCTTAGCACTTCAAGTCAGATATTTCTGTTCTCTATTCTGTTAAATGAATGTAACATTCAGATATGCTTTCTATTTTTTTTATTTAAGCAAGCATCTGTCTTCACCATCTTTCTTATGTTTTGTTTTTGCAGGCATTTTGTAGGCCAACACTGATACAAGAAAGTACAAATTCCTATAAGTTTTCTGTTTCTGGTGAAGTTGCATGAATGTGAAGGGATACTAGCAAGTACAAATTCCTCAAGATTTTCTATTTTCTAGTGATGTTGCATGAATGTGAAGGGATCCAAGGAAGGACAAATTCCTGAAGATTTTCTTGTTTCTGATGATGTTGCATGAATGTGAAGGGATACAAGTTTCTGGTGAAGTTACATGTATGTGAAGGCTGGGCAGAAAACAAATCCAAAAGAAATATGGTCACAACACTATTATTCTGATTTTTATCTTGTCAAACTGTCTAGTTATGAAAAGTAGCATGCTCACGGCAATATGATCATGAAATGGATCTTTTGTATAGCCTCCACTATATTATATGCAACATTGTCGTGAATTTTGCAAGGAAAACAGATTAGGACTGGGAGAAGTAACAGTACCTGCACCTCCTTGCTCATCCATGATGTTTTTTACTTCTCCTATTGGATTTTCTTTTGATTTTTGTTGTCTATACCAACTGATTTCTGGGCGCCATTGCTGCTGCGTTGCTCCTGGGGCAGCGGCGTTTGCAAAGGCGGCGGCGGCGATCCGGGAACCGTGCAAGGGTTTCCTTTGTGTTTCTCTCTCTTTTTTGGGGCTTGGGCCGGATGGGCTTGGGCCTTCTTTTTTTTCCCGCCTGTTTTTCTCCCGCCAGAGGCTGGCGGTAAAGTTTCCCGCGCGCCAGTTCGCGGTGTGGGTTGGTGGACATAGCGGGGGCGGGGCGGGTTGGCGGACCGTGGGTATTATCTATCTCGGCACGCGGGGGCGGCGGTTGCTGAAACGAACCGGATTCTCAACGACGAGAATCCGACTCCCTGTACCCTCGAGATAGTCCCAGGAATAGCAGCTATCTCGTACAGAACTCATCTCAGTCGAATATCACATCCATACAATGATAAAAGATCCAATACATAACATATATAAAACATAGCAGTCTGGTACAAGCCCTCTGGGCTAAATCGACAATAAGAAACAGCTACGAAGCGGTAGCTAAATCTTCTGGGTCCACTTCCCGCAGGCATCCTTGAGCATAGCGCGCACCCTTCAATCGTACCACCCGTCCTGGTTGAACTCGTGGTCGGGGTCTTCACCTGAGAACCCAAGGTCTGTCCCCAAGGAAATGGGACAGGTTCACGTCACCAACCATAATATGAAGCAAGCTTTAAAGTGGCCTATTCTAAGGTATAGAAATAATCAAGGTTTAAGCCAGGGTTTTCCTAAGCGAGCGGCAGCAATAACCCAAATTCATCTCATCACCAACTCCTTTCCTCACAAGCACATTCACTACCCAGATCCTCCCATCGGCCTCACATTCACATCGGGCTCGTCCTGCCACAGCAGGTTCCCGCAAGCATCATCCACCAACACCTTTCGCTCACTAGTCGACTCGGTTAGCTCCATCCCCACCTTGTCTCATCAGCAACGCTGGACAAAACTCTCATAACCCAGATCAAGGATGAGGTAAGAAGGCAGATTCCCATGCTAGTCGGAACTTATCGGAAGCGGGTCGTCCATAACCGTGGACACGGCTATACGTATAGTTTACACTCTGCAGAGGTGGCACTGCAGGAATCCATCCGGGCTGCAAGGCTAGTACGCAACCAACCTGAGACACAGCCCACAGCAAAGACCCTAGACAGTAACGGCGCCAATCCTGTCTCCCTTGCGGCCCCAGGGATGTGAAACCTTCCCACCGGGGCCAGACGGGGGCCGTGGTAAATCAGGGAGAGTACGCCGCAACGAGTCCCCCTTACACATATCAAGCTCGAATCTCCTACAGTCTCGGCGCCGCACTAGAGTAGGCTTGCTGGAACCCTCCCCATACTGTGTAGATGGTGAGCACGGTATTCCCACGTCCAAAGGTGGAACTCGACTCGGTCCTTAATTGTCGGTAAAGCGAGTATCAGCGTCATAAGCGATCCGCCGCAACGGTCCACAATCAGCACCCATAACAGGTATTGCCGCCCAAACTCCTCAAGTAACCAAGTATCCAAAAACCATGTACCCGCAACAGGTACTCCGTAGGGACTGCCCGAGTGCAGTCCCCAAGCACCTTGATCAAACGATCGAGTTGTTATTACTCGCTTACACCACCTAGCTGCACTACACCTCCCATACCACCCACAACTCACGCCAAGAGGTTCAAATCACAACCATCCCAACACTTGCATAGCATAGCATATTCCATAAGGTGAGTAGTAGGTAGCAAGGTAACAGGACAATAACAAAGGCAGTGCAGGTTTATCATGCGAGTAAAGTAAAGCGCTAGCATACTAGTTTGCATGTCTAATAGGTATTTCAGAGATTGGTCGGGCGTGAACCTGGGTAAGCTTCTTCCTCCTCTTCAAAGCAGTTGTCGGGGTAGTCCGGCTCCTCCAGGTTCTCTGGAGCTCCTAGAGTCGCGGAAAATAAAATAAGATGCGGCTACTGGCAAGGAAACACCAAAACAGCAAGGAAAGAAGACCCAAGGAACACCAAACTCTATACTAACGCGTAGATCATGTTTTTAGAAAAATATAGAAATTGGTTTCATATTTTTCTGAGCTATGGTTGATTTATTATTAATTTTTGAAGTTTAAATCATTTTCTGAAAATATTAAATAATTTTGAAAAAGAAAAACAGCCAAAAATTAGCCTGCTGACGTCAGCAGTGGGCCCTGCTGACGTCAACGTTGATTGGTCAACGGTCAACGGTCAACGAGGTCAACAGTCAAGTCAGTCAGTGGGTCCCGCATGTCAGTGACTGCCAGGGTATGACAGGTGGGGCCCTCACGTCAGCGCAGTTATCAGAAAAAGAAAAAAGAGAAAAGAAGCTGGGCTGGAATTGGGCCGAAAGGGATGGGCCGACCCAACAGGCTTGGGCTGGCGACCCATAGCCGCAAGAGAACAGGGCCGCGGCGCGGTGGACTTTGTCCACGGTGCGCCGGGTTAAGGGTTTACGGTGAACCAGGCGTACAAGATCAGATGCGGCCGCGACAAGATTTGCTGTGGCTGTGGTGTGGTCGGCTCGGTGTGGCCTAGCCGGCCGCGACGCGAGTGCGGCGGCGCGGCGCCGGTGAGTCCGATTCACGGCAGCGCTGGCCCGGCGGCGAACGGAAAAGGGGTCAGGGCCACGGCCCTTGGCTTGGCTAGTCCACGCACACACGCGCGGGGTCCTGGCGTCCCAAGTCCGCGGCGGTGGCGGTCCAACGGCGCAACGACGCTTCGGCGATGGCGCGGCGCTCTGCCCGGGTGCTCCGGCGAACCGGATCCGCGGCGGCGCCCTCCCATACGCACGAAGGGAACGGCTTGGCGTGCACAAATGGCTCAAAACGAAGAGGTGCATTTGGCACTCGCGAGCGCAGCTCAAAACTCGGCTTGGCCGCGCCACGGCCATGGCGCGCGCGCAGGCCGAGCTCTCTCGGTGCGCGGCGATGGCATGGCGGCCGGGGTTCAAGGCCAAAGGATTCGACGGGTTGTGGTGCGGAGAGCGGCGCAACGGGGTCCTGCACAAGACGATGGCCACGGCTTGAAGACCGGGTTCCAGAAGGAGGCTAGCAAGGCGGTGCGGCGGCGCTCGGCCGGAGACAGGGGAGAAGGTGGGGATCAACGACGGCGGCTCACCTAGGGGCAAGTCGTTGTACGCAGCAGCTCGGGGAAGTGCTTGCGGTGCTCCGGCGATCCTCTTGCTCCCACGAACGGCTCCGGCTTGGCCTCCCTCCGGTCTTCCCTGCGGCGGCGGCGCTGCGGTGGCGCAGCGCGTCGTCGAGGACGCGCTCGGCTGCTCACTGCTGTCTCCTTGGTCCGGCTCCTCCTTCTCCTCTCTCCACTGGTCCTCCTCCTCCCACTCCTCTCTCGGTTAGCGAACGGAAAACCCCAATGGGGCGGCGGCGGCTTGAAGGGGGGAGAGCTCCCTGGCGAGAATTTTATAGGGCGGCCGCGCTAGGGTTCGCGGCTTGGACGGCTGGGGCGGCTTGGCGTCCGCGCCAGGGCCACGCGTCGCGATCGCGACGGGCCGCGAGAGTGCAGGCACTGGGATTGGCTGCAGCGCTGCGCTTTTCGCCGGACAGAGAGAAGGAGGTGTGGGAGAGAAGAAGAACAGGGCGCGCGCGGGGCCCACTCGTTAGCGAGAGAGAAGGGAAGGTGCGCGCGGCTGGTTGCTCGGCCGGCGCTGGGCTGAAAAGGCAGGCTGGGCTGCTTCGGTTGGCTGGCTCGGGGAAAAAGTCTAAGGAGCGAAAACAGACTTCGCGAAGGAATTTGAGCCCAGAAATGTTAGTAGGGTTTGAATTAGTTTGAGTTAGCTTTTGTTTGAATTCAAATTTAGGATTTGAATTCAAACACAACCAAAAATCCAATAAAACCAAAATAACTCCAAATCACAACTATTTGGTCCTTAGCAGTTCAAATCATTTTTATTTAAATTTAAATTTGCCTAAGAGCAGAGGAAGCAAATAGAGAGCAACCTTATATGTTGGTTTGCATGCACATCAATTCACCCAAAAAAATTTTAAATCCTCATTTTTGCATTCAACATTTTCCTACGAAATTTTGGGTTGTTACAGTCTCCCCCCTCGCAATAATCTCGTCCTCGAGATTTGTGGTTACCTATGGTTTAAACAAGTGGGGTATCTCTCTTTTAGTAGTGACTCCTTCTCCCAAGTAGCCTCCCTTTCTGAATGATTGCTCCACTGCACTTTGCAAAATGGGATAGCTGTGCTTCTGGTCTCTTTGGCTGCTCTGTCTAGTATCCTCTCTGGGTACTCCAAGTACTCCAAGGTGTCTTGTAGGTCTAATGCCTCTATCTTGACCTCATGTTCTGGTACTCTTAGACACTTTCTCAGCTGGGATACATGGAACACTGGGTGTACTCCAGCTAAGTCCTCTGGTAGGTCTAGCCTGTAGGCTAGCTTTCCTATTCTCTTCAATATCTGATACGGTCCCACAAAACGGGGTGCTAGCTTCCCTTTCACTTGAAATCTCTTATGCCCTCTGAGGGGTGACACTTTTAGGTAGACGAAGTCCCCTACTTCGAACTCTAGATCTCGTCTCCTTTTATCCGCATAGCTCTTTTGTCGGCTTTGAGCTACCTTCAGGTGCTCTCGGATCTTGGCCACATTTTCTTCTGCCTCCACTATCATATCAGGACCAAAGAACGTTCGTTCTCCCACCTCTGACCACATTAGAGGCGTTCTGCATTTTCTGCCATATAGTGCCTCAAAGGGGCGCATCTGCAGGCTGGCCTGGTAGCTGTTGTTATAGGAAAATTCTGCATAAGATAGACTCTTCTCCCAGTCTGTGCTGTAAGCCAGAACACATGCCCTCAACAAGTCTTCCAGAATCTGGTTCACTCTTTCGGTCTGCCCATCTGTCTGGGGGTGGTAAGCTGTGCTATACTCCAAGGTTGTCCCGATGGCTTGATGTAGGCTTTTCCAGAACTGAGCTGTGAATTGTGGTCCTCTGTCTGACACAATACTTCTTGGTGCCCCATGCAGCTTGAGAATGTTGTCTATATATAGTTCTGCTAGTTTGCTCACTAGGTATGTGCCTTTGACTGGTATGAAGTGG
The DNA here is from genome assembly GCA_033239725.1 of Echinochloa phyllopogon. Classification (NCBI taxonomy): domain Eukaryota; kingdom Viridiplantae; phylum Streptophyta; class Magnoliopsida; order Poales; family Poaceae; genus Echinochloa; species Echinochloa phyllopogon. The sequence continues at coordinate 22,574,816 of BTCW01000008.1, forward strand.
GCTAATTTTGTCAGCCGATCAACTATGACCCAAACGGCATCATTCCCTTTCTGAGTGTGAGGTAGGCCAACCACGAAGTCCATGCTGATATCTTCCCACTTCCACATTGGAATTTCTAGTGGTTTCAGTAGTCCTGCTGGCCTTTGATGTTCTGCCTTGATTCTTCGACAAGAGTCGCACTTGGCTACATACTCTGCTATGTCCTCTCTTATTTTCTTCCACCAGAACTTATCCTTCATATCTTGATACATCTTGGTACATCCTGGGTGTATCGAGTACTTGGACTCGTGAGCTTATGAGAGAATTGTTCTCCTGATTTCCTTATCCTGCGGTACACAAATACGGTCTTTCAGCCATATTGTCCCTGCTTCATCTACCCGGAAGTCAGGTGCCACTCCTCGCTGGATATCCTCTTTTACTTCTTGGATTTCTGGACACTTTCCTTGAGCTTCTTTGATTCGGTCTTCTAGGTTGTACTTCACCCTCATTTCCTTGGGTTTTCCTTCTTCTACTAGCTCGAGTTTCAGCATGTACAACTCCTTTGCTAGTTCTGGCTCACTTTCTTCTATCATCAAGTTGTTGCAATAACTCTTTCGGCTCAAGGCATCTGCCACTACGTTGGCTTTGCCAGGATGGTAGTGTATCTCCAAGTCATAATCTTTGATCAGTTCTAACCACCTCCTCTGCCTCATGTTCAGCTCGGACTGTGTAAAGAAGTACTTCAAACTCTTGTGATCTGTATAGATATCGCACTTGTTGCCAATCAGATAGTGCCTCCAGATCTTCAAGGCATGTACCACTGCTGCCAGTTCTAAATCATGTGTGGGGTAGTTTTCCTCATGTTTCCTCAGCTGCCTTTATGCATAAGCAACAACCTTGCCCTCTTGCATTAGGACACATCTCAAACCTTGTCTCGAAGCATCGCAATAGACTACGAAATCCTTGCGAATATCCGGCAGGGTCAATACTGGCGTTGTAGTGAGTTTTTGCTTGAGCTCTTGGAAACTTCTTTCACACTTGTCTATCCACTCAAACGGGACGTTGTTCTTGAGTAGTTCGGTCATTGGCTTGGCAATCTTGGAGATGTTCTCAATGAACCTTCTGTAGTAACCTGCCAAACCCAGAAAGCTTCGGATTTCCGTGACACTCTTTGACTGCTTCCATTCTGCTACTGCCTCAATCTTTTCTGAGTCTACTGCTACGCCCTCAGCTATCAGCACGTGCCCTAAAAAGGCTACTTTCTCCAGCCAAAACTCACACTTGCTGAACTTCCCGTAGAGTTGGTGCTGCCTCAGCTTCTCTAGCACAATCCTTAAGTGCTCCTTATGTTCTTCGGCTGTTTCTGAGTAGATCAGTATGTCTTCAATGAACACCACCACGAACTTGTCTAGTTCCTCCATGAATACCTTGTTCATCATGTTCATGAAGTAAGCGGGTGCGTTGGTCAAACCGAAGGACACAACGGTGAACTCGTATTGCCCATACCGAGTCACAAAGGCTGTCTTGGGAATGTCGCCTTCTCTAATCTTCATCTGGTGGTATCCCGATCTCAGATCAATCTTACTGAAGTACTTGGCTTTCTTCAATTGATCTAGCAAATCATCAATTCGTGGTAGCGGGTATTTGTTCTTGATTGTCACTGCGTTCAGGGATCGATAGTCTACGCACATGCGCATTGACCCATCTTTCTTCTTCACAAACAACACTGGCAATCCCCATGGGGATGCACTTGGTCGAATCACCCCGCTTTCTAGCATCTCTTTCAGCTGCTTCTTGAGTTCCTCCAGCTCTTCCACTGACATTTTGTACGGTCTCTTGGCAATGGGCCCTGTGCCTGGTTGCAGCTCGATTATGAACTCTACGTCTCGGTCAGGTGGTAGTCCTGGTAGCTCTTCGGGAAACACGTCAGGGTACTCACACACAACAGGCACTTCTTTGATAGTCTTTCTCTCGATAGAGTATACCAACTTTCTCAGAATACATGTTCTGGACTCCTTCCCTGTTCTTCTTCTTTGTGGCTCTACTTTTACTTTGACTACGCTAGGGTGTGTCAACTCAACTGTTCTGAGCGAGCAACTGATTACCCCTTTGTGCTCTGTCAGCCAATCCATTCCCAGTATCACGTCAATTCCGTCTGACTTCAGGACTGTCAGGTCTCCTGCGAACTCCTGCCCTCCTATCATCAGTCTAACTGCTGGGCACTCTATGGTGCACCTAAGCTCTCCTAGGGGAGAAGTAGTGACTATAGGTCTAGCCTTAGGTATTGTCCGGGGAGACTGCTCTTTCACAAACTTTGACGAGATATAAGATCAAGTTGCACCAGAGTCAAACAGTATCAAAGCTGGAATGCCATTTACTAAAAACTCACCGAGCACAACGTCGGGAGCGTCCTCGACTTCTTCCTCTATCAGGTGGTTGAGGCGTCCCCTCTGCGCTGAAGCTGGTTGCCTGTCTTGTCCTCCAGGTGCCGGTGCCTTGGCTGGGGTCTGTTTGTTCTTCTTCTCTGGACAGTCAAAGGACTTGTGACCGGGCTTCCCACAAGCAAAGCAGACTACTGAGGTCCCTCCGCCAACTCTGGGCGTGTTGTTTGGCTTCCAGTTGGGGTTTCCCTGACCCGAGTAGCTGTTGTTTCTGTTGCCAAAACTGCTGTAGTTGTTGCCTCTGCTGTCAAAGCTGTTGCTGTTACTGCCTCGGTTACCCTGGTGGTTGTTTTTGTTGAACCCTGAGCCTCCTTGGTTGTTGCTCTGCTGAAAGCCTCTCCTGAGCATGTTGCTCTGGCCACTCCTCGGCCTCTGACTCAGTCTGTGGTTGTGCAACTCTTCAGCCTTTCTTTTCTTCTCTCGCCAAGTATCTTCAAGACCCACTCTTTCCTTCTCAACTGCGATAGCCCTGTCAATCAGCTCTCTGAGTGACCTGTGTGAACTCGCTGCGAGTGCTGTCCTCAGACCTCTGTGCAAGCCACGCTGGAACCAAAACTGCTTCTTCTTTTCGGTGTTGACGTCTTCAGGAGCGTACCTCGACATCTTAGCAAAGTGTCGAGCGTACTCAGCTACAGAAAAACCACCTTGGGTCATTGTCCTGAACTCCATTGCCTTGTGCACCATGACTTGTTCTGGGATGTGGTACTCTTTGAAAGCTTCACAAAACTCTAGCCAGGTGATCTGAGCAGGGTTTGCATGAGAGTCACAGTAGCTCTCCCACCACGCCTTCGCTACGCCTTCAAGTTGGTGCGCTGCAAGGGCCACACATTCCTCTTCAGTGTAGTCTGTCAGGTCCAGCTTCGTCTCGATGGTACGCAGCCAGTCGTGCGCGTCGAGTGGCTCGTCCGAGTAGTCGAAGGTGGGTGCTTTCAGCCTGATGAACCTTTCAATCTTCCTTTGTAGGTCTTCTTCACGGTGTCCCTGACGGTTCTGGTTCTGGTTTCCCTGGATCTGTTGCATAGCTTGCATCATCTGAGTGTTGGCCTGTGCCATCTGTTGCATCAGCTGTGTTTGAGTAGTCATCACTTCTGCCAAGTTAGGCGGTGGCGGTGGTTGCTGGTCGTTCTGCTAGTTCTGCTGAGGCTCCACTGCTGGCTCTTCCATCTCCACTTCCTGTTCCCCACCTGGTGCGTTGTCCTCGGGCTGGAGCACGCCTGCTGCGCGTCCACGGCCCCTTCCTCCAACTGCAGCTGCTGCTCTTCCGCGACCACGACCTCTGCCACGTCCTCTGCCCCTAGCTGCCACTGCTGCCTCTTCTTGCTCAGCTTCCTCAAAACGTGCAAGCAGTCGGTTGGATCTTCGGATCGACATCTTGCTGCATTTTTCATAGAGCAGGTATAGTGGCGGTCAGGTAATGGTTAGGTTAGCGAAAACTAGAGTAGGAGCTGCACACATGAAATAGACTCAACACTAGAGTACACTCAAGATGAACATCAATAAAACCGCAAGAACAGCCACAAAGACCGATCACTCATAACATCATTACACCCTAGACATGAGTACTATCCCGAGGCCAGCTCCTGGAACCTTGAGGATTAGTACATCTAAGCGGATGCTACATCGCGACTGAGCCAAAAGGTGGTCATGATCTACCAAGTCTAAACATCTACTCATGAAGATAGATACAAGTCTCATCACTACTACTGACATCTGCTGATACTGTCTACTGCATCTATCTCATGCTGCTGGAAGTGCCTGTGAGGCGCGCTGCCAACCTCACAGCCTTAGTCTCTGTCTGCTGCTTTGATCATTGTCTGTCGTCGTGGAGAGTGTCCGTGAGGCACGCTGCCAACCTCACTGTGTCCACCTCAGGTCTTGCCAACTGCTTCTCTAGGCGTGCCAATTCTTGTCTCAGTCTTGTCATCTCGGGGGTAAGGGTTCGAGCCTCAGGTAGTGGTATCGGCTCAACCCGGCTTGGTGAGACCCTGTAGTGCTCTGTTCTGGGTTCAACTCTGCATTCCTCTGGAAATCCTTGGTTCAATGTGATCACCTCTGCCACCCTCTTCCTGTCTGACCTCACCCAACTACTAAGGGTCCTTCGAGCTTCATCCTTTGCCATAATCTGTTGAAGACTCAAGTGCTTCATCAGCTGGTAGTTCCGCCCACTCTTCTCCTTGTAGCTATCCACCTCTTCTTGAAGTTCTGAGTTGCGGCTGTCCAACCAATACACTTCTTCCTTCAGTCCTTCTATCTCTTCTTCCTTGGCTGCTAGTGCTTTGTCTCTTTCTGTGAGTTGATCTTCCAGACGGAGATCTCGAGCATGGTGAGTTGCTCGGATCAGCCGTGCCAACTGCCTGTTGTTGCGAGCTTCGTACTCCAGGGCTCTGACTTCCCTTGCTTTAGCTTCGAGGCACTTCTCAAGTAAGGCGATCCTGTGGTCCTTCTCCAGCAGCTGGGTGTCTTGCTTCCATACCTTTTCTCTTAGCTTGGCAACTTTCTCTTCTAGGCCAACGTTTAAGGACTCCTGCTCGATCATGCACTGAACTGAGGTCCCTGTCAGGTGGACCTTCAAAAGCCCGTGGCATGTACCGGAAGCGGGTGTGGCTGAGCTGGTTCTGGTACATAAGTGTGGCAAGACGGAGTAGCCTCATGGCAATAGTCTGCACTGCCCGACTGAAGGTGCTCTCGCTGGTTGCTGCCCGTAGCATCAGTGACCTTGGCCGTCCAGGGATATTGGGTACTTCCATCTGCAACTGGGTGTGTACTCCCTCGCCAGGGCCATAGGTCCAGCCCTCGTAGAAGACGTTGTCCACGTCTATCCCCATTGTACGCAGCACCTCCCTCAGTAGCACTGCCAAACCTCCACAGTCTACACCAGTGGTCCTGATCTCCCGTCGTTCATCTGCTGGTCTTCTTGCTTCCATCTGCCAGACAGTTAGTGGGTTGTTAGTAAGTTAGCAAGTTAGTACGGTAAGGTAAGGGTAAAAATTTTTTTTAATAGTTGAGATGTACATATATATAGTTTTCAAATAGTCCAAGGAGTTTCATATATAATAGAGGACTCAGTTAGAGCTTCTGTCCTAAGTTTCCGATCTAAGGGTTACGCGCTCGGTCAAGTATGGCTCTGATACCAACTGAAACGAACCGGATTCTCAACGACGAGAATCCGACTCCCTGTACCCTCGAGATAGTTCCAGGAATAGCAGCTATCTCATACAGAACTCATCTCAGTCGAATATCACGTCCATACAATGATAAAAGATCCAATACATGACATATATAAAACATAGCGGTCTGGTACAAGCCCTCTGGGCTAAATCGACAATAAGAAACAGCTACGAAGCGGTAGCTAAATCTTCTGGGTCCACTTCCCGCAGGCATCCTTGAGCATAGCGCGCACCCTTCAATCGTACCACCCGTCCTGGTTGAACTCGTGGTCGGGGTCTTAACTTGAGAACCCAAGGTCTATCCCCAAGGAAATGGGACAGGTTCACGTCACCAATCATAATATGAAGCAAGCTTTAAAGTGGCCTATTCTAAGGTATAGAAATAATCAAGGTTTAAGCCAGGGTTTTCCTAAGCGAGCGGCAGCAATAACCCAAATTCATCTCATCACCAACTCCTTTCCTCACAAGCACATTCACTTCCCAGATCCTCCCATCGGCCTCACATTCACATCGGGCTCGTCCTGCCACAGCAGGTTCCCGCAAGCATCATCCACCAACACCTTTCGCTCACTAGTCGACTCGGTGAGATCCCTCCCCACCTTGTCTCATCAGCAACGCTGGACCAAACTCTCATAACCCAAATCAAGGATGAGGTAAGAAGGCAGATTCCCATGCTAGTCGGAACTTATCGGAAGCGGGTCGTCCATAACCGTGGACACGGCTATACGTATAGTTTACACTCTGCAGAGATGGCACTCCAGGAATCCATCCGGGCTGCAAGGCTAGTCCGCAACCAACCTGAGACACAGCCCACAACAAAGACCCTAGACAGTAACGGCGCCAATCTTGTCTCCCTGGGCTCGGGAAACATCCGATCTAACATCTGCCCCAGGGATGTGAAACCTTCCCACCGGGGCTAGTCGGGGGCCGTGGTAAATCAGGGAGAGTACGCCGCAACGAGTCCCCCTTACACATATCAAGCTCGAATCTCCTACAGTCTCAACGCCGCACTAGAGTAGGCTTGCTGGAACCCTCCCCATACTGGGTAGATGGTGAGCACGGTATTCCCACGTCCAAAGGTGGAACTCGACTCGGTCCTTAATTGTTGGTAAAGCGAGTATCAGCGTCATAAGCGATCCGCCGCAACGGTCCACAATCGGCACCCATAACAGGTATTGCCGCCCAAACTCCTCAAGTAACCAAGTATCCAAAAACCATGTACCCGCAACAGGTACTCCGTAGGGACTGCCCGAGTGCAGTCCCCAAGCACCCCGATCAAACGATCGAGTTGTTATTACTCGCTTACACCGCCTAGCTGCACTACACCTCCCATACCACCCACAACTAACGCCAAGAGGTTCAAATCACAACCATCCCAACACTTGCATAGCATAGCATATTCCATAAGGTGAGTAGTAGGTAGCAAGGTAACAGGACAATAACAAAGGCAGTGCAGGTTTATCATGTGAGTAAAGTAAAGCGCTAGCATACTAGTTTGCATGTCTAATAGGTATTTCAGAGATTGGACGGGCGTGAACCTAGGTAAGCTTCTTCCTCCTCTTCAAAGCAGTTGTCGGGGTAGTCCGGCTCCTCCAGGTTCTCCGGAGCTCCTAGAGTCGCAGAAAATAAAATAAGACGCGACTACTGGCAAGGAAACACCAAAACAGCGAGGAAAGAAGACCCAAGGAACACCAAACTCTATACTAACGCGTAGATCATGTTTTTAGAAAAATATAGAAACTGGTTTCATATTCTTCTGAGCTATGGTTGATTTATTATTAATTTTCGAAGTTTAAATCATTTTCTGAAAATATTAAATAATTTCTGAAAAAGAAAAACAGACAAAAATTAGCCTGCTGACGTCATCATGACGTCATGCTGACGTCAGCAGTGGGGTCCGCCTAGGGTGACGTCAGCAGTGGGCCCTGCTGACGTCAGCGTTGACTGGTCAACGGTCAACGGTCAACGAGGTCAACGGTCAAGTCAGTCAGTGGGTCCCGCATGTCAGTGACTGCCAGGGTATGACAGGTGGGGCCCTCACGTCAGCGCAGTTATCAGAAAAAGAAAAAAGAGAAAAGAAGCCGGGCTGGAATTGGGCCGAAAGGGATGGGCCGGCCCAACAGGCTTGGGCTGGCGGCCCATAGCCGCAAGAGAACAGGTCCGCGACGCGGTGGACTTGGTCCACGGTGCGCCGGGTCAAGGGTTTACGGTGAACCAGGCGTACAGGATCAGATGCGGCCGCGACAGGATCTGTTGTGGCTGTGGTGTGGTCGGCTCGGTGTGGTCTTCGGTGTGGCCTAGCCGGCCGCGACGCGAGTGCGGCGGCGCGGCGCCGGTGAGTCCGATTCACGGCAGCGCTGGCCCGGCGGCGAACGGAAAAGGGTTCAGGGCCACGGCCCTTGACTTGGCTAGTCCACGCACACACGCGCGGGGTCCTGGCGTCCCAAGTCCGCGGCGCTGGCGGTCCAACGGCGGAACGACGCTTCGGCGATGGCGCGGCGCTCTGCCCGGGTGCTCCGGTGAACCGGCTCCGCGGCGGTGCCCTCCCATACGCACGAAGGGAACGGCTTGGCGTGCACAAATGGCTCAAAACTAAGAGGTGCATTTGGCACTCGCGAGCGCAGCTCAAAACTCGGCTTGGCCGCGCCACGGCCATGGCGCGCGCGCGGGCCGAGCTCTCTTGGTGCGCGACGATGGCATGGCGGCCGGGGTTCAAGGCCAAAGGCGTCGGCGGGTTGCGGTGCGGAGAGCAGCGCGACGGGGTCCTGCACAAGACGATGGCCACGGCTCGAAGACCGGGTCCCAGAAGGAGGCTAGCAAGGCGGTGCGGCGGCGCTCGGCCGGAGACAGAGGAGAAGGTGGGGATCAACGACGGCGGCTCACCTAGGGGCAAGTCGTTGTACGCAGCAGCTCGGGGAAGTGCTTGCGGTGCTCCGGCAATCCTCTTGCTCCCACGAACGGCTCCGGCTTGGCCTCCCTCCGGTCTTCCTTGCGGCGGCGGCGCTGCGGCGGCGCAGCGCGTCGTCGAGGACGCGCTCGGCTGCTCACTGCTGTCTCCTTGGTCCGGCTCCTCCTCCTCCCTCCACTGCTCCTCCTCCTCCCACTCCTCTCTCGGTTAGCGAACGGAAAACCCCAATGGGGCGGCGGCGGCTTGAAGGGGGGAGAGCTCCCTGGCGAGAGTTTTATAGGGCGGCCGCGCTAGGGTTCGCGGCTTGGACGGCTGGGGCGGCTTGGCGTCCGCGCCAGGGCCACACGTCGCGATCGCGATGGGTCGCGAGAGTGCGGGCGCTGGGATTGGCTGTGGCACTGCGCTTTTTGCCAGACAGAGAGAAGAAGGCGTGGGGGAGAAGAAGAACAGGGCGCGCGCGGGGCCCACTCGTCAGCGAGAGAGAAGGGAAGGTGCGCGCGGCTGGTTGCTCGGCCGGCGCTGGGCTGAAAAGGCTGGCTGGGCTGCTTCGGTTGGCTGGCTCGGGGAAAAAGTCTGAGGAGCGAAAACAGACTTCGCGAAGGAATTTGAGCCCAGAAATGTTAGTAGGGTTTGAATTAGTTTGAGTTAGCTTTTATTTGAATTCAAATTTAGGATTTGAATTCAAACACAACCAAAAATCCAATAAAACCAAAATAACTCCAAATCACAACTATTTGGTCCTTAGCACTTCAAATCATTTTTATTTAAATTTAAATTTGCCTAAGAGCGGAGGAAGCAAACAGAGAGCAACCTTATATGTTGGTTTGCATGCACATCAATTCACCCAAAAAAAATTTGAATCCTCATTTTTGCATTCAACATTTTCCTACGAAATTTTGGGTTGTTACAGTTGCCTGGAGCCTTCCTAAAATAGAATGGCTGGAATGGGGTTGCCATATTTGGGGGCTCTCCAGATAGGACTAACGGGAGAGGGCTCTCCCTGTAGTCGCCTCCTTAGAAAAAAGCAACAATTTAGCGCATTCGACCATCGGTGGCACGCTACTCAATACAATTGCCAGTCTCAACACGTATGATTCTCGTGCTCAACATGTGAGTATTGGTGGTAGTATCGACCATATCACACAAGCCACACTTTTTTCGATCAACCACATTGAGTATTGATGGAGTACCGGGATGGTCCGGTGATGCCTCCTACAGTCCTACTATCAGAGGTGTGCAGTGAACTCACGTTTGTTGGTGCTCGCACATTACGCTCAGGACAGAAGTGACGCTCAGCATGCCCACCACATGTGTGAAATAAAGTTCTCTCTGACTAGATGACTAGATCAGATACAAAAATTAGTCATAGGTCATATTAAAATTATTCATAAGGTCACATTTAATGGTTTAGTGTGGAGAGACAATCATATAACAAGTACTTGAGTAGATGAAATTATATGGAAAAAGTCTACTTCATCCCCCAACCTATGAGGAGTGGAATAAATCACCACCCCAACCTATGAAAATGGATTTGTTACCCCCTAAACTTTCTAAAACCGGACAAATCCATCCCTGAAGCAGTTTAGAAAAATCATAATAAATCACAGAAAAATCATAAAATGAAAAATTAAATTGTGTTGGACTTCAAATTAGTAGTCCTATGCAGTGAACATATAAGACGGAATGCTTTAGTACATTTTTTCCTATAACTTTAGATCTATACCTTTCTTCAAAGCAGTAAAAAATATACTAAAACATACCATATTATATGTTCATTGCGTAGATCTACTCATTTGATTTTTCTATGATTTATTATGATATTTCAAAACTACTTCAAGGGGTGATTTGTACGGTTTTAGAAAGTTCAGGGAGTAAAAAATCTATTTTCATAGGTTGGGGGTGATGTGTTCCACCCCTCATAGGTTGGGAGGTGAATTAGTCTTTTTTTCCAAATTATATCAAGTGAATAAATTCTATAATTTTTTAGACAAATTTAAAAATCATTTACATGTAAGAAATATAACTAATTTTTTACTGTAGGAACGCACGGGCCATTTTGCTAGTTATATAAAAGAAGATAAAAAAACTGAACACCGATCAAAATTAACGCTGGAGTTGGAGTAGTAGTAGAACAAATTGGGCTGCTTTTAGCGTGACGAAGCTGTACATCGTATCTAAACTGGGATCACGCTATCGTGCAAATAAGAAAACGTCCATCACGAACAGTAATAAAGAAAAAAAAGAAAAAAGAAAACGTATGGCCCATCACGTCTTCCTGACAATAGTTATTTATTCTGGTTTTTTTATGTGATTTATTTTGGACATGGTGGGTATACGGTTGGGTAACCTCAGTGGTGGTGACAAAGAAAAATTTTAGAGGAGGTGGACTCACCCCTTCTCAATACAATTTACATGGTACAGGTAAGACGTAAGAGGAGCCATGGGTAGGGCAGGGGGTGCAAGTGCAGTGCCGTTCTGCTTCCTTCGAGCTTCCAGATTTTCACAAACCTGGTAAGTTGTATGCTTTGTGACTCTGCACCAGGTGTTTTCAATAGCAGCACTTTATACAGAACCTACCACAGCACTCACTCCAGTCAATTTCTTCTTGCTATTTATCAGTGGATGTGTAGGAATCATTGGTATTCACCAATTTCTATACACTACTAGAATCCACTTGTTTCCCTAGAGCCAAAACTCTAGGGAAAAGCTTGAAAAACCCTAGGGAAATGCATTTCCTAGGAAATTTGGTAGGGAAAAGATTCTAAGGATAGATTCGACGAGAAATCATATGAGTCCAATGGTTTTGATGGAGAACCCTAGGGAAAACTTTCCCTAGGAAAAACTGGACCCTAGGGAGCCTGTCCAAATAAGATAAAAAAAGTGGTTCACGCCTGCCTGCTACAGCGGCCGGCCATGCCCATGCACTGCCGTGCTCGCTCGCCGGCACACTGCCGCCCTCACCCGTCGTGTGCGTGCAACGCCGCCCTCGCCCGCTGGCTGCGCCTGAGCACCGCCGTCGTCCCCACGCGCCGCCGCCCTCGCCCGCTGGCTGCGCCCGCGTGTCGCTGTCCTCTCTCGCTGCCGCGCTGCATCCCTTGCCCGTCGTGTGCATGCGACGCTGCCCTGGTCCGCCGGCCGCGCCCGCTCGCCACCGTCCCCGCACGCCACCGCCATCACCGCTGGACAAGCCCGCGCGCCGTCGCCGCCCTCGCCCGCCGTCGTCCTCTCGCACGCCGCCCGGGCCCGTGGGCTGCCGCTCTTGCCGGCCGCGCTCGCGCGCTGCTGGCCTCGCCCGCCGCGCACGCGCTGCTCGGTCGCGTCCGCCCACCGGCGCCCTTGCGTGCCACCAGCCGCACCTGCCGAGGGGAGGGGAGAGAGAGAAAGAGAGAGGAGGGAGGGAGATTGGGAGGGATGAGGATAAGAGAGAGGTGGGGAGAATTTGAAGACAGAGGCGGTTCGTTGTTTCTCTAGGGAAAGAGTGAATATTTTCCTAAGAATATGTTGGTTTTCTAAGGAAAACGAGATTTCCCTACTGTTTCAAACACAACCCTAGGGAAACGATTTTTTCCCTAGGAAACTTCAAAACCCCTAGGGAAACATGTTGATTCCAGTAGTGATATGAGCAGCAAATAAAGGTTTTGTGATGATGCATTAATTTTTCCCATGCCATCCTTACTACGCACACCTCAGCTGGAAGCACACCATGCAGGTGGGTTCGTCTTGCTGGCATTAGTTTCTATGAAACCACCTGTCTAACGAGTACCCATCCTAACCTTAACTAGCGTGGTTGGCGTGGTTTGTACAGGCAGATGGATATGAACAAGAATTTATTGAGTGGGCCGGGGTGAAGAGCTCTCGTAGAAGTTGTTGATCAATCTCCCCTTGCATATCATTATCCTAGATTGGTGAACAATTTATGGTAAAAGACATTGTATCTGTGGTTACTAGATTTCACTGTGGTTTTTTCTCTTTCATTGGGTTAAATTTGCATGAAGTCAGAGTGCTGTGAACTAATGTCATATGAAGAACATGAATTAGGAATTGTATGATAATCAGACATTGCATGTTTTCCCTCTTTTCTGTTGTTTTCTGGCCAGGTGGTTGCTCAGCTTGCAAGCAAGAAAGTGACTTCTAACCAAGAGTCTTTTGCTATCCGGTTTCTGTAGCATGATCTTCTACATGTATACTGTTCTGATTTGCATCATTTTGCTATCCCCTTCATGTCGTTGAATTTGCAGTGTGCAAGGAAAGGGGCCAATAAACTAACCCAAAATCTAACGGGAGAGGGGTCTCGGTTTGGCCTTATCCCGAGACCCCCACCTATCGCCGTCCATTAAAGATCAAACACGCGGGGGGCGGAGGCATAAACGAGCAGACCCGATGCGCTTCGCAGCTACTCAACTCCCCTCCGTGCCCACCAGACAGCGGAAGAATAATCCCCCCATTTCCCCATCACCACGCTCGCCTTATCTGAGAGGGAGGTCAGGCAAGGCGAGGCGACGGGCGGCGACCGGAGGAGGCCACACACTGCGGCTCTCCAGCGGGAGGCGGCGCACGGTGACCGGAGGGAGGCCACGCGCGGCAAGCGAAGGGGAGGCGGCGGTTCGGGCTCCCGAAGAGGAGACCACTCACGGCGAACGGAGGGAGACGACGCGACCAGCTCGATCCCATAGAGAAGGCGACGCACAGCGAACGGTGTGAGGCAATGCGCGGTGCTATGGCGAAGCAGAGGGTGCGCGTAGATCTGTTACTCACGGCCTCAATCTCGTCTCCAGCCCTTGGTACCGGTGATTCAGACACGGGGTGCTACGAGCACCAATCGAGGTAGGTCCAGATCTCATTACTCAAAATGAAATCATGTGATGTTTTTGTTCTCGCTGTATATCATGTTCATTAGGATTCTACTGGTTGACGAATCATGTTTATAGATTGTCTACTAGTCTAGGGTTTGTCTATTACTACAGAGGCAGGTGCTGCTGGTGCATTAAGACAACCAGACATGTTGGATTTCATTAGGTTTGCTGGTTATGGATGTGTTGATCTACATTTTTTCTGAGTATTTTTGTGTGATCCTGCCTAGCATCCAAGTTCATAACAACTTTTATGCACTATGATTTTAAATCTCCGTATAAGCTTATCACGAGAGCCCTCCCCATCGCCGTCCGTCCACCATCCAATGCCAGCTCAGATCAGATTAACTACGGATCAATTACATATTCAGTAAATTTAGTCATGTTAGTTATGTTCCTTAGATCAGAATCCAAATTGGAGTGGAGTGATGCTTTAGTTTGTGTTGGGTGCATAAATCATGTTGTTTATTGAATTTTCTCTTTGTTGTGAACTATTTGTGAATTCTCACCATGAGTTTCCAAAGGACAATTGGAAAATTTTATTGTGCTTTCCGTTATGGATTTCTTCTAATGTGCCAATGCTTTCCATATGGTAGTATAGAGATATAGTCAGCCTGTTCGCTTCTATTTTTTTTGCAACCACTTCTGTTGCTGTAGTACAACACGTCGTTCGGCTACAGGCCCCCGGTGGCTGCAGAAGCTGTAGCGGCTGCTACTGGCTACGGCAGCCGCAACACTGCAACAACCAGCACTACCGAACATGCAAAGTAATTCTATGGACTACTATTATAGTTTTCTGACTTTCTCATGCATTTTTATCGTTTCATTGTTGATATGATTCCTTTCCATGTGTTGATGTTCAGGACTAGTTAGCAGCTTGGCAGCTTTGGGCCAAAGATAATTTGCTTGGTGAGTATATTCATATGGTTTTTTTTCTATATGGGCATGTCTATTGTCTCCTACACAGGATCTGAGTAGGATGCATTTTGTACGAGTCATGTCACTAACAAATCAATGTAAGAGCTTAATCTTAAGAATATCTAGTCTGATGACTGCATTTTCCTCTATATTTTACCATGTCATGCCCTTAATGACCAAATCTTACTTTTTGAGTTGCATTTCCCCCCTTTTCATCCTTCGTAGTCCTGCTCTGGTATTTATCGCTAATTGGTATTCCTTCTAAGGTATTGTAGACGGTAGATATGTGTTGCACTTATTGTCAACTAATCTTTTCATGTACTTTTTCCACATGAGCAATATCTGAATGAATTGTGGGCATTATCCCATTGCTCTCTCAGGTAGGCTTTAGGGTTACATCCTTCTTAGTGTATTGCCCTTTTTTCTTGAATTGTCCTGTTGCTATATAGATTTTTGTGGTGTTCTTGGAGTTTTTTCATGTGGCTGCTAGCTGAACTTAGATTGGACATGTAGATAAACATGAGCTTAGTTAAGTTTGTGGTTTTAGTTTTCTATTGGGTGCTGATCTGCTTGATTAAGCCAGTAACTTTATGTCTTTCATGAACATATATAATTTGGAACTGAATTTGAAGTAATTTATTGTAGAATTATATGATACATAAAGTAATTTGATCGTATTTGGAAACTCATAGGAAGTAATCTTTATCAATCAGCTCCTATAGATTGATACTTTTTTTGCCTTTTACATGAAACGTGTATGAGTAACTTGTGATTATTTTCACATACAGGAAATAACCTACTACCATTATATGACAATAACTACCACATTTCAATGGAAATGTTAATTAGGTATCATTTTCTGCGGTTGGAAGTAACTTTTCATAATTTTTATTCACTAGTAAGTAACTTTCTCATGCATTTTGTTCAACATTAAGTAGCTTTTTCATTTTTTTTACTTAATAGTAAGTAACTTAACCGCTCAGTTTTATGTGCATGGGTATTGTGAAATTTTTGCTACTGGCCTAAAAAGTTAGATTATGGAACACTTGATCATTGCTTTTACGATCCTAGCATGAACATGGTTTGCCTTTTTTAGCAACGTCAAATACTGTGGTTATTTATTTTGTGATAGTTGGATGGTGCAATCATATTGGCTGGTAGCTTGTCAGTTTTTGCTGATTTTTCTTTTTGTTCCATTTTTTTCATGTGTAGCTAAGTCAGATCAGTGCATATTGGGTGCTGCAGGGATATCTCATCTTCACAACCAGCTGTAAAGACATATTACCATTCTATGAATCTCATATCGTTGTGCATGATGTTTTACCATGCTTAGTTTTATTCGATGTTTCTAATTTAGCATTCTTTAAAGTTACAAAACTTGAATAGATAGTCTAGCAGTAGCTCTAGTGTTTTTTAGTGGGTGTTGACTTGCATAAGTCTTTAATTGGGGCAATAAAAATCAAATGGTGCTTGTATGTGGCTTGTGAAGTAACTAATAATTAAAGTACGCTGCAAGTAAATTGCCCCTGATGTGGAACATTCAAAAGGTTACTAATTCTGTATTTATATTATATGAGAAGTAGCTTGCCCTATCTTTAGTCACATAAGAAGTAACTGGTTGTTTATTTAGATGAGACAAGAAGTAACTACTATGTTTTTGCAAACATATTCAACGCATGTTTCTCCTATTTAATAACTTTTCTTGCATGGCATGCGTATGTATATCTTTCAAGATTTAGATTCTGCTTGGTGACCATGTGATGCCCTCCATGACCAATCTTACATTCATAAATGGTGCCATAACCTTGCTTTACTCATAATTGAGGCATTTTCCCTTTCACCCTTGGTGTCCTGTTCTCATGCTTACCTCTAGTTGCATTTCTTTTATGAGCGATGGTAAATCGTAGATATTCTATTGCACTTATTGTCATTCTAATCTTTTTTTTATCTCTTGCTACATAAGCAAAATCTGTATAAGTTGGGGGCATCCCCTCGTTGTTCTTTCTGGCAGACTCTAGGATTACATCTTGCTATCTCGATTTGTCATGTTTGTTGGAGCATTTTATTGTGCCTATTAGTTGGACATAGAATGGGTAGGCAACTAAATATGAGTTTACACAAGCATGTAGTTTTAGTTTCCATCGGCCGGTAACCACTGAACCAAGTCACTTTTACATGTTTCTTTCCTTTATCATCAGGGTTAGGCATTTGGTGAGAAAAAACCTTGGGCCACATAAAGATTATTCTGTACTTTTGTTGTAGAGTTTTGGACCTAGCAAAGCCTAGTGAAAATTAAATTGCAAGATTGTTCCCTGCTAATGCTTGGGTTTGTACAATTTGCCACCTAATACTTTGAAAATGCATGCTCACTGTTGGGATTAGGCACACTGTTCCTTCAATCAGTTAGTTCTTGAGGTGTATTTTTTGCTTTTTTTATCACTGGATGCTTTTTCTCATAACTTGTGGCCTTTTTTCTTCATACAGATAATGTATATAGAGGAAGGGGGACAATGGTATATCTTTGAAATACAACATGTTATGTGGTATGCTTTTAATACAGGGAAGTAACTTATTGTTCATTTGTATTGTGCATAGTAAATTATCCTATTTTTATACATCTAGGAAGTAACGGATACAAAATCCATATGATAAAGAAAGTAACTTTTATTTTGAACAAGTAACTGGTCATTTTTCCGGTTAAACAGTAAGTTTTCCCTTATTTATTTTAGGAGTAAGTAACTTTGTACTTTCATGTCGTTTCTATAACAGAAACTAGCAACAAGATCATTGTGTTTGTATGATTTATGTACACTAGCAACATTAAGTTTTCCTGATTTCAGGACCAAATTTAAAGCTTGTGGTAATATGTTTTCTTTGGGGATAGGATATACTGGTTGAGTTTTGTAAGCTGAAAGCAATGTTTCTTTTTGGTGCAATAACTTTTAGTAGTTTTTCAGTTCTGTTACATCTATAACAAATGTTTATGAGTCATTGTAGAAGTGTATGGCTGCATCTTAGTGTCAGGTTCATAATTTTAGTTCTATCCTTAAAGGTACAATTATATCAGGTTTACAGTACCAAGCTACTCGTTGAGTTAAAAAATTGTCACATTTGGTAAGCTTACCTATCAGTAGTTTATATGGAAAATAATGTGACTTGCCATTAGTTTGCACCAATGAGGAAGTAGCTTCTCAATTCTTTAGTGAACAGAGAAAGTAACTTAGCCCTATTTACATGAATGAGAAAGTAACTTATCAATGGTTTACATGAGAAAGAAAGTAACTTGTCACTAATTTGCACAATAGAGGAACCAACTTTCTCTTCGCTGTCATCAAGTTTAACCCAACTATGAACCTGTCATCAAGATGAAATAGTTCCTGTCATACAGTTGTTCGCGAAAAAGTTGTTACTTCTTAACCTATATAGCTAATGTTCACTTTGTTGCTGGTTATATCCTATTAGGCTTTTCAAGTCACTAAGTTACTAATTTTTGCAATTGCATGAAATGGTTGTCTAATTGTGACCCCTTTCTATTTTCTACCAGGTACATTTCTAAATCTAAACCCCAAGCGATGTATCTTTTTTTTTCCGGAAGGGATGGATAAGTGCTTTGTATGCAACACTTGATTTTACTTGTTGAAGATGTAAATATGCAAACCAAATATGCATCTATTGTTATAAGTGGAAAGGATTAATGTAGTAGTTAGCCCCCCTCGACGTGGGAATCATTCATGTTGATTTTTTACAATAATCTGTGTGAAAAAGGATCCAATGTGTGAAAAAAGATCCGCGCAAAAAAGGATCCCGTGCGTGGTTCGAAAAAAAAGTCCCGCGCGTGGTTCGAAAAAAAAGGTCCCACGCGTGGTTCCAAATAAATATCTTCGTGGCGTCGGGTGGTGGGGCTAGGGGCGGGCCGCGTGGGTGGTGGCTATCTCCCACGTGCGGTGGACTTTCCATTAATAGAATGTCCGCACGTGGGGTACCAGATTTGGGGCTCTCTAGATAAGACTATCTGGAGAGGGCTCTCAGTGTAGTAGTCTCCATAAAGTAAAAACTTTTTTGGAGAAGGGGCGAAAACAGCATAATTTGTGCTCAGACCATTCCTTTTTGTTTAGTACCAAGTCCAGCTGGCCCACTACTCTTTTATGTGCAGATATGGTAGTGTGTATGCAATTTAACAATGAGCTCATGTCATAAATATGAAAAAAAATGGAGAAGCTAGAACTTGAATTTTAACATTCCAATAATTTTGCATATGAATTAGAGTCAAATATGATTCTAAAGGTCGACTAAAATGTTGTCAAGCTTGGTCTGATCTTGTTTAGGGGCATGTCTCAGTTGTATATTAGAAATCAATTATAGGTTGCTAGATACTGCCTAAAGGGCATAGCTCTACGAAACTTCTGACCTGGATCAGAATGTTACCACTCCTGTATGAATTTCTTATAGCCACCTTGTCACGTGCAACGATCCGATTGGCCCTGAACCCAAGCAGCCCGACCTCGCCTATGGCGGCAGCCGGACCACAAGGGCAGGGATAGAAGGGGCTAACCCTAATAGACTGATATTCTCATTGCTTGCCTCTATTGATACATGACCCCTCTTTATATAGAGAGGCTTACTTAACCCTAATCTAACCCTAATGGGCCTGGGCCAATAGACCCAGTCGGCTGGGCCGACTGCCCATGATACTACTCCGCCCTTTTTTGAGCAGCTCGTCCTCCAGCTGCGGCCTGAGAACGACTAGACTCAGTATCTAAACCTATTACAAAAACCAAATGACGCTAAAGAAAGCCTTTTACATCTCGGCTTTAATTTATTTGCTACTGGAAAAAAAATGCATGGCACATCTCTCCAGGATCCCACGCAAACAGTACCAGACCTTCCCATGTGTGGGCTGAAGCCTTCCAGAAGTAGCACACCAGCCCAACCGACCGTGCTCCTGGATCCCAGCAAAATAGCCCAGCCGTTGGCTTCCCATGGGCTGACGCTTCCAAGAGGAGGCAGCACATCGGCCCAGAAGGCCTGTCCTCCACCATCTGTACGCAGCGCTTCACACTCAGCCTGAAGGGCACCGTACCTGCCGCCCCAAATTGTGCCGGAGACAGCGCCGCTGCCGCAAATCGTGCCGAAGACAGTGATGAGGACACCACCTACAACACGAGTACATTTCCACCAGCAACAGCGAGTACATCTACGCCAGCGACATCTTCTCCAGAGCAGGCGCCATCATCTTCTCAATTACTCGGGCCCGTGCACGCGAGTTGAACTTTGTCATGATACTGAAGAATGAAGGCCCAAAAGACTGAAGACAGGCCCAACAGGAGGCCTTGTGTTGGGCACCTAGGGCTGCACCTTCCTTAGGGGCTGCGCCCCCTTTCCCTATATTTAGATAGAGGCTTCCTTTCATTTCAGACTTGAGTTTTGTTTTACGTCTAGCTTTAGCTACCCCCGAAGAACACATGCAAATCAGCGCTGTCCTCGTGTGATTCAGAACTCCACCTTCGAGTGATATTAAGATTGCTCGCATCTTTTTCTTGTTCGTTCTTCGATTGCGCACAGGAAACGATCTTCGTGATCAGGCTGATCTTGCACCAGCAAGGTCGGTAACCACAGGGAGTTGGTTCATCGATTGCATTGGCGCTTCGGGTTCGCTCGTCGTAGTCGGATCGTGAGGGTCTACTTCCACCAAGTCGAAATTATCTCCACTCACCGAAAGATCGGACACTTCAGCTCTATCAAGTGGTATCAGCTTTCCAGGTTGATCGGTGAGTCTCTCGTGTATTTTCGTTCCATTACCTACAACCCACAAAACCAAAACAAAAAAATTACAGATTAGATCCATGTCCCAGCACCCTTTTGAGCCTTGCACTTTCTTTCAATAATTTGCATTGTTGAACTTGTGTGCTTACGAGTTCAATTGTTGCTGGTTACTTTATGTTCTATCTTTGTTTTTCTTTGCTTCTACGCCGCCCCCATTTCTCTGCCACTCACGCGCGGGCCTCCCTCTGTTTTTGTGCCCTTCCCTGGTTTGCGCCAACCTGCCCTGATCGCCCTCCGCTGCCTTCTGTGTTTCGGCAAGTGAAACAAAAGGGGAAAGAAAGCAATCAAAAAACAAAAGGAAAGAAAAAAAAGAAAGGAAAGAAAGCAATCAGAAAAAAAGGAAAGTCAAAAAAAAGAAAGAGCGGAAAGGGAAAGCAGTCCGAGCCAGATTAGGGCCGATCGCCCCCTCCCCCTTCCACAGCCCACCGTGACCGACTCGGCCAGCTGCCAGGTTACATTCCCCCCTCTTCTCCCCACGCTGTGCCATCTTTCCATATCCGCCTCTCTCTTTCTTGGTCCCATATTCTGCATTTCGCCATTCTTCTTTTTACCGGAATACCCCTACCCTTCCAGAAAAAGTGTGTGTGGTGAATTGCTCTTTTGTTTTCCTTTGTTCCTACAATCAGTTTGTGAGTTTGTCCAAAAAAACAAAAAAAAACAGAAAAAAACGGACAACGACGGAAGCCGTGTGCGCCCTCCCTGCTTCCTTTGTTCTCCTCCTTTTCGCCTTGCTCTACTTTTGCACTTTGTCTCCAGCAGCTTTGCACAAGTTTAGCACTATTATTCAACTTTGCATTATTGTTTGATTGTGCTAACCCATGCATTGAGTGCAGCCTACCCAGAACTCCACATAGTACTACGACGAGCAGATTTTGTTTCTCCAGGCAATCGCTGCTCCAATCTCTCGCCGGTACTACTTGTTGGTTGCAGCTCACCCCTGTGTGCTTGGTAAGAACGGATAAGCATTTGATAACAGCATTTTAGTGAGCGTGTTGAGAGAGATTCCACCTTTGTTGTTGTTGCCTTTGCTTTGTGTTTGTGCTAACCATGGCATATGACGACGACCCGAAGGATGCACAGCTGCAGGACATGCGGACTCAAGTTGATGGCCTTGCATCGGACATGAAAACGTTGCATGAACGGCTTGATTCCACGGTCACTACGACGAACGCGCGGTTCGATCAGCTCGACCTCGCGCAGACAGCCACCAAGACCACGCTCGACTCCATTGTGGCACGTCTCGATGCCATGAACACGGTGATCACAGAGTTACAGAAGGGTTATGGCGGTGACACGGAGCAGGAAGATGGAAACCGCCGCGGCCGCTCTCGCCGTGTGGTACGTCCCCCCCGGTAATGATTCATTTGCTAAGATTAAATTTAAGATTCCATCTTTTAATGGCAAATATGATCCTGCTGCATATCTTGATTGGGAGTTAGAGGTCGAACAGAAATTTTCATGCCATGATATTCCTGCCACTTCTCAAGTTAAGGCTGCTATCAGTGAATTTTCTGATTTTGATTTAATTTGGTGGTGTGAATATAAACAAACCCATCCCACAACCACTCCCACATCTTGGGCTCAATTAAAGGCTGCTATGCGACATAGGTTTGTGCCTTCCTATTATGCCCGTGATTTGCTTAACAAAATGCAGTGTTTTCAGCAAGGACAACAACCGGTTGAGGAGTATTACCAGTAGCTACAAAAGGGTATGATGCGTTGTGGTTTACTTGAGGAGGTTGATGCTGCTATGGCACGTTTTCGTGGTGGTTTGAACCGCGAAATTCAGGATATACTTGATTATAAGGAGTATGCTGATATGAACACATTATTTGAATATGCTTGCAAAGCTGAACGTGAAGTGCAGGGACGCCGCTCGAAGCCATATACTAACTCTTTTGCAGGGAGAAGTTCAGCAGCTCCAGCCAAGGATGTACCATCCACATCCACCACTACAACGCGCGAGAAGACGTCCACACCTGCAGCAGCACCACCCACCGGAGCTGCCCCTTCCACAGGACGTACACGGGATTTACAGTGTCATCGTTGCAAAGGATTTGGGCACATACTTCGGGACTGCCCAAACAAGCATACTTTGCTCATCCGTGACAATGGTGAGTACTCGTCCGAAAGTGATTCTGAGGAAACTCGACATGCTATACTTGCCACTGACCATGCAGCTCATGCGGAGGTACATGTCAACCCGGGGGACGCTGACAGGTATGAAAGTCTTGTTGTGCAGCGTGTTCTTAGTACACAGGTCACCCCGGCCGAGAAGAACCAGCGCCACACTCTGTTCCATACTAAAGGCGTTGTGCAGGAGCGGTCGATTCGCATCATCATCGACAGCGGCAGCTGCAACAATTTGGCGAGTACCGTGCTGGTTGAAAAATTGTCTTTGCCCACACGTAAGCATCCCAATCCATATCACATTCAATGGCTCAATGATGGTGGGAAAATTAGAGTGACACGATCAGTTCGTGTTCCTTTCTCCATGGGTGCTTATTCTGATTTTGTTGATTGTGATGTTATTCCCATGGAAGCATGTTCCTTGTTACTTGGTCGACCTTGGCAATATGATACTGATAGCTTGCATCATGGTCGTTCGAATCATTATTCTTTCATGTTTAAAGGTCAAAAAATAATCATACATCCCATGACACCTGAACAAATTGTTAAAGATGATCTTGCTCGCGTTGCTAAGACTGCTAAACAACCATCGACATCTGTTAATTCTGAAATCAAATTGAATGCCCCTGTTCTACTTGCTACACGTGCTGATTTTGATGATATTCGTGATGCTCATTTGCCCTGCTATGCGCTTGTATGCTCTGGTATGTTCGTTTCACTTGATGACAGACCATCTTCGGATACTCCCCCTACGGTTGCTAACCTTTTGCAGGAGTACGCTGATGTCTTTCCCACCGACTTACCACCGGGTCTTCCACCACTCAGTGGAATTGAGCACCAGATTGATCTCATCCCCGGCGCACAGCTCCCGAACCGCGCACCATACCGTACAAATCTGGATGAAACAAAGGAGATCCAACGCCAGGTACAGGCGTTTCTTGACAAGGGTTACATTCATGAGTCTCTCAACCCTTGCTCTGTTCCTGTGTTACTTGTTCCAAAGAAAGATGGATCATGGCGTATGTGTGTAGATTGTCGTGCTATTAATAACATCACCATTCGTTACCGATACCCTATACCACGCCTTGATGATATGCTAGATGAGCTTAGTGGTGCCATTATTTTAACAAAGATTGATTTGCGTAGTGGTTACCACCAGATTAGAATGAAACTCGGTGATGAATGGAAAACGGCTTTTAAAACGAAATTTGGGTTATATGAATGGTTGGTTATGCCATTTGGATTGACTAATGCTCCCAGCACCTTTATGCGTTTAATGAATGAAGTTTTGAGGCCCTTCATAGGCTTGTTTGTTGTTGTCTATTTTGATGATATCCTCATTTACAGCAAGTCTATGGAAGAGCATTTAGAACATTTGCGTGCTGTTTTTGATACGTTGCGTGCTGCTAACCTGTTTAGTAACATGGAAAAATGCCTCTTTTGCACACAACGTGTCTCGTTTCTTGGCTATGTTGTTACTCCACAGGGCATTGAGGTGGATAGAAGCAAGATCGATGCCATCCGGGAATGGCCAACACCGACGACGGTCATACAGATTCGGAGCTATCTTGGACTTGCAGGTTTCTATCGCAAGTTCGTCCGTGACTTTAGCTCCATTGCAGCGCCTCTACATGAGCTTACCAAGAAAGGTGTGCCGTTTGCTTGGAGTGATTCGCAGGAGGTAGCGTTCAACACTTTGAAAGATAAGATAACACATGCTAGCTCCTCTTTTGCAATTGCCTGATTTTGGTAAAATCTTTGAGCTTGAATGTGATGCCAGCGTATTGGGCTAGGTGCTGTTTTGTTACAAGAGGGAAAACCGGTTGCTTATTTCAGTGAAAAATTAAGCGGTGCTAGCTTGCGATACTCTACCTATGATAAGGAACTTTATGCTTTAGTACGCACATTGCAAACATGGAAGCACTATCTTTGGTATCGTGAGTTTATTATTCACTCGGATCATGAGGCTTTAAAACACATTCGTACCCAAACCAATCTGAACCGTCCTCATGCTAATTGGGTAGATTTCATTGAGTCTTTTCCTTACATCATTAAACACAAGAATGGGAAGGAAAATGTTATTGCTGATGCTTTGTCTCGTCGATATACCATGCTGTCCCAGTTGGATTTTAAAATCTTTGGCTTGCACACGGTGAAAGATCAATATGTCGATGATGCTGATTTCCAGGATATCTTAGTTCACTGCATGAATGGCAAACCATGGGGCAAATTTCACATGCAGGATGGGTTCCTGTTTCGCGCTAACAAGTTGTGTGTTCCAGCAAGCTCGGTTCGTCTTTTGTTGTTACAGGAAGCACATGGCGGCGGTCTTATGGGACATTTTGGTGTCTACAAGACACATGAGGTGCTGGCTGCCCATTTCTTTTGGCCCCGGATGGGCCGTGATGTTGAGCGCCTTGTTGCCCACTGCACTACTTGTTAGAAAGCGAAGTCACGACTAAACAACCATGGTTTGTATATGCCTTTGCCTGTCCCTACTTCCCCTTGGCTTGATATTTCTATGGACTTTGTCTTGGGCTTACCTAGAACTAAGAAGGGGAGGGACAGTATTTTTGTGGTTGTTGATCGCTTCTCCAAAATGGCTCATTTTATACCTTGTCATAAGACTGATGATGCTAGCAATGTTGCTGAATTGTTCTTTAGAAAGATTATTCGCTTGCATGGTATTCCAAATACAATAGTCTCTGATCGTGATGCTAAGTTTCTCAGCCATTTTTGGAGATCACTGTGGAATAAAATGGGAACTAAATTGTTGTTTAGCACCACTTGTCACCCTCAGACTGATGGACAAACTGAGGTGGTTAATCGAACTTTGTCCACCATGCTTAGGGCTGTTTTAGATAAAAACTTGAAACATTGGGAAGATTGCTTGCCTCATGTTGAGTTTGCTTATAATCATGCAACCCATTCTTCCACAAAGATGTGTCCCTTTCAGGTTGTCTATGGATATATCCCTCGGGCGCCTATTGATTTGTTTGTGCTTGATGCTGAGGACGCCCCACACATAGATGCTGCTGCACATGTTGACCAAATGATTAGCTTGCATGAACAAACTCAACAAAACATTGCTGCTGCTAATGCTAAATATTAGGTTGCCGGTAGTAAAGGGAGAAAACATGTTACTTTTGAACCTGGTGATATGGTTTGGTTGCATCTAAGAAAGGATCAATTTCCCACTTTACGCAGCTCTAAATTGATGCCTCGTGCTGCTGGTCCTTTTAAGATACTAACCAAGATTAATGATAATGCTTATGTTCTTGACCTGCCTGCGGAGTTTGGTGTTTCCACTAGTTTTAATGTTGCAGATTTGAAGCCGTATGGGGGTGAAGATGAGGAGTTGCCGTCGAGGACGACTTCAGTTCAAGAAGGGGAGGATGATGAGGACACCACCTACAACACGAGTACATCTCCACCAGCAACAGCGAGTACATCTACACCAGCGACATCTTCTCCAGAGCAGGCGCCATCATCTCCTCAGGCGCCACCTTCAGGGCCAATTACTCGGGCCCGTGCACGCGAGTTGAACTTTGTCATGATGTTGAAGAATGAAGGCCCAGAAGACTGAAGACAGGCCCAACAGGAGGCCTTGTGTTGGGCGCCTAGGGCTGGCCCAACAGACGATGCGTAGGGCTACACCTTCCTTAGGGGCTGCGCCCCCTTTCCCTCTATTTAGATACAGGCTTCCTTTCATTTCAGACTTGAGTTTTGTTTTACATCTAGCTTTAGCTACCCTCGAACATGCGCAAATCAGCGCTGTCCTTGTGTGATTCAGAACTCCACCTTCGAGTGATATTAAGATTGCTCGCCTCTTTTTCTTGTTCGTTCTTCGATTGCGCACAGGAAACGATCTTCGTGATCAGGCTGATCTTGCAACCGCAAGGTCGGTAACCACAGGGAGTTGGTTCAGCGATTGCATTGGCGCTACGGGTTCGCTCGTCGTAGTCGGATCGTGAGGGTCTACTTCCACCAAGTCGAAATTATCTCCACTCACCGAAAGATCGGGCACTTCAGCTCTATCAGTATAGGAGTGATATGCAGTTGACACACACAAGGAGTAGTTCAGGATAGAGATAGAAGAGCGGTCTAGCTAGTGGGAGAACAACGAGATAGGAGAGGATTCCTATATACTTCCACTGGCCTTAAGAAATCTCTAGCAAAGGTTACGGCTAGCATGAAGAATGGCATCTATGGTTCTCTTCCTAGTTCTATTATCTCAACATCGGGAACGGAGCTAGCGACACACAGAAAGGGATGAGAAGGGGTGCCACCAACATCCGTCATCTTACGGGGAGCCTACCATAAGAGTCAGGCGTGATGGAATACAAAGGCCGTATAGGGCTGTCACCACCTAACGGCTACCATCTCCGTGCCAACTCAGAGACATTCCAAGGTTACTATCTAGACTAGGTACCATACCTACGCTAGACAATAACTACTCACTCTCCTAGAAAGAGCAAGCAATCCCGTCAATACCCCAGTGACAATTCACCGCAAGTTTGAGCTGAAACGAAGAACCAGCTAAGATAAAGAATTAAGAGAGAACTTCTAGAGCCAGACTACAACAACTATAACCAGGACTAGACATTCTACACTTACTCAAGAAATAAATGCAGAGCAGATAACTCAAGTAAATGCGGAAGATAAATATATTAAATACTCAGAATCTTGCATAATGAAATGGGAAAGATACAAGAGCTTTACCAGAACTCCAGAAGACGACTCCGGAACTCCGAGCGAAGCTCGACTCTGACTCTAACTCCCAACTAGACAAGCCTAACTCTACATCTTGAAAGAGAGGAATGGAGAGGACGCCTCACACATAGATGTTGCTGCACATGTTGACCAAATGATTAGCTTGCATGAACAAACTCAATAAAACATTGCTGCTGCTAATGCTAAATATCAGGTTGCAGGTAGTAAATGGAGAAAACATGTTACTTTTGAACCGGGTGATATGGTTTGGTTGCATCTAAGAAAGGATCGATTTCCCACTTTACGCAGCTCTAAATTGATGCCTCTTGCTGCTGGTCCTTTTAAGATACTAACCAAGATTAATGATAATGCTTATGTTCTTGACCTGCCCGCGGAGTTTGGTGTTTCCACTAGTTTTAATGTTGCAGATTTGAAGTCGTATGCGGGTGAAGATGAGGAGTTGCCGTCGAGGACGACTTCAGTTCAAGAAGGGGAGGATGATGACGACACCACCTACAACACGAGTACATTTCCACCAGCAACAGCGAGTACATCTACGCCAGCGACATCTTCTCCAGAGCAGGCGCCATCATCTTCTCAGGCGCCACCTTCAGGGCCAATTACTCGGGACCGTGCACGCGAGTTGAACTTTATCATGATGCTGAAGAATGAAGGCCCAGAAGACTGAAGACAGACCCAACAGGAGGCCTTGTGTTGGGCGCCTAGGGCTGCACCTTCCTTAGGGGCTGCGCCCCCTTTCCCTCTATTTAGATAGAGGCTTCCTTTCATTTCAGACTTGAGTTTTGTTTTACGTCTAGCTTTAGCTACCCCCGAAGAACACGCGCAAATCAATGCTGTCCTCGTGTGATTCAGAACTCCACCTTCGAGTGACATTAAGATTGCTCGCATCTTTTTCTTGTTCGTTCTTCGATTGCGCACAGGAAACGATCTTCGTGATCAGGCTGATCTTGCACCAGCAAGGTCGGTAACCACAGGGAGTTGGTTCAGCGATTGCATTGGCGCTTCGGGTTCGCTCGTCGTAGTCAGATCGTGAGGGTCTACTTCCACCAAGTCAAAATTATCTCCACTCACGGAAAGATCGGACACTTCAGCTCTATCAGACAGCGCCGCCGCCTGCGCCTGCTGCTGTGGGAAGGACCTGGGAAGGGATGCCGTGCACCGAGGGCCTGGAGCACCATCTCCTGGAGAGGGCCATCGCCGTGGCGTACGGAGGCGAGCTCGCGGCGGACGGCACCGGGGGCCGCGGCTGTTGACAGGAACACCAATAGGGAATCGTCGATGGCGGACGCGCTCCTGCGGCGGACGACGCCAAAGTCCACGACGACTGGAGGCAACACATGCGGACAGCCCAGGCGCCGAGCAGAGGGGCGACGCTGCTTCCAGGTACGCCTTGCATAGATGCGCCGCCGCCCGTAGACGCGCCGCCTCCTGTAGCCACGCCGCCGCAGCCTGCGCACGCTCCAGCACCCGCAGCCGTGCGAGGAGCCCGCGCGCCGCCGCTTGAAGCTGCAACGCCGCAGCCTCCTGTCGACGCTCACGCTCCACTGCGGCCTGCTCATTGGCCACCGTGTTGGGAATGCCATCGAGCTTGGCGACCAGCGGGATCAGGGACTTGAGCGCAGCCATCTGCATCGTGAGCTCAGCGACTTTGGCGGCGACGTCGGAGAGCGTCGTGAGCATGTCGTCGACGATCGACGCGAGCGAGCCGGCGTCCTTGGAAGCGTCGTCACCCATGGATTCGGAACCAAAGCTAACTGATACCAATTTGTCACGTGCAACGATCCGATTGGCCCTGAACCCTAGCAGCCCGACCTCGCCTATGGCGGCAGCCGGACCACAAGGGCAGGGATAGAAGGGGCTAATCCTAATACACTGATATTCTCATTGCTTGCCTCTATTGATACATCTCCCCTCTTTATATAGAGAGGCTTACTTAACCCTAATCTAACCCTAATGGGCCTGGGCCAATAGACCCGGTCGGCTGGGCCGACTGCCCATGACACACCTTTTCATATACTTGACATAAAACTTACAATTTCTGTTTCAGGTTTTCAAAGGGGTTAACACTATTTTCAATTGGAAGCACTTCATGGCAACATTGTTCAAGAAGTTGGTCCATAAACTTTTATCAGTTAATATTGTTATTTTCATAATTACTGCACTTTAGTCTAGGCTTACCGAGCTAAAGGTGTGGAAGCACACAGGATGCAGTGAAAATGGAACCACATGCAGGAATAATATCTTGAAGAACATTTAAATGAAAAGAAGAAAAGTCAAAATATAGTGACGATTTGAGGTTGCACACCAATCATGCTGTAATACTTCATATACGTGAAGAGCGTTTGCATTTACATTTTGAGAGCTGACATTGAGAGGTGGCCATTCCTTTTCAGTTACCATACTTCGCTAACATATCACACCATATCAAAACCATTTAGCAACGGAACCCTCAATGGATTTTCTTCATTTTCAGTATCACTTTGATGAGCATGATTCTGCACTGGCCACTTAGTCCGAATGCTCTCAAGCAATTCCTGTGGATCAAGATGACTTTGTGAGCAACAGATTTGAAGTGATGCAACAAATTGTGGATTTCTGTATAATGAGATGATTATCAATTCAGATGCTTTGTACCTGTAGACTGGGAAGAGGAATTCTTGGCATCTTCGCAAATTTTGCCCACACATACGTAATCACAACTATCATCACAATGAATTGTGCTATGAACAGTGACATGTACATAATTTCCTCTGGCATAGTCTTCGATAGTGCGAAAATGATAAAAGCTACAACTGATACCACACTGAAGTAGGTCAGTAAAGCAACTGTATTGACACATCGCCTTCCTTTGCCAAATGTCGCCAATACTACTGCAAGTATCCATATACTTGCAACAATGGCAAACAGCGCGACAACAACCTTTTCTTCTGTACTTGGTGTAGGGCCTCTTGTGTTATTGGCATTGTGCGTCTGCACCCATCCAAGCCTTGGGGTATCTGATATATCTTGGCTTTGCACCTTGGTAGGATAGAAGATAAGAACTAGTGGCAGTGCAAAGAAAACGAAGTTATCCAAGAGGCTTTTGAACTTGCTCATTTTTGCGCTACTCCCATTCTCTGCCTGTCTTTGTTTCCCATTCTTTAGCCTTCTCCAATCTCTTTTTCTATCCAATTTCCTAAGCTGAAATACATTTTTACCAATTAACTATCTGTCCATAATTTGGATAAGAAGTTTTCTACATACAGTGTTCTATTTCAATGGACATAAGCAGCTATGCTGGAATGCTGCATAGTCAAACTCATTATAAGACAGGACTGACATAATTAAGTAAATGGTCACACAAATAAGAAAAATAGCAGTAATGTTAACATAAATGGTCAACATACACCATTTTATAGAACTGACATAATAAACAGGTAAAGTAGGATGCATAGTCGAGTCATAACAAAAAAGAAGCACCAAAGTTGACTGAAATATTCCAATTCACAAATGAGCGACATTCCATCCAACTCACGGTCCAATTTTCACTGTTCCTTCTATTGACGCATACTATAAGAAACAAGTAACTGTCCATTGTTTACTGCTACTTCTATTCACATACATAAGAAAACAGAGGTAATGTGAATAGACACTATTTTGTTGAACTGACATAAAACAGCAGTAATGTGAACAAACACCATTTTAATGAACTGACACAATAAGCAGGTAAATTAGGATGCAGAGACAACTCATAACAAAAGGAAACAAGTGATTGTCCAAAATTGAATGATATTCATATTCACAAATTGACAGATAATTTTAAGATCAATTACTAACAGTCTAACAGCATTCCATCGAACAAGTGAGGCACCCAGTTGACTGACCTCTGATGCCAATGAATTCAAAGCATCTTTAAGCTCAGAATCCAGTGGAGATGGGGAGGAGGAAGGCGGGGAAGGTGCTGGTGAGGAATCCCCATGAGGCAGCCCCAACGAGCTGACGACAGGGCCTTCACCATTGCTGCGGGTACTGGGCGAGTCCGAGAGCTGGCCTCTGGCGCCGGTGATGGCGATGCCACGTCCGAGCGCTTCCACCTCTAGGATCACGCGAAGGGTGTCGGTGTGTCGCCGTCGGCACCGCGTGAAGGGGCAAGGGCGGCGAGCAGGGCACGCCCGAACCTCTGGTCGTAGGTGGCCGCGATCAGGCGGCCGTGGACGCCGTCGAAGACGCGCACGACGATTTGATCGTGCAACTCGTCGACGCGCGCGGCGGGCTTGTCGCGGTGACCTCCACCGTCGATTGAGGCGGTGCCGAGGCCATTGGCGCCGATAGCGAGCGGCTCGTCGAGCGCCTCGAAGAGGAGGTCGTCGCGGTGGCCATCTTCGGCGCCGGCGATGTCACAGAAATCGAACCGCTCGCCGTCGTGTGCAGCCGCACGTTGAGTGGCGGCGAGGGCGCTTTGGCGTTCGACCGCGACGAGGACGTTGATTCGGTGTTCGCCAGCGGCGCCGAGCAGCTGCAGCTCGACGGCGGCGACCATGTCACGTAAATGGCGTCGGTCACCACCAAATGCAGCCACGAGAACGCGGCGCTGCACCTGGGCTTCGGCGGCCGCGACGACGCCCGCGGCGCTGCCTGGCGCGGCGAGGACGGCGCCCCAGAAGAGGGCCGAGTTGGAGTGGAGGCCGCGGGGCCCGTCAGGGGCGGCGAGAAGATCGGGGGCCCCAGCGAGGACGAGGAGGTCGGCGCGGCGGCGCGGCGCAGATCCTGCGTCGAAGAAGAGCGCGACGAGGAGGCGATCGTTGGCGACGGCATAGCGGCGCGCAGCCCCGGCGCCCGCACCGACGAGGCGGATGGCGGCGCGGACTTGGTGGTCGGCGACAAAGTAGCCGCGAGGCGGCCAGACGCCCGCGTCGATGAACAGCTCGGGGATGGGGGCCGCGTCGATGAACAGCACGGGGAACCGGTTGCGGGCGAGGAGTCCGTCGCGGGGGACCGCGGCTCCTGCGTCGGGGAGGAGAGCGCTACCGGGGAGGCGACGGAAGGGGATGAGGTCGCGGGCAGGCGCCGCGCCTCCCGCTTCCACGAGAAGTCCCTCGGCGAGGCGATCGAGGGTCATGAGGCCACGGCGGGGAAGCTGGCCCCCCGCATCGAGGAGGATGGAGGCGACGGGCTCGCCGGTGGCCGCGTTGACCCGGAGCACGAGCACAGCGCCGCCACCGCCGGCCGGCCCGACGGCCGTGAGGACGTCGTCCCCGTCGGACATGGCGGTGGGGTTTGGGTTCGGGGGGCCGGGAATTGTAAGTTTCTAGAGCTTTCTTCGGTGGATTTGTAACGGAATGGAGTTTGGTCGGTAGCGAAGGCTGTTACGGCGTTTAAATACCGTGTTTGGCTTTGGTTCTCACATGGTGTGCCTTGGCTTCCATCTCAAGCTTTGTCCAACTCACTTGTTTGAGCAAAATTTAATGATAACCTGAATCTTGCACTTCTTGTTGGAGCAACTCCTGAACTCGATTCAGTGGACAATAAAGACAAGCACATATGTGGCAAAATTGGCCGTGGCTGACTGATAGAAGCAAAATCCCTATGGCATTTCTCTCCATGGGTGTGTTTAGTTCCACCAAACTTGCCAAGCATTTCATCACATCGACATCACATCGAAACATTAAATATAGCAAATGACGCATGCATGAAGCATTAAATGTAGGTAACGACGAGACGAATCTTTTAAGCCTAGTTAGGTCATGGTTGGACAACAATTATCACAAACAAACGAAAAATGCTACGATGCTTTACAGTTCCGATGTGACTTTTCGACCAACTTTTTCAGGAATCTAAACACACCCATGCTACCGGAAATCTAGGTTTTGGGTTTCGGTTTGAAATGGCATGTTTGCAAACACCTTTTAAACTAATATTAGCAAACATGTCGGTGCATTGCTACCGGTGATTAAGACATTATTAGCGAAGACATGTGAAAAGCATGGACACCGCTGATTCCGCATCTGATGAGAAACACAATAAAAGAGAGATCCTGAATAGATACTACATCCGAGAAGGTCGGCAGGTCGACGTTGGCACGCGCGCGATGTAAGAAGACGAAAGAGTGTGTGTGGTGGCGCGAGACAGCGAGAGGATGCGATATACTATGGGTTCATTAATACACATTTCTGTATTGCTATGGGTGATGCGATGTACTATGGGTTGATTAATAAGTGAATTCGAGTGGGAGCCATGAATGTCGTCGATTTTGTATCCGATGAGAAGCACGACAAAGAGATTCTCGGTAGACGTTTCTCCGGAAGGACGACGAGTAAGGGATGCGAGTGAAAATGAGAAGATAAGGAGTGCGTACGGAGATGCGACAGCGAGAGGAGATGAGGTACTGCGAGTAGATTAATATCTATGTCTTGCTACGGGTAAACGGGATTTCACAAGTGAAGACGCGCATGAGTCATAGACACTGCCAATTCTGCATGTTATTAGGAGCATGATAAAAGGAGATATCCTCGATAGATGTCGTGCTCAGAAAGATGGCAGGACGACGATGGGATGCATGTGATGTGGGAAGATGACGGGGTGCGTGCAATGCTGTAGGACAACGAGAGGAGATGGGATACTGCGTGTTGGTAGATGATATATCGTGATATTTTTAAAATGAAATACAACATTAGGGGGGTTTGTAAAATTATGACGTATCGTTGAATCAATCTTTACTTACTATTATAGGTAAAGATATGCATATAAGACACTACGCCACGGTGCGAATGCAACATACAGACTTTCTATAACATATGAACATTTAATTTGTGTTTAGAAATCAAATTGAATTTTAAATAATTCCAACCACTAAGTTAATTCTAATTCCGCTATATAAAAAAATAAAAAATCCAGCAAAATTAAACCTAGACTCTATTGACTAATAGTGTGCTTTTAAAGTCATGGATGGCCTATTCGGGACCAGTTGGGGTTCTCCCCGTCATCTAAAGATAATTTGAGGATGGTTAAAACGAAGGTGAAGAAAATGAAGATCCAGAGGAAGAGAATAAAATGGGGGTGCGGTGCAGCATCGCCGTAGAGAATTTTGGTCCCAAACACACTCTCCAATCTTGTAACGAGCCGGGAAGAGTTTTTATATCATTTCACAGCCCCCAATTCCTGGATGGAAATTAAACATATCAGTGTGGATAGTCACATGCTGGGTTGCTAATAATGCAACTTGAAGGTATCTAAAATGCTGGTATGATTGTTCTCAGTAGCTGGCCTCATGAATCATCTAACATTGTGTTTGGGCATAAATATTCAACCTCAGAATCTGGAATTGGTAGCCGCAAATTTCCAATGCCGGTTTGTAGTGTCTATGTGGAATAGAATGAAAGAGGAATTATCTCTTGTACAAGAATTATTCATCGCACCATTCGCTAGCCACTCGTCCTCAATACCGAAACTCCTCCATATTCGTTGGTATTGTCCTCCCAATCCTTCCATTTTGTCGGTATGCCACTTGCCCGTCTGCTACCCTCCGTCCCCTACATGTGCCACTCTCCGTCGCTGTCCTAGGCGAGGCTGGTGTGGGTGATCTCCGGACCCAAGCCCATGGACAATCTGACCCACCGCTGCTATTTCAGCCATCATCATCTCCACACGGTGGTCAAGCTCTAGATCTAGCTCAATTGGATGTTAAGTTTATTTTAGCTATGTCAGAACGAAGTATGTTGTTTTAACAGGTGTTTCTTGACTATTTGAGTCGTCTCTATTCCATTGGTGTGCATGGATATTTGTTGGAAGATCACATTTAGGTGGTGTTTGGTTCACTTTTGCAAACGGTAACGTAAATGGAATCAGAATGCAGCGTTAACGGTTACGCTTTAAAGGAAAGCAGTGATTGTTTGTTTGATCGCCGGTGGGCAGTCTGGGCCGTGGTGGCCATGGCGTTTTCCATTCACGGCAGTAGGTGGGCGGTAACGATTCTCTATGCGCTAGTATCAGGTCACGGTGTGAATGAATTGCGCTCCAGCTACACCAAACACAAGACAACGTAATCTGATCACACTGTGAACCGTTAACACCCGAAAATGCCCCAACCAAACAGCCTCTTAACATGAGTGATCTTGGTAATGATCATTTCTTTGGTTTTCAGTATCTAGAAATAATTTAATTTTTAGTATCTAGAAATTAATTAATCTTGAACATGATTGTTGCAGTTGCCCTCTGATTCCCCATCATGCTAGCTGTAATCGGTTATTGCCTTTCCTTTTTAAGATTTTGCAAATTTCTCATTATTTCTTAGATCTGTCTTTAATAAGTTTGTCCTACTTTCTCCAATTTTAACTACATTGGAAACTCTATTCTTTAATACTTTGTAATTCTTAGCCATTTAGCTGTTCTGTGTTCCTTTTCTGTGCCATTTCCAGCTATTGCTTCTGAAGTCTCATTAGTCCCACGCCATCTTAGCTTATGTCATTGATTGGTCACTGGTCAGGCTTTAAAATGGTTGCCATAATAATCATAATCTGTCGTAATGTCAGGAATTAGTCTTCAAATCACCATATATATATTTTTCCTATTGCATAGGACTGTTGCCTCCTGGCACACAGTTCAATTTGTTCAAATGAACTGCTGCAACGAAGCAAGATGAAAAACAGACGTACCCTCCTACATTTTACCATCAAATAAAGGTGATTTTGCTGCTGTTATTGTTGCTTTTTCCTATCTTATATTCCTTATCTTTACTTGTAGTAAGGAGAATGTGAACTTCAGAATACTGAAAAATTAAGTTTTCGCATCGGATAACTAGAAAATGCTGACAGTACTAACAGTGATTTCCGCACTAGCATGCTCAGCAGCTCAGATGCTAGGTTACTGTGACTTTTGCCGCTACAGGATCACCCACGCAAATAGCGGAGAAAATGCTGAATTGCCGGCAGTACTAACAGTGTGATTTCCACACTAGATTAATGAGTTGGGTAGTTGGGGTTAACTTTTGATGATTGCTATAAATTTGGAACCCTGTAGGAATAATAAAAGTAACTCAGACCACCCAAAAAAAATTATGGCTGTATCGGAAGAGTTCCTTCCACTACGGGACTGAACATCACAACCGGTTTTTAAGCCACATCAAAACCGGTTTTGGGGGCGGTCGTGGGGCATCACAACGGGTTTGAAACAACAGGTTTGCATTTAAAATCAGTTGTACTGTAATTTTCTATTTTTTATATATCAGAATATATCATCACACAATTGACAACATAGTAATTAATATCAATATCAACACCAGCACATATTCAGTACTCATATCACAAGCACAACGCATTCAATTATAGCTTAACCATAATGAAACAATCTTACATCAAGTTCAACTCATATTCCTTACGTATTACTAGATTCGGAATCCCATAGCCGATCTGTACATTTTATATGTTTTATCCCTTATCAT
The DNA here is from genome assembly GCA_033239725.1 of Echinochloa phyllopogon. Taxonomy (NCBI): domain Eukaryota; kingdom Viridiplantae; phylum Streptophyta; class Magnoliopsida; order Poales; family Poaceae; genus Echinochloa; species Echinochloa phyllopogon. The sequence goes on from BTCW01000008.1 coordinate 22,611,181, forward strand.
TACATGTCAAATTGACTGGAACGCGGTGAACCTCAGGATTATCGGCTCATCATCAAAGTAAAGCAAATCTTTGAGGCTGATCGTGTGTTGTTACGCGGACTGTCATCACTGTTTTTTGACGTCAACAGTAGCTCGTCTCGCTGGAGCAGGCGGCGGGGGTAGCTCGGCGTCGGTGGTGGCGGTGCCACTAGAGCGGGTGGTGGGGCGAGCTCCCCACAACACGTGACCACAGTTCCTCACCGGAGGCAGAGCTGCACGAGGCAGGTGCAGGCAGTGGTGTTGAAGGAGATGAGAGGTCGAGTGAAGGAAGGAGACAAGGTGTATGATGTGTGGGGCCCACTAACATTTAATATATAGAGTCCAGTTTTAGAGAGTCTGTTGGTTTACCCCTGCTTTTGAGAAGCTTTTTATTTTTTAGCTAGCCTATTAATCAATAAATTTAGCTAGGATTGTTGCTAGTCTCTTGGAAATTCTCTTATAAGCATCTTCGAGGTACCTATTTCACTTTGCTGCAAAAATAGTCGAGAAAGCAAAAATACATTAACATATAGTTTCAAAAATATATTAAAAAAAGCAAAAGCATGGTTAGATTGCTAGATTCAAACAAATATGTCTATTGCGGTAAAGTCAACAGTGGGTGTAGTGCATCACATAGAACCCGCAGTGGTTGTTCCCCATCGGCTGTCATTTAATCCACCTGACCTGCTCTACGCTGAAGTGTTTCGAAAAAGGTCTATGCTGACGCGGAACGCTTTACAATACATTGTGAAAACTCTATACAATATTAAATAGTAAATGTGATTGGATAGATGGAATCAAATCTAATACGTCTAGATAGAATGAACCAAAACAATGTATAAGTAAAACATTGATATGTTTATACTTAATTGTTTAGCCGGTCAATGAGTTATTTCTTGACTCCTTTGTTTTGAGTCATAAACCTTGATGCTACTGTTCAGAAGGCAATATCCAAGAGAATATAATGGACCCTGTAAACATTTGACACATGTAAAAAAATAAGATGCATGTAACTAGGAACACACTATTGTGCATTTGTACGGCAGAAGTATCCTAATTTTCACTGTCAGCACGTAAAAAAAATTGTACAAATAATGGTCGGTGTCAATATTTGCTGACACCTTTTCATTCACACAAGTATGATCTAAGAAGGCCACATCTTCAATCCCTCTATCCGTACATCTTGGGGTCTCCATCCTGTTGGCGGTCATTATGACACGATTTGGACCACAAATTATCGGGAATAAACCATGTCACATGAGTCATTTCATGCACTATGCTTTATATCATAATAAAGTTCCACGAATTTTGATGAACATATGATGTGCAGGTACACAATTGAGCAAACATAGACTAAGGGGGAAAAGGTGGCAAATTCCGTCGAACCACCTGGTCTGACCGACAATCCCCACCCAGGGGCGGAGCTACAGGGTATGTCAGGTGGGCCGTGGCATACCCTGTAGTTTTCAGCCCAATAGAGCACTACCAGAATGATCAACATCTGCACCGGGTGGGAAAGCCCTTTAGCACCGGGTTTCCCACCCGGTGCAACTAATCCGAGGCTAAAGGGGTACCCCTTTAGCACCGGGTTGAATAACCGGTGCTAAAGGGTCCCTTTAGCACCGGGTGCAGCCACGACCCGGTGCTAAAGGGCCTGCCCCGCAGCGCCTTTAGCAGGGCCTTTAGCACCGGTTGCAGACAGCCCCGGGTTGTGTCTGGAACCGGTGCTAAAGGCCCCGGATTTCTTTTTTTTTTTGCTTTTTTCAGTAGCCATGCATGCACGTCTATATACGTATATATTCTAATACGTGTATTCTAATGCGTATTCGGCCGACTCTATATTCATATTAGCTGACATTTCATCAAAATGGAAGACATATATATTACAAAAATAGATATTCATGCATGTCAACTTGAGTTATATATATTTAAACTGTATTTTCTACTTAATTAAGATTGACAACTTGTTGGACTGTCTGGCACGTCCTTCAGTACTGGCGAGTGGAATTCTCCTCGGGGATTGACGACCTCGTCCCAGATCCATCCGACGAGCTGTTCTGCAATTGCGTCAATTCTTTCTAGCTCTAGAGACTCTTCCTTCAGGTTCAACATCTATAATTTACAAATAATTGAATGATATTTAATCTGCCGAGTTGGAGACAATAATTGTGCACTTAATAATAATGGAAATGTGTTTATTATTACGTACCATAATATCGTGTTGTGTAAGCTTTTTATGTCCCCAATTCCACATGTAATCGCAAACATAGTATGCACATAAATTATTTCCCTTCCCCTGTTTGGCACACTGTCGACCAAAAGAAATTAAGTAAAATTCATATAATATATTAGCCGAGGCCTACATGTACAAATTACTTGCTTACCGGAAAGCCAATGTTCTATTTTAGTGTTTCATGTTGAATACCCGGGTGTTCTTGACGAAATTGATTCCAGGCCCTGCGAACAAAAAAATTGAGTTAAGTCATTGCGAGTGTAAGGGGTGAATTAAGTAGGGGAAAATATATGTCACCTTGTCATCATGTCCATGATGTTCTGTAGTTTTTCTTTTGGAGTGTGCAATGAATCAAAGACGTTCACGACACCCCGGTCAGGACACAATATTATTAGGAACCAGTGGAATCTATATACATGTATACATTATAATCAGAAATGAAATAGTACACAGACAGTATAAGAAGAAGCCTGTGTATGTACTCACTCGATGTTGTACGGTATTAGTATGGAGTCGCAGTAATTTTGTTTCTTAATATACTTGTATAGGTTTCCATATGTTTCCTCAGGATTCATCAATATCATTTCTTCACTTATCCTTCGAGGATCCACGAAACCAACGTCATATATCTCGGATCTCCGACATTTTTGAATCTCCATTCTGCATATGTTAAGCAATAAATAAATCCCGCGTCAGCATAGATTGGAATTATTGTTTTCAAACTGTGAATTATAAGCAACAACAAAGTACTTACAGTGTCCAACAGGTGATCAAATCCACATCCATGGCGTCGCGGTGGTACAGCTCATATATATCCTTAAACCTCAGCCAGACCCAATCATCATCACCATTGTAGAAATCATGGTCCTTCACGCCTACTTTGACCATGCGCCGTTTATTCCTTCTTGATTCTTCCAAGTACCACTCATGGAATCGGCGCATCTTCGTCTGTAGCTTGCTCTCCATTTCAGGAGGGACCATAGGCTCGCCAAGCTTAAACGGCCACTTCAATGTTGTGTTTACAGGCACCTCTTCTTCCCCCAGGACTTGCGCTCTGGTTAGTCCAGTCTCGGCCATTACTCGTTGCACGTTAATCTCATCCAGAGATGGCAATGGACCCAAGGGCCGCTGAGGTTGCTCGCCGAGCTGAGGAACCTTTTTGGATGGGCCCGCCTCCTTATCTGCAGCCTTCCGCTTCCGGCGAGATTTCAGTAATGAGCGGTCATAGTCTATTACTATTACTTCCTTCTGTTGACCCTTGCTCAAATTACCGAGGAATGACTTGACGACAGTGGGATCAAGCTTCGGCTCCGGCTCAGGTTTTTTCCTCCACTCGGCCATTTGCCTCTTTGTGTCTGCTTTGACCGAGGCTTCGAGCTCCTCTAGAGTCTTCTCACCCACTCTTTTCTCTGGTGTAGGCTTCTCTCTGGTTTTCCGCGCCTTCTTCCCTGGTAGAGTGGGGGCAGAGGCTTTAGTGCGGCGTCCCCTCTTCGGCGGAGGGGGCGGAGACCTCCGCGGCGGAGGAGACGGAGACCTCTTCGGCGGAGGAGACGGGCTTGCATCAGGAGCTCCCGGAGAATCGTCATGATCCGGTGGATCTCTTGGAGATGGTGGAGGTGACGGAGGCTTGTTGGTAGCCGCAGGTGTACCGGGTATGACGACGTCTGCCTTGCTCCATAGAATGATGCAGAGAGAACACTGACCGAGTTTTGTTTCTCCGTCACCTCCGGGGATGTCAAGTTCCAAGTCTTCCCAGTTGGTGACGACTTGCTCCAGCTCAACAGGTACGTAACCATGTGGAATGTCATTGCAGTGCCATTTTTGCCCTTCTTCCACACGTTTGGTCATACCGTATGCGACCTGATAATTTAGTAGTCACAAAGAAAGTTAGTAAATGAATGGTATTTACGGTGAAATGTATGCAGTACGAACTAAGGTCGCATACGTACCACCACAGCTAAGTTCTTCTGCCTGATGACAAGCTCGCACGCGGTCCGTTGAGTTATTTCATCCACGGTGTAACGGACCACTTTGGCGGCCTGTGTGGAAGCGTGACTGCTTTGATATTGTTGTGGAGGGCTAATAAGGGCCGCATCTTGGAGAGGTGCATGCTCTGTGGAACCGGTCCCGCCTGCGACTTGTTGGAGAGGTGCATGCTCTGTGGAACCGGTCCCGCCTGTGGCTTGTTGTATCTGCAGCCATGCTACCTTCATCCGTCGCTCCATCTCTGACTCCATTTCTTGGAGCTTTGAGCCCTGGGCGGCAACCGTTTGCTCTAGGTCCCTCACCCTCTGCTCATATTCGGCCTTCTTCCAAGAGATGCTTGTGCCTACGTCGCGCGTCCGTCCAGGATGCTCCATGTTCCCTAAGGCATAGGTTAGCTCATCTCTGTCTCTATCAGCAACAAATTCTCCCCTCTCAGATGCCCTGAGGATATCGAGGAGATGCTGAGCTAGTTCTCGCAAGTCCTCGGGAAAAACTAAGGAGCCGTCGATTGGGCTTAGGGTGCCTCCATGACCATAGTACCAATGCTTGGTCCTTGTGGGCCAGTCATGTGTCGCTGGAGTGATGCCTCTAGCATATAGATCTTCTTCCATCTTCTCCCATTTAGCGATGCTTGCCTTGTAACCTCCCGAACCCATCTCATGAGAGTACTTCTTATTTGCGGCGTTTCCAGCATTTCTAGCGCTAGCCGTTGCACCCTCTTCGGAGGTTTTGTACTCAAGGAATGCTTCCCACTCGTCATCAGTGATCTTCTTATACTTCTCAGGATCCGGGGCCTCTCCGGTTTTGAGAAAATGCGAGTACAACTTCTTCTTGAAATCCTGAAATAGAACTGCCATCTTCTTCATTGTCCAATCCCTCAGTTCTGCTTCATGAGTGCTAGGCCAGTCGAATATTGCCTTTAATTCCCTCCATAGCATCTCCTTCTCTGTATCGGGGAGCATGTACTCCTCAGTGGGGTCCGTGGACTTCCATTTTCTGATACTAATGGGCACATTGTCCCGTACAATTACCCCGCACTGAGATACAAATTTCTTGGCCACTTTTGGGGGCTCAACTGGCTCCCCGTCATCCTCCACTCGGGTGATGTGTAACTTGACATCCTTCAGCATCTTCGTGGTCGATCATTTTGATTTCTTAGCTCGACTTGTAGAAGCAGAGGCGGCCTACACAAATTACATATATACGAGATGATATAGAGATGGTATACATAATTGACATGTACAGTACAAATTTATGTTATCTATATACACACCTGACTAGACGAGGGCTCGTTACCGGCCCCTTCAATAGTGCTGCCCTGGACACGTTCGCCCTGGACATTGGCGGCCCCTTCAACATTTTCGGCCCTTGCAACATTGTCGCCCTGGATATTGCCGTCCCTTCCAATGATCCCCAACACATCATCCATGGACATTGGTTGGGTTACAATATTAAAAAGTTGATTCGCAGAGAACGTGTCGTTGTCCTCTTGCATGGGTGGGACAGGGGTGTTGTTATCCACTTGCATGGGTGGGACGGGGTTGTTGTTGTCCGCCATCTATAGAATTAAAAATAATTGATAAGAAATATATACAAAGCATACATATTCCCAATATTTCTAACATTTTCGCTAAGGGGGTCGGTGTGTGAAAAACGAATTCGCCAAGGGGTTCGGGTGCGCGGTGTGAATTGATTCGCTAAGGGTTCGGGTACGCGACGCGAAGTGGTTTGTTAAGGGTTCGGGTGCGTGACGCGAACGGGTTCGCTAAGGGGGTCGGTGCGCGAAAAACGGATTCGCTAAGGGGTTCGGGTGCACGGTGGGTTCGGGTACGCGATAGAATTTCCGATAATAAACATTTTCGATAGTATACATTATACAAACATATAACATTTCCAATATACATTTAAATGAAGCACATATATTTCTAATATACATAGAATTTCCAATATACATTTAAAAGAAGCATTTCCAATATACATTTCAAACATATAACATTTCCAATATACATTTCAATGTAAATATCTCCAATACACATTTCAACATCTCTATATATTTCCAATAAATAAACATGCATATACATTTACATTTTCAGCATATAAATATTTGCAATTTACATTTGCAATATTTTTCAATACATATGAAGCATGTATATTTCTAATAGACACGGCACAAAGGCCGGCTCAACGTGTTCGGCCATGCAAGGGTACCTGCACACACACAAACAGACACGGCACGAAGGCCGGCTCACACGTACACAACCACGCACGGCGTCATCTTTGTAATTAACACTGACAGAATCTTTCTATGTCACTAAATATTGGACTTATATATGATTTGGATATGCTCAATTTTGACTTGGTGGCCTAGAAACTTAATTATTTGCATATTGCAGCCTCATTATTAGATTCAGCTGTAAGTCAGTGACCAAAAAGGGGTATAGATTAGGCGTGCGTCATCTGTCAAGAGGATCAATAAAGTGCAAGAACATAGGGATTGTTTAAAGCTAAGAAACTGCAAATAAAACAGGCATGCGAGGACTTCGTGTCGGGTGTTGGTAGTATAGCATCCACACTATCTCTCTCTTTCATTTTTCCGTGTTTCTTTTTTTTGTCATTATTAGGGAATCTAAGCCCCAAACCCCATTTCTCAATATCATGGAATTTGTTCCCAAACACTAGATCAGAAGTGAGCATATATTAACTGTTAGGACCGAGCCAAAATTGAGACGTAAAAGATTGGATGGTAACAACAATGCCAACTTATATAAACAAAAACTATGAGCAATAACACGTAGTATACGTGGAGTGAGAGAGAGAGAGGAGGGGAACCCCAACAGACCTTGGTCTTGGTCTCGACGCGGACGTCGAGGGACTGGACGCGGGTGGTGAGAGACCCCGCGACGGGCGGCGGCGCGGGGACGACGGGCGCGGGGACGACGACGGCGGCGGGGACGACGGGCGGCGGCGGCGTGGGCGCGGGGACCACGGGTGGCGGCGGCGTGGGCGCGGGGACGACGGGCGCGGGGACGACGACGGTGGCGGGGACGACGGGCGGCGGCGGCTGAGGAGACGAGGCGGCGGTTTCGATCTGTGAGATGAGGGCGAAGTGAGGGAGGGGAGAGAAGTCCCCGGCCTATATAGGTCCCCCGTCTTTAGTACCGGGTGCAGCCACGACCCGGTGCTAAAGGCCCTTTAGCACCGGGTCTGTACAGCACCCGGTGCTAAAGGCCCCCCCTTTAGCACCGGGTCTTCTACACCTGGTGCTAAAGGCCGTAACTGGTGCCAAACGAAAATTGGTGGGGGCCTCTAGCACCGGGTGCAGCCACGACCCGGTGCTAAAGGCCCTTTAGCACCGGGTCTATACAGCACCCGGTGCTAAAGGCCCCCCCCTTTAGCACCGGGTCTTCCCACCACCCGGTGCTAAAGGCCGTAACTGGCGCCACACGAAAATTGGGGGCCTTTAGCACCGGATTTTAGATCAACCCAGTGCTACAGGCCCCAAATTTTCGTTTGGCGCCAGTTTCCAAACCGGCCTTTAGCACCGGGGGCTACTATTTGGGAATCTTATAAATATAGTTTTTAATATATAGTTATTAATACTTGTTTTAATTCAGTTATTAATACCTATTAAAAATATATATTAAATAAGAAAATCTTATAAATTACTAGAAAATCAATATAAAATGCTAGAAAATCTTATAAATTAATAGAAAATCTTTTAAATTACTAGAAAATCTTATAAATTACTAGAAAATCTTATAAATTACTAGAAAATCAATATAAAATGCTAGAAAATCTTATAAATTAATAGAAAATCTTATAAATTAATAGAAAATCTTATAAATTACTAGAAAATCTTATAAATTACTAGAAAATCTTATAAATTACTATAAAATCTTATAAATTACTAGAAAATCTTATAAATTACTAGAAAATCAATATAAAATGCTAGAATTAATAAAAACAATCTTATAAATCAATAGAAAATCTTAGAACATAGGTGGAACATAAATGCAAATATAGTCATTACAAATTGGGTGGAACATAGTGCAATTAAATTACATGGCATCATCGTTTACTCGGACACTAATAAACTTCCTCTTTACAAATGTTCCTTGATTGTGATCACGCCGTAGATACGGTGTCTCCTCCGCCGCTAACAGGATGCTTGGGTCATCAGCCACTGAGAATGGAGGCCGACCATCGAGCATATCATAATCTTCATCCGTCTTGTCCTCAACTCCTACGATTTTTCTCTTTCCAGGAAGAACTATATGACGCTTTGGCTCGTCTTGTGATGGGTCCAATTGCTTACCCCCACCTTTCTTATCCGCCCCTTTCTTCGGTCTGCTAGCCATGTCCTTCACATAAAAAACTTGTGTGACAGCTTTGCCCAGGACGAACGGTTCGTCTAGAAAGCCAATCTTGTTTAGGTCCACTAACGTCATTCCATAGTCCGCTTCAACTTTAACACCTCCTCGAGTCAGCTTCACCCATTGGCACTTGAAGAGTGGGATCTTCAAAGGTTCGTACTCTAGTTCCCATATCTCCTCTATGATTCCATAGTATGAGTTTGTATTGCCATTGGTGTCTGTCGCGTCGATCTGGACACCACTATTTTGGTTGGTGCTTTTCTTGTCCTGGGCTCTTGTGTAAAATGTATACCCATTGATGTCGTATCCTTGGAATGTCAAGATCGTGCTCGATGGACCTCTAGCTACAAAAGCTAGCTGCGCATCAATGCCCTCGACACCCATAAGACGTCTTCGCAACCAATCGGCGAAAGTACTATTGTGCAGACGCTGAATGAAGGCCACAGACTTTGTTGAGTTTTCGTCCCTGAGAATCTCATGTGCTCCTCGATGTACGGAGCAACTAAGGTTGATTGTTGCAAAACTGTGAGGTGCGCTTTACGAAATGTCTCAACGTCCTTGATCACCATCGATCTTCTCCCTAGTGTGCCCTTTCCACCAAGTCTCCCCTCGTGATGTGATTCGGGCACACCAATCGGCATAAGATCGTCGACAAAGTCAACACAGAATTCAATGACCTCTTCTGTTTCGTTCCCTTAGCAATGCATCCTTCTGGACGAGAACGATTACGGACATACTTCTTTAGGACAGCGAAGAACCTCTCAAATGGGAACATGTTGTGTAGAAATACTGGGCCCAATATACGAATCTATTTGACGAGGTGAACCAATAGATGTGTCATGATATTGAAGAAGGATGGTGGAAATATCATCTCAAAGCTGACAAGACATTGCACCACGTCGTTCTGTAGCTGATCTAAATGGTCTAGATTGATCACCTTCTGAGAAATTGCATTGAGGAATGCACATAGCTTCACAATGGCTTTCCGCACGTTAACTGGTAGCACACCCCTGAGTATGACGGGAAGCAGCTGTGTCATCAACACATGGCAGTCGTGAGACTTCAGGTTTGTGAACTTCTTCTCTATCATATTTATTATTCCCTTAATATTGGAGGAGTAGCCAGACGGAACCTTGATACTGTTCAAACATTCAAACATGCTTGCCTTCTCTTCTTTGCTGAGAGTGAAGCTGGCAGGACGCAAGTACTGGCGTCCTTTGTCTCTCTTTTCTGGATGTAGATCAGTCCGTTGCTTCAATCGTTTCAGCTCTTGACGTGCTTCCAGTGTATCTTTTGGCTTCCCATAAGTACCCAGGAAGCTTATCAAGTTCACGCAAAGATTCTTCGTCAGATGCATCACATCGATCGCGTTACGGACCTCTAAACATTGCCAATAAGGTAGCTCCCAAAAGATAGACTTCTTCTTCCACATCGCGGCACGACCATCCTCGCCCATCGGAGCAGCCTGGCTTCCGTCTCCCTTGCCAAACACCACGTGTAGGTCCTTCACCATATCAAATAGCTCTTCTCCACTCTGGTGTCTCGGCTTTGTACGGCGGTCCGCATTCCCACCAAAATGCGCACATTTCTTTCGTAGCTCATGCTTCGCCGGAAGGAATCGACGGTGACCCATGTACACAACTTTACGACAATGTTTCAAATACATGCTTTCGGTTTCCTCTAAATAGTGAGTGCATGCTTTATATCCTTTGTTTGATTGTCCTGATAGGTTACTTAGTGCAGGCCAGTCGTTGATGCTTATGAAAAGCAGTGCTCGAAGGTCAAACTGCTCCTGCTTGTCCTCATCCCACATGCTAACACCTTCATTCTTCCACAACTGCAAAAGTTCGTCAACCAATGGTCTTAGGTACACATCAATGTCATTGCCAGGTTGCTTTGGGCCTTCGATGAGCACTGGCATCATAATGAACTTCCGCTTCATGCAGAGCCAGGGGGGTAGGTTGTAGATACAAACAGTCACGGGCCAAGTGCTATGACTACTGCTCATTTCACCAAAAGGGTTCATGCCATCGGTACTTAAACCAAGCCTAACATTCTTCGCATCAGCATCAAACTCTGGGAATGCTCTGTCAATGTTCCTCCACTGGGATCCATCGGCGGGGTGTCTTAACATGCCATCCTGCTTACGTTCTTCTTTGTGCCAGCGCATCAGTTTGGCATGGTCTTTGTTCCTGAACAAACGATTCAGACGGGGTATTAGAGGGAAATACCACATCACCTTCGTAGGGATTTTTTTCTTAGAACGCTCTCCCCCAACATCACCAGGGTCGTCCCGCCTGATCTTGTATCGTGCGCAGGTGCAAACCGGACAACGATCCAAGTGTTCGTACTGTCCGCGATAGAGGATACAGTCATTAGTACACGCATGTATCTTCTGCACCTCCAAACCGAGAGGGCAAACAACACGTTTTGCTTGATACGTCGTCGATGGCAATTTGTTACCCTCTGGAAGAATCTTCTTTACGAGTTTCAGTAGCTCCTCGAAACCCTTATCAGTAACACCATTTGCTGCCTTCCACTGCAGAAGTTCAAGTGTGCTACCCAACTTCTTTAGCCCCTCTTTTCAATCTGGGTACAAGTCAGTCTTGTGGTCCTGCAACATGCGCTGTATCTTTTTCAGTTCCTTATCATTGCCACAGTCTTTCTCGGCATCACGCAACATTTGCCCGAGTCCATCAGTAGGTTCATTTTCCTGAGCAACATCTTCCTGAGCATCGCCTTCCCGAGCAACATCTTCCTCATCGGCATCACCCATTGCAGCATATGCAAAGGAACCGTAGTATTGAGCCAATAACGGAATGTCGTCATCGGCCTCGTCTTCTTCATCTTCATCCATTAGAATTCCTCTTTCACCGTGCTTCGTCCAAACAGAATAATTCCTCATGAAACGGTGCCTCATCAAATGCACCTGAAGTCAACCTCTTTGTTTGTACGATTGTATATTTTTACAATGGGTGCATGGGCAGAACATGAAACCGGACGGTGTCCTGTTAGCCTCGGCGGCATCGAGAAACGTCCTAAGGCCATCACGGAACGCCTGAGCGTGGGGGTCCCCGTACATCCATTGTCTATTCATCTGCATTATTAACAAATAACAAATATACAATACAATTTAAAGATAAAAAAATTTAATATATAAATAAATACAAATTATAATATATATTCCATTATATAAATAAATTTCTAAAACTACATTACTATATTCATTAAATAAATAAATATACCTTCCGTTAAATAAATAAATAACTATTCTACCTTTTAATAAATAACTAATAATATATATTTCATTAAATTAATAAATAACTATTCCAACTTTTAATAAATAAACCTCTCTAATAAATAAAATACATAAGCCTTATAACTATTCACAAGTCATACAAAACAAAATACTAACTAGCTTGCCTTCTCTCTCCATTTAAAACACAACATGAACACTCTCTCCACCATGAACTCAAGCTCTCTCCTCTCTCTCCTCCAAGAACACAAGCTCTCTCTAGCTAGCTTTACTTTGATTCACAAATCCCTCTATTTCTAAATCATAGAAGGATTACAAGCTAAATAAAACATTAGAGAATGAAAGAGTGTACCTTGTAGTGCTCCTTAGATGAGTAGAATCTTCACAAATTTTGAAAAAAATTTGGGCAGCACCTCCCCTCCCACGGCCGAGCATGCATGAACACAGCGCCTAAGTGTTCAGCTGGCTCGGCCGGGGGAGGAAGAAGCCCCTATATTCAAAAGACATTAGCACCGGGTCGTGGCAAGACCCGGTGCTAATGTGCACCCTTTAGCACCGGGTGCAGCCAGCAACCGGTGCGAAATGGCCTCTGCACATTAGCACCGGTTGCTGGCTGCACCCGGTGCTAAAGGGGGCGCATTAGCACCGGGTCTTGCCACGACCCGGTGCTAATGTCTTCGTCCTGACACATCTTCGCGCCGCCCCCGCTCCTAGCCGTTGGACCCGGTGTTGAAGCCCCATCAGCACCGGGTCCAAAAATGGCCAAGGCGGAGGAGGCGGGCGGATGTGAAGCATTCTGGTAGTGGAGCTATACAGGCCACCAACGCCGTGAGCAGACTAGCGCGAGGGAAGCCCAGCAAGCTGCAGCAGGCCGGAGCACGTGGGAGGCAGGCAGCCCAGCAGCTCACATTGCAGCAGCATCGCATCTCTTTTGGCGCCTCCGATCCGGTCGTCCGGCGTCCGGCTATCCGCTGCCCAACTGCTGCTCCATCTGGCCGTCTAGCGTCTGCACTTCATCGGCTAGGCAGCATGCTGGACAAGAAATAGCATGCTACACGTATCATCTTTGAACGTAATTAAGCTTCTTTGTGCCTACTATATGCAACTTTTGCACTCAATTATTGAATATGGATCATACCATTCATATATTGCTCGAACCAAATTGTATATAAAAAATTGTCGTGGCATACCCTTTACTAAAATCCTAACTATGCCACTGTCCCCACCCCTAGCCCATTCAAATGTGGCACACCACTGTTGGCGGTCGTTACAATCCAAATCCGACCACCAATACTCGGGAATAAATGAGGCTTTATGCAACATTCCATGTACTTAGGTTTTATTTCTAATAAAGTTCCACGAGTTTTGGTGAGTGTCACTTGTGCAGGTACAATTACGATAAATACGTGCTATAGGGGTCGAAAATGACCAAATCGGCGGAACGACTCCGTTCGGCCGGTTACCCCCCTTAGCCGAACACGACGAGAAGCATAACCGGAGGTCGTCCATGTCAGCGATGACTAAGCAGACGACTGTGCATGCCACTTTGACAACCGACACAACAATTTTGGTCCGAATCAACACGAAGGCCATCAAGTACAAGCAACCCAGGAGGTCCACGGAGCAGAGGCGGCGCAGAGGGGGCAGGCCTGGGCCTCCAGGCCCGCTCGGCCGAACAAGGCGGTTCGGCCGAACCGCCCCCAGCCTGGAACCGACTCGCAGGGGCAAATCCTGGCCCTTGGGAGCAAGGGTGGTGGATCACCGAACTGGGCAGTTCGGCCGAACCGGAGAGTTCGCCCGAATCAGGGGGAACCGCCCTCTGATCCCCTTGGCCGGTAGTCCACCTCAACCGCCATGTCCAAGCTATAAATACAGTGTCCAAGTACCCGGTTTCACACACACCACTTGGGAGCAAGTCTCCATTCCTCTCTTTCAAGATGTAGAGTTAGGCTTGTCTAGTTGGGAGTTAGAGTCAGAGTCGAGCTTCGCTCGGAGTTCCGGAGTCGTCTTCTGGAGTTCTGGTAAAGCTCTTGTATCTTTCCCATTTCATTATGCAAGATTCTGAGTATTTAATATATTTATCTTCCGCATTTACTTGAGTTATCTGCTCTGCATTTATTTCTTGAGTAAGTGTAGAATGTCTAGTCCTGGTTATAGTTGTTGTAGTCTGGCTCTAGAAGTTCTCTCTTAATTCTTTATCTTAGCTGGTTCTTCGTTTCAGCTCAAACTTGCGGTGAATTGTCACTGGGGTATTGACGGGATTGCTTGCTCTTTCTAGGAGAGTGAGTAGTTATTGTCTAGCGTAGGTATGGTACCTAGTCTAGATAGTAACCTTGGAATGTCTCTGAGTTGGCACGGAGATGGTAGCCGTTAGGTGGTGACAGCCCTATACGGCCTTTGTATTCCATCACGCCTGACTCTTATGGTAGGCTCCCCGTAAGATGACGGATGTTGGTGGCACCCCTTCTCATCCCTTTCTGTGTGTCGCTAGCTCCGTTCCCGATGTTGAGATAATAGAACTAGGAAGAGAACCATAGATGCCATTCTTCATGCTAGCCGTAACCTTTGCTAGAGATTTCTTAAGGCCAGTGGAAGTATATAGGAATCCTCTCCTGTCTCGTTGTTCTCCCACTAGCTAGACCGCTCTTCTATCTCTATCCTGAACTACTCCTTGTGTGTGTCAACTGCATATCACTCCTATACTGATAGAGCTGAAGTGCCCGATCTTTCGGTGAGTGGAGATAATTTCGACATGGTGGAAGTAGACCCTCACGATCCGACTACGACGAGCGAACCCGTAGCGCCAATGCAATCGCTGAACCAACTCCCTGTGGTTACCGACCTTGCGGTTGCAAGATCAGCCTGATCACGAAGATCGTTTCCTGTGCGCAATCGAAGAACGAACAAGAAAAAGAGGCGAGCAATCTTAATATCACTCGAAGGTGGAGTTCTGAATCACACAAGGACAGCGCTGATTTGCGCATGTTCGAGGGTAGCTAAAGCTAGATGTAAAACAAAACTCAAGTCTGAAATGAAAGGAAGCCTGTATCTAAATAGAGGGAAAGGGGGCGCAGCCCCTAAGGAAGGTGTAGCCCTACGCATCGTCTGTTGGGCCAGCTCTAGGCGCCCAACACAAGGCCTCCTGTTGGGCCTGTCTTCAGTCTTCTGGGCCTTCATTCTTCAACATCATGACAAAGTTCAACTCGCGTGCACGGGCCTGAGTAATTGGCCCTGAAGGTGGCGCCTGAGGAGATGATGGCGCCTGCTCTGGAGAAGATGTCGCTGGTGTAGATGTACTCGCTGTTGCTGGTGGAGATGTACTCGTGTTGTAGGTGGTGTCCTCATCATCCTCCCCTTCTTGAACTGAAGTCGTCCTCGACGGCAACTCCTCATCTTCACCCCCATACGGCTTCAAATCTGCAACATTAAAACTAGTGGAAACACCAAACTCCGCAGGCAGGTCAAGAACATAAGCATTATCATTAATCTTGGTTAGTATCTTAAAAGGACCAGCAGCACGAGGCATCAATTTAGAGCTGCGTAAAGTGGGAAATTGATCCTTTCTTAGATGCAACCAAACCATATCACCAGGTTCAAAAGTAACATGTTTTCTCCCTTTACTACCGGCAACCTAATATTTAGCATTAGCAGCAGCAATGTTTTGTTGAGTTTGTTCATGCAAGCTAATCATTTGGTCAACATGTGCAGCAGCATCTATGTGTGGGGCGTCCTCAGCATCAAGCACAAACAAATCAATAGGCGCCCGAGGGATATATCCATAGACAACCTGAAAGGGACACATCTTTGTGGAAGAATGGGTTGCATGATTATAAGCAAACTCAACATGAGGCAAGCAATCTTCCCAATGTTTCATGTTTTTATCTAAAACAGCCCTAAGCATGGTGGACAAAGTTCGATTAACCACCTCAGTTTGTCCATCAGTCTGAGGGTGACAAGTGGTGCTAAACAACAATTTAGTTCCCATTTTATTCCACAGTGATCTCCAAAAATGGCTGAGAAACTTAGCATCACGATCAGAGACTATTGTATTTGGAATACCATGCACGCGAATAATCTTTCTAAAGAACAATTCAGCAACATTGCTAGCATCATCAGTCTTATGACAAGGTATAAAATGAGCCATTTTGGAGAAGCGATCAACAACCACAAAAATACTGTCCCTCCCCTTCTTAGTTCTAGGTAAGCCCAAGACAAAGTCCATAGAAATATCAAGCCAAGGGGAAGTAGGGACAGGCAAAGGCATATACAAACCATGGTTGTTTAGTCGTGACTTCGCTTTCTAACAAGTAGTGCAGTGGGCAACAAGGCGCTCAACATCACGGCCCATCCGGGGCCAAAAGAAATGGGCAGCCAGCACCTCATGTGTCTTGTAGACACCAAAATGTCCCATAAGACCGCCGCCATGTGCTTCCTGTAACAACAAAAGACGAACCGAGCTTGCTGGAACACACAACTTGTTAGCGCGAAACAGGAACCCATCCTGCATGTGAAATTTGCCCCATGGTTTGCCATTCATGCAGTGAACTAAGATATCCTGGAAATCAGCATCATCGACATATTGATCTTTCACCGTGTGCAAGCCAAAGATTTTAAAATCCAACTGGGACAGCATGGTATATCGACGAGACAAAGCATCAGCAATAACATTTTCCTTCCCATTCTTGTGTTTAATGATGTAAGGAAAAGACTCAATGAAATCTACCCAATTAGCATGAGGACGGTTCAGATTGGTTTGGGTACGAATGTGTTTTAAAGCCTCATGATCCGAGTGAATAATAAACTCACGATACCAAAGATAGTGCTTCCATGTTTGCAATGTGCGTACTAAAGCATAAAGTTCCTTATCATAGGTAGAGTATCGCAAGCTAGCACCGCTTAATTTTTCACTGAAATAAGCAACCGGTTTTCCCTCTTGTAACAAAACAGCACCTAGCCCAATACCGCTGGCATCACATTCAAGCTCAAATATTTTACCAAAATCAGGCAATTGCAAAAGAGGAGTGTGTGTTAGCTTATCTTTCAGAGTGTTGAACGCTACCTCCTGCGAATCACTCCAAGCAAACGGCACACCTTTCTTGGTAAGCTCATGTAGAGGTGCTGCAATGGAGCTAAAGTCACGGACGAACCTGCGATAGAAACCTGCAAGGCCAAGAAAGCTCCGAATCTGTGTGACCGACGTCGGTGTTGGCCATTCCCGAATGGCATCGATCTTGCTGCTATCCACCTCAATGCCCTATGGAGTAACAACATAGCCAAGAAACGAGACACGTTGTGTGCAAAAGATGCATTTTTCCATGTTACCAAACATGTTAGCAGCACGCAACGTATCAAAAATAGCACGCAAATGTTCTAAATGCTCTTCCATAGACTTGCTGTAAATAAGGATATCATCAAAATAGACAACAACAAACAATCCTATGAAAGGGCCTCAGAACTTCATTCATTAAACGCATAAAGGTGCTGGGAGCATTCGTCAATCCAAACGGCATAACCAACCATTCATATAACCCAAATTTTGTTTTAAAAGCCGTTTTCCATTCATCACCGAGTTTCATTCTAATCTGGTGGTAACCACTACGCAAATCAATCTTCGTGAAAATAATGGCACCACTAAGCTCATCTAGCATATCATCAAGGCATGGTATAGGGTACCGGTAACGAATGGTGATGTTATTAATAGCACGACAATCTACGCACATACGCCATGATCCATCTTTCTTTGGAACAAGTAACACAGGAACAGAGCAAGGGCTGAGAGACTCACGAATGTAACCCTTGTCAAGCAACGCCTGTACCTGGCGCTGGATCTCCTTCGTTTCATCCGGATTTGTATGGTATGGGCCGCGGTTCGGAAGCTGTGCGCCGGGGATGAGATCGATCTGGTGCTCAATGCCACGGAGTGGTGGAAGACCCGGTGGTAAGTCGGTGGGAAAGACATCAACGTACTCCTGCAAATGGTTAGCAACCGCAGGGGGAATATCCAAAGATGGTGTGTCATCAAGTGAAACGAGCATACCAGAGCATACAAGTGCATAGCAGGGCGAATAAGCATCACGAATATCATCAAAATCAGCACGTGTAGCAAGTAAAACAGGAGCATTCAACTTGATTTCAGAATTAACAGATGTCGATGGTTGTTTAGCAGTCTTAGTAGCTCGAGCAAGATCATCTTTAACAATTTGTTCAGGTGTCATGGGATGTATGATTATTTTCTGACCCTTAAACATGAAGGAATAATGATTTGAATGACCATGATGCAAGCTATCAGTATCATATTGCCAAGGTCGACCAAGTAACAAGGAACATGCTTCCATGGGAATAACATCACAATCAACAAAATCAGAATAAGCACCCATGGAGAAAGGTACCCTGACCGACCGTGTTACTCGAATTTTCCCACCATCATTAAGCCATTGAATGTGATATGGATTTGGATGCTTACGTGTGGGTAAAGACAATTTTTCAACCAGCACGGTACTCGCCAAATTGTTGCAGCTGCCGCTGTCGATGATGATGCGAATCGACCGCTCCTGCACAACGCCCTTAGTATGGAACAAAGTGTGGCGCTGGTTCTTCTCAGCCGGGGCGACCTGTGTACTAAGAACACGCTGCGCAACAAGACTTTCATACCTGTCAGTGTCCCGCGGGTTGACATGTACCTCCGCATGAGTTGCATGGTCAGTGGCAAGTATAGCATGTCGAGTTTCCTCAGAATCACTTTCGGACGAGTACTCACCATTGTCGCGGATGAGCAAGGTACGCTTGTTTGGGCAGTCCCGAAGTATGTGCCCAAATCCTTTGCAACGATGACACTGTATATCCCGTGTACGTCCTGTGGAAGGGGCAGCTCTAGTGGGTGGTGCTGCGGCAGGTGTGGACGTCTTCTCGCGCGTTGTAGTGGTGGACGTGGAGGGTGCATCCTTGGCCGGAGCTGCTGAACTTCTCCCTGCAAAAGAGTTAGTATATGGCTTCGAGCGGCGTCCCTGCACTTCACGTTCAGCTTTGCAAGCATATTCAAATAATGTGGTCATATCACCATACTCCTTATAATCAAGTATATCCTGAATTTCGCGGTTCAAACCACCACGAAAACGTGCCATAGCAGCGTCAGCCTCCTCAAATAAACCACAACGCATCATACCCTTCTGTAGCTGCTGGTAATATTTCTCAACAGATTGTTGTCCTTGCTGAAAATGCTGCATTTTGTTAAGCAAATCACGGGCATAATAGGAAGGCACAAACGTATGTCGCATAGCAGCTTTTAATTGAGCCCAAGTTGTAGGAGTGGTTGTGGGATGTGTTTGTTTATATTCACACCACCAAATTAAAGCGAAATCAGAAAATTCACTGATAGCAGCCTTAACTTGAGAAGTAGGAGGAATATCATGGCATGAAAATTTCTGTTCGACCTCTAATTCCCAATCAAGATATGCAGCAGGATCATATTTGCCATTAAAAGATGGAATCCTAAATTTAATCTTAGCAAATGAATCATTACCTGGGGGACGTACCACACGGCGGGCGCGGCGTCGGCGGTTTCCATCTTCCTGCTCCGTGTCACCACCATAACCCTTCTGTAACTCTGTGATCATCGTGTTCATAGCATCGAGACGTGCCACAATGGAGTCGAGCATGGTCTTAGTGGCCGTCTGCGCGAGGTCGAGCTGATCGAACCGCGCGTTCGTCGTAGTGACCGTGGAATCAAGCCGTTCATGCAACGTTTGCATGTCCGAGGCAAGGCCATCAACTTGAGTCCGCATGTCCTGCAGCTGTGCATCCTTCAGGTCGTCGTCATCTGCCATGGTTAGCGCAAACACAAAACAAAGGCGACGACAACAAAAGTGGAAACTCTCTCAACACGCTCACTAAAATGCTGTTATCAAATGCTTATCCGTTCTTACCAAGCACACAGGGGTGAGCTGCAACCAGCAAGTAGTACCGGTGAGAGATTGGAGCAGCGAGTGCCTGGAGAAACAAAATCTGCTCGTCGTAGAACTATGTGGAGTTCTGGGTAGGCTGCACACAATGCAAGGGTTAGCACAATCAAACAATAATGCAAAGTTGAATAATAGTGCCAAACACGTACAAACGTTGCTGGGTACAAGTGAAACCAGGAGGACAGATGCAAGGAAGGTGGTAAAGGTGGAGAAGGCGCACCAAATTGCTGTTTGTTCAGATTTTTCTTTAATTTTTTCAGGAGTCCTCAAAACCGATAATACGAACACAGAGGATCCCAAACAGCAGGATACGACACACACACTCACACTCTCTCTCTCTCTCTAGAGTAAGGCGAAATGCAGAATATGGGACCAAGACAGAGAGAGGCGGATATGGAAAGATGGCACGTCGTGGGGGGGGGGGAAGACATAACCTGGCAGCTGGCTGAGTCGGTCATGGTGCGCTGCGGAGGGGGGAAGGGGCGAGCGGCCCTGATTCGGTCTCGGACACCTTTCCCTTCCCTCTCTTTCTTTCTTTGGACTTTCCTTTTGTTTTTTTGATTGCTTTCTTTCCTCTTTTTTTTCTTTCCTTCCTTTTTTTGATTGCTTTCTTTCCTTTTGTTTTTTCACTTTCCGAAACACAGATGGCAGCGGAGGGGCGATTTGGCGCAAACCAGGGAAAGGCATGAGATCAGAGGGAGGCCGGCGCGTGGGGGATGGCGAGTAGCAGAGAAATGGTGGCGGCGTGGGGGATGGCGAGTAGCAGAGAAATGGTGGCGGCGTGGGGGATGGCGAGTAGCAGACAAATGGTGGCGCGTGGGGTTAGACACAAAGAGAACAAAGATAGAACACAAAGTAACCAGCAACAATTGAACTCGTAAGCACACAACTTCAACAATGCAAATTATTGAAAGAAAGTGCAAGGCTCAAAAGGGTGCTGGGACAAGGATCTAATCTGTAATTTGTTTGTTTTGGTTTTGTGGGCTGTAGGTAATGGAACGAAAATACACGAGAGACTCACCGATCAACCTGGAAAGCTGATACAACTTGATAGAGCTGAAGTGCCCGATCTTTCAGTGAGTGGAGATAATTTCGACTTGGTGGAAGTAGACCCTCACGATCTGACTACGACGAGCGAACCTGTAGCGCCAATGCAATCGCTGGACCAACTCCCTGTGGTTACCGACCTTGCGGTTGCAAGATCAGCCTGATCACGAAGATCGTTTCCTGTGCGCAATCGAAGAACGAACAAGAAAAAGAGGCGAGCAATCTTAATATCACTCAAAGGTGGAGTTCTGAATCACACAAGGACAGCGCTGATTTGCGCGTGTTCGAGGGTAGCTAAAGCTAGATGTAAAACAAAACTCAAGTCTGAAATGAAAGGAAGCCTCTATTTAAATAGAGGGAAAGGGGGCGCAGCCCCTAAGGAAGGTGCAGCCCTACGCGTTGTCTGTTGGCCCAGCCCTAGGCGCCCGACACAAGGCCTCCTGTTGGGCCTGTCTTCAGTCTTCTGGGCCTTCATTCTTCAGCATCATGACAAAGTTCAACTCGCGTGCACGGGCCCGAGTAATTGGCCCTGAAGGTGGCGCCTGAGGAGATGATGGTGCTTGCTGTGGAGAAGATGTCGCTGGTGTAGATGTACTCGCTGTTGCTGGTGGAGATGTACTCGTGTTGTAGGTGGTGTCCTTATCATATCCTATCCTATCCTTTACCCCCGCCTTGTTAGCCGGTACTTTAATTAGTTGTTACATCCTTGTCAGTAGTCGATAGTCTTTGTCTAATGCTTCCCTGCGGAAATATAAATACGATACCTAGGAATACTCTCGGGTGAAATGCTACATCGGTATCCGTGCGCTTGCGGATTTATATCTGTATCGTAAGAATACCAATGAACACTACTTGCACCATTAATGGGATTGGCAATCCTGATAGTGGACCGTAAGAAGTGTCAACAAGCATTTCTGGCGCCGTTGTCGGGGAAGCAATTGGCGAAAGATATTGATGATTGACATTGGTGTCTACTAATTTAATCTACCGCTAGCATTAGCGTGGGATGACCCTTGTTTGCTTGAGTTTGTTTCAAACAGGAGGAAAGCAGAGCCCAAGGTGCCCGATTATGGAGGATTTATCAACATTTGCCCCTATCTACTGCGATATGCGCGCAAGTTTCGAAAAAAATACCCACAGGTATGCATTTATATTAAATATATATATATATACATATTATCATAATCATGTGCAGCATGGAGGAACGATCATCGTCATGGAGGAAAAAGAAAATCAAATGTGACAGACGAACGACGCTGCATCACCGCGATTTCATCTCAAATTGTCGGTAATGGCGAAGAAAAGCAAGGTATGTGAGATAGTCTAGCTCTTAGACTTTAAATTTTGAGCGTTATCCTTTTAAATTTTTGCATTATCCACTGCATATTTGCTTTGAATCACTCAATTTAGGAATTCAAGCATTTCATCCCCCCATTTTTTTTCCCAATCCACTGCATATTTCTCATTCTAGCATCCGTATTCATTCGCCCCCATCATCACTTTGCATTAAAAAAAAGAAAACAAAATAAATATCCAGTGACCACTCATTTTAGGTCAAGGTGTGTGTATGTCTGCAAGCCTTCATTCAAGGCTATTGGCCAAACTTCACTGGGCCTGGCCAGTTTTCGCTTGTTCTTTGCGCTTCGCGTAAGAGAGGAGACGTACTCTACGCCTCCGCTCCTTTGCCGCCCCACTAGCTTGTTTTGGGACCCACTGTTTCAATATTCGCGCACGAGCTGGTTCTGCGGCATTCCACTAGTTGGCATGTTTGAGTGTCGAATCCCTTTGCCACACCCACGACCGTGTACCCGTACACGGCAACATCAACATAGAGGAGGATTAAGCCAACTACATAGAGTCACGTCGGCGTAGTGCCATCACCGTTTGCATCAGTTCTGAAAGTCTTCATCATCAGATGCCAACGGTGAGCATACTCACGTACGTAAAAAGGTTTTTTTTTGCTTTCCACCTAAATTGAAGCAAAGTTCATCAATGTTTCCATATGCCCATATTCAATTTCCATGTGAAGATTTCTTAATGATGTTTTCATGCTCCTTTTATCTATTTTGGCTTTCTCTAGTTTGAATGTGATCTCATGAATCACATTCATAAGCTCATTAAATTAAGCATGGTGCTTAGGTTAATTAGCTTGCTTTAATCAAATTAGACATGGTGTCAAGTTCGATTAATGAACCTTCAGAGCAATACTTTTATGGATATTGGTTGCATGTATGGACTAACTGTTGACGCAAAATCCGCACCTCACGCCAAGCACACAGCAAGCCGAATTAGCTAGCTTCACACGTGACCCGGGCTTTTGAATCCGGAAGCGTGCCAGTCAGTTTGCCTGAAAACTAACAAAGGGACAAAAAAAAGTTTAGATCAAAACCTGGAACGTGCCGGGTGAGACCAGACAGTTCCATATTTGCGGCATTGAAGCCAATCTCGAGAGACATATAGCTACGGACAAGCTATCTGTCGTTACTCAGAATATCATTCGGCAGTCGGTAGAAGCATGTAAGAATCACACTGCCGAACGCACAACATCAGCATGACGTAAGATCAGTAGAAGCATGTAAGCTATCTGTCGGCAGTTAAAGCCTCATTCGGCAATCGGCAAGGCACGCAGGGAGCGCACTGCCGAATGCATGACGTAAGCATGACGAAAAATCGGCTTTCAACCGAATGACCATTGTAACGCATACTGATAGCCGATTAACGAGAAACAAAGCATAATTGATAAATAAAAGGGCGAAAGCATGACCATAAATCCGCAGTAAACAAGAATGCATAGGCCGAAAGCAGCACCCGTCAAGCATGGCAACAAACAAGTTAATCCACCGCATGATACAACTCGTTTGAGGCCACACCACCAATCAGATTAAATCAATCCACCGCATGATACAATCTAATCGTGAAAGGCTAAAAGCATTCATTGTCCACTTGCAAACCCACGAACATGTTCACTCGTGAGAGCACTGCCGAATGCGGCTGCTTAGCCGAATCGGGGTCCGCGGCGAAGGAACAAACTTAATCGATAAAGATAAATCTATCAGATCGAATCGAATTCTAATCCACCGGATGATTAGCTCTAAGACGACCCAAAAACCTGCATCTACCGCATGATACCCGGTTCTGTCAAGATCTACACGATACCAACAAGTTCGAACCCGCGACGCGTGGCAACCTAGGTCGGTTTCGGATTCGGCTATGAGGGGATGAGTCATCACATCGTGAAGCAGAGCCGATTCTAACCAACCTAGATTGGGCAAAGGAGTGTTGCATGAATTAAGCACAGAGTAAAAACGAAGCAACACGGGGTAACTTAATGAATCTGTTAGATCTTGCCGAAATCTAACAGAGCCGATAACTTGGTCCATACTAGATCTTAGCCCACCGCATGGCTCATGACCTAACAGAGGAACCTTCTTGAGACCACAACTTAAATCCACCGGATGATACTAAGCATGGTAACAAGACTACTTGCATCAAGGCTTAAATCCACCGCATGATACTAAGCATGATACAAGGTTGCCGGTACTTACGGAGGTCGACGGATCGATGACTCCTCTCGAAGAACTCGACGACTCGACTAAAGGACTCGATGTTGGCACGGGGCCGGTTTGTTGTATGATTGATTGGATTCCCTTTACAATTACCATGGGTTTATATTTATACCCAGGTTTCGACACGACTCCTAATCGATTACGATTACATTTATTTATTTCCTAAAAAGATAAACGTCGGTGCATCGTATCCGTCTTGCATTCCAAGTTAAACCGGCCTTTTCCTTATGCTTGATCCACGTCATCACGCGTTCCCGAACGCCTCTCGCGGAACAGTTCTCTTGCCGAATGACGATGCGTTCCCGACCGCAGAACGTTCTTGCCGAATGCTCTTGGGAAAAAACTCCTTTGCCGAATGATACCTTTTCAACGAATCTGGTCCACATGTCAGCCTCTTCCTGGTGCCAATTTTTGGTGTCAACACATGCCCCTTCAATTTCGGGATAAGAGGTAACTTTATCTCGGAATTGACCAGAAGCACTCAACATCCCCAAGTTAGTTCTGCTCGGCACCCGCTTCTCCTTTTTGAATCTTCAGAGCTCTCATCCGGATCCGAACCCTAGGTCATCGATTCCCAAGATTCAATCTTCAAATGGCGAACCAAGATTTTGCTCTCCAGGTAAGCTTCAATCCTCTCAAGCACATTCGGCATTCTTCTTTCGATTTGCATCTTAAAATTTCTTCTCATCTTTCTCCATTCTTGATAGGCCCTAGCTGCCGAAATCCTCATTCCCGTTGAGGAAAAAGCTCCATCCTACTTCCTCGGCCCTGTAGGAGATTCAGATCCTTCCGAAATCATCGCGGCCGAGTCTCAGAGGATCCCTTTCAAGATTTCACTGACAAAACCTCATGAGTGGCAAGATGCCTTCAAGAACTGGCCTTTGCCCCCAATTGCCGGCTGGAGAAATTGGCACAAGAGGATATCTGATGACAAAAGCCCCCAAACACAGAACTGGGATCATCTGCGTATCTCTCATTGTCTGGAACTGTCATTAGCCGAAACACCAAAGAACGAGAATCTTCTGATTGCAGCTTGCCATTTTTGGTCCAATGGTGCAAATGCTTTTCTCTTCGGTCACGGCCCAATGTCTCCCACTTTGGCCGATGTCTACATGATGACCGGCCTGAACGTCACAGGAACCATATATCCATATGTCCACAAAGGTTCCTCCAAACAGACAGGAGTAAAAACAGGGGTTGGATACAAGAGATACATCCAGAACTATATGTCTGATGGCCCTCTGACCGATGTTGAATACAGAGCCTTCTTGAACATGTGGCTATGCAGATCAGTCTTCTGTGGCAAAGCCAATGAGCCAACCCTGAATCACATCGTGATGGCTGAAGAGCTGGCTGCTGGAAAACTCATTCCACTCGGGAAATACCTCCTGGGCAGTGTCTATCATATGCTCAATCAAACCACCCACCTGATGCACACCAGCAAGAAAATCCCCTGTGTCAATGGCCCTTGGTGGTTTGTCCAAATGTGGCTGCAGCTGTATATGCATCAAATCGTCGCCATTGATCTCAACAGCCGAGATTTTCCTTCAATCAATTACAAAGAAGGAGAAAATCGGAGAACCAAAGGTTGTCAAACCTATGGAGAAGCCGCTTCCACTGTATCTATCAATAAGAATATCGGTGAATTATTTGAGCTCTTCTTCAGAGGCTTTATTCATCCCCTTTGGTTCCCATATTTGGACAACGACAATCTCACTCTCCCCTGCGAATTCAGCTTTGAGACTGGATGTACTGATGTACAATCTATAGCAATTTTCAATGCTTTCATCCAGCCCTGCATCTTGCCAGCCGAATTCTGTGGGGGAAGGCTGGTTCAAAGCACTTACGAATATTATCAGCCGAATATGATGGCTAGACAGTTGGGATGTGGCCAAGTGCCCCCCAGGCTATTTCTTCACGAATTTCTCAAGCCTAGGGAGATTGTCAAGGATTCCACAGAGACAAGAAGGATTTTTACTTATAAATGCTGTGGAACTATCTATGCACCTGAGCCTTTTGTGCCAATAACATCTGCTCATCCTTCTTTTACTCTCTGGTGGCAAGAACTCCATGATCATATCTTCAACATGCCAATCCATCCCTTCTGCTTTGAGTTAATGCCTGATTATCAGCCAATTGCAGAGGTAATGTACTTATCTCTTCATCTGTCTTAATAACATTAACCCCAATTGATTCTAACTCTGTTATTTTGCAGGACATAACACCTGCCCCTCTTGCCAGGGCAATCTTGTACAAAGCTGCAGGTCCAACATCTGTTTTGGGGCACAAATCTCCTACCTTGGCTCAACTGATGGCTAGACAGGCTTCTCTAGATCCAACACTTACCAGACCATCAGTTATCAAAAGAAAAACCCCCCTTTTAGCTGCTCCCTCAGTTGTAAAGAAGAAAAGAACAAGCAGCAAAATCAAGGTCAGATCCTTTTTTCTTTGACTATAATGCCTTTGGTATTTTGCTCAGCTCTATCTCTTCTTGATTTCAGGCCAGAGAACAACAGCTAGCAATCAGTACAGATCCTGCCGATGCTTCATTGACTGGTAAAATTCTACCACTTTATTCTTCTAACTTCTTTTTCATCGGCACTAACTTTCTTTCAGTCACAGAGCAAGCTTCAATGGATCCAATTTCGGAGAGCTCCTCTTTTCATCAAGAACCAGCTTCAGCTCTACCTGATGTACCTCAGCCAGAAGCCTCATCTCCACCAAAGAACCTTCCAAGCTCTCCTCAGCATGACATACAAGAACCTTTGCCTGAGCTTGAGCTGCCCTCTCTCTCCATCCAAGAGGTCAGGAATGAGGTAGAGATAATCACCCAGTCTTCCCAGTTCTTTATTCAATGGATCATCAATAATTCGGCAGAATCTCTTTTCAGGAGAAAACCACTTCTTCATCCAGCTATTCATTTGCTGTGGATGATCTAGTTGCCGAACAAGGAGAAGAAACTTCTTCTGGTCAAGCTTTATCAGAGGAGAACCAAGCAAAACTGAAGGAAATCCTCTCTTTTCTGCATAAGGACACTCGAGATCAAGTTACCAATGCTGATCTTTTAAGAGATTTGCTTGAATCATTTGATCAAGATCTTCCTGCCGATATCAAGACTTCCTTAGATCCAATTTCCAGATTGGATGATCATTTTATCGCAGTGAAGCAAGCTCTGAAGAATCAATCTGCTCAACCAGCCTTGGAGCAAAGGAGAACTTTGGCCAAGCAATCTGTAAAAGACCTGCATACTCAAGCTCAGAACAGCAAGGAATTACTGACCAAATTGGAATCTGAACTTGAAATGAAGAAGGTCAGAAAAGCTGCACTTGAAGCCGAATTGAGAGATCTATCGGCCGAAATTGAAGCTGATGAGAAGAAGATAGTTGAGCTTCCCAAATTAACAGAGAAGATGCGAAAGGAAGCTTCAGCGGCTCTGAACGAAGAAAAACAACTCAAGGCAAAGCTTGCTGCTCTGGCTAAAACCCAAGAAGCTGACAAAAATCTTTTGGAGACCATTAATAGAATGATATCTGATGCTAAAGATGTAATCTCCAAGTACTTGGGTGTGTAGTTGTATCGAACATTTAATTAGCCGAATGTCTTACCAACTTTGTAGTTTCACCAATCTTTGCTTTCTTCCTCGCTTTATTGTGAACAACACATTCGGCAAAGCTTAGTCGTAACATCGTCAGACCCGAAAAATGACCTAACACAACACAGCCGAATCCAATTCAGTAGAACCGAACCCGATTCGGCATGAATCCCAAACGACACGGCAACTGCTCGGTTCGTGGGGCTTTCTACCTTCCGAAATTTTGGGATGCGCGCCACGATCTCCGACCACGATCTCCTCTGCGGGTTCTATAAACAAACACCCAGGTAGCCCACAGTTTTCACCAAGTTCTTCGTCTTCCAAGTTCTTGCCGGCCCAAGCCATTCTTTTCCCCATCCACAGTAATTCCGAGGAACTTCCAATGGCCGACAACAACAGGAGGCGCCCGGCCGCCGATGAGGCCGAAGGAAGCCGCGCCGGCGCTCGCCGCAGGTGATTGGCTGCTTACTTCTCTCCGTTCTTCTCGAGATTTCCTTTCTCTTTCTTGACGGATCTCTTTGTTCTTTCAGGGTAATCCAATGGATTGCCGGCGCTGGTGCGCCAGTTGCGGCTCCAGCCGCTGCTCCTGCGGCGTCCAGCTCTTCGAGTTCGTCCAATCGATCTCTCTCATCGGACGACTCCCGCTACTCAGACGGCGATGCTCGCCGATTCAAGGCGGAGCGTGACGACTCTCGTCGCGAACTGGAGGTCATTTCCAAGCAAGCTGGGATTGCGGACCTCGAATGGCAGCACGAGCGCAAACAGTTGCTCGAAGTTATTGATGGTGAGTCCTGCAATCTGCTCAATTTCAATCCCGTCATCCAAATGACATTAATCTGTTATCCCCTTGTAACCTTGCAGCGCGTGATGCTGAACTTGATCGACTGAAAGCGCTGGTGGAGGAGCTGGCGAACAAGGTGAACGCCCAAGGGGACACACCCGAGGTACGCCTTGG
Organism: Echinochloa phyllopogon; assembly: GCA_033239725.1. Lineage (NCBI taxonomy): Eukaryota > Viridiplantae > Streptophyta > Magnoliopsida > Poales > Poaceae > Echinochloa > Echinochloa phyllopogon. Next base: position 22,640,165 of record BTCW01000008.1, read on the forward strand.
TGCGGTGGCAAGCCGTGTCGACGAGGTGGCCTCCCATGGCGTTCGCCTGGGCGTTGCTACGGGTCTCGCTGCCATGTCGACGCACACCGGCACTGACTATTCCAGGATGCCGGTTGGTTTTGCCAACAGCAACCCAGAAGACATCGAAGACATTGACGCCTCCATTGATCGTCTTGATGGCCATGGTGCTGCCATTGCCGATTCCATTCATCCCCAGTCTGTCTTGAATAGGCTCTTCCAGTAGTTTGTACTAGGGATCTATGGAATTTCGGCAATAAAACTTATCTTTTGTGATCTTGCATGAACTCCTGATGTAATATATTTTGTGCTAAGGGCAATACATTCAGTACTGGCCATTTTCCTTTTCTGTCAACATTTGTTCTGAAGACGGCTTCTTCCCGAATGCCGGCTATTTCCATTGTGTCTTAATCAACGATCAATCTCAACGCTAGGATAGTATTTCTTCAGGTATCTCCCATTGATAGCAGCAGTAAATTCCTCTCCTAGTAAAGTCTTTAGGATATATGCATTCCCAGGCACGCATCTGGCCACTCTGAAAGGACCTTCCCAGTTTGGAGACCACTTGCCGAATGCACTGTATTTAGTTCCAATCGGCAGTATTGCTTTCCAAACCAAATCTCCTTCTGCAAATTGCCTGACTTTCACTTTCTTGTTGTAATATTTAGCAACTCGCATTTTATTTTTCTCAACATTTTCCAAGGCCCTAAGACGAATCATATGCAAATCTTCTAATTCGTCCATCATCAAATCATTATAATCTTTAGAACTTAAATCCTTTTGCAACTTTATTCTCCTTGAGTCTAATTGTATTTCCCATGGCAAGATAGCATGATGCCCATACACCAACTCATAAGGAGACGTCTGTGTAGCCCCATGTGGAGCCATTCGGTAAGCCCATAAAGCCTCATTGAGTACCGAATGCCACTTTTTCGGCTTCTGATCAATCTTCTTCTGTATAATTTTAATCATAATCTTGTTAGAAGCCTCTGCCTGACCATTAGCTTGGGCATAATAAGGAGAAGAATTCAACAATTTGATGCCCATACTTTCAGCAAAATCTCTGAACTCTGAAGATGTAAATTGAGTCCCTTGATCTGTAGTAATTGTCTGAGGAATTCCAAATCTGTAAATGATGTGCTCTTTGACAAATTTAATCATATCTTCTGATGCCACCTTTCTCAATGGAATTGCCTCAATCCACTTGGTAAAATAATCCGTTGCTAAAAGTACAAACTTATGCCCCTTGCTCGATGGAGGATTTATTTGGCCAATCAAATCTATTCCCCATCCTCTGAATGGCCATGGCTTGATAATGGGATTCAAAGCCGATGCTGGAACTCTCTGAATGTTTCCAAATCTCTGGCAATCTTGGCATCCCTTGCAATATTTAAAGCAGTCTTCTAGCATTGTGGGCCAATAATACCCAGTCCTCCTAATAACCCATTTCATTTGGTAAGCCGATTGATGTGCTCCACACAGCCCATCATGCACTTCACTCATCAGCCTTTTTGCTTCTTCTTGATTTAAGCAATGCAACAGCATCCCATCCAAGTATTTATAATATAAATTATCATCAAGAAGAACAAACTTTAAAGCTTTATACCTGAGCTTTCTAGAAACCTTTCGGGATGGATTCTCCAGATAATCAACAATTTCTTTTCTCCAATCATCTTCTGCCAGATCACTCCCGAAAGCATATATATTATTAACAAAAACTTCTTGAAGCTCTTTATAACCCGAAGCACTTTGAGCCAATCTGTTTGCCCCTTCATTGTCTTTCCTAGGAATATGCCGCAGAATTACCGACTGAAACTCCTTCAAGATTTGCTTGCATTCTTCATAGTAATTCCTCAAGACATCATTTCTACACTCATATTCGCCATTTAGTTGCCTTATGACTAATTCTGAATCTCCAAAAATTTCAACTGCAATGGCCTTTGCTTCTCTCAAGTATTGAAGTCCTCTGAGTAACGCTTCATACTCAGCTTGATTATTAGTGACAGTAGGTTGAATAGGAATAGCAAATTCAAATACCTCTCCTTTTGGTGACATTAACAAAATACCTACTCCACCACCTTTGTCACATGAAGAGCCATCGAAGAATAATACCCAAGGAGCAATTTCAAGCAAATTAACTGATAAATCGCGATGCTCAGTAATGAAATCAGCAATAATCTGTCCTTTAACAGCCTTTGCCGATTCAAACCTTAACTCAAATTCAGACAAAGCTAAAATCCATTTGCCAATCCTTCCGTTCAAAATTGGCATAGACAACATGTGCTTTATCACATCAAACTTTGAATACACAATGCATTCGGCATGTAGCAAGTAGTGCCGAAATTTTGTACAGGAGTAGTAAACACATAAACAAAGCTTCTCAGTAGCCGAATACCTCGTTTCGGGACCAAGCAACTTTCGGCTAAGGTATGCAACTACCCTTTCCTTTCCCTCGAATTCTTGTATGAGGGCCGATCCAATAGTTTGGGCATCGGCCGCCACGTACAACTTAAAAGGCTTGTTAAGCTGTGGAGGTACTAATACTGGTGGTTCTTTCATGTAATCCTTGATCTCATCGAAAGCCTTTTGTTGTTCGTCACCCCATACAAATTTCTGATCCTTCTTGACTTTCAGCAGTGAAGAGAAAGGCAACACCTTCTGTGATAAGTTTGATATGAATCTTCTTACAAAATTGATCTTACCAAGTAATGACTGTAGTTCCTTAAGATTAGTTGGAGGAACAACTTCATCAATGGCTTTCATACTTTTCCTGCCAACTCCTATTCCTCCTTCATGCACCAGAAATCCCAGAAATTCTCCTGCCGAAACTCCAAAAGCACATTTATTTGGGTTCATTTTGAGCCCATGTTTCCTAGTGCATTCTAGAGTTTTCCTTATGTCGGCCAAATGTGCTTCATGATCCAATGACTTAATCACGATATCATCGATATATATCTCCACAATCTTGCCGATCAACTCATGAAAAATATAATTCATAGCTCTCTGATAAGTTGCACCAGCATTCTTCAAACCAAACGTCATGACAACCCATTCAAACAATCCTATATGTCCCGGACATCTGAAAGCCGTTTTCGCTATATCTTTCAATGCCATAAAAATTTGATTGTACCCTGCATTACCATCCATGAAACTAATCACTTTATATCCAGCAGCAGCATCAACCAACGAGTCAGCAATAGGCATCGGATATCCATCCATGGGTGTAGCTCTGTTCAGATCTCTAAAGTCTATGCAAACTCTCATCTTCCCATTTTTCTTGTACACAGGAACAATATTAGAGATCCATTCTGCATATCTGCACGGCCGGATAAAGTTTGCTGCTATTAATCTTTCCACTTCTTTCTTCACATCGGCCAACACTTCATCTTTGTAGATTTTCCGGGGTGGTTGCTTGTAAGGTTTATAACCAGGCTTGATCGGCAATTGATGCTCAACAATGGAACGATCTAAGCCAGGCATCTCCGAATAATCCCAAACAAAGCAATCTTTGTATTCTTTTAACAACTCAATCAACTTCTCCCTGAAAACCGAATCCAAGCTAGCACTGATGAATATCGGCCTTGGTTTGTCACCGTCTCCAATGTCTACTTCTTCTAATTTATCAGCCGACACAAATCCATGTCCTAGCTTCCCGTCAGTCCCATCGATTGGATTATCCATTAAAAATTACTAAAAGAGCCGACTGCTTTGATCGGCTGTTGATCACTGCTGACTGGCTCAACAGGACCTTCTCCCCAGTCCTTACCTGAGAAGCAATCTATGCCTTGATATTCCCAGAAGGCCGGCTCCACATTAGCCACGCTAATTGAATCATCTGCTGGGACAATTTCCACTTCATCATCTATCCACTGAATAAGCTGTTGATGCATAGTAGATGGAATACAGCAATTCGCATGAATCCAATCCCTTCCAAGTAGCAAGCTATATGCCCCTTTGCCTTCAATAACAAAGAAGGTTGTAAGCAGAATCTTGGACCCAATCATCAGATCTACATGTACACATCCCTTGGTGTCCGAAGGATTTCCAGCAAAATCATTCAACACTATGCTTGTTGGCGTTAAATCTCCAGGGCTCATGCCAAGTTTCTTGAATGTATTGTATGGCATCACATTAACAGCAGCTCCACCATCAACAAACATCTTCGTTAGTGGCTTCCCGTTGACATATCCTCTTAAGTATAGTGGCTTCATGTGCCGATTCTGGACTGGCTTCTCGAAAATAGCTTGTTTATTCAATACCAATTGTGCCATTAACCCATATTGTTCGGCTTCGTCCACTTCTGACAATATCTCCTCCTGTACAATTTGATTAGCTGGAGCCATGAATTCATTTGGCAAGAAACATACCATGCATGTAGGAGCCGAATGACCCGATTCGTCAGGCCTGTCTTTTGGGCGCCATATCGATTTCATCCTGGCTCCTGCTTGCTTCAATTCTTGATTCCTCAGGCGTTGGACTCTTCTCTTCTGGCTCCTTCTTAAACCAGGTGGACACCATTGTCCTTTTTGCCAGACATACTCACGATCTTCTTCTTCAGTATGTCTTTTCCTTGGTTGATCATCATTCTCATATATTTTTAGACGCTGATCATCACTAGGATGTATCCTTCCAATTCTTTCATGGACGGATCGGCGACTGGCACCATTTTGCCTATATTCAACAAATCTATTATTGCATTCAGGACAGTTATTCCATGTAGGCAGCTTTAAACCTTCGTTCCAACAGTGTCTGAAGAAAGCACAACTCCAGTGTGCACGTTCTTGTTCTTGGACATATTCCTTTTGTTCTTCCTCATACCTTCTTTCTTCGCGCCTCCTCTTCTCCTCCTCGTACTCACATCTCTGATAGCATTCTTTTTCTTGCTGACGCTGCCATTTGTTGAGGAGAATACGCGACGTGACTCTGGGTTTAGAAGATTTCCCAATTTCAAATCGGCTATTCGGGAAGCGAGGCCTTTCCTGCCGAATCTGTTCGATCGTGATTTGCCGATTAGGATCTACTGAGCCACTCTGCTTTGCTTTCTTCGACGTCAGGACTCTCATTTTTTCCCTATCGGCAGTACTCACCATATTGATTGAGAAACCAACCATGTTCTGAGGAAACGGGTTACTGTCCAACTTCATCTTATTGTCGAATTTCAGGTGCCCTTCTTGGATAGCTTTCTGAATCCTCACTCTAAAAACCCTGCATTCATTGATGGAATGAGAATTTCTATCATGGAATCCACAGTACCTCTTATCTTTCACTCCATCAGGCCGAAGCATAGAATGCCCCTCTGGTAGCTTGATTCGGCCTTCCTTTACAAGATAATCAAATAATTTATCTGCCTTAGTTACATCAAAATCATAGGTGCCCTTATTCTGTTTAATCCACCTCTGATTCACCATGACTGGTTCTTTACTCCACACTATCTCTGCTGCGGCTATCTCTTCGCTATCTTCATACTCATCTTCTTGATCTGCTCTTTCAAGGAATTGGTTATAGATGTTAGCTACATCATTATTTTTAGCAAATCTGGCATCTTTCTTGAAACCATATGCCTGGTTACTCATCAAGGCCAATCTGTGTGACAACTGGCCCAGATCATCAAATTCCATCCCGAATAGCTTTTCCCGAATGGCAGGCAGCATGCCAGCTACAGCCATACCAGCTAGCTGGTCATCAGGTATGTTCAGAGAAAAGCACATGCTCTTTGTTTCCCTAAATCTCCTGAGGAACTCCGTAGGTGTTTCATTATTCCTCTGCCTTAGGCTGGTCAAATCAACCAACTTTTTCTCGGTACTGCCAATGTAGTAATGAGCATGGAAAATCTGCTCCAGGTCTTTCCAAGTACAAATCGACTGAGCAGGCAAAGAAGCAAACCATGTAAAAGCTGGACCCGTCAGTGACAAAGGAAAGTATCTGATTCTGAAAGCCTCATCTGCCGAAGCTTCTCCAAGCTGCATCAGATATCGAGCTATATGCTCCACAGTGCTAGTATCATCTTGTCCTGAGAATTTAGTAAACTCTGTAGGCACCTTGACTCTATTCGGCAATGATACCCTTTGGTACCATTCTGGGAAAGGAGACGAGTACATGTATCCCTGATTTTTAGGCTTCAGACCGAATTGATTTTGCAATACATCGGTCATTTTTTGCACCATGAGGTCAATACTGGTATCTTGATTCCCTGGTCTTCCAGCAAGCATGCCTGCAGTACCAATATACCCAGGATTCGGGAGAGCGTCGATAGCATTGTAATCCATAAACTCTGAGTATCCGTTTCCATACATGTCCCTTTGCAGCCTGTTGTTCAGAGGGGATATCTTATAAGCAGAAGCAGGCGGATTCCCTGTGGTGCCGAATGCCATATCACCGTATGTGCGAGTTTTCGGCAGTGCAGGCTGAGGATCTTGCCGAATCGGTTGTCCATTTGTATCTTTAGTACCAGAACCTCCAGTTTCATCAGCATTTCCTTTACCATGTGGTCTCTGAGCTTGTGCTTGAACATTGAAGTATGTCGGGCCGCCCAATTGCCCATGTATCTGCTCGAAGGGTTTATCCACATGCTGACCAAAAATGCTTACCATTATATGCCGAAAACTGTTCAGGAACGCAGCATTGTGATTGGTCATTGCTTCCCCCAAAGCTTTGTATAACAAGCCCGAGAATCTCTCCCTCTCTTCTTCTTTAGTAAAATCAGACTGCCCGGGAAGGAGAACTCTTGGCAAATCGGACTTGAGAAACGGTGCACCACTCCTGTTCTTGGCGAAAGACAGTAAACATTTGTTAATGAATTGGTCAGTAGCAGCCTTTACCATCTGTTGATGCTCTTCAGACAATTCTTCCAAAGTAACGTCCATGATGTCGCTCAACTCAGGCATCTTGAAAACTTGTGTGTGTCCCACCGGGCGTGCCAAAAAGTGTGTTGACGCAAAATCCGCACCTCACGCCAAGCACACAGCAAGCCGAATTAGCTAGCTTCACACGTGACCCGGGCTTTTGAATCCGGAAGCGTGCCAGTCAGTTTGCCTGAAAACTAACAAAGGGACAAAAAAAAGTTTAGATCAAAACCTGGAACGTGCCGGGTGAGACCAGACAGTTCCATATTTGCGGCATTGAAGCCAATCTCGAGAGACATATAGCTACGAACAAGCTATCTATCGTTACTCAGAATATCATTCGGCAGTCGGTAGAAGCATATAAGAATCACACTGCCGAACGCACAACATCAGCATGACGTAAGATCAGTAGAAGCATGTAAGCTATCTGTCGGCAGTTAAAGCCTCATTCGGCAATCGGCAAGGCACGCAGGGAGCGCACTGCCGAATGCATGACGTAAGCATGACGAAAAATCGGCTTTCAACCGAATGACCATTGTAACGCATACTCATAGCCGATTAACGAGAAACAAAGCATAATTGATAAATAAAAGGGCGAAAGCATGACCATAAATCCGCAGTAAACAAGAATGCATAGGCCGAAAGCAGCACCCGTCAAGCATGGCAACAAACAAGTTAATCCACCGCATGATACAACTCGTTTGAGGCCACACCACCAATCAGATTAAATCAATCCACCGCATGATACAATCTAATCGTGAAAGGCTAAAAGCATTCATTGTCCACTTGCAAACCCACGAACATGTTCACTCGTGAGAGCACTGCCGAATGCGGCTGCTTAGCCGAATCGGGGTCCGCGGCGAAGGAACAAACTTAATCGATAAAGATAAATCTATCAGATCGAATCGAATTCTAATCCACCGGATGATTAGCTCTAAGACGACCCAAAAACCTGCATCTACCGCATGATACCCGGTTCTGTCAAGATCTACACGATACCAACAAGTTCGAACCCGCGACGCGTGGCAACCTAGGTCGGTTTCGGATTCGGCTATGAGGGGATGAGTCATCACATCGTGAAGCAGAGCCGATTCTTACCAACCTAGATTGGGCAAAGGAGTGTTGCATGAATTAAGCACAGAGTAAAAACGAAGCAACACGGGGTAACTTAATGAATCTGTTAGATCTTGCCGAAATCTAACAGAGCCGATAACTTGGTCCATACTAGATCTTAGCCCACCGCATGGCTCATGACCTAACAGAGGAACCTTCTTGAGACCACAACTTAAATCCACCGGATGATACTAAGCATGGTAACAAGACTACTTGCATCAAGGCTTAAATCCACCGCATGATACTAAGCATGATACAAGGTTGCCGGTACTTACGGAGGTCGACGGATCGATGACTCCTCTCGAAGAACTCGACGACTCGACTAAAGGACTCGATGTTGGCACGGGGCCGGTTTGTTGTATGATTGATTGGATTCCCTTTACAATTACCATGGGTTTATATTTATACCCAGGTTTCGACACGACTCCTAATCGATTACGATTACATTTATTTATTTCCTAAAAAGATAAACGTCGGTGCATCGTATCCGTCTTGCATTCCAAGTTAAACCGGCCTTTTCCTTATGCTTGATCCACGTCATCACGCGTTCCCGAACGCCTCTCGCGGAACAGTTCTCTTGCCGAATGACGATGCGTTCCCGACCGCAGAACGTTCTTGCCGAATGCTCTTGGGAAAAAACTCCTTTGCCGAATGATACCTTTTCAACGAATCTGGTCCACATGTCAGCCTCTTCCTGGTGCCAATTTTTGGTGTCAACACTAACCCCTGCAGAAAAAAAAATCATCAAATTTGAATGGGAAGTCCCCAAATCTACTTCACATCGGAGATGAGCCTCGACCGCTGAAACATTTGAAGCCCAAGGTGGAATAATGTTCTGAGGTATGCACACATTCTTGTACAATTACAAATAACCTGGAACAGGAAGTTGCATCGTCCGAGGCATTCTCTCTAGATCGGACGGTGACAAGAACAATTGAAGGAAGGAGAAGTCCCGCTCATGGACTTAAACAAGGGCTCTCACCACGAGGCAAACTGGTATGTATCTCATATTTCCCTTTCCTAAATTTTAATTTCATCACTGCATTTGCATGTTTCCCTTTCCGAATGCGAATCACTCTTGCATTAGAATTAAGAGATAGCAAAATGGAAAATTCTTGGGCACTGGTTGGCTCAGTGTTGGCACTTCTTACGATCCAATATCAGAATTGAGAATCCTGGTACTGGGGTAAGGAGTGTTTCAGTGGTTTTCCGTATGGCTTAGTAAGATATAGAAATATTCTGTATGCGCACAGAATCACCGCTGTAGCACTTCACCTGGGAGTATCCCGAGGTATCGTAATTTATATTTCCGTAGGGAAGCTTTGGCAAGATTACTAGTGAACAGATATTCGAGACTATCAGAGGAGGGTACACGACTAGACAAGACAGGGGATAACGGTATTGGATAGGAGTGGATATACCGGACACACAGCTCAAGGGATACTCAGGTAAGGGAGAGAAGAGATAGATAGCTGGGAGGGCAACGAGAAGAGATAGAGGACTCCTGGATACTTTATCTACCTATGTCACTCTAGCTTAGAGATACAGCGGCTACAGAGCCAGCACTAGGAGATTTGGGATAACTCTATTGTCTTAGCTTCGGGACAAGGGAACCGGTGAACACACAGAAAGGGATGAGAAGGGGTGCCACTATTTCCCAGGCTGGGGGGATCCTACGGACCGGAACTAGCGTGATGGGCTACGAAGTGCACCGAGCCTAAGTTTATATCTTTGCTCGAGGACGAGCAAAGAGCTAAGCTTGGGGGAGCTTGTTGGCGGTCGTTACAGCCCAAATTTGACCACCAATACTCGGGAATAAATGAGGTTCTATGCAACTTTCCATGTACTTAGGTTTTATTTCTAATAAAGTTCCACGAGTTTTGGTGAGTGTCACTTGTGCAGGTACAACTACAAAAAATACGTGCTATTGGGGCCGAAAACAACCGAATCGGCCGAACGACATGTTCGGCCGGTTACCCCCCTTAGCCATGCACACAATGAAGCACAACTAGGAGGCCACATGTACAACCATCGATGACAAAGCGCTGATAGAGCAAGCAACTTGGCGGATGACGTCACCAATCCGGGGCAACAAACACACCCCGGCCAGGTGGAGGCGATCCAGGCCATCCAGAGGCAGAGGCGGTGGAACAGAGGGCAGCCGAGCCCCCGGGCCAGTTCGGCCGAAGGACCCGGTTCGGCCGAACTGCCCACCGCCTCACAACCGCCTCCAGGAGCTCATCCGAGCCACCCAGAGCAAAGGCGGCATGGTTCGGCCGAACCGACCTCTGGCGCCCGAAGTCCCAGGGGGTACCCCTGGCTCCCTTGACGGTTACTCCATCAAACCGTCTTAGGACAGCTATAAATACCGTGGCATACCCCTTGTAACATACACACCAAGCCAAGGAGCTCTCATTCCACTTGTTCTAGTAGAGTTAGGATAGTTTAGTTGGGAGTTAGAGTTGAGTCGAGCTTTGCCTCAGAGGTTCCGGAGTCGTCTTCAGAAGCTCTGGTAATAGCTCTTGTATATTTTACCTTTTCCTTTTGTAAGACTTTTAGTTATCAATATAGTTATCTTTATCTTCTTGCCTTTGTCATTTATATCTTGCTTCTACTTTATTCTAGTTGCAAATATATCTTTTTTAGACTATAGTCAGTTATAGTTCTAGTGCTTGTAGTCTTGTTTAAGTCTTTGTCTTGGCTGGTTCTTCGATCTTGCTTAATACTGGAGGTGAATTGTTACCAAGAGTATTGACAAGGTTGCTTGCTCTTGCTAGTAGAGTAAGTAGTCGTTGACTAGTGTAGGAGTGGTTCCTAGCCTAGCCAGTGGCCTTAGAGTATTCCCGTCGCAACGGAGGTGGTAGCCGTGAGGTGGTGACAGCCCTTTTGGTTGGATCAGGAGTTGCTACAATGTCATTTCTTTTGTAGGTAACTTTATAAACAACTGGTGATCAACAATACTTGAATCATAGGCAAAGTTTGAATTCACCTTTTTACCTATGGAGCTTATAGCAATCTCCTTATCTTGGGCGGTTGAAAGGATGAATAGTTTAAATTCAGTTTTATTCCACTCTACTCTTTTCAGGATCCTGTCGATGAATTATGTCGAGCACGTCTAACTGGGGATACCCCAGGGAGTAGATTTGTGTGGGTCTCACCGAGTTCTAGGAACGAAAGTACACGAACAACACAATTTAGACAGGTTCGGGCCGCGAATAGCGTAATACCCTACGTCCTGTGTGCTTGAATGTATTGCACGTGTCGTTGTCTGATGTCTTGTTGGACATACCGAACTAGGGACCCCTGCCCTCCTTTATATATCCCAGGGGGCAAGGTTACATGGTAAGTTCCCTAGTCGGTTACAATTGGGAGTCCTAGTCCTAGTAGGAGTACACGAGTAGTTGTCCGAGTAGTTCTACTAGGACTCGGTCTTCTTTTCTTGAGGGTACCCGGGGATGCATATCCCACAAGCCCCCGAGCATCTTGCACCTTCGCTTCAAGTCTTGAATCCGCTTTAACATCTTCGAGTACTTGGAGCAAAGTCCAAGATGCTCTGATTTTCTCTGACGAGTAGTTTTATTGGTGTGCATCTGATGATGCACCCAATGGGTGTAGCCCCCGAGCCTCCGAGTACTTTTGAAGTAGTTGGAGGTTCAAAAGCAGTCTTCTGTCTTTATCTTGAATAGTTCAATGGCGTGCACCTAGTAGGTGCACCCATTGGGTGTAGCCCCCGAGCTTCGAGTAGTTTCATGAAAACTAGTCGAAGGTCTTGAAGGTCTTGAATTGATCAACAATAGGCACAAAAAATGTGTACCCCTTAAGTGTAGCCCCCGAGCCTCGAAGCGAATGGTTTGCATTCGGTCCGAGGGTCAGGAACATAATCTTCAAAAGTACCGACTTATTTAAAGTACCCGGCTAGCACTGTAGCGCCTCGCCGTTTGAGTACCGACTGGTGCCAGTACTCGTCTCCATGTCTTAGCTAGCTTGCGATGTGTAGCCCCCGAGCTTTATACGACTAGATAAAGTACTCAGCATGTGAGCACCGACTAGTATAAGTACTCGATCGGCTCTGCAGCATCATGAAGAGGTGAAGTGGTGCCATGTCTCACTGATGTGAGTACCCAGCTGTGAACCCTGCAATTTAAATATATAGGATGAGTAGTATCCGATCAAGAAAGAGTGAATAATAGTATTTTTAATGCTTGCAAAGCAAATAATAGCACTTGTAATGCATGTAAAGGTTTTCGCTCGTGCTCTTTTAGACTTTCAACCACTCAAGTAGTAGCCCTGTTACGTTTAAACACTTGGTCCTGCTTAACCCGTCCTTTAACGTGAGACTGGTGTCTTCTTTGACGTGTAGGTGCGTAGGTGTTGCAAAGGAGCCGAAGCTTCACGAATTAAGGTGCATGCTATCGAGTGGTGTTTGGTCATTAAGAGATGACAACAAGCATAAAGTAGTCGACATGTGACAAAAATATGCGTGGTACGCAAAAAAGCAGTCGATTAGGACTGTCTCCTGTAGGAGGGGTCGCGCGAGGGACTTGACACCCATCGGCGAAAATTATTATTGTTGAGAGATGTACTCTTTTAGAATTGTTGGCTCATGGCCAAGAATGTGTAGAACAAGCTGAAAAAATTAATGTAAAGAAAATAAAATAATTATTAAATAAGACTTAGCTTTGTTCGCGGACGATCGTCGACGAAGCCGTGGCGATTGGTGATGAAGCCGAATAGTTGTAGTCAAATCCGACTAGTTGTTGATGAAGCCGTAGCCGCTCTCGACTAGTTTTAACTAGTCGAGAGTAGTCGAAGTAGTCGTCGTTGAGTCGATGCAGCCGATCCCGACTAGTTTTAACTAGTCGAGACGAGTCGAAGTAGTCGTACGCCGAGTCGATGCAGCTGAACGTCGATGTAGTCGTACTCGCGTACATCTTCTGTGTGCAGCAAGGAGAGATCTTGAAGCCTTCTGGTAACTTTCCTTCTTGAGGGTACCCGGGGATGCATATCCCACAGATCCCATCTTGGATTTTTTTCACAAGTTTTGAAAACTTCAAATTGTTCCTCAATTGGCACACTCAATCACTCAAGTGTATTTGAATCCTCACCAAAGGCTCGTGCCTTCTTTTTCATCCTATCATCTAAAATGGCTTTTTGTGTGGCTCAGGGACAAAGGATGAAGGCATGCATGCATCTTATATTTTGCTAAGTCAAAGACCGGATCTCTAAGGAGACAAATCATACCTTAAGATCGAGAGGTGCAAGTGTGTGGATATGGATAGAGTGGAATATGGTGGAATGGTGGAATGGAATATGGTGGAACTCCTTAGATGAACTTCCCTCTCCTTGATTTATTTTCGAGAACATGGGCTATCTTTTATTCATATTTTGCCATGCCACTTGGCATGCTTTTCTTTTTCTCTTTCTTTTTGCCATGCTCTTTGGCATGCTTTTCTTTTTCTCTTATTTTTGCCATGCTTCTTTGGCATGCTTTTCTTTTTGCATAGCCCATGTCTCTATCAAGAATATTTGGAGAGGGAAATCATAGAACATGGAGCATTTATTTTTGTGGATGGATGATGGAAAATGTTTGCTAACTCCCAGTGTAGGAATTGCAAGTGAGAGGTGGTGTGTGTACGTGGATCTCGATCTTTAAGAATATGAAAGCTTCACTCAAAGGTCACAACAATTTGACAAAGCTCACTAAGATAACAAGCAGCATATGAGTAGAAGTTTTCAACTAAGATTATCATATGGCTCTAGTAGGTATTTCGACCAATGAGGAACTTGTTTCATTTTGAAAGCATAAATTTCCGAGATTTTCCCCGTACTAAGAGCAGAATAGAACTTAACCAAATTCTCACTATATCAATCCCCACAACAACTTAAACTTGGAATAAAGCATGTGCTCCCACTAGATTTTCAGGTTCATTTTTACTCATGCCAAATAACTCAAGCACAATCTAGCAACTAGTTGAAACAAAGTACTTGCAAAATTAATGACAGAGCAACTATTCATCATTTCCAAAGTGAGAGGCATATGATTCATTCCATGCATAGTTGGGAGTTATTTTATTCAAGGGAAATATTGTTTAAGGGAAATATTTTTGGTATTTTCATTTTTTTAATGCAAACTAACATGAAGGGAAATGAAAGGGAAATTAAATGATCAAAGTGATGGATAAATCGGGACATACCTGGTGGGGGTCCTCCCCGAAGCTTGGACTCTTCACTGGTAGGGGTTGAGCCTTGAAAGGTACTGGCTCAGCTGTTCCACTTGCTCGTGGACGTCGTGCTGGATGGACGCTACCATCCCGCTATTTTCTTGATGGTACTGAGAATGGCGGGCTAGCGTGTCTTGAATCTCTCGGGTACGGTCGTCGATGAGCTCGACTCGGTCGGAGATGTAGGACAGCTCCCGGCCGTAGTCGAAGTGTGCGGACTGTGAGTATCTGGGGTAGTATGACTGGGAGGTACTGTCGTACCCCCCCTCCATACTGGCTCCCGGACCACTCACAGTCCGTGTCCTGGACGTAGTCCCAGCGTCCTGAGGCGAAGTAGTTCGGCTCCTGGTGTTGCCCGGAGCCTCCTGCTCCGGACGTCCCAGCACCGGTGTATATGTCGTAGGTGGCCTCAAAAGCGGAAGTGTGTCGGTGCGGCATTTGTGGTGCATCTTCCGGCTCCTGTGAGGTGGCGAGCCCAGCATCACGCCTGGCTCGTCCCCTCATGACGGGTCCGTCACCTGCAACGCTGTGCCGAGCGGGCTCTCTCCAAGGTGGAGAATCGTCCGACTCGGTCCTCAACTAAAGAGTTAGTTTCGGCGTAGTATACAACCTTAGTGCTGCACAAGGCAAAGGCACTTCAGTTGTATATCCATGGTAAATCATTGCCAGCGTTGCGTCAGGCATCCGCCGTATCATGTGGGCTTGCACGAAGTGCTCGGCATCCACGACGGAACGCGCTGTCTCGATATACGTGAGCCGGGCGCCTTGAAGGACGCCCAGGTGGTTAGCGAGGCGAGTGACTAGAGAAGTCATCGCCATGCTACCCGCACGAGAAATATGAGACAGCCAGTGACCAACCATGTCTTTCACAGGTGAATAGGGAATTTGCATGACCATGACAAAAAGAACACGCAACTCAATGGTGTTGATAGGGCGCAAATCTGCCCGGGGGAATACCGTCATAGACACCCAACGATGCATGAAACACAAAGTGGGGTTATGTATACTGTTTGTGCGTGGCGCGTGACAGTTGGTATTCCCCGAAATCTTTTTCCAAAATGCAACCCGATCAAATCTTTTCAGCGCTTTGTTCGGGTCTAAGGAACAACGGCTTGAAAATCCGAGACCCGAACTGAAATCCCTCCAAGAGCAAAAGAACTCTTGGTTGAAAAATCGAAAACGAATCCCCCCAGTTTCAGAAACCAAAGTCGAGAGGAATTCAAGGGTGAGCAGGTACGAACCTTCTTCGTTGATGTGCCAAAAATTTTCCCAGCCAATGGCCTGGAAAATTTCCGTGAACTCTACGTCCATACCCGTGTCCCTGAGCAAGTCTTGCTCAAAAACACGGGTGTGCTCGAACTCCTTCAGCCGAAGCTCGTTGAAGGTGTTCTGCTTCCGCTCTGTCCTGAGATTGATGTCACTCTCGCTCAGGAGCTGCCTGGCCGGGGGCGTGGCATGGCCCCATCCTGAGCCGGCTGCTCTGTGCTCGTCTGTGTCCATCCGGCTCGAGCCTTGGGACGGAGCTGGGGAACTCCCAGCATTGTCCGATCGTCGGCCTAGCCGGGCGGAACGACGGAGCGACGTGAAGAACTTCGTCATGATTCCTGCAAAAGGTTAGTGCAACAACAACTACCCAAAGGACTGAATATATATGGTTAGCACAAGAAAAATCCAGTCAGTCGTTCGAGATAGTTAGTCGTTCTTGCGGGGATGAAAACCACCACAAAAGGTTAGTCGTTCTTGTCGGTGTCGGTGACCACCACAAACATGTCCAGAATTTCAGCACAAAGATCACAACAAAAGCAAAGTATTTTTGGGTTTTTCTAGTGATGCATGGGAACCAAAACTTGAGCAAGAACCTGGGAAGAACTTGAGCAAGCACTTGAGCAAAGAAATGAGAGAGAGAGAGAGGGCTCCTAGTAGAAATTTTTCAGAGTGTGCAAGTGAATGGTTGTGTGGGAGAAATAAGCAAGCAAGGGAGGCATTTATAGGCGCGAGGGGGCAGCAGGGCCAGTTCGGCCGAACTGGTTGGTTCGGGCGAACCAGGCATGGGTTCCTGAGTGCCCCATGTGCTGCACCCACCTCTTGCCTCCCACCAGCACAAAGTTTTTTCATAGGTCCAACACTAGGTCATGTACAATTTGGTAGGTTGTGTTACGTGAGATGCAAAATTGACATGACCAAAGTGGAGTTTAGTGGAGTCACCCCCATGCTGCCATGTTTGTGATAACTAGTGAGTGTGCAGCCATTTTTAGTGGGGTAGACATGTTTGGTGCTGGTTGGTGGTGATGGTGAATAATTGGAGATGTTCTAGAAGGGGTGAAAATGAAGAAAGTTACAAGTTACACCTTCTCTAGTTAAATTTCAGCATGTGTCCAATTATTTCTAACCAAGCTTGCAAAATTTTCTACTCTCTCTCAAATTAATTACTCAAGTGGTTCATTTATTTTGGAAAGGGAAACATGCAAATGCAATTGGAAATTTAAAATTTGGAAGGGAAATATGGGATACATACCGGTTTTCCTCGCGGCGAGAGCTCAGCTTTTAAGTCCGCGAGCGGGACTTCTCCTGTCTTCAGTTGCTCATGTCATCGTCCGGTCCCGGAGTGGATGACTCGGACGATGCAACCTTCTTCCACCACATTTTCTTGTTCTTCTTCGATGTCGGCGGCGGCGGGATCGGCGTCTCTGGAGAATTCCAGAGGGCTTGCTCTTCCTCGTATTTCTTTACGAGGAAGTCCATTTCTTCTGCAGTCGTCAGCTTTGTTGGCTCGTTCCATTTGAGCTGCTCGCCACCGAGTATCTCCAGCTCTCAATTAATGAGAGCCTTAAGGAAACACTCGGCGCTCCTCTGCTCCGGTGTGAGTGGCTCTGCCTTCTTTTCCTCCCGAGGTTGAAACTTGAAGTAAGTGAACCTTCCGTCGATACGGAACGAGATTTCTCTCGCATCCATATCGATCCTAGCCCGGGCGGTGTTCAAGAATGGTCGGCCCAACACAAGGGGAAACGAATACTCGTTCCCCGTGTCGAGGACAACGAAGTCCATGGGGACATATCGTCCCCAGATTCGGACCGGTACATTCTCGATCACCCCCTCGGGGTAGCGGATGGTTGAGTCTACAAGCTGTACCTGGGCAGTAGTAGGTGACAAAGTAGGGTAGCATAATTTCTTAAATAATACCTTAGACATGATGTTGACACTTGCCCCCAGATCACAGAGTGCATCATCAATGCGACGATTCCAGATCGTGCACTGAATGATGGGCACTCCGGGATCTTCCTTCCTATCCGGAGAGGTCTTGATGATCGCCCTTTTTGCAGCTCTCGGCAGGTAAGTCCATCTTGGTGTCAGCACTTGGATGCGTGCAACCTTCCCTGCGTGGTTAGTATGGAACACACTACGAGACATCTTACCATGCCTTGTAGTAACAACTTTCACTGTCTCGATGGAAGGTTCGGGTTGCCCCAGAATCTTCCCCGATTCATTGACAGGAACAGCAGCAGCTAACTGAGCGACTTGAGTTTCTATCATTTTGTTGAAGCTCAGTTGATTTTTCATAGCAGAAGAAAATGATTCCATCCTAGAGTCTATGCTTTCCAGAGTTTTATCATTAGCAGCAAGCTTTTTATTGATATTTTCAGTTATTTTCATCTGGTCAAACACAAGATCTCTAAGAGACGGCTGATTATTGAAATTGCTGGAATTGAAATTGTTACCTTGTTGAGGCCTCTCAAAAGGGAGGTTTGGGCGCGGATTCCAGCCTTGATTGCCATAGTTGTTCGGTCGGTACCTGTTGTTGTTGGAGTTGTTGACGTAGAGGGCATCTTCTCGCGTTTCGGGGCAGTCATTCCCCGAATGGCCAGTGTTGCCACAGACTTCGCAGGTCATGCGAGCGTCCATGGCTTGCAATGTTTCTTAAGCAGGGGCCTCCAGTTTCTTCATCAGGAGGTCCATCTTGGCAGCGAGCATGTCCAGAGCTTCAACTTGGTGAACTCCTCAGGTCTTCGGTTGAGTCCGGTCATCGGACCAACCTTGGTTCTCGACCATCTTCTCTATGAGGGCCTTCGCACGACTCTCCTCAAGAGAGAATAACGAGCCTCCAGCAGCAGCATCCAGATACTCACGGGCAGAGCTTCTCAGCCCGTGATAGAAGGTATGGATTATGAACCAACTCTGCATACCATGGTGAGGACAAGTAGAAATATAGTCCTGGAGGCGATCCCATGCCTCCGGGACTGTTTCATCTTTTAACTGCTGGAAACTAGCTATTTTGTTCCGGAGGGCGTTGGTTTTCCCCACCGGAAAGAATTTTAGCAAGAAAGCGCTAGTGCATTTATCCCAAGTGTCTATAGCTTCGCGGTTAGCATAAAACCATTGCTTTGCCTTGCCTAGTAATGAGAATGGAAATAAACGAAGGCGAATGGCATCGATACTTACTCCGCGGATGGTGAAGGTGTTGCAAATCTCCAGGAAATGCTGGAGATGAGCATTGGCATCTTCGTGTGGCTTGCCGCAGAATGGGCTAGCCTGCACCATGTTGATGAGGGCTGGCTTCAGCTCGAAATTACCATCTCCAACTGGCGGAGCTGGTCCGGTACGCACGTTCTCGCTTGATGGAGCGGAGAACTCGCGGATCGTCTTGCCGGCCATCCTTGATGAAGCTTGGTCAACGACGAGAAAGACTGGGTTCGTCGGAATGAGCTGCTTCTGAGGAGGTACAACACGGGGTCGCACTTTCCTCACAAGAGACTCAAGATTTTCTTGGAAATTTGGCGGTAGTTGGAAACCAGTCATGCACTGCTCTGCTCCACAAGGACCAACGAACAGAGCAAGGATAAACCCGCTTGAGTAGTGGTACTCAACTAAGATAGCTTAAGATAAAAATTCAAAAGTAATCTAGCCAAATGTTTCCCCGGCAACGGCGCCAGAAATGCTTGTTGGCACTTCTTACGATCCAATATCAGAATTGAGAATCCTGGTACTGGGGTAAGGAGTGTTTCAGTGGTTTTCCGTATGGCTTAGTAAAATATAGAAATATTCTGCAAGCGCACAGAATCACCGCTGTAGCACTTCACCTGGGAGTATCCCGAGGTATCGTAATTTATATTTCCGCAGGGAAGCTTTGGCAAGATTACTAGTGAACAGATATTCGAGACTATCAGAGGAGGGTACACGACTAGACAAGACAGTGGGTAACGGTATTGGATAGGAGTGGATATACCGGACACACAGCTCAAGGGATACTCAGGTAAGGGAGAGAAGAGATAGATAGCTGGGAGGACAACGAGAAGAGATAGAGGACTCCTGGATACTTTATCAACCTATGTCACTCTAGCTTAGAGATACAACGGCTATAGAGCCAGCACTAGGAGATCTGGGATAACTCTATTGTCTTAGCCTCGGGACAAGGGAACCGGTGAACACACAGAAAGGGATGAGAAGGGGTGCCACTATTTCCCGGGCTAGGGGGATCCTACGGACCGGAACTAACGTGATGGGCTACGAAGACCGAAAGGGCTGTCACCACCTCACGGCTACCACCTCCGTTGCGATGGGAATACTCTAAGGCCACTGGCTAGGTTAGGAACCACTCCTACACTAGTCAATGACTACTTACTCTGCTAGCAAGAGCAAGCAACCTTGTCAAAACTCTTGGTGGCAATTCACCTCCAGTATTAAGCAAGATCGAAGAACCAGCCAAGACAAAGACTTAAACTAGACTACAAGGACTAGAACTATAACTGACTATAGTCTAAACAAGATATATTTGCAACTAGAATAAAGTAGAAGCAAGATATAAATGACAAAGGCAAGAAGATAAAGATAACTATATTGATAACTGAAAGTCTTACAAAAGGAAAAGGTAAAAGATACAAGAGCTATTACCAGAGCTTCTGAAGACGACTCCAGAACCTCCGAGGCAAAGCTCGACTCAACTCTAACTCCCAACTAATCTATCCTAACTCTACTAGTACAAGTGGAATGAGAGCTCCTTGTCTTGGTGTGTATGTTACAAGGGGTATGCCACGATATTTATTGCAGTCCTAAGATGGTTTGATGGAGTAACCGTCAAGGGAGCCAGGGGGGTACCCCCTGGGACTTTGGGCGCCAGAGGTCGGTTCGGCCGAACCAGGGGGTTCGACTGAACACTTGGATCTGCCGCCTTTGTTCTGGGTGGCTCGGATGAGCTCCTGGAGGTGGTTGTGAGGCGGTGGGCAGTTCGGCCGAACCGGGTCCTTCGGCCGAACTGGCCCGGGGGCTCGGCTGCCCTCTGTTCCACCGCCTCTGCCTCTGGATGGCCTGGATCGCCTCCACCTGGCTGGGGTGTGTTTGTTGCCCCGGATTGGTGACGTCATCCGCCAAGTTGCTTGCCCCGTCAGCGCTTTGTCATCGTTGGTTGTACATGTGGCCTCCTAGTTGTGCTTCACTGTGTGCATGGCTAAGGGTGTCGTTTGGCCGATTCGGTTGTTTTCGGCCCCAATAGCACATATTTGTTGTAGTTGTACCTGCACAAGTGACACTCACCAAAACTCGTGGAACTTTATTAGAAATAAAACCTAAGTACATGGAATGTTGCATAGAACCTCATTTATTCCCGAGTATTGGTGGTCGGATTTGGGCTGTAACGACCGCCAACACTCAGCGGATCTCTAGTTCGGCCGAGCCTACCCCTACGCCCCCATGTGCACCAACCTGTAGGGATATGTTATGGGAAGCCCAGATGAGTATAGTCGGCCTGATACACCATTCACGTCCAAATCCTTTCTTCCTGTGCCAAATGCTCCATCTGCAACATCCTTTCACCCAGCACTCAACGCATCCATCCATCCAGAGCCAAATTTCATGCAAACCCCATACTTGGTCAGATCGGCCGAGGGTCTCATCCTCGACCGATCCTAACCTGCACCTTCTACCACGAAATTTGCCCCAGCCAGCACAAAAGCATGATCTCCACCACTCCACATGTCGGCACATTCATTCCATTACAATCATGGCAGCATGGGAGTGGTGTGATCCTTTTGATCCTTTGGTCATGTTATCCTGTCCACAAAAATCCACCAAAGTTCCCATGCCTTTGTGCTGGACGAGGCTCGTAAGAGGAGGCCAATAGGTTGAACATCACAGTGGTTCGGTCGAGTCATGGTGATTCAACCGAGTTCCTCCTCTCACTAGCCTATGGGTGACACTCTGGAGAAAACGTGCTCCAATCAGGTTTGCACTTGTACATTCTTTGAGCACATCTCTCTCATTTCTTTGCACAGATTGATTCACTTGCATGATTAAAAACATAAAAACAACAAAAATGTTTCCTTTCTCTTGATCATTATGCTGCTTCTTGAAAATGGTTTGTGGAGGTTAAATCCCTGCAAGAACAACAAACTCCGCGTAACTAAATGCTAAACGGTGATCCTATAGTCCCTCGGGTATTGTCGTTCTAACATTTTGCAGGTATCATTTCGTGGTCACTATTCCTGAGAACGATCAAGCACATTCGGTACACGAGCATTGATGAGGCTAGGGACACTCCCCTACTTCATCACATGTCTCGGCACCGATGAAGGCCAACTTAGAGATCACTGACACCGATGTTCCAAGCCAAGCTTGGGGGAGAGAACCCTCACGAGGTAAGTCCCAACCGTATCATTCAAGCTGCACTTTTGATCTGGTTTTGCTTCCATTTTAGTTCGAATAATAAAAACACCAAAAATATTTGCTTTCAAATAAAATAACTCCCAAATATGCATGGAATGAATCATATGCCTCTCACCTTGGAAATCATGAATAGTTGCTTTGTCATTAATTTTGCAAGTGCTTTATCTCAACTAGTTGCTTGATAGTGCTTGAATTAATTGGCATGAGTAAAAATGAACCTGAAAACCTTGTGGGAGCGCATGCTTTATTCCAAGTCTAAGTTGTTGTGGGGATTGATATAGTGAGATTTTGGTTAAGTTCTATTTCTACTCTTAGTACGGTGAAAATCTCGGAGATTTATTCTTTCAAAAATAAAATAAGTTCCTCATTGGTCAAAATACCTACCAGAGCCATATGATAAGCTGAGTTGAAAATTTCTACTCTTATGCTGCTTGTTATCTTAGTGAGCTTTCTCAAATTGTTGTGACCTTTGGGTGAAACTTTCATATTCTTAACGATCGAGATTCGCATATACACCACCTCTCACTTGCAATTCCTACAATGGGAGTTAGCATCCATATTTCCATCATCCATCCACAAATAAAAAGCTCCATGTTCTATGATCTCCCTCTCCAAATATTCTTGATAGAGACATAGGCTATGCAAAAAGAAAAGCATGCCAAAGAAGCATGGCAAAAAAAAAGAAAAAAAAGAAAAAAGAAAAAGCATGCCAAGTGGCATGGTAAAAATATGAATAAAAGATAGCCCATGTTCTCGAAAATAAATCAAGGAGAAGAAGATTCATCCCAAGGAGTTTCCACCATATCCCATTCCACCATATTCCACTCCATATATTCCACACACTTGCATTTCTCGATCTTAAGGTATGATTTGATTCCCCAAAGATCCGGTCTTTGACTTAGCAAAATATAAGATGCATGCATGCCTTCATCATTTGTCCCTAAGCTACACAAAAAAGCCAAATTAGATGTTTTTGACCGGAGTCAGTAGGGGAAGCCTCTACCTATTTTTTAATTTTCTTTATTCCAAACCCAGTTAATTCGCTCCCACAGGGAGTCGAACCTGGGTCTGCAGGGTGCTACTTAGGTGCTCTACCCACTAGGCTAGAGACCCTTTCACAGCCAAATTAGATGTTAGGATGAAAAGAAGGCACAAGCCTTTGGTGAGGATTCAAATACACTTGAGCAATTGAGTGTGCCAATTGAGGAACAAGTTAAGTTTTTCAAAACTTGTGGAAAACTCCGAGATAGGATCCTGAAAAGAGTAGAGTGGAATAAAACTGAATTTAAACTGTTCATTCTTTCAACCACCCAAGATAAGGAGATTGCTATAAGCCCCATAGGTAAAATGGTGAGTGTCACTTGTGCAGGTACAATTACGACAAACATGTGCTATAGGGGTCGGAAATGACCAAATCGGCCAAACGACTCCTTTCGGCCGGTTACCCCCCCTTAGCCGAACACGACGAGAAGCATAACCGGAGGTCGTCCACGTCAGCGATGACTAAGTAGACGACTGTGCATGCCACTTGGACAACCGACACAACACTTCTGGGCCGAATCAACATCAAGACCATCAAGTACAAGCAGCCCAGGAGGTCCACGGAGCAGAGGCGGCGCAGGGAGGCAGGCCTGGGCCTCCAGGCCCGTTCGGCCGAACAAGGCGGTTCGGCCGAACCGCCCCCAGCCTGGAACTGACTCCCAGGGGCAAATCCTAGCCCTTGGCCGAACCGGAGAGTTCGCCCGAATCAGGGGGAACCGCCCTCTGATCCCCTTGGCCGGTAGTCCACCTCAACCGCCATGTCCAAGCTATAAATACGGTGTCCAAGTGCCTGGTTTCACACACACCACTTGGGAGCAAGTCTCCATTCCTCTTTTTCAAGATGTAGAGTTAGGCTAGTCTAGTTGGGAGTTAGAGTCAGAGTCGAGCTTCGCTTGGGGTTCCGGAGTCGTCTTCTGGAGTTCTGGTAAAGCTCTTGTATCTTTCCCATTTCTTTATGCAAGACTCTGAGTATTTAATATATTTATCTTCCGCATTTATGTCACACCCGGATTTACACAGAAACCCGAATGCTACTATATGTGTGCCCAGGAAGTCCACAGAACACATATAGATAACAAATATGATAAACAAAGTACATATGCTCGAATAAAATGGTTTTACATCAGAGTTTGACTAAAATAACTAAATAAAACAGCGGAAGACTCTTTATTAACTCTCTCTCTAAACGAAGACGAAGACGAAGCCGATAACCATAATCCACAGGGACACCGACTGGTTGAGCACAGCTAGTAGAATGGTAGATCTTCAGGAAATTCAATAGCAGCAATACCATCTAATCCATCTGTTACCCATCCGGGATTTTGTTGAATGGCAAGTGTAAGTAATTGTCTTACTTAGCAAATACAACACGGGTAATGAAGGCTTAAAAGAAAGGCTTGACACGGCTGTACCGCATTAGCAATTTTAATTGGTTCATTTTAACATAAACCAAGATTACTACATTTAAGTGAAACCCAGTTGCAATTCCCAATTAATGAAGTAGAGGTAATCATTAAACAATAATAAATATCAACTTCTAATCAAAAAGGATCCAGGCCGCTCTTGACCCTGAGCAAGGCTATCATGATAGATTATACACTCTGCAGAGGTTTCGCCCTTTTCCCACCAGTCGCGTAAAAGTTCAAAGGAACTTTGCACCCAACCACGCACATCAACACTTCCGAGGTGTGACTGCATAGGGACGCTACGAGGCTTTTCACAAGACACCCTAACAAAACAGTAGCCGTTATGGTACAACCTAGGCAGCATGACCCAAGGCACCGAGATTGACTGACGCCCATGTCGCAACACGAGGGGGTCAATGGCGTCCAAGCGCGGAGAAGAATAACAACAAAATAAATAGCGCAACGTGTGGAACCCCCGCCATACGGAAGCTCCCAACACGGGACTGTGCCTCACGGGGACATAGCCAACGGATACTCCGTCCTCGGTGGATCAAACCATACTCTCACCCATGCTTCCCATAACGCCGTCGGCCCGTCGGTAACTACTGTCAAGCTAGAGACGTACATGTTACTTGTCCAAGACCAGAGCCATTATAGTTCCAGCGGTGGCGACAGGTTCCTGGGTTGCCGCTTTAAGAACCAGTCCTTACGGAGAGACACTAGGGCCAAGCATGAAGCATACGCCCTAGCTTCCTGATCCATGTTGCTAAAAAGCAAGTTTTACCATTAACATTGAAGTGGACCATTAAGTCAAGATTAACAGTTAAACATTGGTGACAGTAGCGGCGCTTAGCAAAGGTCTACCCAAATGCTATAACCCAGGGTAATCAAGGTATAGGATAAACAAAGCTAGGAATAACCTTAATAGGAACAATTTAGACACATGCATATGCAGTAATTATGGTAAAGGTGTGTTTAGGTAGCAAGGATTGTCCGTGCTGTACTTGCCTTCGTCCAACTGTTGCTGCTGCTGCTGCTACTGCTGTTGGTCCTGTTCCTCGTAACCCTCGAACTCAAACGCGTGCAGCTCACCGACTGGACTCGTACATCAACAAACAAGCATCCATACAAGCCAGTACATGCAAACAATATTAATCTATTAGAACAGTACACCAAACAATATTAATCTATTCAGTATAGGTAAGATCTTCCTCCACATTCAGCTCATCAATCGGAATCTGTTTCTCAGGTACTCGCAAGCACTTTTTCAACTGAGACACATGGAACACATCATGTACTCCCGCTAACTTCTCTGGTAGCTCTAACTGATATGCCACCTCACCTTTCCGACCAAGTACCTTGAACGGTCCAATGTATCGAGGTGCTAACTTGCCCTTGACGTTGAACCTCTTCCCGCCTCTCATGGGTGACACCTTGAGATACACAAAATCTCCAACTTCCAAGCTGAGATCTCTCCGTCGGTTATCCGCATAGCTCTTCTGTCTGGATTGTGCCACTTTCAGATTCTGTCTGATTATCTGCACTTGTCGCTCTGCCTCTCTTAGTATCTCAGGTCCAAATACCTGACTTTCTCCTGTCTGATTCCAGAATAGTGGTGTCCTACACTTTCTGCCATACAGAGCCTCGAACGGTGCCATATGCAAACTCTTCTGATAACTATTGTTGTACGAGAATTCCGCGTATGGTAAACTCTTATCCCAACTGGCACCATATTGTAAGGCACATGCTCTCAGCATATCCTCCAATATCTGATTTGTCCGTTCTGTCTGCCCATCTGTCTGCG
The DNA here is from genome assembly GCA_033239725.1 of Echinochloa phyllopogon. Lineage (NCBI taxonomy): Eukaryota > Viridiplantae > Streptophyta > Magnoliopsida > Poales > Poaceae > Echinochloa > Echinochloa phyllopogon. The sequence goes on from BTCW01000008.1 coordinate 22,666,263, forward strand.
GATGGTAAGCTGAACTGAACTGTAGCTTAGTGTCCATAGACTCATGCAATTGTCGCCAAAAGTGCGATGTGAACTGGGTACCTCGATCTGACACTATTCTTTTCGGTACCCCATGCAAACACACAATCCTCTCCATATACAACTCTGCTAGTTTGGCTCCGGTGTAGGTGGTCTTTACTGGTAGAAAATGCGCCACCTTGGTCAGACGATCCACGATTACCCAGATTGAGTCAAATCCCCTCTGAGTGCGAGGTAAGCCAGTGATGAAATCCATACCGACTTCTTCCCACTTCCATTCAGGTACCTTCAGGGGCTGGAGCAAACCTGCTGGCCTCTGATGTTCAGCCTTGACTCTCTGACACGTGTCACATAGAGCTACGTATGTGGCCACATCTCTCTTCAATCCGTACCACCAAAATCTCTCTTTGATATCCTGGTACATCTTGGTACTACCTGGGTGTATCGAATATGCTGATTCATGGGCTTCCCTGAGAATTGCATCCCTGATCTGCACTACATCTGGTACACAGATCCTCTTCTCGTACCACAATGTTCCTTGGTCATCCACTCGAAAACCAGGGGCTTTTCCTAATGCCACCAGTTCCACGATCTCCTTGATCTTCTCATCTGTGAGCTGTCCTTTTCGGATTTCTTGTTCCAAGGTCGGTTCTACTGCCATCTCGGTGACGCTGGTCACAAATCCCAGACTCATCCTTTCAAACTCTGCACTGAGTTCCTCCGATAAGCAATGTCCCGTGATCTTATTCACGTAACTCCTTCTACTCAGAGCATCTGCCACCAAGTTGGCCTTCCCTGGATGATAATGTATCTCCAAGTCGTAGTCCTTGATCAGTTCTAACCAACGACGTTGTCTCATATTCAGATCTGACTGTGTGAACACATACTTGAGACTCTTGTGGTCAGTGTAAATATCACACTTATGTCCAATCAAGTAATGCCTCCAAATCTTCAAAGCATGTACTACAGCTGCTAACTCCAGATCGTGTGTCGGGTAGTTTTGCTCATGCTTCCTCAACTGCCTTGATGCATATGCTACTACTCTGCCTTCCTGCATGAGCACACATCCCAATCCTAGACGAGATGCATCGCAGTAGATAGAGAAACTCTTGGTTATATCTGGCAACACTAACATGGGTGCCGTTGTCAACCTCTTCTTCAATTCCTCAAAGCTGACTTGACACTCCTCCGTCCAGACAAACTTGGCATTTTTCTCCAATAACGCCGTCAAGGGTTTAGCAATCTTGGAGAATCCTTCAATGAACCTTCGATAGTATCCAGCCATTCCAAGGAAACTTCTGATTTCACTCACATCCTTAGGCGGATTCCAACTCAACACATCACTAACCTTCTTCGGATCAACTGCCACTCCACCATTGGACAATACGTGTCCCAAGAATGCTACTTCCTTCAACCAAAACTCACACTTGCTCAGCTTGGCATACAACTGATGCTCACGGAGTCTCTGCATCACCAGCCTCAGATGTTCTTCATGCTCTTCCTCGTTCTTGGAGAAAACCAGAATATCGTCAATGAACACCACTACGAATTTGTCAAGATAGTCCATGAACACACTGTTCATCAAATACATGAAGTATGCTGGTGCATTTGTCAATCCAAAAGACATGACTGTGAACTCATATAGACCATATCGGGTTGTGAAGGCTGTTTTGGGGATGTCAGTCACTCGTATCCTCATCTGATGGTAACCGGATCGGAGATCGATCTTAGAGAACACACATGCTCCTTTCAACTGGTCGAAGAGATCATCAATCCTTGGCAACGGGTACTTGTTCTTGATGGTCACTTCATTCAAAGCTCGATAATCCACACACAATCTCTGGGTCCCATCTTTCTTATCCACAAACAATACTGGTGCTCCCCAAGGAGACGAACTAGGACGAATATACCCTTTTGCTAACAACACCCTTAATTCCTCCTTAAGTTTCTCTAGTTCTTTTACTCCCATTCTATATGGCCTCTTAGCTATAGGTGCAGTACCAGGCTTAAGTTCAATAACAAATTCAACTTCGCGGTCTGGGGGCATACCTGGTAACTCATCTGAAAATACGTCTGGAATTCGCACACCACTCTGATGTCTTCCAGTGCTACACCTTCGGCTTGGTAGATCTGATTGTGTCCCACAGGGCTAGCTGCTTGATACTCCACTTTCTCACCGGTCTTTGCTGTCAGCTGCACTGTTCTCTTGGAGCATTGAATCACCCCATCATATCTGGCTAACCAGCTCATACCCAGAATCAAGTCAAACCCAAGGGTTTCTAGGACTATTGGGTTCACCACAAAGTCTACCCCCCTTATTGTGATGGTGATACAGGGGCAACGTAAAGTGGCACGCTGTTCTCCCCCGGGTGAACTAACTACCATGGGGTTTCCCATAGGTTGCAAGATCATCATGTTCTTTTTCACGAAAGCAGCAGATATGAAAGCATGCGAAGCTCCAGTATCAAACAAAATAGTTGCGAGAGACGAGTTGACAGGGAACGTACCCACAACGACATCCGTTGCTCCTTCTGCGGTTTCCGCACCCATGTGGTTGACCTTTCCTCTCGCTGGGTTCTGCTGCTGATTCCCGTTCTGGTGCTGCGGTTGTCCTATCCTCTGATTGTTGTTCTGACCCACGGTGTTCTGAGCCTTGCGAGGACAAGCACTGGCATAGTGTCCCAGCTCACCACAACCAAAACACCTCGGAGCCGTAGGTGCATTGTTGGTCGGATTGGGGCGTTGGACAGGACCACTCTGTGGCTGGTTCTGAGGACGTTGCTGAGGTAGTGCTGAGGGGTACTAGGGACGTGGCTGGTACTGGGGTCGTTGCTGATACTGGTTGCGGTTCATCAAACCGGACTGTCCCTGGAAACGCACTGGAGTCACCGTCTGCTGGTTTCCCTGCTGAGGATTGAAGCGAGGGCGAACATTGCTTCCTGACGGTGTGCCTTGCAGCTTTCTCTTCTTTTCCTCCATCTCGCGGCGCTTGTGCTCCAACAGTAGTGCGCTATCCACCAATTCTTGAAAAGTGGCGAACTTGGAACACAGGAGCTGGTACTGGAGTGTATCATGCAGGCCATCTCGGAATCGAGTCTGCTTCTTCCTATCCGTATTCACGTCCTCTGGAGCATAACGGGCCAACTCAATGAACTTGTCACGATAAGCGGTGACACTCATACCTTCCTGCTTCAATGCTAGGAATTCCTTCTTCTTCAGGGTCATCAGCGCTTCCGGCACGTGGTGAGAACGGAAGCTGTCGCGGAACTCCTGCCAAGTGATCTGATCACGATTGGGGTGAGCATACTGGTACGCATCCCACCAATCCAAAGCTGCTCCCTGGAGCTGTCCACTCCCATACAACACCTTCTCCCGGTCGTTGCACTGTGCGATGTCCAGCTGTCGTTCCACTGCCTTGAGCCAGTCCTCTGCTTGCATTGGGTCGCTAGACTTGTTGAAGGTAGGAGGGCGTCCCTTCATAAATTCGCCCCTTTTATCTCGGGGTTGCACGTAGTGCTGTTGGGGCGGGTTCTGCTGATTCTGCTGCATCAGTGCTATGGTTTGTGCCATCTGTTGGGTCAGCTGGAGTTGCATCTGCATCATCTGCTCCATGGTGAGTGGCGGTGGTGGAGGTGGTGGGTTCTGGTTCTGGATGCTTCCACTGCCTCCGGGGTTGCTTCTGGTGTTAACCATCTACCATATCAAGATATCTCCCATCAGTATTCCCTCCAAATGGTATTAGATAACCCATGCTTGCAGATGGTGTATGAGAAGATAGCAGTACTTGGAAAGATATGATAGAGGAAGTGCAAAGGAGATAGATAACCCAACTATTTATTCACTAATATTCCTTAAACCTTAGTCCTATATCTAGATGGGGATATACTTGCATCTATGACCATCACAATCATTACAAAGATCCAAATCAAACATAAGCATAATAACAGCAAAATCAAGCACTCAAAGACAAGATTCACACGAGACTCGACAGCACTGGTTTTGAAAAACGCAACTAAATGATCCGAAACAATTTCATGGTCGTCTCCTAGTGATTTATCAACCGTTCTAACTAGGCTGCGTTCCTATAGTCAGCACTGCTCTGATACCAATCTGTCACACCCGGATTTACACAGAAACCCGAATGCTACTATATGTGTGCCCAGGAAGTCCACAGAACACATATAGATAACAAATATGATAAACAGAGTACATATGCTCGAATAAAATGGTTTTACATCAGAGTTTGACTAAAATAACTAAATAAAACAGCGGAAGACTCTTTATTAACTCTCTCTCTAAACGAAGACGAAGACGAAGCCGATAACCATAATCCACAGGGACACCGACTGGTTGAGCACAGCTAGTAGAATGGTAGATCTTCAGGAAATTCAATAGCAGCAATACCATCTAATCCATCTGTTACCCATCCAGGATTTTGTTGAATGGCAAGTGTAAGTAATTGTCTTACTTAGCAAATACAACACGGGTAATGAAGGCTTAAAAGAAAGGCTTGACACGGCTGTACCGCATTAGCAATTTTAATTGGTTCATTTTAACATAAACCAAGATTACTACATTTAAGTGAAACCCAGTTGCAATTCCCAATTAATGAAGTAGAGGTAATCATTAAACAATAATAAATATCAACTTCTAATCAAAAAGGATCCAGGCCGCTCTTGACCCTGAGCAAGGCTATCATGATAGATTATACACTCTGCAGAGGTTTCGCCCTTTTCCCACCAGTCGCGTAAAAGTTCAAAGGAACTTTGCACCCAACCACGCACATCAACACTTCCGAGGTGTGACTGCATAGGGACGCTACGAGGCTTTTCACAAGACACCCTAACAAAACAGTAGCCGTTATGGTACAACCTAGGCAGCATGACCCAAGGCACCGAGATTGACTGACGCCCATGTCGCAACACGAGGGGGTCAATGGCGTCCAAGCGCGGAGAAGAATAACAACAACAAAATAAATAGCGCAACGTGTGGAACCCCCGCCATACGGAAGCTCCCAACACGGGACTGTGCCTCACGGGGACATAGCCAACGGATACTCCGTCCTCGGTGGATCAAACCATACTCTCACCCATGCTTCCCATAACGCCGTCGGCCCGTCGGTAACTACTGTCAAGCTAGAGACGTACATGTTACTTGTCCAAGACCAGAGCCATTATAGTTCCAGCGGTGGCGACAGGTTCCTGGGTTGCCGCTTTAAGAACCAGTCCTTACGGAGAGACACTAGGGCCAAGCATGAAGCATACGCCCTAGCTCCCTGATCCATGTTGCTAAAAAGCAAGTTTTACCATTAACATTGAAGTGGACCATTAAGTCAAGATTAACAGTTAAACATTGGTGACAGTAGCGGCGCTTAGCAAAGGTCTACCCAAATGCTATAACCCAGGGTAATCAAGGTATAGGATAAACAAAGCTAGGAATAACCTTAATAGGAACAATTTAGACACATGCATATGCAGTAATTATGGTAAAGGTGTGTTTAGGTAGCAAGGATTGTCCGTGCTGTACTTGCCTTCGTCCAACTGTTGCTGCTGCTGCTGCTGCTGCTGTTGGTCCTGTTCCTCGTAACCCTCGAACTCAAACGCGTGCGGCTCACCGACTGGACTCGTACATCAACACACAAGCATCCATACAAGCCAGTACATGCAAACAATATTAATCTATTAGAACAGTACACCAAACAGTAGAAACAGATCAAAAGAAGGCTTAAAAACTAATCTACGCTTCGCTACGAACACGTGAGCGCGAAAATCACTCAAATCGGAGCTAAAACGAAGAAGTTATGGCTTTTCTAAGGTTCAGGGACTTGCTGGCAAAGTTTTAAAAGTTCCAGGGGCTTATTTGCAAAAACTCAGGGGCTAAAACATAATTTTGTATAAAAACAGGAGGGTTTATTTGCAAATTAATCAAAACAGGACCTCGGGTACTATTTTTAAATAAGTCAGGGGGTTTTCTGTAAAAATCAGGACTTAATTGTAATTATTTTTGAATAGATTTGGACTGCGGGTTAAATTTGAAAAAGGACAGGGGTTCTTTTGCAAAACGGCTACAGCTGACTCAGTTGACCGGTATGGTCAACTTTGACCCCGAGGCTTGACTCGATCTGGGACGTCGGATTCGATTTGGACGGCCTAGATTAGATCGGGGAGAGGGGGGTGTCGCCGGCGGGGAAGAGCTGCGGCGGCGCTCGGTCGAAAACGGCGGCGCATCGCCGGCGAAGGGTGAACTCGGGCTACGGGGCACGGTTCACGCGGGTTTTGGGCGCTACAGAACCGGGGCGACGCGACGAGTTGAATGGGGGGGGTCCTTGTCGACGACGGAGCGGCGGAGATGGCTCACGACGAGCTACAACGGCGGCGGCGGTCGGGTGACGGCGACGAGGCCTCGGCAGAGCGGGAGGGAGGGCAAAGAGGGGCGTGGGAGCACTCTTACCACCACGCGAAGCTGCCCGGGCGGTTGTTGGCGACGGAGCGGCGCTAGACCGGCGGATCGACGGCGGCGATTTGGAAGCGGCGGCGGCGAGTCCGAGCTCGAGCGGCGGGGGATTGGCTGCGCAAAATTGGGGGTCAGGGGCGGCACGACCGGGGCCTTTATGGAGCGGCCGAGGGGAGAGTCCGGGGAGGGAAATCCTCGGCGTCCGCGCCGTAGCCGGGCCGGACTCCGGCGCCGAGTCCGGGACGAGCTCTGTCGCGAGGAAGGGGACGGGGCTGACACGGGGGGCCCGCGCGTCAGTCGGCAGAGAGGGGGGGCGAGGCGTTTCGGCGGGCCGGCTGGCTGGGCTGCGCAACAGGCCGGCTCTTGGGCCGCGAGGTGGGCCGAACGAAGCGAGGGGAGGCGGGCTGGCGCGGACGGAGCAGGCCGGGGAAGGAAGTGGGCCGCAGCTGGCTGGTGGGCTTGGCTGGAAGCGGAGCGCTGCGCTGGGCTGGGCCGGAAGCGGGGAGAGGGAGGCTGGGCCGCTGCTGAAAAAAAAAGAAAGAAGGACCGAAATCGGACGAGGAAAAATAGTTAAGGGAGGAAAAGTGGACTCGGGCCGCAGAAACTTTTCTAGAGCTCCAAACTAAGCGATTCAAATTCGAATTTAAACAGAATTTAAATTCCAACTGAACCACACACAAACAAAGCACAATGCTGACAGCATGAATGCAACAAAAATGTTTCTAACCTTATATTAAATTTTATTTCCCATAAATAATTTATTTTCCTTAGATAATTATGAGCATAAAATTAAATAAAAACAATTTAATTACTAAAATTTTAAAATAGGCATTTTTAGGGTGTTACAATTTACTTGAGTTATCTGCTCTGCATTTATTTCACGAGTAAGTGTAGAATGTCTAGTCCTGGTTATAGTTGTTGTAGTCTGGCTCTAGAAGTTCTCTCTTAATTCTTTATCTTAGATGGTTCCTCGTTTCTGCTCAATACTTGCGGTGAATTGTCACTGGGGTATTGACGGGATTGCTTGCTCTTTCTAGGAGAGTGAGTAGTTATTGTCTAGCGTAGGTATGGTACCTAGTCTAGATAGTAACCTTGGAATGTTTTTGAGTTGGCACGGAGGTGGTAGCCGTTAGGTGGTGACAGCCCTATACGCCCTTCGTATTCCATCACGCCTGGCTCTTATGGTAGGCTCCCCGTAAGATGATGGATGTTGGTGGCACCCCTTCTCATCCATTTCTGTGTGTCGCTGGCTCCGTTCCCGATGTTGAGATAATAGAACAAAGAAGAGAACCATAGATGCCATTCTTTATGCTAGCCATAACCTTTGCTAGAGATTTCTCAAGGCCAGTGGAAGTATATAGGAATCCTCTCCTGTCTCATTGTTCTCCCACTGGCTAGACCGCTCCTTGTGTGTGTCAACTGCATATCACTCCTATCCTATCCTTTACCCCCGCCTCATAAGTTGGTACTTTAATTAGTAGTTACATCCTTGTCAATAGTCGATACTCTTTGTCCAATGCTTCCCTGCGGAAATATAAATACGATACCTAGGAATACTCCCGGGTGAAATGCTACATTGATATCCGTGCGCTTGCGGATTTATATCTGTATCGTAAGAATACCAATGAACACTACTTGCACCATTAATGGGATTGGCAATCCTGATAGTGGACCGTAAGAGGTGTCAACAACCACCACATCGAGAAATACACACAGAGAAGGTCTAGTCCAAGGATTCCACATCAGAAGTGACTAGGCGAGATCACACGAATCACTGATGTCATCAAACTACAGCAAAGAAGCACAAACCGACCAAACCCAGCCGGTGGGAAGCAATCCTGAATGTCTAGAAGGAAGAGGCGATGCATTTAAGGGCAACTAGGCACATGGCGCAATTTGGCCGAAGGACCCACTTCGACTGAAGCCCCCCATATGCACAACCGCCTCACAACCCCCGTCAAGAGGCAATCCAAGTCGTAGGTGATGAGGTAGTGGGAAGATGGACGTTCGGCCGAGCTGGATGGTTTGGACCAACTGGTCGGGCACCACTCCCAAGTACAATGGCTAGTGCTCCACCCAACCGCCTCTGCCACCTATAAATGGAGGTGTCCATCCCCATTCCAAGACACACCAATCTTTAGTAGAGTTTGGATAGTTTAGTTGGAAGTTAGAGTTGAGTGGAGCTTTGCCTCCGGATTCAGGAGTCGTCTTCAAAAGCTCCGGTATAAGCTCTTGTATCTTTTACTTTTCCTTTTGTAAAACTTTGAGTTATCAATATATTATTTTTATTATATCTTCGAGTCATTTATTCTACATCTACTTTATTCTAGTTGCATTATTTCATGTTTAGAGTATAGTAGTTGTGGTGTTAGTTCTTTTAATTCTTGCTTGAGTCTTTGTCTTAGTTGGTCTCTTCGATCCTGCTCATTGCTTGATGTAAAATGTCAACTAGATATTGACGGGGTTGCTTACTCTTTCTAGGGGAGTAAGTAGATCCCTGTTAGTGTCGACATGGTGTCTAGACTTGAGGGTGAGCTTAAAATGCACCCAATATAATGGAATGTGTGGTAGCTGCTAGGTAGTGACAGTCTTATCGGCCTACATAGGACCTACCCCTGGTTGACTGACGGTTCCCCTTCTCATCCCTTTCTGCAAACTTACTGGTGGGCATGTTCCGATGTTGAGACAATATAGTTAGACTTAACCTCTAAGCGATGTTCCACAACTGTTGTATCTCTTTTCCCGAGTGACCCAAATAGATAAAGTGCCTAGCAATCTTATCTCATCTCGTTGTTCTCCCAAGTAGATAGTCCTTTCTCTTACCTTACCTGAGTTATCCTTGAGCTGAGTGTCATAGTCTTCGACTCCTATGATTACCTTTTACCCCCGACTTGATGGTAGTATATTCCTACGTGACATTATTCGAATACTTATTTACGAGTCTGTTGCTATAGTGCTTTCCATGAGAAATATAAATTACAATACTTTATAATACTCTCAGGTGAAATGCTTCAACATGAATTCCACCAGCATAATATTTATATATTTTATCGAGCCATAAGAAAAACCAACAAAATACTCCTCACACTGTTACCAGGACCACAAATCCTGATAGTAGCCATAAGAAGTGTCAATACATCCTACAAAAGGAAGTATAAATTGCACTTGGTTGTACAATAAAATGGACCAGGATTATGTACAAGTACGTGACAATTAGTGACGATACTTATAGGCAGCACATGAATAGGATCTTGCCGTCAAGGGCATCCTGTTGGTACAACTCATGTAGACACGCAAATTCAATCCACATTATGGTGTATGGTTCTTTGTCCTTCTTGCCGAAATGTTTGATTGCGTATCTCGCTCCAAACATTTCGCCGGATTGAGATTTGTAGCTTAGGTATATGAGAGGGGCGAACTAGGTCATTCCCAAACTCAAACTTCCAGCTTCATGGGGCGATTGGCAAATCCATGGTATCATCATACTGCAGTCAAAGAAGATCTTCTGTCATGAGATTAGATGATGTGTAGAAATGTGCCTTAATTGCTGCCTCTCTTTTCTGCAACGGATTGTTTGTGCACTTCCTCATTAAAGGAATGCGGCGTCCTTTTGGACATGGTTCGCTCAAAGTCTGTAGGCGAATGTTTGTTAGCCCCCCCCCCCAACCCCAAGCGGGGAGCAGCACGCAGGCAAGCACCACTACAGGGGCTTGAGCCGCCCACGTGTGGCTGGTGAGCACAGCCAGCCGGGGGCAGTGCACCCATGCTCGGTCGATGCGAGGAGGTAAGGGATGAAATAGGGAGAAAATAAAAAATATAGATTAAGTCACTGGTAGATAGGACTCGCAAGTCGGATCTGGTGGCACACCTCTTCCCAATATACTAAAACATTATTTTCTCAATCCCCTTTAACTAGTTATAGGGGAATAGGTTTTCTCAATCTGTTTGAGTTGCTTAGGTTTTTTCATGCCTATGCCCAGCCTTTATTAATTTCTATGTAATGCAACCATCTTACATGTATGCATGCCCTACAGTATGTGACACGTATGTCGCTAAAATTTGTTTTGTGTACGATGTGAGCTTTAGTATATATGTTAATAAGATATAATTCCATTACCGCCGGAAGAAAAACATTAACTTCAGTTCTAGATCGTCGTCCAAGTTCCCGCTGAAAGTTAGGCGCGCACTAACTTGTGGTGTGGCCGTGTGGAACGGTCTAGCTAGCCTGGTGAGCATGTGTTAGGTACTTAGGTGTGTATTTAGCATTAGCACGTACAGATATATATCCTGTGCAATGGTCGTTTAGTTTGGCATGTTCACAGCATACACATATACGACCCACGAGTAAACGTAGAGTTTCAAGAAGGTGTTCTCTACATTATACATTTCAGCTTAACATGCCAACTCTTCACGCAACATTAACCGACTAACAAGTTAGTACTAACGACCTGCCGACTTTGTCTATAGAACGTGTCCTACAATCCAATGCAGTTGATCACTAGTTCAACGCTGCTCCTGAGCTAGCTTCTATATAACCGGTCTCACACCCTGCCCCAGTACTACACACCAGCGCAATACATTAATTTCTAGCTGCCTTCGTACACACAGACAACAAAAGCCAGATAGTGTGTAGCATATTAGCATGGCCTCCTGCCCCGGCAACAAGGCTCTGATCACTGCGGCACTAATGCTGCTCGCCGTGGTAGCCACGACGGACTGCATCTCCGGCGTGATGGCTGCCCGGCAGCCATCCTCCGGCGGCGGCTTCGGCGAGGAGGCCATGAAGGCGAGGCATGAGAAGTGGATGGCGGAGCACGGTCGCACCTACAAGGATGAGGCCGAGAAGGCCAGGCGCTACCAGGTATTCAAGGCCAACGCTGAGTTCATTGACAGGTCCAACGCAGGCGGCAAGAAGTACCATCTGGCCACCAACGAGTTCACCGACATGACCCGCGACGAGTTCGTGGCCAAGTACACCGGCTTGAAGCCCCTGCCGTCAACAGGGGCCAAGAAACTGTCTGGATTCAAGTACGAGAATTTCACTCTGTCTGACGACCAACAGGCCGTTGACTGGAGGCAGCAAGGCGCTGTCACCGGAGTCAAGAACCAAGGCCGCTGTGGTAAGTACGCAGTCGATGAATTGACTATTAATTGGCTGTCTCAGTCAAAATCTTTCTCTACATTTTGACTGTTTGCATGTGCGGCAACAAACATTTTTCTGTTTATATACACCAGGTTGTTGCTGGGCGTTCTCTTCGGTCGCCGCCGTGGAGGGGATCCACAGCATCACATCAGGGCAGCTGGTGTCGCTGTCGGAGCAGCAGCTTCTCGACTGCGACAACGGCAACGGCAACAATGGCTGCCAAGGCGGCAACATGGACAGGGGCTTCCAATACACCATGAACGCCGGCGGCCTCGCCACCGAGGATTCATACCCGTACACCGGCAGCCAGGTCATGTGCCAATCTTTCCAGCCTGCCGTAACGATCAGCAACTACCAAGGTGTTCCTGGCGGCGACGAGGCGGCGCTCGCCGCCAGTGGCGGAGCCACCAATCTGGCGAGCCTAGGCGGCCGCCAGACCTCCCCGCCGACGAACCCCCTACCCCTACCCCCACGCGCGACTCCCGCGGCAACGTTTGCCATGGCTGCTGGCCTACGTCTTTTGGTTGGAGGAGCCGTCGGGAGGTAGAAGAAGATAACGGTTCGTTAGAATTAGACTGTGCAGGCTTTGGGCCTTTAGACAATCGGCCCATCATCTGTCACTTTATAATAGCTCACAGCCCACCTAACACTAGTAACACACCACACCCGATCGGTTCAGGGATATCAATTGACAATCGTCGAAGGCGCCGTCGCTGCCTCGCTGGTTCCTCGGAGGTTCGCCACACGTAAATTTTAATCCTGGCTCCGCCACTGCTCGCCGCGGCCGTCGCCGACCAGCCGGTGTCCGTCGGCCTCGACGGCAGCAGCTTGCGGTTCAAGTCATACGGCGGCGGCGTGTTCACCGGGGACGTGTGCGGCACACAAATTACCCATGCGGTGACGGCGGTGGGGTACGGTGTGGAGCAGGACGGGACCCCGTACTGTGGCTGCTCAAGAACTCGTGGGGGACGAGCTGGGGCGAGGCTGGGTATATGAAGCTGCAGAGGGGCACCGGCGCATGTGCTATAGCCAACGACGCCTGGTACCCGAATGCATGAACGCGAATCTGGAAAATAACGACAGGATAATACTATACAAATGATGAAGACATCGTCATAAGGTAGACTATATACAAGAATAAAGATAGCGTGCAAAAACCGCAGGCCTAAATTAGAATTGTTTGTTACTCAATACTGTACTAAATGAGTATGGATTTATGTGACTTCAGTGAAATTCCTGCAACTTCAGTAGCAGTATATTTGCATGTAACATATTGCAAGATTGTAATACACGAATCCAAGCAAGCAGTGCGAGAGCTGGACAATACTTAATGTTTTACAAAATTACCCCATCATCTTTCTCTTTGCGTGATATACATAACAGTCTCCCTCCTCCTCCTCACTATGTATTATTCCATCCATCCTAAAAAGAATAATGTCTTAGAGTTTTTCAGATAGATTATACGTGGATAAAATAGATGCATGTACCCTTTGTGTTTTTTTTTTGCAAAAAATGAAAATAATTCATTTACATTCAATGCATGCATGAGAATTATTTCCATTTAATTATTCTTTATGGGACAAATTTTAAGTTAAATGTTGAATTGTATATCATAGATGATGATCGAGGTTTGATGGCATGTAGGATTGTGAAGTTTGAGGTGTTGGGGCTTGACGCGATTAATTGTTCAAGGGCGTTGGTTCGCATAGTTTGTGAGGCACCAAAGAGGAGGCATCGGCGTAGTTTGTAAAATAGCTTTACTTTGAATGAATGATCTTTGCATATTTAGCTAAATGTTTGAACATTACATTTTTTTTTGTTATGTGGTTGAATCTACTTATGAAGCAATAGCTCGCATGTTCACCATGAATTAGAAAATCCTCCATTAAAGCTAACTTATTAATGACTATTGTATACCGTGGACTTGCTAAATAATATATAACTCAAATCTGGTCTTTGTTCGTTTTGGGCTTATAGGTTATGAACACAACTATAAGAAACCCTGCACTACTAGAGGGACCCTCATATTTATCGGCTCATACGTGCCGACCCAACGTGAACTAGTGCGTTAAGTGCATTCGCTCTAGTGGCTTCAGCGGATGAACACGACACCTATATGCTAAATAATCACTACCAGAATGATAAACATCTGCACCGGGTGGGAAATGCCTTTAGCACCGGGTTTCCCACCCGGTGCAACTAATCCGAGGCTAAAGGGGTACCCCTTTAGCACCGGGTTGAATAACCGGTGCTAAAGGTCCCTTTAGCACCGGGTGCAGCCACGACCCGGTGCTAAAGGGCCTGCCTTTAGCACCGGTTGCTGTCTGCAACCGGTGCTAAAGGCCCCGGATTTCTTTTTTTTTTTTGCTTTTTTCAGTAGGCATGCATGCACGTCTATATACGTGTATATACGTATATATTCTAATACGTGTATTCTAATGCGAATTCGGCCGATTCTATATTCATATTAGCTGACATTTCATCAAAATAGAAGACATATATATTACAAAAGTAGATATTCATGCATGTCAACTCGAGTTATATATATTTAAACTGTATTTTCTACTTAATTAAGATTGACGACTAGCTTGTTGGACTGTCCGGCACGTCCTCCAGTACTGGCGAGTGGAATTCTCCTCGGGGATTGACGACCTCGTCCCAGATCCATCCGACGAGCTGTTCTGCAATTGCGTCAATTCTTTCTAGCTCTAGGGACTCTTCCTTTAGGTTGAACATCTATAATTTACAAATAATTGAAAGATATTTAATCCGCCGAGTCGGAGACAATAATTGTGCACTTAATAATAATGGAAATGTGTTTATTATTACGTACCAAAATATCGTGCTGTGTAAGCTTTTTGTGTCCCCAATTCCACATGTAATCGCAAACATAGTATGCACATAAATTATTTCCCTTCCCCTGTTTGGCACACTGTCGACCAAAAGAAATTAAGTAAAATTCATATAATATATTAGCTGAGGCCTACATGTACAAATTACTTGCTTACCGGAAAGCCAATGTTCCATTTTAGTGTTTCATGTTGAATACCTGGGTGTTCTTGACGAAATTGATTCCAGGCCCTGCGAACAAAAAAATTGAGTTAAGTCATTGCGAGTGTAAGGGGTGAATTAAGTAGGGGAAAATATACATCACCTTGTCATCATGTTCATGATGTTCTGTAGTTTTTCTTTTGCAGTGTGCAATGAATCAAAGACGTTCACGACACCCCGGTCAGGACACAATATTATTAGGAACCAGTGGAATCTGTATACATGTATACATTATAATCAGAAATGAAATAGTACACAGACAGTATAAGAAGAAGCCTGTGTATATACTCACTCGATGTTGTACGGGATTAGTATGGAGTCGCAGTAATTTTGTTTCTTAATATACTTGTATAGGTTTCCATATGTTTCCTCAGGATTCATCAATATCATTTGTTCACTTATCCTTCGAGGATCCACGAAACCAACGTCATATATCGCGGATCTCCGACATTTTTGAATCTCCATTCTGCATATGTTAAGCAATAAATAAAGCCCGCGTCAGCATAGATTGGAATTATTGTTTTCAAACTGTGAATTATAAGCAACAACAAAGTACTTACAGTGTCCAACAGGTGATCAAATCCACGTCCATGGCGTCGCGGTGGTACAGCTCATATATATCCTTAAACCTCAGTCAGACCCAATCCTCATCACCATTGTAGAAATCATGGTCCTTCACGCCTACTTTGATCATGCGCCGTTTATTCCTTCTTGATTCTTCCAAGTACCACTCATGGAATCGGCGCATCTTCATCTGTAGCTTGCTCTCCATTTCAGGAGGGACCATAGGCTCGCCAAGCCTAAACGGCCAGTTCAACGTTGTGTTTACAGGCACCTCTTCTTCCCCCAGGACTTGCGCTCTGGTTAGTCCAGTCTCGGACATTACTCGTTGCACGTTAATCTCGTACAGAGATGGCAATGGACCCAAGGGCCGCTGAGGTTGCTCGCCGAGCTGAGGAACCTTTTTGGATGGGCCCGCCTCCTTATCTGCAGCCTTCCGCTTCCGGCGAGATTTCAGTAATGAGCGGTTATAGTCTGTTACTATTACTTCCTTCTGTTGACCCTTGCTCAAATTACCGAGGAATGACTTGACGACGGTGGGATCAAGCTTCGGCTCCGGCTCAGGTTTTTTCCTCCACTCGGCCATTTGCCTCTTTGTGTCTGCTTTGACCGAGGCTTCGAGCTCCTCTAGAGTCTTCTCACCAGCTCTTTTCTCTGGTGCGGGCTTCTCTCTGGTTTTCCGCGCCTTCTTCGCTGGTGGAGTGGGGGCAGAGGCTTTAGTGCGGTGTCCCCTCTTTGGCGGAGGGGGCAGAGACCTCCGCGGCGGAGGAGACGGAGACCTCTTCGGCAGAGGAGATGGGCTTGCATCAGGAGCTCCCGGAGAATCGTCATGATCCGGTGGATCTCTTGGAGACGGTGGAGGTGACGGAGGCTTGTTGGTAGCCGCAGGTGTACCGGATATGACGACATCTGCCTGGCTCCATAGAATGATGCAGTGAGAACACTGACCGAGTTTTGTTTCTCCGTCACTTCCGGGGATGTCAAGTTCCAAGTCTTCCCAGTTGGTGACGACTTGCTCCACCTCAACAGGTACGTAACCATGTGGAATGTCATTGCAGTGCCATTTTTGTCCTTCTTCCACACGTTTGGTCATACCGTATGCGACCTGATAATTTAGTAGTCACAAAGAAAGTTAGTAAATGAATGGTATTTACGGTGAAATGTATGCAGTACGAACTAAGGTCGCATACGTACCACCACAGCTAAGTTCTTCTACGTGACGACAAGCTCGCACGCGGTCCGTTGAGTTATTTCATCCACGGTGTAACGGACCGCTTCGGCGGCCTGTGTGGAAGCGTGACTGCTTTGATATTGTTGTGGAGGGCTAATAAGGGCCGCATCTTGGAGAGGTGCATGCTCTGTGGAACCGGTCCCGCCTGCGGCTTGTTGGAGAGGTGCATGCTCTGTGGAACCGGTCCCGCCTGTGGCTTGTTGTATCTGCAGCCATGCTACCATCATCTGTCGCTCCATCTCTGACTCCATTTCTTGGAGCTTTGAGCCCTGGGCGGCAACCGTTTGCTCTAGGTCCCTCACCCTCTGCTCATATGCGGCCTTCTTCCTCGAACGACTCCTATAGGTGGCGGCGTGCTCTTGGAAACCTTTCTTCCATGAGATGCTTGTGCCTACGCCGCGCGTCCGTCCAGGATGCTCCTTATTCCCTAAGGCATAGGTTAGCTCATCTCTGTCTCTATCAGCAACAAATTCTCCCCTCTCAGATGCCCTGAGGATATCGAGGAGACGCTGAGCTAGTTCTCGCAAGTCCTCGGGAAAAACTAAGGAGCCGTCGATTGGGCTTAGGGTGCCTCCATGACCATAGTACCAATGCTTGGTCCTTGTGGGCCAGTCATGTGTCGCTGGAGTGATGCCTCTAGCATATAGATCTTCTTCCATCTTCTCCCATTTAGCGATGCTTGCCTTGTAACCTCCCGAACCCATCTTATCAGAGTACTTCTTATTTGCGGCGTTTCCAGCGTTTCTAGCGCTAGCCGTTGCACCCTCTTCGGAGGTTTTGTACTCAAGGAGTGCTTCCCACTCGTCATCAGTGATCTTCTTATACTTCTCAGGATCCGGGGCCTCTCCGGTTTTGAGAAAATGCGAGTACAACTTCTTCTTGAAATCCTAAAACAGAACTGCCATCTTCTTCATTGTCTAATCCCTCAGTTCTGCTTCATGAGTGCTAGGCCAATCGAATATTGCCTTTAATTCCCTCCATAGCATCTCCTTCTCTGTATCGGGGAGCACGTACTCCTCAGTGGGGTCCGTGGACTTCCATTTTCTGATACTAATGGGCACATTGTCCCGTACAATTACCCCGCACTAAGATACAAATTTCTTGGCCACTTTTGGGGGCTCAACTGGCTCCCCGTCATCCTCCACTCGGGTGATGTGTAACTTGACATCCTTCAGCTTCTTCGTGGTCGATCGTTTTGATTTCTTAGCTCGACTTGTAGAAGCAGAGGCGGCCTACACAAATTACATATATACGAGATGATATAGAGATGGTATACATAATTGACATGTACAGTATAAATTTATGTTATCTATATACACACCTGACTAGACGAGGGCTCGTTACCGGCCCCTTCAATAGTGCTGCCCTGGACACGTTCGCCCTGGACATTGGCGGCCCCTTCAACATTTTCGGCCCCTTCAACATTTTCGTCCCTTCCAATGATCCCCAACACATCATCCATGGACATTGGTTGGGTTACAATATTGAAAAGTTGATTCACAAAGAACGTGTCGTTGTCCTCTTGCATGGGTGGGGACAGGGGTGTTGTTGTCCTCTTGCATGGGTGGGACGGGGTTGTTGTTGTCCGCCATCTATAGAATTAAAAATAATTGATAAGAAATATATACAAAGCATACATATTCCCAATATTTCTAACATTTTCGCTAAGGGGGTCGGTGCGTGAAAAACGGATTCGCCAAGGGGTTCAGGTGCGCAGTGTGAATTGATTCGCTAAGGGTTCGGGTACGTGACGCGAACGGGTTCGCTAATGGGGTCGGTGCGCGAAAAACGGATTCGCTAAGGGGTTCGGGTGCGCGGTGGGTTCGGGTACGCCATAGAATTTCCGATAATACATTTAAATGAAGCACATATATTTCTAATATACATAGAATTAAAAATAATTGATAAGAAATATATACATTTAAATGAAGCACATATATTTCTAATATACATAGAATTTCCAATATACATTTAAATGAAGCATTTTCCAATATACATTTCAAACATATAACATTTCCAATATACATTTCAATGTAAATATCTCCAATACATTTAAATGAAGCATTTTCCAATATACATTTCAAACATATAACATTTCCAATATACATTTAAATGAAGCACATATATTTCTAATATACATAGAATTAAAAATAGATTTTAATTTCATCTCATAGATTTTAATTTTATCACAACCAAAGACACCGAATTTTGTGAATAGTTGCATTTGCAAAGTTATTTCTTTGATGACCGGAAAGTATGAATTTCAATGAAGTTTTGAGCCCTAGTACTAGATCCAGCAAGATCGCCTTTTTAATTCCTTTCAGTGTTGGCAATGATAAGTTGGGTCTGACCAAGAAAATACACCAGTGTCTTGAGGCGGTCGTTGCATTTATCTGATACTGTCAACGTAGAACAAATATAGCGTACAAGGAAATGCATATATGCATCAGGGATTCAAGACTTTGGGATTGATGACACGATTTCAACTACTAGTTTTACTCTCTCTTCACATAGCCAAAATACTCAAATGCATTTTTTATTATTATTCGTGCGGCGAACTCAAATAAGGAAACAAAAAATGAGGAAACAAAAAAAATCCTTGAGCTGTCCATATCTTCTTTGTTTCTCGGTTTGAGATACTCATAGGATGCATCTGACCATGGAGCCAGATAACAGAACTTAAGAAAAACCAGCTAATGAACCTTTGACTCAGTTTGTTGATCCGCCATTGTCAAGGCATCATCTCGCAATGCATATAATTGTTGGCAATTTGAGCACAATTGAGCCATGCATATCAGATGTAGAATCATATGTCGGCAAGGGAACACATAAATTTCATACTAGTATTAGGTATAAAACCCAAAGCAATCCCAATCCTACAGATTAAAGTTTCCCTGTTCCATGCAAAATAACCTTTCCCAACCCATGAACTCACTTCAACTAGCGTAGCGCGGGGACGACAGGCGCGGGGACGACGACGGCGGCGGGAACGACGGGCGGCGGCGGCGTGGGTGCGGGGACCACGGGTGGCGGCGGCGTGGGCGAGGGGACGACGGGCGCGGGGACGACGACGGCGGCGGGGACCACGGGTGACCACGGCCGGGCGGCGGGGACGACGGGTGCGGGGACGACGACGGCGGGGGGGACGACGGGCGACGGTGGCTGAGGAGACCAGGCGGCGGTTTCTGTGGCGTCGATCTGTGAGATGAGGGCGAAGTGAGGGAGGGGAGAGAAGTCCCCGGCCTATGTAGGTCCGGGGCATTCAGCACCGGGTGCAGCCACGACCCGGTGCTAAAGGCCCTTTAGCACCGGGTCTGTACAGCACCCGGTGCTAAAGGCCCCCTCTTTAGCACCGGGTCTTCCCACCACCCGGTGCTAAAGGCCCCCCCTTTAGCACCGGGTCTTCCCACCACCCGGTGCTAAAAGCCCTTTAGCACCGGGTCTTCTACACCCGGTGCTAAAGGCCGTAACTGTGCGCCAGACGAAAATTGGTGGGGGCCTTTAGCACCGGGTGCAGCCACGACCCGGTGCTAAAGGCCCTTTAGCACCGGGTCTGTACAGCACCCGGTGCTAAAGGCCCCCCCTTTAGCACCGGGCCTTCCCACCACCCGGTGCTAAAGGCCCTTTAGCACCGGGTCTTCTACACCCGGTGCTAAAGGCCGTAACTGGCGCCAAACGAAAATTGGGGGCCTTTAGCACCGGATTTTAGATCAACCCGGTGCTAAAGGCCCCAAATTTTTTTGGCGCCAGTTTCCAAACCGGCCTTTGGCACTGGTGGCTACTATCTGGGAATCTTATACATATAGTTTTTAATATATAGTTATTAATACTTGTTTTAATTCAGTTATTAATATCTATTAAAAATATATATTAAATAAGAAAATCTTATAAATTACTAGAAAATCATATAAATTACTAGAAAATCTTATAAATTACTAGAAAATCTTATAAATTAATAGAAAATCTTATAAATTAATAGAAAATCTTATAAATTAATAGAAAATCTTGTAAATTACTAGAAAATCAATATAAAATGCTAGAAAAACTTATAAATTACTAGAAAATCTTATAAATTAATAGAAAATCTTATAAATAAATAGAAAATCTTATAAATTAATAGAAAATCTTATAAATTAATAGAAAATCTTATAAATTACTAGAAAATCTTACAAATTACTAGAAAATCTTATAAATTACTAGAAAATCAATATAAAATGCTAGAAAATATTATAAATTAATAGAAAATCCTATAAATTAATAGAAAGTCTTATAAATTACTAGAAAATCTTATAAATTACTAGAAAATCAATATAAAATGATAGAAAATCTTATAAATTACTAGAAAATCTTATAAATTACTTGAAAATCTTATAAATTACTAGAAAATCTTATAAATTACTAGAAAATCAATATAAAATGCTAGAAAATCTTATAAATTAATAGAAAATCTTATAAATTAATAGAAAGTCTTATAAGTTACTAGAAAATCTTATAAATTACTAGAAAATCTTATAAATTACTAGAAAATCTTATAAATTACTAAAAAATCTTATAAATTACTAGAAAATCAATATATAGTCATTACAAATTGGGTGGAACATAGTGCAATTAAATTACATGGCATCATCGTTTACTCGGACACTAATAAACTTCCTCTTTACAAATGTTCCTTGATTGTGATCACGCCGTAGATACGGTGTCTCCTCCGCCGCTAACAGGATGCTTGGGTCATCAGCCACTGAGAATGGAGGCCGGCCATCGAGCATATCATAATCTTCATCCGTCTTGTCCTCAACTCCTACGATTTTTCTCTTTCCAGGAAGAACTATATGACGCTTTGGCTCGTCTTGTGATGGGTCCAATTGCTTACCCCCACCTTTCTTATCCGCCCCTTTCTTCGGTCTGCTAGCCATGTCCTTCACATAAAAAACTTGTGTGACAGCTTTGGCCAGGACGAATGGTTCGTCTAGAAAGCCAATCTTGGTTAGGTCCACTAACGTCATTCCATAGTCCGCTTCAACTTTAACACCTCCTCCAGTCAGCTTCACCCATTGGCACTTGAACAGTGGGATCTTCAAAGGTCCGTACTCTAGTTCTCATATCTCCTCTATGATTCCATAGTCTGAGTTTGTATTGCCATTGGTGTCTGTCGCGTCGATCCGGACACCACTGTTTTGGTTGGTGCTTTTCTTGTCCTGGGCTCTTGTGTAAAATGTATACCCATTGATGTCGTATCCTTGGAATGTCAAGATCGTGCTCGATGGACCTCTAGCTACAAAAGCTAGCTGCGCATCAATGCCCTCGACACCCATAAGACGTCTTCGCAACCAATCGGCGAAAGTACTATTGTGCAGACGCTGAATGAAGGCCGCAGACTTTGTTGAGTTTTCGTCCCTGAGAATCTGCATGTGCTCCTCGATGTACGGAGCAACTAAGGTTGATTGTTGCAAAACTGTGAGGTGCGCTTTACAAAATGTCTCAACGTCCTTGATCACCATCGATCTTCTCCCTAGTGTGCCCTTTCCACTAAGTCTCCCCTCGTGATGTGATTCGGGCACACCAATCGGCATAAGATCGTCGACAAAGTCAACACAGAATTCAATGACCTCTTCTGTTTCGTTCCCTTAGCAATGCATCCTTCTGGACGAGAACGATTACGGACATACTTCTTTAGGACAGCGAAGAACCTCTCAAATGGGAACATGTTGTGTATAAATACTGGGCCCAATATACGAATCTCTTTGACGAGGTGAACCAATAGATGTGTCATGATATTGAAGAAGGATGGTGGAAATATCATCTCAAAGCTGACAAGACATTGCACCATGTCGTTCTGTAGCTGATCTAAATGGTCTGGATTGATCACCTTCTGAGAAATTGCATTGAGGAATGCACATAACTTCACAATGGCTTTCCGCGCGTTAACTGGTAGCACACCCCTGAGTATGACGGGAAGCGGCTATGTCATCAACACATGGCAGTCGTGAGACTTCAGGTTTGTGAACTTCTTCTCTTTCATATTTATTATTCCCTTAATATTGGAGGAGTAGCCAGACGAAACCTTGATACTGTTCAAGCATTCAAACATGCTTGCCTTCTCTTCTTTGCTGAGAGTGAAGCTGGCAGGACGCAAGTACTGGCGTCCTTTGTCTCTCTTTTCTGGATGTAGATCAGTCCGTTGCTTCAATCGTTTCAGATCCTGACGTGCTTCCAGTGTATCTTTTGGCTTCCCATAAGTACCCAGGAAGCTTATCAAGTTCACGCAAAGATTCTTCGTCAGATGCATCACATCAATCGCGTTACGGACCTCTAAACGTTGCCAATAAGGTAGCTCCCAAAAGATAGACTTCTTCTTTCACATCGCGGCACGACCATCCTCGCCCGTCGGAGCAGCCTGGCTTCCGTCTCCCTTGCCAAACACCACGTGTAGGTCCTTCACCATATCAAATAGCTCTTCTCCACTCCGGTGTCTCAGCTTTGTACGGCGGTCAGCATTCCCGCCAAAATGCGCACATTTCTTTCGTAGCTCATGCTTCGCTGGAAGGAATCGACGGTGACCCATGTACACAACTTTACGACAATGTTTCAAATACATGCTTTCGGTTTCCTCTAAACAGTGAGTGCATGCTTTATATCCTTTGTTTGATTGTCCTGATAGGTTACTTAGTGCAGGCCAGTCGTTGATGCTTATGAAAAGCAGTGCTCGAAGGTCAAACTGCTCCTGCTTGTCCTCATCCCACATGCTAACACCTTCATTCTTCCACAGCTGCAAAAGTTCGTCAACCAATGGTCTTAGGTACACATCAATGTCGTTGCCAGGTTGCTTTGGGCCTTCGATGAGCACTGGCATCATAATGAACTTCCGCTTCATGCAGAGCCAGGGGGGTAGGTTGTAGATACAAACAGTCACGGGCCAAGTGCTATGACTACAGCTCATTTCACCAAAAGGGTTCATGCCATCGGTACTTAAACCAAGCCTAACATTCCTCGCATCAGCATCAAACTCTGGGAATGCTATGTCGATGTTCCTCCACTGGGATCCATCGGCGGGGTGTCTCAACATGCCATCCTGCTTACGTTCTTCTTTGTGCCAGCGCATCAGTTTGGCATGGTCTTTGTTCCTGAACAAACGCTTCAGACGAGGTATCAGAGGGAAATATCACATCACCTTCGCAGGGATTTTTTTCTTAGAACGCTCTCCCCCAACATCACCAGGGTCATCCCGCCTGATCTTGTATCGTGCGCAGGTGCAAACCGGACAACGATCCAAGTGTTCGTACTATCCGCGATAGAGGATACAGTCATTAGGACACGCATGTATCTTCTGCACCTCCAAACCGAGAGGGCAAACAACACATTTTGCTTGATACGTCATCGATGGCAATTTGTTACCCTCTGGAAGAATCTTCTTTATGAGTTTCAGTAGCTCCTCGAAACCCTTATCAGTAACACCATTTGCTGCCTTCCACTGCAGAAGTTCAAGTGTGCTACCCAACTTCTTTAGCCCCTCTTTGCAATCTGGGTACAGGTCAGTCTTGTGGTCCTGCAACATGCGCTGTATCTTTTTCAGTTCCTTATCATTGCCGCAGTCTTTCTCGGCATCACGCAACATTTGCCCGAGTCCATCAGTAGGTTCATTTTCCTGAGCAACATCTTCCTGAGCATCGCCTACCTGAGCAACATCTTCCTCATCGGCATCACTCATTGCAGCATATGCAAAGGAAACGTAGTATTGAGCCAATAACGGAATGTCGTCATCGGCCTCGTCTTCTTCATCTTCATCCATTAGAATTCCTCTTTCACCGTGCTTCGTCCAAACAGAATAATTCCTCATGAAACCGTGCCTCATCAAATGCACCTGAAGACAACCTCTTTGTTTGTACGATTGTATACTTTTACAATGGGTGCATGGGCAGAACAAGAAACCGGACGACGTCCTGTTAGCCTCGGCGGCATCGAGAAACGTCCTAAGGCCATCACGGAACGCCTGAGCGTGGGGGTCCCCGTACATCCATTGTCTATTCATCTGCATTATTAACCAATAACAAATATACAATACAATTTAAAGATAAAAAAATTTAATATATAAATAAATACAAATTATAATATATATTCCATTATATAAATAAATTTCTAAAACTACATTACTATATTCATTAAATATAACATTACTATAAGCCTTATAAGATTTATAAGATTTATAAGATTTTCTATTAATTTATAAGATTTTCTAGCATTTTATATTGATTTTCTAGTAATTTATAAGATTTTCTATTAATTTATAAGATTTTCTAGCATTTTATATTGATTTTCTAGTAATTTATAAGATTTTCTAGTAATTTATAAGATTTTCTAGTAATTTATAAGATTTTCTATTAATTTATAAGATTTTCTAGTATTTTATATTGATTTTCTAGTAATTTCTAAAACTACATTACTATAAGCCTTATAACTATTCACAAGTCATACAAAACAAAATACTAACTAGCTTGCCTTCTCTCTCCATTTAAAACACAACATGAACACTCTCTCCACCATGAACTCAAGCTCTCTCCTCTCTCTCCTCCAAGAACACAAGCTCTCTCTAGCTAGCTTTACTTTGATTCACAAATCCCTCTATTTTTAAATCATAGAAGGATTACAAGCTAAATAAAACATTAGAGAATGAAAGAGTACCTTGTAGTGCTCCTTAGATGAGTACAATCTTCACAAATTTTGAAAAAAAATTTGGGCAGCACCTCCCCTCCCACGGCCGAGCAGCATGAACACAGCGCCTAAGTGTTCAGCTGGCTCTGCCGGGGGAGGAAGAAGCCCCTATATTCAAAAGACATTAGCACCGGGTCGTGGCAAGACCCGGTGCTAATGCGCACCCTTTAGCACCGGGTGCAGCCAGCAACCGGTGCGAAATGGCCTCGGCACATTAGCACCGGTTGCTGGCTGCACCCGGTGCTAAAGGGGGCGCATTAGCACCGGGTCGTGGCACGACCCGGTGCTAATGTCTTCGCCCTGACACCCCGCAGCGCCGCCCCCGCTCCTAGCCGTTGGACCCGGTGCTGTCAGCACCGGGTCCAAAAATGGCCGAGGCGGAGGAGACGGGCGGATGTGAAGCATTCTGGTAGTGAATTGTACAGCTGCTTATCCATCTGTAAGTTTAAACAAACGTATTAGTCTAATTTTAAACCGATCAAAATAGATTTATATTTCTGCCAATGCAAAATTGGATGGAAACATTTCTATGTTTTGTTCTGTCGGCATAATATTCCACCAATTAGATAATTGAAGTCAAATGTCATCAACACGCGTGAAGTATGTTGATGTGCCTGCCAATGTTTGTTCTCTTCTCCAATACAGGGGTGTACGTGAAATCGAGACTGGAAGTTGAAGCGCTTCATCTAACTAAAGGCCCGTGTCGTATAGTTATTTGCGCAGTGCGTTCGGGAGGTACGAAAACTGCAACATCAACAAGGACCATGACTCTGAGAGGAAGATGTTGGGACATGTAGTGTAAAGCTTATGTACTGTATGTAATGTAAAACGTATGTATATATTGTCATGTGCTCCCAGTTTGCTTTGATTCCTATATTACAAGCTTATAATGTCACATGCGTATATCGAGTAATAAACTTGGAGAAATTCGACTAAATTGACATAAATTCTACTACACCTCTTAGTGAGGTCTACTGTGTGCATGCTTTATTCTTATTTCATGCTACTATATATATGCATGCCTTGGTGTGTATAGAATTTGTTATTTAGTTTGAAGATGCAGATGGGTACCATGCATCGGTCCCAATACCGCATGCGCCGGTGCCCCTCTCCAGTTTCATATATCCAGCCTCGCCCCAGGTCGTCCCCCACGAGTTCTTGATTAGCCAGTTTGGGGTCCCATCCTGCGCCACACCGTACCCCACCACGGTGACGGCATGGTTCAAGTTCGTGCCGCAGTTGTCCGCGGTGAACACGCCGCCAGCGTATGACTGGAAGTTGCTGCCGTCGACGCTCACAGAGACCGGCTGGTTGGCGACCGCGGCGGCCAGTGCCGTCTCGTCGCCGCTGGGCACGTTCTGGAAGCCGCCGATGGTGACGGCTGGCTGGACGGATTGGCACATGTCCTGGACGCCGTTGTTGTACGGGTAGCTGTCCTCGGTGGCGAGGCCGCCGGCGTCGATGATGTACTGGAACGCCTTGTTCAAGTTTCCGCCGGCGCAGCCGTTGTTGGTGTTGTCGCAGTCGAGAAGCTGCTGCTCCGACAGTGACACGAGCTCCCCTGACGTGATACTGTGGATCCCCTCCACGGCGGCAACCGAAGAGAACGCCCAGCAACAACCTGGTAAATTGTTTTGTTGCCGCACACATAAATCAAACAGTCAAAATGTGGAGAGAGAGACTTTGACTGACTTAGCCAATAGTCACTACATTGACTCCTGCCTGCTTACCACAACTGAATTGGTTCTTAACTCCGGTGACAGCGCCTCGCTGCCTCCAGTCAACTGCCTGTTGGTCGTCGGACAGCGTGAAATTTTCATACTTGAATCCAGACAGTTTCTTGGCCCGTGACGACGGCAGGGGCTTGAAGCCGGTGTACTTGGCCATGAATTCGTCGTGGGTCATGTCGGTGAACTCGTTGGTCGCAAGATGGTACTTCTTGCCGCCTGCAGCGTTAGACCTATCAATGAACTCGGCGTTCGCCTTGAATACCTGGTAGCGCCGGGCCTTCTCGGCCTCATCCTTGTAGGTGCGGCCGTGCTTCGCCATCCACTTCTCGTGCCTCTCCTTCATGTCCTCGTCGCTGCCGCCGCTGCCGGAGAACGGCTGCCGGGCAGCGGTCACGACGGAGATGCAGTCCGTCATGGCTAGCACGGCGAGCAGCATTATTAGGGCCGCCATGATCACAGGCTTGCTGCCGAGGCTGGATGCCACTTTCTGATGGTGTATGTTACCTGTGCGTCCGAAAGGTATATTGCCTAAATGCATGACAATTGTTTTGCTGGTTAGTTTGTAGTACTGGGGCAGTGTGCGAGGACGTTTATATAGAATCTAGGGTAGTAGGAGCCGCGTTGAACTTGCGATCAACTGCCTTGGATTGCAGGGCACGTTCTGTGGCCAAGTCAGCAAGTCGTTAGCGCTAACTTGTAGTTTGGTTAATGTCGGTGTAGTCAAGAGTTGGCACGTTAAGCTGACATTTGTATATAACACTTAGAAACACTGCGACGTATTTTGTGGACTCGCCAAATTAAACGAGTAAACGACTACTGGACAGGCTATATGTCGGTGCCTCACCAAATTTCTTCAGCCTCCTGCGGCGAATAGTGCATTCAATTTACTTGATGACCAAGCTAGATATCGTTCCACACAGTGACGACACTGTACAGCCTAACTCCCAAGCGAAGCATAGAGGATGTCCTATAATTGAGGTAGTGTTTTCATCCGTAATATGGTGATTTGGCAAAAAAAATTTGGCAAATGTTCAGCTAATACACATTTCTGCGACATACTCCCTCTAGCCACAAACAAGTGATCTTTTTGGGATTGCCTTAAGTCAACCGTTCCAAAAGTAGCTTACAATACTTATTTCATTTTTAGTTTGGGGATTTGAAAATGATACAATTAGATTCATATACCCTAAGTATATACCTTTTTTATGTGTTAAACCTGTCGGGGGCAGCTCGCTGTAGGCATTGCATGGGCGAAGGATGGTCCTACTGGCTAATGGGTTAAATAGTGAATTCTCAAAAAAAGGGTTAAATAGTGAAATATGTGGGTGGTCAATAAAACTTGAAAAATGCATTTTTGGATATTTGAACTTGTCCAGGTGTGCTATATAGATCCCTAACCTTTCAAAATTATTCCAAAGTGCCCAGACTTGTCTCAATGTGTTATTTGGGTCCCTAATATCTCCGAATGAGGAGGGAAAGGCAGAGATCTAGTGTGAGAGTAAGGATGAGTCCTTATCTTTTCACGTATTGGGACCGGTGATAATATTCATGATAAGTTTATGAAAATTCTCTTTTAGTAATTTACGGACCTATATGACACCGTTATATAAGTTCGAGGACCTAAAAGTTTGTTTTGTGAGTTTAGAGACCTAGATAACACCGGGACAAGTTTAACAACAAGAAAATGCATTTTAAAAGTTCAAGGACTTAACGCCCTGTTCGGTTGGCTGGTCGCTGGTGGCTAGTGCTGGTTTTTACTGAGAGAAAAACACTGCTGGCTGGTTGGTGGCTGGTGCTAGTTTTTGCTGAGAGAAAAACACTGTTGGCTGGTGGCTGATAATCCAAACGAATAGGGCGACACGTTGATAAAAGTTTAATTAAGGACCGCCCATATATTTTACTCTAGATTAAATTTCATGTATATAGGGGATGTAAAAACCCACACCACCCCAGTTGAGTCCCACACCGGATAATGACAGGTGCCCCTTCGGAAACTAGATGATGATGCACAGAAATGCTGCGTGGCGGGGCCAAGGTGTATTTGGTAGCTAGCACAACAGATGGTAGGGATGCACGATCATTTATGCACTATCCTGGGGGTCGTGTGTTCTCATCTGCATGATACAAATAACCGTTGGCCATTAAAAAAAGGATATATGAAATGCTTGAAATTTAGTAGCTAGCTGTTGCTTTGCACGCTAAAGGCAACCTTTTACTTTATGGCTAGTTCGTTGCGAGAATGGTTTTCCATAGGTATTGGGGTAGGGGCTATGTGTTAGGGGGAGAGGAGGTTGTAGGGTGAAGGCCTTGCTTGGCTCTGTGCTGATGCCAACAATTGACGGCGTTACATCCCACGCCTTGGAAGTGTATTGCCATGGCTGTTGAATAATTCTAGTGCAATTCAATTAGACAGTTAGAGTCTGTTTCATTTTTCTGTTTCTGAACTTGTGTAGGTGCATGACCATCAGATAGTGGGGTTGTGCGCACCGTGGAGCTCTGACTCGCGCCATGTTCGCGAGAGAGCGCGTCGTGCGGCATGTTCCAGACGTTTGGGATGGCACTCGTTAATGACGGGCATGCCGCGCATGTAGGAGGTCGTGGACCTCAAGTAGATGTAATCTTTTCTCTTTAGATGCAATAGAGTCAGAGGAAAATGCAGCCAGTTGCTGCACAAAACGAGATCGCGTTCCTGAGTTCTCGGAGTTCCAGTTTCGCGTGAGTTCTGTGTGTGATCGTGAGCTCACTGGCGTTGTGGAAGACAACACGTCTCTCCGGCGATCTCTGACAATGGCATCCTATGCCCCTTCTTGGGGGGTTCCTCGGTTGGAAAATCGAGAACAGATTCTTGGTCAACAAGTCTGAGTCTTTGAGAACGTAGTGAACTCTGTGATAAGATAGAGACCTAACATATCGTCTTTTATATGCAAAGACTGGGAGGGGGCAGGGCGGTCATGATATTTTAGGCCCCGGGATGAAGTTTGAAACGGGGGATCTTAATAACAACATTATTGTCCTTTGCCCTTGTTTATGTGGATCATTAGATTGTTTATTCAGATTTGCTCCTGATTGACTGATTGCTGCACACAAGAGATTGTATATTTGGATTTGCTGAACTCCAGGCCCTCCTTGCCTCCTTTTTGCTCATGGTTCCATACGGCCTTGTGTTAAAAATTAAATAATGACAGGATTGGTCATTGATCGGTGATGGACAGTTGGAGAATCAGATATTCATTCATGCATGCGATCATTGATCATTGTGGCATGGGGCATGGTGTGGTGGCGTCGCCGACTTGTGATAGTGTGAGTCACCAGCGGGCGAGGCCTTTCCCGGACTGACGCTAATGCGCAAGCCAACATTTAGACCGCTCCCAAAAAACAGACGATAGAGTGGGAAGATATAATTTTGAGGATTGAGGAGATAGGGAATATATGTAGCAGGTAGCATCACTACTCGAGTTACATACACTACTAGAATCTATCAGTTTTTTTTCTGGAGATGGCATAAAACGGTTTATTTACCACCAGTAGTGCGGACTGACCAAGTGTGTGCTTAGGTTGTTCGGTTTGTTTGGTATTACATCCTTGGCTCATGTGAGTGCATCACGTGTGTAAAAAACTCTTAAAACAACGATGTGCAGCCCACCTATATACATTCGAGAAAAACAATAGTGCGGACTGATCGTAGGTCAGTTGATAAGATTTTTTGTGAAATCCATCCAACCGGGTTAGAATACTCGACAATAGGTGTTCACATTTTCGGTGGTAGGCGATGTGGCCATCCATAACGAGGCGCCTAAGGTGACTTCGTTAATCTCTACATTTGCTGGTCCAATCTTTTAGATCGAGGTGCTGGTTTGAGTGTGTATATCCATAGGGGTGAGTATGCGTTTGTTTGAGTATCTTCTTCTGTAATGGTGTTTCATAGAAAAAAACTAGTAGTGATACAAATTTATATAATATAAGTTTAAAAATGACTTAAATCCACACAAACTTCATATGAATTAGGACTAGGTTAGATTTTACGAGGGTTCGAAGCATAGCAAAAATAGGACATAGTGAAACTTCCATACACATCATTTCAGAGAGAGGGCGAGAGGGAGAGAGAGAAAGACCATTGGGCATGTGTGTCAACAAAGTATCAAGGAGAATAACTGTATTTCGAGTGTATAGAATTCTGTTTCAGCTTTACAATACACTACAGTATCAATCTTTGTGCATGCTTTATTCCTCAATCGTGTTCTTATGCATGCTTTCAATCATGTGTGTATATATAGATCGTTTGTACTTTTAGTAGCTCCATCATGCCACAGGATAAGAAGCTTGCTTGGCAACACCGCAGGCGCCGGTGCCCCTCTCGAGCCTCAAGTACCCTCCCTCTCCCCAGTTCTGCCCCCACTGGTTTTTGAGCAGCCAGTATGAGCTCCCATCCTCTGCCGTTCCGTACCCTATCGCCGTCACGGCATGGTTCAGGTCCGACCCGCAGCCGTCTCCGGTCATCACGCCGCCGCTGTAGAACTGGAAGTTATGCGCGTCGATGCCCACGGACACCGGCTGGTTGGCAACGGCGGCGGCGAGCGCGTCCTCGTCGTCGCTGAGCACGTCCTGGTAGCTGCTGATCGTGACCGACGGCTGGACGGACTGGCACGTGCCCTGTGCAGCAGTGTACGGATAGGCGTCCTCGGTGGTGAGGCCGCCGTTGTTGATGATGTACTGGAAGGCGTTGTCCATGAAGCCGCCATTGCAGCCGTTGTTCCCGTTGGTAGAGCAGTCGAGCAACTGCTGCTCGGACAATGACACCAGCTGGCCGGTCGTGATCTGGTGGATGCCCTCCACGGCCGCGACGGCAGAGAAAGCCCAGCAGCAACCTGGAAATTTTGCAGCAAAATTTTGATCTTAGGAAGCTTATGGACGAAATAGTGCAAATATATAGACAAAGATGCATGGCATATATATGTATATGCATACATAAAAATTATAATTACCACATTGGCCCTGGTTCTTGACGCCGGTGACGACACCTTTCTGCCTCCAGTCAACCGCCTGCTGCTCATCTGACAGTGTAAAATTCTCGTACTTAAAACCTGGCAACTTCTTGGCCCCGGTTGGCACTGGCTTGAAGCCAGTGTACATGGCCACGAACTCGTCGTTGGTCATGTCAGCGAACTGGTTGATTGCCAGGCGGTACTTCTTGCCACTGGCAGCGTTGGACCTGTCAACAAAAGCGGCATTGGCCTTGAATACCTGGAACCGGTGCGCCTTCTCTGACTCGTCGTTGTAGGTGCGGCCGTGCTCCGCCATCCACTTGTGGTGGCTCGCCTTCATGGTCTCCTCGCTGTAGCCGCCGGTTGCCAGGTTGCGAGCCTCGACCAAGATGTGGCCCAGCATGGCTGTGACAGCAAGAAGCATCATGGCCGCCATGATCGGAGTCTTGCTGCCAATGCAGGACGCCATGGTAGTTACAGTTCCCAGTACCTGGTTCTATACAGAATGCGGAACTGTGTAGATATATATATGTATGTCTATATCTGTTTGATATTGTAATGTACTGCTTGTGGTGTGGTGTTGAATGGCAGGACCCCGAGGGTTTATATAGAGGGCTTGGAGGCTCGAGCTGAAGTGAATGACGATTTTCTCCTTCGATGATGAGGTGATGATCAGTTCGCTAGAACTCAATTATACGTCAGTGCTTGCCGGTGTCAACCGTCCAAGTTCTACAAATTGACCTGGTATTGGAGTTGCATCGTTCCATCCAACGTGTACGTCGGTTTATGTTTGGTGTTCAGCTGTGGAGAGTTTGGTAGCAAAAATGGAGAACCAGAAGGCTCATTCGTCACGCACGGTTTGCTCTACATTGGAGCGCGCGCTACATTGATTAACAGCTGATCAAACTACCTTGGATTGTGCCACACGACAGTAGCAAGTGGATTCTATTGCGGCCAGCCAAACTGCCCCGGCAATCATAGACAACTCCAAGTTAACTCAGCAACTGATCGTTAGATACTGGAATCTTAAAAAGCCCCTGTTAATTCAGTACTGATATATAGATAAAGTGCTTGTGGAATGATATGTGCTGTACTTCTTTTTTTCCTCGGTTCTCGAAACTTCAGCAACTGGTCGTTAGATACTGGAATATTCAAAAGCTGGAAACGTGTATGAATATACAAGGTAGCATTTGTAGGAGAAAGAACAGACTTGAATGATTGCAACTATAATTGAGTGAGGATATTGTACAGAAAAATGTGGCGTCCTCTAACATTCAACATAGCTTTTAAGGTCCTAGTGTGGCAACTGGCAAGCAGTGACGATGATTATATGTGTGGCCATGGCCATTACTCCAGTAACCATCCTCCGCATTCGACTCTTATATTTAGGCTCTTAGTTCTGGGTTCCATATGGTAGTTGTGAAGTTGGGAATTATTTTGTGGAAGTTTCCTACATCAGTTATCACCAAAAAATACAAAAATGTTGTTAGGGATGGAGACTTGGAGAGATAAACAGTGTTTGGAATAGTTTTTTTTTAAAAAAACTCCGTCTCGAGATAATCTAAATGCCCTACTGTTGAGCTCTATCCACTAGTAGAGAAACGGTCATCATTACCGGTCATATTGGCGTCATTTTTTACCGGTCGGTAACACCGACCGATACTAAATGGTTTTGCGCCAAAGAAACAAAAAAAATGTTCGAACAGCCGGAAGGCCCGCACACGCCCAACGAATGGAGTCAGAAGCCACATGATTTTTTCACGCGTAAAGTTTCGGCCGCGTCAATTTAGTACTTGGCCAAGACACCGACCGGTACTAAAGTGTGACTTTTAATATCATGTGGTGTTTTGCGCCGGTATTAAAATGGCTCCAGGGTCTTTCAAGTTTAGACCCGGTACTAAAATGGCGCCATGACACCTTTAGTACCGGACCTTTAGTGTTCGGTACTAAGGCCAGTCTCAGTGCACAGTTTCACTACACGGTTACCTAGATCAGAAACTAGGTAACTGTGCCAAAGGAGTGTCATGGTGATGAAACTCCTCTCACATCCCATGAAACTATTGCTTCTCTCTCTTATGCCACATCAGCATATTTAATGCCGTGAAACCCTCCATGAAACAGCACTGAGACTGGCCTAATGTACACGAACGAATTTGACTTTTTCTACTAGTGATCCTATGGCTGTTGCTTCAAATTTATGGGATGTGCCAAAACAGATATTTACTTTGTTTGAGTATATATTTTTACCGGAACAACCCGCGCATTTCCTAATTTACTATCTCTTCATTACAATTATAATTCACTTAGTTTCATTCTATGCAAAATTTATTAACTTTGAGTAATTTATGAAAAAAGTAATAACATCTGCACTACCAAAAATAGACAATGAATATGAATTTGAGCCTTTTGTTTATTTCAATGGAATATAAGTAGCATCTTGTACATTCATACACGTTTTTGAGCCTTTGGTGTATTTCAATGGAATGTAAGTAGCATCTTTAATTTGTTTTTTTTATCAATCCCGTATCTAACGATCAGTTGCACGAGTTCCAAAAACCGAGAAAAAAGAGTGCAGAACAATTGGGAGTCGTCTATGTCTGGCGATGCAGTTTGGCCCGAACAGAATCCACTTGCTACCGTGTGGGACGATCCAAGGCAGTTTGTTGGTCATCTGCCAAATTAATGAATGTGCGCACTCCAATGTAGATCGATCAAGCTAATAAGAGCCAGTATCTCTATAGTAACGGCAAGTATAGCTAGAGCTAACCTTAGTTGTATATGGCGTCAACATTCACCGACGTACACGATACAAGAAAATGGAACTTTCCATTCCAGTTTAGTTGAAGATTCTTGACAGTTGACGCAAATATTAGGCGACGAATAAGCTAGCACCGACGACGGGACACCGTTGATTCAGTGCATCTCGACTCATCATATCCTTCTATATAAACCCCCCTGCGTCCTGCCCTTGGACGGCACACCTGCACAGCAATACACAAAGCTAGCGCGCCTTACCAAATAACAGCATTCCCCGTATACAGCCAACGGAACTCCATGGCTTCCTACACTGGCAACAAGCCGTGCATCATGGCAACCTTAATGCTTGTTCTTGGTGTCATCACCATGACAGGCCACATCCTCGCTGCCGTTGAGGCCCGGGACCTGCCGACAGGCGGCTACGGCGAGGAGGCCATGAGGGCGAGGCACCAGAAGTGGATGGCGAAGCACGGCCGCACCTACAACGACGAGGCGGAGAAGGCACACCGGTTTCAGGTATTCAAGGCGAATGCCGCTTTCGTTGACAGGTCCAACGCCGCCGGTGGAAAGAAGTATCGCCTGGGGGTCAACCAGTTCGCTGACATGACCAACGACGAGTTCGTGGCCATGTACACTGGCTTCAAGCCAGTGCCGACCGGGGCCAAGAAGCTGCCCGGTTTTAAGTACGAGAATTTTACACTGTCAGATGACCAGCAGGCGGTTGACTGGAGGCAGAAAGGTGCTGTCACTGGCATCAAGAACCAGGGTCAATGTGGTAAGTATAAATTTTTTATATCCAATTGCCATCTTTGTCTATATATTTGTACTATTTCAATCATACAGTAAGCTTCATGAGATCACAATTTATCTGCAAAATTTGCAGGTTGCTGCTGGGCTTTCTCTGCGGTCGCGGCCGTGGAGGGCATCCACCAGATCACGACCGGCCAGCTAGTGTCCCTGTCAGAGCAGCAGGTACTGGACTGCTCCACCAATGGGAACAACGGCTGCAACGGCGGCTTCATGGACAACGCCTTCCAGTACATCATCCGCAACGGCGGCCTTACCACCGAGGACGCCTACCCGTACACCGCTGCACAGGGCACGTGCCAGTCGGTCCAGCCGCAGGTCACGATCAGCAGCTACCAGGACGTGCCCAGCGAGAACGAGGACGCGCTCGCCGCAGCCGTCGCCAACCAGCCGGTGTCCGTGGCTGTCGATGCGCAGAACTTCCAGTTCTACAATGGCGGGGTGATGACCGGAGACAGCTGTGGCACGAACCTGAACCATGCCGTGACGGCGGTAGGGTACGGCACGGCGGATGATGGGACACCGTACTGGCTGCTCAAGAACCAGTGGGGGCAGAACTGGGGTGAGGGAGGGTACATGAGGCTCGAGAGGGGCACGGACGCGTGCGGTGTTGCCATGAAAGCCTCTTATCCTGTTGCATGATGAACTAGTATTACTGCGAACAAACCATATGTTTGAATGCATGCATAAGAAAGATTAAGCAATAAAGCATGCGGGCACATTGATTATATATAATGTAAAGGAAACATTAGACATTTTGTTACACAATATATACTTGGAATACAATTTATTATGTGGCATTTTTTTAGCATCAATTCTTTATACACATGAGGCATTGTAAGCCTGAAAAATACATTGCTCCAGGGGTCAAAGCAGGATAAAGCTCTCAGCTTAATCCTCTGTTGGCACCTGCATGATCAGGGGCAGAGCCAGAATTAGCATAGGCCCCGGGCTGAACTTATCTATACCTACGCAAAAAAACCTAGGAAACAGAGCCAATGAGCTATGCAGCAGCTTGACATCAAGTTCATAGGCTATGGTAGGCTTCCGAGCCATCATTTTCCCTTTAGCTGAGATAAAATATCTTGTATTATGTATTGATCATCACACATACATAGAAGGGAGCACATATATCATTTGTTCTTCTTTCTTTGTTCTATGTGGAACTACCTTACGACGCTGCAATGAGGTTATTCACAGACTCAGTGAGCCCACCCACCCGCTTCCCGAAAAAAAAATAATTAACAGGTGTGATAATCTCCTAAAATGCCCCGTGTATTTTAGCAGTCCCTTCTATAGTTCTATTACAACATGTCATCCAATCCAAGTCCATTATATGTTTTGGGTGCCAATATTGTCCCAAGTAATAACCCTGCACTTTAATTGTATGGTTCTTGTAAAGTGACGTAATGGCACACAACTAGGTAATCATTGTTGAAGCAATGTACCAATTTGTCTTTCCACAGTACAGCAAAATCATTTGCATCAAAATTATCAATTTTCTACAAGCTTCGTGTACGTATAATGTCCCACATATAGCTATAAATTAGTAAACATATAGAATGGTCATCAAGCATATTTTCAATGCACTATATAGCCTCCTGTCTAATGATCGTTTAGTTTGTCAAGTCCACAAAAAATACGTAGGAGCAACAACAGGTAAACGTAGGGCTTGTAGCTGCTATATACTGCTAGGTACATTTCAACTTAGCGTGCCAAGTGTTGACAACATTAACCAACAAACAAGTTAGTACCAACGACGTGCTGACTTTATTTGTCCACAGAACGTGTCCAACAATCCAAGCCACCATGATGAGGACATCACCATGATGGACATACGCGAGCCGGCCTCGTCTCCAAGCTACAAGCCGTCGCCATGTCGGACAACAACTTCAGTTCGGATTCAGCCGACATGTCTGTACTCTAACTGTAATTTCTCCCTCATACGGCGTCCAATCAAGGCGTTCTTGGATGCGATGGAACCGTGACGATGAGACGCTTCTTTTGGTTCTGGTCCTAGCTACAGAAGATTCGTGAATCATACTGTGTGACAATAAAAAGTGTTGTGACACCTGTTTTGGGCCTTTTCAGGCTTTATATCGTGTCGGACCTTCGGCCCATGTCGTGGCTGCGGCGCCCCCAACCCTAGTTTGCCCCCATGGCATTAAATTCAGTAGCCGCCGTCGTTTAGACTTGGGTTTTTCTTAGATTAATCTGTCGAGAAAAGTTTCGCCGTCTATCGGTTTGTAGAACCCAACCTTCGAGCTTAATCATACATCTACAGTTTGTCACTTCCTTTGAGAGCTGTGTTTCTTTCGAGTTCTTGCTTATGTTCTTCGTTTCGCAGGCAGGGATTAGCCTTCTCGGCGAGGTCAACCGGGTTGTGACACGGTTGATAACCAGAGGAGTCGTGGTGCTAAGATTGCGGGGTTCGAGTTTGCTGACTTGAAGCCGGATCGGTGTTGAAAGGAACCGGATTCCAAATTACGAGAATCCGACTCCCTGTACCCTTGTGATAGTCCCAGGAACAACATCTATCACGTACAGAACTCATTTCAGCGGAAATCACATCCATACATTGATTAGGGTCCTCAAACATGATATAAATACATAGCGATATGGTACAAGCCCTCTGGGCTAAACGACAGAAGGGAACAGCTACGCAGCGGATAGCTATATGCTTCTGGTACTTCGGGGCTTCACCTCCACAGGCATCCTTGAGCGCAGCGCACAACCCTCATTTGCATCATCCATCGTGGTGGATCTTGTACTCGGAGTCTTCTCCAGTGTACACCAACCATAATACGCAGCAATGCTTTATAGTGGCCTAAACTAGTAGTAAAATATTCAAGGGAAGTAAGCTGGGGTTTCCTATGCGCAAGCAGCAGCATTAACCAAGATCATCTCATCTCCAAACACCTTTCCTCACAAGCACATACTCTCCCCAATCCATCCATCAATCTCGCAACCACATCGGGCTCGTCCTGCCTCAACAGGTTCCCGCAATAAACATCCGCCAACTCCTTTCACTCAGTAGTCGACTCGGTGAGCTCCCTCCCCACCTTGTCACAACAGCCTCAGCTGGTCCAACCTCTCATAACCCAAATCAAGGATGAGGTAAGAAAGCAGAATCCCATGCTAATAAGAATAAGCCAGATGAAGGATCGTCCGTGACCGTGGACACGGCTATACGTATAGTTTGCACTCTACAGAGGTTGCGCTCCAGGAACCACCCGGGCTGCAGACGGTAGATAGCCGTCTTGAGACACAGCCCACAGCAAAGACCCTAAAAAGTAACGGTACCATCCTGCTTCCCTGGGCTCGGGAAACATCTGCACGCTAACATCTGCCCCAGGGTTGTGAAACCTTCCCACCGGGGCCAGTCGGAGGCTGTGGTAAATCAGGGAGAGTACGCCGCAACGAGTCCCCCTTACACATATCATACTCGAATCTCCTACAGTCCTGGTACCGCACTCAGTAGGCTTGTTGGAACCCTCCCCATACTGGGTAGGTGGTGAGCACTGCAATTTCCAACGTCCGGGTCATCCCGATACGGCCCTTAATTGTCGGTAAGGAGAGTATCAGCGTCGAAGAGATCCACCGCAATGGTCCGCAATCGGCACCCATTACCGGTTTGGCCGCCCAAACTCCTCAAAAGTATCCAATGTAACCATATACCCACAACAGGTACTCCGTAGGAACTGCCCGAGTGCAGTTCCAAAGCACCCCGATCAAACGACCGGGTTGTTATCACTCGCCTCCACCGCCTAGCTGCACTACTCCTTCCAAGCCACCCAACTAACGCCGAGGAGATCAAACACAACCATCCCAACACATGCAAGCATAGCATTCTCATAAAGTGGATATAGGTAGCAAGGAAACAGGATATGTAAATGGCAGTGCAGGCATATCATCATCATGCGAGTAAAGTAAAGCGCTAGCATACTAGTTGCATGACTAATAGGTATTTCAGAGAATGGTTGGGCATGAACCTGGGACTTGCTCTTGAACTTCGTAGAGGTAGCTGAGGTAATAGACGTCCTCCTCTTGACTCTCCGGACCTCCTAAGAGCGCGGAAAGAAAATAAAGATGCTGCTACTAGCAAAGAAACACCAAAACGGCGAAGCAAGAAGACCCAAACAACACCAAACTCTACACTAACGCGTAGGTCATGATTTTAGAAAAATATAGAAACTGGTTTCGTATTTTTCTGAGCTACGGTTGATTTATTATTAATTTTCTAAGTTTAAATCATTTTCTGAAAATATTAAATAATTCCGAGAAGGAAAATCACTCGGGCTGGGACACGTGGCAGCACCAGAGCGTGCCACGTCAGCATGACGTCATCAGTGGGGCCGGCTTTGCTGATGTCATCGTGGGCCCGGATGACGTCAGCGTTGACTCGGTCAACATTGACCAGTCAACAGTCAATGCTCAGCGGTCAGCGGGGTCAACTGGGCCCACATGTCAGTCTTACAGAGAGGGTGACAGGTGGGTCGGGGCTGTCGGAGACTGCAGGAAAAAGAAAAGGCTGGGAAGCTTGGGCCGGCTTTGGGCCAAAAGAGATGCGTCGGCCCACCAACGTTAGCTTGGCCAGTTAGCTTGGCTCGGTTTGGTGGACATGGTCCACGGTGCGCCGTGAGATAGGTCCACGGTGCACCGGCGCACGGGATCAAGATGCGGCCGCCACGGGATCTTCTGCGGCAGGCTCGGCGGGGCTTGGTGTGGCCAAGCGTGTGATCGCCCGCACGCGAGCACGTGTGCGCTCGGACGCGCGCGGTGCGACGCGACGGCGGGTTCGGCTTGGCGCACGGCGGCGGCCAACGACGGCACAACGACGAAGTTAGCGCAGGCTAGGGCTTGGCGACGACGCTCGCAGTTCCTCGGCAGTCCAAGGTAGCGGCGGCGATGCCCGACAGGCAGGCGCGGAGTACGGCGGCGGCGCGCGAAGCTCCGGCCTCCGGTTCCTCAACGGCGCAGGCTGGCAGGGTTAGCGCGCGTGCGCGCGGATCCCAACTGTTGCTGGGCGATCTGGTGTCACGCCCAGTTTTAAGGACAAACCGAACGCACTCTTTATGCATGCCCAGGATCAATTTTCATGGATAAAGT
Organism: Echinochloa phyllopogon; assembly: GCA_033239725.1. Taxonomy (NCBI): domain Eukaryota; kingdom Viridiplantae; phylum Streptophyta; class Magnoliopsida; order Poales; family Poaceae; genus Echinochloa; species Echinochloa phyllopogon. The sequence goes on from BTCW01000008.1 coordinate 22,706,811, forward strand.
GACATCATCAGTGAATATCACAACATATATCAATTACAAAGCGTGTATTATTATAAAATGACCAAAGGGTCTTAAAGAAAATTACACAGCAGAAATAACTAATCGCAGCGGAGGGCTCCATCTTCCACAGGAACGTCGACCGGGGGCACGCCAACCTAGGACTCCAAGTCTTCATGAACAACTCCTTCTCACCAAGTCTTTTCATGGCAGCTCCTTCCTTAGGTACTATCTAAGCAGCAGTAGGGGAGACACAGCAGGGGGTTCAAAGGAAAAGGGTGAGGACACCTGGAGGTGTGTACTCCGCAAGTGGGGGAGAAATATGACATGACGTGCTTATGACAAGGAAGGCTTTATTTAGTGGACTGCAAAGCTCATATTTTAGTTGGTCATATTTTAATGAAGCACCTAGGATTATATTGTGAATAAAGCTTCCCATAACCCAAACAAGGCACACGTCACCCACCTGTCCTGATCCTAAGGTTAACATATCATCATCCAACCCAACTTCCAAACCACAGTCACCCTTTTGTGATCACCCAACCCAACTATCCATGGTAGGGTCCAGGCCGCTCTTGACCGTGAGCACGGCTGTTATAACAGTTTTACACTTTGCAGAGGTTGCGCACTTTCACCATGAGTCGTGTCTCACCATTCGCTGGGGGTAGCTAACCCCCCTCACATTTCCGAGATGTGAGTGCTACGCGGTGCACTACGAGGCCTTTACATCGGTTCTCTAGCGTGGACTAACCGGGTTACGGCATGCCCTGGCGAACCAGCGACACCCGAGGTTCCTTGCCGAACTCTTGGGAACGCAGCCCTCATTCAGCCCAGACAGCTTAGCCTCGTCCACTGGATTACCCTACTTAATTAGCCAAGACCGTTGCCCATACGGTTCTCATGGCTGCACTGTAAATCCTGGGTGATCACTCCATAGACCGGTCCTTTAAAACTGACTCAGGCAAGACTACCATCAAACAATCACAAAACAATCCATCATTCCACTTGCTTGAGTCACCTAGGGGTTTCCATGTTTCTAACCAAACCCACATTAACAAGTTGCATATATCATTAGTCAAGATTAAATTATCAACCAACCCTGTTGAGCAAGCTAAGCATATACTACCCATAACAAAGGTACCACTAGAGGCTTCAAGGAATGATCATGAAAATCTAGTAAACAACCTATATAGGATTCCCATCAAATTGACATCTAAATGCAGAAAGCATAAATAAAATAGTGATGATGTAAAATTAATAAAGGCGCAAGAGTCAAGATGATCAAGACACTTGCCTCTTTTCCAGTGTCCCACTGCTCAGAAGCGTTCCTCAACGTGAAACAATCATCTGAAACACAAACAATTTACAACTAAGACAATACACCATACAATGGTAAAATAGTTTTAAAAAGCACTCTATTAGCTAACGCTAGATACAACGAACGCTAAGGCATGAGAACCAACTAGAACGGAGCTATAACGATGACATGGGGTGGCGAGCATTCGTCAAACTTGCGATGGTTGCTCATGAATGGCATGGATGGGTGGATGGATATTGCAGGAAGGTATTTGTGAGGGAAAATACTCTCTGGTTATAGAATATGATGATGTGAGAATATTTTGGGTGATGGAAATGGCAAGAGCTTGCCGAGGGCGAAGCAATCGGCGAAATAAGGCAAGTGGAGGTGCTGAAAGTATTTTGCACGTGCCGATGGTTCCTTTATAGATATGATGAATTCCTTTCGTGGACATGTGCAGGGTACATGGGAACACATTATGAACAAAGGGTGCATGAAGAAAGTCAAGGAATCAACGGTAACCACAGATACAATTTTAGGCGTTCATGCCTGACGAGAGGGACAGCAGGGCGACGAGCACAAAGAGCATCAAAAGGCGGGCCTATACTGATCATCTAGAAAAGACACTTTGTAGTGCCATGTGCAACTATGAAAGACACATTGTGGTGAAAGGGTTTCCTTATTCTTCATTTGGATCAATGGGGAACGTGAGCCAACTGCAGCACATGTAAAATGGGTCTGACGAGAAAACAGCCGTACTGTGACTGCCATAAATTTATTTAGGTTGCATATCTTGAGGATATGTTTTCTGGAGATGCTAATGGATATAAGTATTACATACTGACCAAACATCAAGTCATTTGGAGCATTGGATCAATGGGGAACGCGAAAGCAAAACACTGCAGTCTGGCTGTCTTTCAGCAGGAACAGCAAGCATGACGAAATTAATATCTCACAAACGGTGCAACATATGACCAATTCCTCTTGCAGAGACGTGTGCAGGTATGTGATACACAATCTGGTGAAAGGATTCGATAATCCGATGAGTAAATCAGTGGTGAACGTGATGCCAACAGATAGCAGGGTGGCTGGACGCGAGAACATCAACATGATTTATGGGGAAACTATGCCGGGGATCATTGGAATTCGTCCTATGGTGCATGATTTGTGATACTGAACAGATAAAAAGGGAAGAGGCAGAGGGTAAGTCTCACTTTGGGCCTGTTGTAGGGGTTGGAGACGAGAGCGATGATGAGAGGCAGCAGCGGCAGGGCAGCAACGACGACCGTGCGGCGGCGGCGACGACGACGAGGGGGCACCGCTTGGGCAGGGGGTGACTCCACCAGGACGTGGGCAGTCATCACATGACTTCTCCATGGAGGTGACAGCGGCGATCTCCTCCAACAACAATTCAAGTGCACGGGACGAGGAGTATAGCGGCAGAACGGATTCGCGATGGCGACGGCTCTCCGTTTTGGTGGATATGGAAGAGAGGGGAGGAAGGATTGGCAGGGGCAGCCATGGCCAAGGGGAGGGAGGGGGCTGGCCATCAGTTTCTTGGTGAAATTAGGGAGAGTAAAGGAGATTAATTGGGAGGGGGTTATACAAGGAAGGGGAGGGGGAGGGGCGTGAGAGAGGGAGAGGAGGGGGCGCCTGTTTTTTTGTCGAGGGAGAGGGGGCAGCGTGAGGGGGCAGGGAGGGGTGCGCTCTTTTTTTCACGTGAAAGGGGGAGAGCTGCTGTGAGGGAGAAATGAAGAGAGAAAAGTTGGGCTTGGGCTTGGACCATGTTGGATTTGAGTTGCCGTGCAAAAGAAGAAAGATCAGGCCTGTCAATAGAGAAATGAGAGACGAGCTGAGCAAGATTTTGGCCCAAAGATATTTTAGCAAAATTTGATCAAAGTTTCAAAGATTTAATTTAGGATTTTCCGGAGATTAAACTTGAGGTCGGATCAAAACCTAATCGTGTTTTATAAAATACCTTACAAATTATTTTACACTCAAAATACTATGCAAGCGGCATGAATGCAACACCCATATTTTATAACCTATGATTATTTAATTTGTTGTAGAAAATAATTTATATTTCAAATAATTGCACACGCTCTTAATAAATTCTAACAAATTTTAGAAAATTTTTAAAATCCTAGCAAAATTAAAACTAGGGTGTTACAAATACGACCCCACTTAACAGGAATCTCGTCCCAAGATTCAAAGGAAAGGCTAGCAAAGAATGCAATGGTGGGTAGTGATTTTTGGAGAGCAACAATTTATGAACAATCTCCTTCGTATGCTTCCTCGGTCATAATCCACAAGAGCTTCCTTGAGTGTACCGTTTCATCTTGCCAGAATCTCCCGGTGATCTCATCATGGGTAGAACAAGAGGAAATAAAAGAAAAGGTGATAAGGATTGCCAAGGATAGTGATGAAAGGAAAACCCAGCTATCTATTTATACATAAATATTTACTGATGTCGTTGTGGACGAAAGTCCAACAACACACCAACAGTGGCAATGGCAAGCAAGAGCACACTAACATGGCACAAGTCCTTAATATGAGCACACTATCAAATATAATCCTTAAACAACCGATCTAGCGGTAACAGGGCTTGGGTGCAACTTCCTACACCTCGAAAAACTATCACTACCGATGGCTTAGAGTTGAATTATCTTGCAATTCTTCATGCTTGTTGGTGTAGCCCTCCTGACATAGAGTCTTCATATTTGGCTGGTGTCGATATCTTGCTCGAAGGCTTCAGAAGCATCTTCAAGGGAGGGGGTCAACGACTATGATTTTGAGTGAGAGAGTGACTAGAAATTCTTTTAATAGAAATAGTAGAGTATGTGAGTTCAGAGTGTAAAAAGTGAGACAGAAGATCAAGGATGTGAATATTTTCAAAATAAGTTGAAAATATGACCTTAACGTCGACCATTTCTACCTAGGTTTGCGTCCTACGGTCGATATAGCTCTGATACCACTTCTGTCACGCCCGGTTTTAAGGACAAATCGAACGCAATCTTTATGCATGCCTAGGATCAATTTTCATGCATAAAGTGACATCATCAGTGAATATCACAACATATATCAATTACAAAGCATGTATTATTACAAAATGACCAAAGGGTCTTAAAGAAAATTACACAGCAGAAATAACTAATCGCAGCGGAGGGCTCCATCTTCCACAGGAACGTCGACCGGGGGCACGCCAACCTAGGACTCCAAGTCTTCATGAACAACTCCTTCTCACCAAGTCTTTTCATGGCAGCTCCTTCCTTAGGTACTATCTGAGCAGCAGTAGGGGAGACACAGCAGGGGGTTCAAAAGAAAAGGGTGAGTACACCTGGAGGTGTGTACTCCGCAAGTGGGGGAGAAATATGACATGACGGGCTTATGACAAGGAAGGCTTTATTTAGTGGACTGCAAAGCTCATATTTTAGTTGGTCATATTTAATTAAGCACCTAGGATTATATTGTGAATAAAGCTTCCCATAACCCAAACAAGGCACAGGTCACCCACCTGTCCTGATCCTAAGGTTAACATCTCATCATCCAACCCAACTTCCAAACCACAGTCACCCTTCTGTGATCACCCAACCCAACTATCCATGGTAGGGTCCAGGCCGCTCTTGACCGTGAGCACGACTGTTATAACAGTTTTACACTCTGCAGAGGTTGCGCACTTTCACCATGAGTCGTGTCTCACCATTCGCTGGGGGTAGCTAAACCCCCTCACATTTCCGAGATGTGAATGCTACGCGGTGCACTATGAGGCCTTTACATAGGTTCTCCGGCGTCGACTAACCGGGTTACGGCATGCCCTGGCGAACCAGCGACACCCGAGGTTTCATTTCGAACTCTTGGGAACGCAGCTCTCATTCAGCCCAGATAGCTTAGCCCCATCCACTGGTGTGGCCAAGCGTGTGATCGCCCGCACGCGAGCGCGTGTGCACTCGAACGCGCGTGGCGCGACGCGACGGCGGGTTCGGCTTGGCGCACGGCGGCGGCCAACGACGGCACAACGACGAAGTTAGCGCAGGCTAGGGCTTGGCGATGACGCTCGCAGTTCCTCGGCAGTCAGGCGCGGAGTACGGCGGCGGCGCGCAAAGCTCCGTCCTCCGGTTCTACAGCGGCGCATGCTGGCAGGGTTAGCGCGTGCGCGCGGATCCCAACTGTTGCTGGGCCGCGCCACGGCGCGATCTGGCTAGGTGCGCATGTGCGGCGTCGTGGTTTCCCACGGCCGCGACACGGCCTTGGCGCACACGCGGCGGCCGGCGTCCCGGTCCGCGGTGGCCTCGGCTGCTAAGGAAACGGGCGACGACGGTTTGCGGCAAGGTTCAGTGGCGCGAAGGGTTCCTGCAGGAAGATATGGCCACAGCTCAAAGGCCGGGTCTCAGAGCGACGAGAATGGCGACGGCGGACACGGCGGCGCTCGTCCGGGGACAGAGGAAACAAAGGGGGTCTTCGTGGGTGGCTCACCACGGGGTACGTCGGGGTACGCTGCAGGTCGGTGAAGTCTTGCGGTGCTCCGGCGGTCGTCCTCGTCCACCCAGCGTCCCTGGTCTGGCTCCGCTCCGGCAGCTCCACGAGCGGCGGCGCCCGCGGCTTCGGCTCGTCGGCGAGGAAGGTGCTCCGGCTCCTCTTGGCTTCCCCTCGGTCCTTCCCCTACTGCTCCGGCTCCCACAACACCTCCCACACCTCACCCGTTCACGAATTTAAGGGTGGAAAACCCCAATGGGGTCGCGGCGGCGCTGGAAGGTGAAAGCTCCCTGGGCGGAGGCTTTATAGGCGGTGATGGCTAGGGTTTGGGAGTTCGGACGGCTGGATGGGACGGCCAGGCGCCCGCGAACACGCGGCGCAATTTCGTCGGGCCGCCACGAGCAGGGCGCTCGGATTGGCTACGCTGGCCTTGCCTTTCCGCCGGGCGCAGAGGAGGAGAGGTGGAGAAGAAGAACAGTGGGGCGTGGGGCCCGCACGTCAGCGAAAGAAGAAAGGATGAGGGAGCGCGTAGTGGAGTCGGGCCGTTGCTGGGCCGGAAGTGGAGATGGCTTGGGTCGGCTGGCTGGCTTGGGAAAGGTTCGAGGGGGTTAGGTAGACTTCGGGATTGGGTTTAGGCCCACGATGGGTTAGTTAAAGTTTGACATTAGTTTGAGTTAGGTTAGTGTTTGAATTCAAATCTAGAATTTGAATTCAAACCAAACAAAAATCCAACGAAGCCAAATAAGATCCAAATCACGACTATTTGGTCCTTGGCACTTCAATTCAAATTTTAAATTAACTTTTAATTGCCTAGGAATAAAGGGAGCAACTAGAAGTCATTCTTATATGTTTGTTGGCATGCACAACAATTCATCAAAAATTTTGAAATTCACATTTTTGCATTCAACAAATCCTACGTAATTTTTCGGGATGTTACAGGTGTTTTGCGCTCCGCCCAAAACGAATTATCCTTCACCTGACGGAAGATCTCAGGCACCCTAGTTCGCATTAAGTGGAATCAGAGCTGGGCCCTTGTTAGGAAAAGAAGAATGATAAGGACATCTTCCTCCACTATTACCCGCGGGTAAAGACGCAACAAAAGATGGGTCAAAGGCCCGGTTGTAGTCGGGCGGCGACCGTGTGAGCCTCAGAATAATCTCACCATGCTTAGCTAGGGAGGAGGAAGCCATTTTAAAATCGAGAACCACTCTTCCCTTATCAGACTAGTCTTTTGGGGTGATTCGGCCTTTCCCCGAGTGGGTGTGCCAGGGTGCGGTGCTAAGATTGCTGGGGGCCAGGTCATGCTATCTGTAGCCGGATCGGTGTGTCGTATACCGGAGTACCAGTGCTAAGACGGTTGATTGGGGACCAATTCTAAGTATTCTCACGTTCCCTATCAGGCTACCACGTCACATTGGCTAAAGGAAGGAAAGAGACCAAATCCAACACGTTTTGGAAAGTCTGGATTCGGACTACAGGAAAGTGCTGAATTGCGACTGCCGCCACGATTTCATCCGGACTCCGTTTTGGGCGTTTAAGTACTTGATGGAAAGCTTATCACGTCTACTTTCAGATGGATCTAGATTCACCTTCATATCTCTTTGGCCGAAATCATAGATTTACTACAGAGACCTTTTCTGCCCACGGTGTTGTGTCACCTTATTTTGGGCCAATAGGCCATGTATCAAGTTGGGTCCATTAGGGACGCGTCCTAGAGTTGGAGCATGAACCCCACCATGTCTTGATCATGCCCCAACCCTCTCATATACCCCCATAGCCGCCATGAACAGATTGGATTTTATTTAGATCAAGTTTAGCCATTGCTACTTGCTTGTAAGCATGTGTGCTGGTCCAGCCGCCCGTCTTCGAGTCTTCGGAACACCACTTCGTTGGTGATTGAGTTTGAGATTGAGACACTTCATTCCCATCTAGTAAATTCAGTACTTGTATCATACTTGTTCTTGTTAGTTTTTCGATAGCTTGCAGGACAGGTGCCCTAGTGGCTAGGTGACGTGCTCCCACAAGATCGCGGCATCCATAGGAGGTGGTGTATCGGTCGCTAAGGCGCAATCTTTGAAAGGTTGTAGTCGGGCCGTGACGTCATCTCCTCTAATCAAGTTATCCCTCACGCCTCTCATTGAAAGATCAGGCACAATCCCTAGCGGGTTCTCATCAGTTGGTATCAGAGGCTAGCTCCCAAATGATTACCCTAGTTTAGATTTGTTTTTTCGTCCTATAGTCCAGAAAAATTTCCCTACAAAAAAATATTTCCGTTGTCCTAGAACCCTATTTCGCCTTGGAATTTCGTTTTCAGATTGCTTTGTTAAGTTCGTATTCGTGGTCGAGTCTTGCTCTCGCTAGCCACCCCATAACTCGACTTGCCCTCACTAGCCGCCTTGCATGAACTCCTGCCGAGCAAGCCCTAGATAGGTTGCGAGCCGCCTTGTGTTAATCGCCTTGCATCGCAGCCCTTCTTGGTTCATCGTGCAAACTCCAGCCGTTGCTGCGCTTTCTGCCGAAGTTTGCCCGTCGAAAAACGTAACTTGAGGTACCCTCCATAAAACAGGCATAACTTTTCGCTTGGTGCTCCGTTTAAGCTCAATTTTTTATAGTAGATTCGTGACTCCAATCTGAGGTGATCCAAACTGGTCTATGCCCTGTTTGCCCGACTCAAAAAATTCAAAAAAAATCAGGAACCTAATTAAAAAATTGGTTCAAGTCATTTCAAGGTTTTCAGAGAAGCTTTCTGATTTTCCATATACCACATTACATCTCTGTTTGGTCTGAAAATTTGTGTGGCTCCTTTTCTTGTGTTCATGGTTGTTATAAAAATATCAAAAAAATGAGAAAAGAAACATTTTGACTGCCAACAGGAGTAACCCATACTAGTGATTTCTACTAGTGCCTTTTTGAGCCCCCTAGTACAAAAATTTCAGAACTGCCATTCTGCTAGTTCTTTGAGTTTTTTTATCGTGCCTTGTCTTACATTGTTATGCTACGTCTAGGACACTCTGAGCTAATCTGTATTTGTGCATTGCTACTCCTTGCTACATATTTGCCTTCCCATAGCTCCACAAACTATACTTCAGGTCAGTGCAGCGAAGGACCCTTGCAATCTTGGTGCAACCTCCTCACAGGTATCACGAACCAGCCACCGGTTGTACCATCCACTGCCTGGATTGGTAAGAACTTGGTAAGACGTGTGTGAGGGTGTGGTTCCACCAAAGCAAACTGCATAGTTCATAGGGCTTTCGTTGATCACTAACCATGCTAGACGACGTTCCTGTTTTGTCTAGTCAGTTGGTGCAGGCAACAAACGAGTTGAAGGACATCTTAATGAAGGAGCTGAGCAAGCTTACGACGGAAGTCAAGGCTTCTTGTCACACAATTGAGGGTGTGGACAAGAGAGTCTCCACACTGACAACAAGTGTGCAAAACTTCGAGACCAACCCCCCCCCCCCCCCCCGCCAGCCCAAAGAAGAGGATGACTAGGATGACGATGATGAGGTTATTTATGGGTCTGATGGTGAGCCTCGTCCCATCAAGACCCAAGCGGACAAGTTACATCGTCGTCGTCTTCGCAAGAACACGACAAGTATGGGAGCTAACAAAAACCGCCGCAATCATGGTAATGATGATCCTTACGCCAAAGATAAATTTACTATACCTGCTTTTCATGGGCGTTATGATGCGAAAGAATATCTAGATTGGGAGATGACAATAGAATAGAAATTTGCTTCACATCTTGTTCCTGATCAACATAAAGTTAGACAAGCCACTAGTGAATTTAAGGATTTTGCTGTAATCTAGTGGCAAGAATGTGCTCCTTAAAACATACAACCTGCTTCTTGGAATGCGCTTAAACTTGCAATGCGTGATCGTTTTGTTCCTACCTCGTATAAGCGTGATTTGCGTAAGAAGTTGCAGCATTTAGAGTAGTGAAATATGTCTGTTCAGGATTATTATGCCGAGCTACAAAAGGGTATGGTTCGTTGTGGGGTAAGAAGTTGCAGCGTTTAGAGTAGTGAAATATGTCTGTCGTTTTTATGGTGGTTTGAGACGTGAAATTCAGGATATTGTTGACTATAAAGATTTTACTACCACCAACTAGTTGTTCCAGCTTGCTATACTTTCATAAAAAGAATTGCGGGGACAAACCAAGACTTTCACACCACCAGCGGCACGATCGACAGAGGTACGCAGTGTTACTAATGTGCAGGCGCAACAGAACAAGAGCTCGTCGAGTAAGTCTGCTAGCATCGTGTGACACCGCTACAAGGGCATGGGACATGTGATGAAGGATTGTCCAAGTACTCGTGCTTTCATCGTTTCGCCCTATAGTAATGGATTTGTTAGAGCTAGTGATGTTGAAGATGATTTAGCTTTTGCGACTAACGTTGTTGCAGATTCGGAGGATGACGATGAAGGTGTGGCCATTGACTCTATGGCCGCATCAGCGGGATTAAAAAGCTTGGCTCTTGTGCAGCGTGCATTGGGTTCCCAGGTGGAACGTGAGGCGGAGAAGATCCAACGCAAGAATTTATTCCACATGTTTCTTGTCATCAAAGATTATCGACTGCTCACCATAATTGATAGTGGGAGTTGCAACAACTTGATGAGTTCGGATTTGGTAGAGAAGCTTAATTTGCCAACACGCCGCATTGAACATCCCTACAACTTAGAATGGTTGAACAGCAGTGGTCAAGCTAAGGTAACACAATCGGCACATATACATTTTTCTGTTGGTTCTTATCATGATTCTGCTAATTTTGATGTTGTACCGATGCAAGCATCTTCTCTTTTGTTGGGTAGACCATGGGAATTTGATAATGATGTTGCACACCATGGAAGAACTAATACATATACTTTACTGCATAAGAACAAGAAAATTACTTTGCATCCTTTATCGCCTGCTGATATTAGGAAACATTTTCAAGAGCTTGCTGAAAGAGATAAAGTTAAAACTACTAGTGTTGCATGTTCTGATGATAAACAAATAGGGATTAAATTAAAAGGATGTGCTTTTGTTGCTACTACATCCACTGCTGCTGCTTTATAACCCTGATGCTCCTTGTTATACTATGCTTAGTCGAGCTATGTGTCTTACTATAGATAATCTTTTGCCTCGTCCTTTGCATGCTTCTGTTACTAACCTTTTGCAGGAGCTTGATGATGATGGGATAGAGTCGAGGACGACTCCAATTCAAGAAGGGGACGATGATGAGGACATCAGCATGATGAACATATGCGAGCAGGCCTCGTCTCCAAGCTACAAGTCGTCGCCATGTCAGACAACAACTTCAGTTCAGATTCAGGCGACATGTCTGCACTCCAACTATAATTTCTCCCTCATACGGCATCCAATCAAGGCGTTCTTGGATGCATTGGAATCGTGACGACGAGACGCTTCTTTTGGTTCTGTTCCTAGCTCTAGAAGGTTCGTGGATCATACTATGTGACCACGAAAAGGTGTTGCGGCACCTGTTTTGGGCCTTTTCAGGCTTTGTATCGTGTCGGGCCTTCGGCCCATGTCGTGGGTGTGGCGCCCCCAAACCTAGCTTACCCCCCACGACATTAAATTCAGTAGCCGCCGTCATTTAGACTTGGGTTTTGATTAGATTAATCTATCGAGAACAGTTTCGCCGTCTATTGGTTTGTAGAACCCCAACCTTCGAGCTTAATCATAAATCTGCAGTTTGTCACTTCCTTTGAGAGCTGCATTTCTTTCGAGTTCTTGCTTGTTTTGTTCGTTTCGCAGGCAGGATAGCCTTCTCGGCGAGGTCAACCAGGTTGTGACACGGTTGATAACCAGAGGAGTCGTGGTGCTAAGATTGCGGGGTTCAAGTTTGCTGACTTGAAGCCGGATCGGTGTGTTGCGCTCCGTCCAAAACAAATTATCCTTCACCTAACGGAAGATCGGGTACCCTAGTTCCCATCACACCACTTCATCACAAGTTCAACGCGGCTCCTGGCTTAGCAAAAGGACCTAAGATCCTCGCACCTTGGCGCTTATTTGTAGCAAGGCATTAAATCTAGGGATGAAAACGGATCGAAGACGGACAGATGCCGCTGGATACGAATACAGATAATTTTTTTTCTTTCGGATACGGATAGTGTCAACTTGTGACGGATAATATAGGAATGGATATCGATATTCTAAATATCAAACTTCTGCTATTCGGATTCGGTTTCGGATTCGGACGGATATAAACCCCTTCAATTGAATACTAACGGATAATATCCGTACCATTTTCACCCCTAATTAAATCTATAGAAGGATTTATACAATATTTTCGTTATGTACAGGTTGTGCTTGGCAATGGAACAGACATCACGGAAAAGGTCAGAGCGTTGTCTGCAAAACCGATGAGATAGGTTTTGAGATACAGTGGGTACATAATTAATGGTTTCGGGTTCCACACTGTGAGTCGGGAGGCTACACGCTTAACACAAAACAGCGGTGTGGTGAATATTGCATATGATGAGGTTAATTATTATGGCAGATTATCAGATATAATTGAATTGACATATGCAGACATATTCAGATGTGAATGGTATGATGTTCATCATCAAGCCGGGTTGAGGACAGATGAATTTGGATTCACCCATGTCAATTTTGGTCAAAAAATACACACGGGAGAAAATTGAGCACGACATACCTTTTGTCTTTGCTTCGCAAGTGCAACAGGTGTTTTATGTCCAAGATCCAAAAGTTGAAGCATAGCATACTGTAGTGAGATTTACCCCACGAGATACTTTTGACATTAGTTTTTTGAACAGAACTTTTGACATGGGTGATGAACTATCTACTATGCAAGAAGAAGATTAGACATAGCTTATTATTTAATTCGTACTCTTGTCGTTAGAAACTTTCTATTGAAAATAAGTTGTTGCATAGTTACAATACATTTGTGCTATCATTTTGATGTACTGTGTGTGAGCAAACAGTTGTTTTTCGGTATGACTAGTATAATGCTCGTGCTAACGCTACGGGATAGTTAGTAATGCAAATCAAACAACCAAATAACACATGTTTTAATAATCTGGCATAGGATGATATACATTTTCCTATTTCCATAAAAAGGAAATTCTTAATTGCACATGAGCATTAAGTCTCAAGAACAGCCAAGAAGAATCAAGCATCACTAAGTGAACTAGATGATGATGATGAAGTATGTATCTACTATCTCTGTATTTGCTGCTACTGTATTATCACTACACCACAGCCCCAAGACAGCGATAGCTGATCTGTTGGTATAAGCCGTTTTAGCCAGCCCCAAGACAGCGATAGCTGATCTGTTGGCATAAACCGTTTTAGCATTTGAGGATCTGTCGGTATAATGTTACACCGACAGATACTTGCTGTCGGTGTAAGTGTTGTCGGTAAAAGCATTTGAGGATCTGTCGGTATAATGTTACACCGACACATACTTGCTGTCGGTGTAAGTGTTGTCGGTAAAAAGTTACACCGACAGACTACACTTATACCGACAGACAGTCTCACGCAATGTGGAGATATACCGACAGACCTATGTATACCAACAGACAGTGCGTAACAACTTTTGCCCACAGACATTGATGGTAACATCTATTTTTACCAACTGATCATCAAACGTTATCATTTATATGGATAAAAAAATAAAATCTCATTTAACTGCAATTTAGCTGAAAAGTTCACTACAACAAGCACATTAGCCATACAAACCAAATTCATCATAACCAAGTCCCACTATTCAGTAACATACAAGTTGTCTCATTTTCCATACAAACTTTGGCCGCTCATGAGTACAAGTTCATACTGTCACTTAACATCACACTACTACTATATCTTTAACTGTTCATTCATCATAAAATATCCATTTCATCAGATACACAATCATGGACAGAAGATACATTAAGTAATTTCACATATTCATGTCAATCAATTGGAGTCAGTGTCAACTATTACAGTGTACTAAAGCAGTAATGCAAAACCATCTGGTTTCAAGTATAAAAAGACCATCTGGTTTCAACTACTATGATCCCAAGTACAATTGCAAAGGTTATGTCAAACTCATCTTGTGTGTCACTGGAGATTGATTAAGTGGACTGCCAAACTCTGAACCTGTAGGGGAAGAAAATAATAAGGGTTAATAGAAAAAGCAAAGCAGTAAAGAGTTCTTTGTTCCTTGCTGTGTGAGCAAACTCTGTGAATGAGCTAACATCATGGTAAAAGAAAACATACATAAACTACTTTAACTGGGTGTTTGTTGTTAAACTCGCTCTCGTTCCTTGCACTTAAACTAAGAAAATTCCACATAATTAACTGCTTTTCGTTCACTATCAATATATGAACAATCATCATAATCACAAGGTAGTAGCATGTCTGAAAGCATGACTTGTGATTGTAAAAAAGAAACTGTGCTTCTATTCAGCATTAGAATGTAGAGACTGTAAATGCAAATTAAACCCCTCGATTATATACATGTGGCATGCACCAAAGATAGGGGACATTACCATACCCAACAGACATACATCAGAGATCAATTCAGTGGTAAAAGGAGAAAAACATGCAAGGCAATGGCATTTTATGACATTTTATCAATTAACATGCAAGGCAAAGGCCAAAAATATATTTTGGAAAGTTAACTGCTAACTGACCTCATCTGTGGCACTATCTACAATTATGAGGTCAAACCTGCAAATGTATCTAGTTATGCTGTTACTGATATGACGAGCAATTAGTGTACTGAAAATCAGAGGTTGAGCTGTTTTTACTAAAAATTAGGCAATACCCTGTTACACAATATAACATCCAAAATCAATGCTTCCAGTAGAAGAGATTGGAAATTAAATATACCCTATAACACAATAACCTCCCAAATTAGGCATTTTTCAACTTTAAATAAGACAAGTCAGGGATCTAGGTTATGTGTCTGCATTCATATGGATCATGGATATCCATGCTTATAATTCATAGCATTTCCAAATTCACAATCACAGATCTATCAGACCTTGGACCAGTTCCTCTAGAGACAACCACATGTAGCACATAGCATTTTGTGCCAACGAAACTAAGTTCATGTCGATCACATTGAGATAGCAAGCATTACACCAAGGCAAACAGCTAGAGTAAATCAGAGAATAAAAACACAACTAATTTTGCAGTGTGGTTGTAAATTAGTATCAGAGAAGAGGATTTAATGTATACCCTGACATGGATCTAAGAATAAGACTCAAATTTGCAGACGAGCACTCATTACAGCTAAGCTCTAATATGTACAAGAGATGTTTCTGCTAATTTTCTTTTAGATGCTTATGTATAGCTTTTGTTCTCACAGAAATGAGAAGCCAAAAATTTCTACTAAGTGAATCCACAGAAATCAACAACCTCACTGCTCACCCATGCGCTGGAGGCTCGCACCCCCGATGAGGCTACGAAGATGCGGTCAGCGGCGTCGGACTGCTTCACATCGCCGGGAGCACCAGCAGCACCGACCACCTCGGCAACTCACGCCATGCTCGAACTCCGCTCCTGCACCAAGCTCCTCAGCGCGGAGCTCTGCTAGCCGCCTCAATCTGCGTTGACCCGTCTCGATCCGCCGCCGCAAGCCTTGATCTGACACCACATGCCTTGATTCGATCTCGGGGAGCGCGTTGAAGGAGTAAACCCTAGGGGAGAGAGGGTAGCTATCAGATCTCGGGGAGAACCCGAGCAGCCGGCAGGCCAATAAAGGGGATCGAGCAGGGTGGAGCTCACCGCGGGTCGACCGATCCTTCACGCCGAGGCCGCGGAGGAACCGCCGCTGCCGTAGGCCTCCGCGCACAGGGGGCCTGCCGCTCCTGTGGGGTTCCGCGGCCGCCGAATGCTAGGAGCCCCATTCCGCGCGCTGCCTTGGTGCCCCGCTCCATCGCCGCGCCGCTCTGTGGATCAGGCGAAGAGAGAGAGAGAGAGAGAGAGAGAGAGAGAGAGAGAGGAAATGGCAGGAGGGGGGGAGAGGCTGGGGCCGGGGAGGAGCGAAGGGGCCGTCGGTGACCGAGGGGAGTGCGGCGGGTGAGGGAGAAAGCCGGAGAGTGAAGGAGAGCTAGGGTTTTGGTTGTTTTATACAATAGGGGTGCGATCACAGCCGTTAGATTGGCGATGGACGGACAGAATTAGCTGGGTCGTTTGGGCTGAAATGGGCCATGGTTCTTCTCAGCATAATGTTTTTCTTTTTATTTTTCATTTTATTGCTCTATTGTGAAGTGAGACACAAAAATAATTATCTTATATAGGCGAATATATTTTTTATATGTAATAGAATACATATAAGTTTTCTAATAGGAGTTTAAAATTTTTTGGAATTGATTTACTATTTTCTATAAGTTAAATGGATTTCTATATGATTATCGAAATTAGTTTCAAATTGAACTATGTGTGCATTTAATAATATACAAAAAATTACAAAAAAAATCATATGTATAGTCATATGTTGCATTCTAACCTAAGTCGTGGAGATAGATCAAAAATTCAATTGTCTTCTATGGACAATTCAAACTTCTACCTCTAAATTAAAAATAGAATAATTGTAATAATATATAAATTTGGTCAAAAATTTCTACAAACTGATGTGACAACATATTTTGGGTCTATAAGCTTGGCATAAAAATTTCAAATGATTTTAATTAAGTGGGACTATACATTGTTCACAAAATAATACATCTCTCACAAAGTTTCTTATAACTCAAGTCAAACATTGAGATTTGAATACCTAATTAGTTTTTTAACTTCTATGCATCTCAAACATGGACACAACCTCAGGTTCACTATAATATTATGAAATGTGAAGTTAAATTAGCGTTTGTTATATAAAAACTTGTCTTTCTATTCTCTATTAAGGTGGAAGAAAACAAACCATATGAAAAAACAAAATAAAAGCACTTATTATACAAACAAACGACATTATATTAAAGATCTCAATTTTTAAAAAAAATAGAAAGAAAAACCATCAAATTTGGAGTTCTCCCGAGTGAGAAATACCAATTACAAATTTTAATTCTGGATTAAAAAGAGAAAGATGAACTATGCATGTGTTCTTCATCGAAGTTAATATTTTTGAATTAACAAATATACAACAATGTGAAAAGATATAGGTATCTTTACCGACAGATGGTTACTCTGTACAACAAGGATTACCGACTGATCATACGTGGGTAGATATAGGTATCTTTACCTACAGATGGTTACTCTGTAGAACAAGGATTACCGACAGATCATTCGTCGAGAAGCTTTACCGACAGAATCTCCATTGGTAAAACTGGATTTTTACCAACTGATGTTTGTCGCTAATCTGGTGTTGTGGTGTAGTGTATTTTACCATATCCACTAGTCCACAGTTAGTGTATTAACATCATTCTCATGCAGTTGCAGCCACTTGATGATCATATCCCCATCTTATTATATTATCAAAGTATAACCTAGTTGCAATCTAAGCAGAGCCATGCTAGCTGTAATCTGTAATGCTTTGCTTTCATATGTGATTGTTTTCCTGATGCTGATGAAATTTACATGAGCCATTCTCATTATCTTGTTATGATTACATTTGTTTCTGAATCTGTGCCGATCTTGTCTTTCCTCAATTGATAGATTCAGTCATGAAATTCTATAGAGTTTTAGTCTGCTTAAATCCATTCTGGATTGCTAGTTATTCATGCTTTATCAGCCTGCTATGCTATAGAGCCATTTGTTCTTCCTTTCATTGAAATAAATCACACTGACCACAATATGCCAAGCCTTATATCAATGTGGGGGTGCCATTGGATATGACCATAAATGTATTCCATACACATGCTTTAGCGCATTTGATCATGACAAGCTAGTTGACATTACAAGGTTTTTAATTTAGATGCTTATGATCTTTTCTTTTTCTGAAAAATAGGTTTATGTGAGTCAGTATTGATTCTCAGGAGTCCGGCACATGCATCCTGACTTCTCTTGTGCTCATTATTATTAAAATGACATACTATTGAAATGCCTTCCCAATTCATATAGGGGTCTCTGAAACATTATATCCTCATCTGATTATATTATCAAAGTATAACCTAAATAAGTTCAAGTAACCGAATATATAATTGTCCAAGCCTCAAACATTTTTTTGTTGATATGAACCAAAAATTAGATCAGTACATTGCAACTAATTTGAAACTGGGTTTATTAAATTTTTTTGTAGGACGGTAGTATGGAAATTGATACTCATAATAGGCAGGACCACTTGAAGGGTAATAATGTTGACTCTCCAACTAATTATGAGCAGGTACTGTAGTATCTAATTTTACTGGCATGAACGGGCTACCTAGCTCATACAGTAACTCAGAAATATTTGTAGCTTACTAGAACACCATATGGCTACAGGAAGTGCATATCTACTCATGGAGATAAACGAGATGCTGCAACTGATTTCGAAGGTGACCCAATACTGACCGATATGGTATGATAAAGTTATTATTCAATGTAGTTATATAGACATGAACACTCATGAATGATGCCATGTTGCTAAGTTTCATTTATGTCTACTATAGAGAACTCGAAGAGTAAATGTCCTTATACATGATGAATCGATATGCTTATGTTTCCCCTATATCATTTAAAAACAATTGTTTGAGGTTCAAATGTCATATCTTCATGTTTTGCAAATTGTAGAGCGAAATGGAAGTCTATCTTATTTCACTGAGATACAAAAGCAAAGTTGTTGCTAAAGGACATTTGGTGACTTCCGGTAGTAGATGAATTATTAGAGAAACCAAGCTTGGAAGCCAATTGATTGCGGTTTGTGTAGATGGTATTGAAAATGTTGCTAGTGCGAATAAGGGAGATGAGTGTCACAGCCCAGGGCTTAATAGGATTGATAAGAATACTCATACCAACAAGTTGCAACTTCTTTTTCGAAAGCTCATCTCGAAAGAACTCTGGGGTTAAGCGTGCTTGGCCCGGAGCAATTTCAGGATGGGTGACCGACCGGGAAATCGTTCCCGGGTGCGCATGAGTGAGGACAAAGTGCGCAGAAAAGACTTGTGTTGGTCTGTGAGGATAGTCTTGAGATCCTAGAGAGCTGTCAGTCTAGGCGGGCCAGGCCTCGGGGAGGCGGGACGCTACAGTTGATATCAGAGCCGACTCTCGCGGTTTCATGGGCGCATGGGTCGCAGTTGCGCAGGCATGGCTGGTGTGGGCCCGTAGTGGTCACACAGCATGGCACATGCGCTGGCACTGGGCACATGGACGTGGCCGGAGGGGACGTTCCTGGCCTGGGGTTGACCGACGAGGGCGTCGGTCTTCTAAGGAGGTGAGATTGTCACAGCACAGGGCTTAATTAAATTGATAAGAATACTCATACCAACAAGTTGCAACTTCTTTTCTGGAAGCTCATCTCGAAAGAACTCCGGGGTTAAACGTGCTTGGCCCGGAGCAATTTCAGGATGGGTGACCGACCGGGAAATCGTTCCCGGGTGCGCATGAGTGAGGACAAAGTGCGCAGAAAAGACTTGTGTTGGTCTGTGAGGATAGTCTTGAGATCCTAGAGAGCTGTCAGTCTATGCAGGCCCGGCCTCGGGGAGGCGGGACGCTACAACGAGGAAATACCAAGACCACTTTATGGCATCAATACACTACTCGGAGCTATTGGCTATGTCATTGCTTGGCCGCGTTCCCATGTAAGTTTCTATTTTGGTTTAGTACTTTATAGTCCCGTAGTATCTTTGACGTACTATTTATCTAACTTGTTGCTCCATTTCTGGTGAAGGAGGTTACAAGTTCAAGTCATACCTGAATCTACATGGAAAGAAGTTGAAGCCTTCGTGGAAGGAGGAAAATAAGGGGGGATGTGAAATATAGGAATTTAGCTGTTTTTGAAAAACAAACAAATATTAGAATCGTATTATTGCAACTATCTATATTTGTTTATGAACACATTTGTCTTGTTTAGTATACTTAGTGGATGTTGGCACTCCTTACGGCCTAGAGATAAATCCGCAAGCAGACGAATACCGATGTAGCTTTCACCCGGGAGTATTCCAAGGTATCGATTTCCACGGGGAACGAGAAGTGTACTAATCCTAAACTAAGATGTCCTAGGTAGATGGAGTGGATGAATGAAATGGATGAGGTGGATGACGACAACAAAGAGAGAAGAGAAGAGGTAGGAGGGTAGAGAGGGTACATGTCTGGTAAGGGTATTCTACCGATTGACTGAGCAGAGCAGAAGATACAGATAGATACTTGCTTCGGGACTACAGAGCCTCCGACACACAGAAAGGGATGAGAAGGGGTGCCGGTTACCCTGAACCTTGGGTCCTAGGACACCGGAACTAACGTGCTGGACTACGAAGACCGAAAGGGCTGTCACCACCTTACGGCTACCACCTCCGTTGCGACGGGCAGAAACTAAGGTTACTGGCAAGTCTAGGAACCACTCCTACACTAGTCAATAACTACTTGTCTCCTATAGCAAGATAAGCACCCAAACTAAGCAACCAGTATACAGTTATACCAATCAACTAAGCATTGAACGAAGAACGAGACAAGTATATAGATGTAAGAACTGAATGCTCAATTAATCAGAAAGAGATACAAGAGTTACCAGACATGACCTAGATGTCACTCGAAGCAGAGCCGCATCCGTAGAGGTACAGCGGGAAGAGGGGCCGACACTTCGGCTCCTCTCCGGGACGCTCACCTCTCCTCTCTCCCTATTCTACTGATACAAGTGGCGGAACTTGGCAACGCTCACTCTACTCTTGTGTTGTGTTTGATACAAGGTGTATGCCACTACTTATATAGGTGTCTTAAGGCGATTTGGAGTGGAGTAACCGCCAAGGGATCCAGGGGATATTCCCTGTTGATTCGGGCGAAGAGACCAGGTTCGGCCGAACAGGTCGGTTCGGCCGAACCCCTGGATCCACCGCCTTGGCTCTGGACGGCATGGATGCACTCCTGGAGGTGGTTGGTGCATTGGGGGCGGTTCGGCCGAACTGGGCTTTCAGCCTAGAACGCCCCCGTGCACCGCCTCTTGCTCCTGGACCCCTTGGGCTGGCCTCTGGTGCTTGGGTTTGAGTTGATTCGGCCCAGGATGACGTGTCGGTGCTCCGGGATGTGTTGACGGTTGTCCACGTGTCGTGTGTTGTTGTTTGGTTGACGTGGACGGCTCCCGCTGGCCTGTACGGCTAAGAGGGGTAACCGACCGAACGTGTCGTTCGGCCGAATTGGTCATTTCCAACCCCTATAGCACGTATTTGTAGATATTGTACCTGCATAAGCAACACTCACCAAAACTTGTGGAACTTTATTAGAACTAAAACCTAAGTACATGGAATGTTACATAAAGCCTCTTTTATTCCCGAGTATTGGTGGTCGAAGTTGGGTTGTAACGACCGCCAACAAGCTCCCCCAAGCTTAGCTCTTTGCTCGTCCTCGAGCAAAGATAAAAACTTAGGCTCGGTGGATCATGAGTTGCTACAATGTCATTTCTCTTGCAGGTAACTTTATAAACAACTAGTACTCAAATTTTACTTGAATCACTTAGCAAAGTATTAATTCACCATTTTACCTATGGGGCTTATAGCAAACTCCTTATCTTGGGCGGTTGAAAGGATGAATAGTTTAACTTAGTTTTATTCCACTCTACTCTTTTCAGGATCCTATCTCGGAGTTTTCACCCCTTTTGTGAAAAGATAAGTTGTTCCTCATTGGTTCACTCAATCGCTCAAGTGTATTTGAATCCTCACCAAAGGCTTTGCCTTCTTTTTATCCTAACATCTAATTTGGCTTTTTGTGTGGCTCGGGGACAAAGGATGAAGGCATACAAGCATCTTATATTTTGCTAAGTCAAAGACCGGACCTTAGGAGAATCAAATCACACTCTTAGATCGAGAAGTGCAAGTGTGTGAAATATGCGGAGTGGAATATGTGGAGTGGAATTTGGTGGAACTTCATGGAATGATTCTTCCTCTCCTTTGTTTATTTTTCGAGAGCATGGGCTATCTTTTATTCCCTTTTTTTTGCCATGCCTTTTTGGCATGCTTTTCTTTTTCTCATATTTTTGCC
Source organism: Echinochloa phyllopogon (assembly GCA_033239725.1). NCBI lineage: Eukaryota > Viridiplantae > Streptophyta > Magnoliopsida > Poales > Poaceae > Echinochloa > Echinochloa phyllopogon. Next base: position 22,728,632 of record BTCW01000008.1, read on the forward strand.
ATGCCACTTGGCATGCTTTTCTTTTTATTTTTGCATAGCCCATGCCTCTACTTCAAAGATATTTGGAGAGGGAATCAGAGAACATGAAGTTTATTTTTGTGGAATGGATGATGGCATGGTTTTGCTAACTCCCAGTGTAGGAATTGCAAGTGAGAGGTGGAGTGTTTGTGAATCTCGATCTTGAAAGCATGAAAGATCCCTCAAAGGTGAAGTCTGCTCTCATAAACCAATCTTTTCCTATTTTCACCTGGTAGGACGCACCCTGACACCTTGATGTTGACTATGTTGGCATACCACAGATCTAATGTTGTGACCTTGAGGAGCGTATCACCTCGTAAGAAAATCGCTGATGAGAAGATCAAACGGGACTTGTACCCGAGACAGACCCAACGGATGAGTCTTGGGTTCGCATCCTTTTTGGTCAAAAGGTACTTCAAAGCACCATGGTCTGAATAGACTATGACCTTTTCCCCAACTAGGTAGGACCGGAATTTGTCTATAACAAACACAACTGCTAAGAGTTCCTTTCCCGTGGTTGCGTAGTTGAGCTGGGGCCAGTTAGCATAATGCTTCTTGTCCTTGGTTTGGCCCACAACAGCTCCAACAGCATAATTGCTCGCATCACACATGATTTCTAATGGGATGCTCTAGTCGCGAGACCGGATGATGGGAGCAGAATTGAGTGCATTCTTAGGGTGTGAAAGGAAGCATAGCACTCTTGATTAGAGACGAGAGGGGTTTCCTTGGCTAGAAGATTGATCAGCGACCGGGCTATTAGAGAGAAATTTTCAATGAGACACCTATAAACCCGGTGTGGCCAAGGAACTACGTATCCCCTTTACTCATGGGAGGTGTATGCATAGGGTCATATTAGGGAGTATGACAGGGGAAGATGATGGCGTCTAGGCTTTGAATCTAGTCTTTCCCCGATCAAAGACGAATCTTCGTGACAATTGTCTTACGACCCCAAGGTAAGATAAGATAGGGATATGATGAGTATGAAGGTTAGGAGCAATCCCTTCTAAATCTTGGACAAAGTGATCTTTCTCCAGGACAGTGAAAGTCTGATGGGTTTCAACGTTGGAGGGCTTGTCACTGAGGGTCACTGGAGTGTGTTCGTTCTTAAAGAGGGAAGCATACTTTAGTCTAGGGGGAAGAGGCTTAAGTTTGACCGGAGGATGAATCTCTTCTTCCTCCATAAGGAATTGGACATCTTCTTCTAGGAAAGGTTGCTCTAAGTCTGCCAGAGTTGTTGACATGACTTCCTCTATTGGATCAGAATCGGGGTCTGTCTCTATTGGGGTATTCAAGGAATAGGAATAAGAGACTGGGACGAGTTCTCCTCCGATCCTAAGCTCTAGCTGGATTATTAGTGAATTTTCTAGGATTTTCATGATTGGCCTACCAATAAAGATGGAATGAGTGGAATTTTCAGGTAGGTCAAAGATATGGAAATCCAGGAAAAGTTCAGGGTTGTTAATCTTAACGTGTGTGACCCGCAAGATCCCTAAACAATCGAGGATCCTCCCCGATGTGAACCTTAAACGTTTCTGAGATGATGACCATGGTTCATCGGGGAGTTGCGCTCGCACCAAAGAGCTAGAGATTATGTTGATTCCGAGGCTCGGGTCATACCCGATTTCTCTGTCATTGCCCATAACTTCATAGAATATGCTTCTGATCCTTTTGGGCATTTTGACAACCTCGGTCGAGGCTTCGGCCTCGTCTAGCCATTCCCGACTCTTGATGGTAGAGAGATGGCCTAAGTACTCTCTCTGATATTCTAGTGCTTCCTTGTCGGGTGGTGGATCCTTTTGCTCTACACATTGTTCCAATGGGAAACTTGTTGCACTCCCTACGTTATCGAATAGATCGTCATCAAAATCGTAAGGAGTGGTGTAGAGTGGATGATAATAATCCAGGCTAGAATATGGTTGTGGTTCGAAATGAGCATCGGGTTCTGATGGAATGGAAGAGCTAATTGGTTTGGATTGGGACTGTACTGGCACTTTAGGTTTAGGCTGCTTCTCTTCTTCATCGGGGAGTTCGTCATAGACTCCAGTGTAGGGAGTGTCATCCAGGATACGCTCCAGGACTTTCCTCGCTTCACTGGAAGTCAAATGAAAAAATGACCCTTTTGAAGCAGAGTCCAAGAAAGTGGTGGCTACGGGACAGAGGCCAAGGCTGAAATGTTGGAGAATGATAGGTTCAGATAGGCCTAGGTCTAGTCCGGATGCCAAGATTTGCTTGAAACGAGCCCAGGCAGCTCCTAACGACTCTCCCTCTAATTGTTTAAAGGTAAGAACTTCGATTCGGAGGCTAGCTACCTTGGAAATTGGGAAGAAATTTAGGCAGAATTTCTCTCTAAGAGTTTCCCAACTCCCTTCCATAGTACCGACAGCCAGAGAGTACCATTTCTTCGCTCCTCCCGTTAATGAGAACGGGAATAGCTTCCATTTGAGTGTCTCTTGTGTCATGCCCGCAATGGTCAGACACGAGCAGAGTTGCTCAAACTCGCGCAAATGCGCGTATGGACTCTCGGCCTTCGTTCCTGAGAACGATTGCTCACGAACCATGGCTGTGAAGCCGGGACGTAGCTCATAGCCGGGTGTGGATATGGGATGTGATGATGGTGGTGGCTCCAAACAAGCGCCCTTTGGAGCCAAGTGTTGGCGTAAGGTGAGAGTGGAATCCATGTGGTGGATGGTGGTGGGGTACACGGACAACTTCGGTTCGGAATCAGAAAAGCTACCGTTCCCCGGCAACGGCGCCAGAAAGCTTGTTGGCACTCCTTACGGCCTATAGATAAATCCGCAAGCGGACGGATACCGATGTAGCTTTCACCCGGGAGTATTCCAAGGTATCAATTTCCACGGGGAACGAGAAGTGTACTAATCCTAAACTAAGTTGTCATAGGTAGATGGAGTGGATGAATGAAATGGATAAGGTGGATGATGACAACAAAGAGAGAAGAGAAGAGGTAGGAGGGTAGAGAGGGTACAGGTCTGGTAAGGGTATTCTACCGATTGACTGAGCAGAGCAGAAGATACAGATAGATACTTGCTTCGGGACTACAGAGCCTCCGACACACAAAAAGGGATGAGAAGGGGTGCCGGTTACCCTGAACCTTGGGTCCTAGGACACCGGAACTAACGTGATGGACTACGAAGACCGAAAGGGCTGTCACCACCTTATGGCTACCACCTCCGTTGCGACGGGCAGAAACTAAGGTTACTGGCAAGTCTAGGAACCACTCCTACACTAGTCAATAACTACTTATCTCCTATAGCAAGATAAGCACCCAAACTAAGCAACCAGTATACAGTTATACCAATCAACTAAGCATTGAACGAAGAACGAGACAAGTATATAGATGTAAGAACTGAATGCTCAATTAATCAGAAAGAGATACATGAGTTACCAGACATGACCTAGATGTCACTCGAAGCAGAGCCGCATCCGTAGAGGTACAGCGGGAAGAGGGGCCGACACTTCGGCTCCTCTCCGGGACGCTCACCTCTCCTCTCTCCCTATTCTACTGATACAAGTGGCGGAACTTGGCAACGCTCACTCTACTCTTGTGTTGTGTTTGATACAAGGTGTATGCCACTACTTATATAGGTGTCTTAAGGCGATTTGGAGTGGAGTAACCGCCAAGGGATCCAGGGGATATTCCCTGTTGATTCGGGCGAAGGGACCGGGTTCGGCCGAACAGGTCGGTTCGGCCGAACCCCTGGATCCACCGCCTTGGCTCTGGACGTCATGGATGTACTCCTGGAGGCGGTTGGTGCATTGGGGGCGGTTCGGCCGAACTGGGCTTTCAGCCCAGAACGCCCCCGTGCACCGCCTCTTGCTCCTGGACCCCTTGGGCTGGCCTCTGGTGCTTGGGTTTGAGTTGATTCAGCCCAGGATGATGTGTCGGTGCTCCGGGATGTGTTGGCGGTCGTCCACGTGTCATGTGTTGTCGTTTGGTTGACGTGGATGGCTCCCGCTGGCCTATACGGCTAAGGGGGGTAACCGGCCGAACGTGTCGTTCGGCCGAATTGGTCATTTCCGACCCCTATAGCACGTATTTGTAGATATTGTACCTGCATAAGCAACACTCACCAAAACTCGTGGAACTTTATTAGAACTAAAACCTAAGTACATGGAATGTTACATAAAGCCTCTTTTATTCCCGAGTATTGGTGGTCGAAGTTGGGTTGTAACGACCGCCAACAGTGGACCTGTTGGTTCTTCCATTACTCATGTTCTTGTTTTGTGAACCTGAACAGTCGAGGTTAAATGCAATGTTGGATGATTTACTTTTTGTTGTTGACCCTACGGATCAAAAGCAAATTCAAATTATACAAAAATTATTTGTAATGTATCAGTACACACGAATATATTGTATGTATTATAGTGTCTCTACTTTTCTTAATACATTACATGGTGTTCCTATACACCGTGTCTATATTTGTACACACGTAACAAAAATGCCTCTATGATATTGATTCTAAAATTATTAACATGCATTTAGATGTTACTAGATAGCGTGTCAACTACCATGTCACCCGACACGTTAGTCAACATGTCACCCGCCACATCAACTGACACGTCACCCGCCACGTCAGCCGACACGTCACCTGCCACGTTAGTCAACACGTCACCCGCCACGTCAGCCAACACGTCCCTTGCCATGTTGTCCACCATGCCAAACACGTATTAAGACGTCACAATAAACCGTGTCTACACAACTAGAGATGATTTATAAATGTTTGTACAAGATTGTTTCTATATTTTTTGAAACAAAATACCGTGTTACTAACTACGTAGCTACACAAGTAGAGACATTTAATATATGTGTCTACCAAAATGTATCAATATATATAGACATGCATCGAACGTATCTATGAAATATCTTTTCTTACTATAGAAACGCTTAAATAATTCGTGTCTACAAAGTCTGACACGGTCCATACGAAAATGCTCCTGACACGCTTTCTTAAACCGTGTCTACTACGCGTTAGAGACAAAATAAAGCGTGCCTATATCTAAATATAGCGTACCTACAGGGGGTTTTCTAGTATGGTTTAGGGTTTAGGGTGATGAGAGCCAGACAAAGACGTCAAGACTTATGTACACTCTCCTAGGACATCATTTTTCTTTGTGTGTCATATGATTCTTTCTTATATGATGGATCTAAGTGGGATTCTATTTCTAGGGCGATTAGATTGCTCTATTGTCTTTGATGTGTGTTGCTGGGGATTGGAAAAAGATCACCTCCACAGTCCAAAGTCCACACAATCCACAAACAAATCATCCCCAAAAGAAAGCTGGCCTTCGACTCTATTTGTCGTGTCATTTAATTGATGAGTTAAACTCGAAAAATGCCCTGCTCAGATTTTCTTTCACCTTCACTTCGAAAGTTCCTCAAAATATGCTTCGATCATTTACTGTTGTAGGTACTCAAAAGGTCAGGAAACTTGTGGATTTTAAAGATAATCAAGTTACGTTGTTCATTGTCTATTTGTGTTCTCCAGGATTTCGATGGCCAGGAGCAGGGTAGCCGACCCCTCAGAGCCCCCAAAAGAGAAGGCCCCCTCAAATTAGATATGCCCCAAATTAGATCACCCAGTAGTCCATCAGCTCTATTCTATGTCCGGTACAACCCGCGGCAAACAAATCATCGAGTGTTGCGACATTAGTCCACCAAATTCATGCATCGTCTTGGCCTGGCTCTATGATTTTGAGTGCCCCCGAGTGAACCCGATATTATAGGCCCTTTAGATTATTTTTAACAAGTTACATGATAACGAAAATAATAATACCTATGACTTATAATTTTTGAAGAATGGTGTCTATAATACAAACTAAAAGAGTGGCAAAATAAAAATGAGTATGATTACCTCAATAATTGTTTCAATCCCTTGAAAAGAAAGTCCTTGGAGCATTTCTTGATGCAGAATCATTACGAGCAATATCAAGATCAATGTTTTCCAAGATATCCTTCTCAGTATTGCAAATAGCCAAGCCATTCAATCTTTGTTGTAACATAGTTGATCTCAAGCAATTTTTTCAGTAGTTTCAAGTTTTAGAAACTTCATTCAGTTGAGATAACAGACTTCCAATATGCAATAGACACATTTTTGGAGGTCTACATTTGTAACAAACTAAAGAATCTCAAGCGCTAACATGAAACCATCTGGTAAAGTTACAGTACTTTTAATTCAGAGAAAAAATAATCTAGATCAACCTTAATGAATTATCATGAGGAAAAACTTCTGCAAAAGTAGTGCAATGTTTTGTAGATCATTATCATCCAAAGACTTCAAATCTTCTGAGATGAATAGGAAACCAAACACCTTTTTAAAGGTCTTCGACCACTCAAACCGACTAGTCAATGAAGCAATTGCAGCATCAACAATGTCAAAAAAGTAAATGATTCTAATTGATTCCATAGCTGACAGTTGTAGTTCTTCATCTTCAGCATTTTCATCATTTAGTTCATCAAAATGCTTCTTCCTTTTACCTTTATTGTACTTCTAAAAATATGAGATGACCCCTACAATTTGTTTGAGTGTAGCATCCATGCACACAATCTTAGATTGCAACTTTTTTCTTATCATATTTATAGAAAATAAAACATCATTCCAAATGACCATACTGAGTAAAAATTCAAAATTCTTAAAGTGCACTAGCCAAAGATTGAGCATCACTTGTTGCTGATGGGTAGCATCCATGCACATAATCTTAGATTGCAACTTTTTGCTTATCATGTTTATAGAAAATAAAACATCATTCCAAATACCGAGTATAAATTCAAAATTCTCAAAGTGTACTAACCAAAGATTGAACATCACTTGTTGCTGATGGGTCATCAATTCAAACCTTCTCGACTTTCTGCAAGTCTGGTACCAAATAGGTCGCACGCTCTTTATTCGACTCTCCCAACGAGGTTTAGATAAGGGTTTAACAGTCAGTTTCAGAACAATGTCAACCAAAACCTTCCACCTTTTATTAGAACATGCAAATAATGCAGAAAGTGGAGAAGGTTTTGTATAACACCGACGAATGAAAGAGCTTGTCTGCAAGATTTTGCCATAACACAAAGAGTGAGATTCAAACTGTGAGGAGCACATGGCATATATAATGCATTGGGGCTAATTTCAAGCAAATGATTTTGAACACCTTACTTATGTCCCTTCATATTGGAACCATTGTCATATCCTTGGCCTCTCAGATCAGTGACATTTCAACCGAAATTGCCCAATGTATATATCAATAAATTAAATAGGCCCAACCCTGATGTGTCATACATTAAATAGGCCCAACCCTGATGTGTCATCAACCTTTAAGAACCCTAGCAAAAACTCATCCACTCTTGGAATGCGACTTGAAATATGGACACAAGGCACAATTAGAGTCAGTTGTTCTTCATGGCTTGCATCTGGTACAATCCAAGACAAGAGAGAAATAATGAGCATCCTTGTCTATCTTCATAGCACCATCAAGAGAAGAAATGAACTCATACTGAATATTGTGGCCAATATAATAATGACGAATTTTAGTACTTTGAATGTGCCTAATATGTTCTTGCATCATAGGATCAAACTCAGCAATCATTTCAACTGTGCCTAGAAATTTACAATTATTATCTTGATAAAGGTTCTCATTTGATCCTCTAATGTCCATATTCTGTTTAGCAAGGAACTTCACAGTACAAAACTATTCTTATCAAAACTAGTCTCCAACACTTTTTTTTCAATTTCCCGGTGCAAATCATCATCAATTGTTTGTTTTTTGCTTAACTTCAATCTAACTTCATTCCTTGTATTCATGTTTGTCAAATGCTTAACACTACTATTATGGTCTTTAAGATTCCTACTGAGACGCTGCCAGTCCCTTACTCCATCGGATGCTAACAAACACTTGGTCTTGTTTGACTTGAACAACTTGAAGCAAAAACAATAAACTCTATCTACATGTTTAGAATAAATCACTAGATTCTATCAACATATACTTACCTTTAGTTAAATTTCTAGAATAATAAGCGTATGAAAAATGTCTACCATTGGCATCCTGAGGGAACTGTCGAAGATTTATCTCGACTGTCTCCATCTAGGAGTATCCTAGGAGGTAGATTTGTGGGGATCGCCGGACCTGGAACTTGATGGAGGCATTCGAGATAAATCTTTGACACTTTGGCGCCCACCGTGGGGCAGATCGCAGGATCATTGAGAGAGCTTGATGGACCAATCATTATCAAGATCAATCTACTCGATGGCTATTGGTGATGACTCGGCGTGTTTGCTTGATGGATCTGAAGTTGAGTAGTAGATGGATTCTTTTCGGACTCGCGCCAAATTCGAGGGAGCATTATTCGGTTCGGAAAAGAAGCAGTTAATGATGCGTTGCACTTGACTGACACGTATGGATCTGTGCAAGCTGCGCCATTCAATAATCCTGTTGATAGATCGAGAGGCAGAGGCAAAGGCCAATGAGATTTATACTTCTATTGCTGCTCGAGTACGAAAAGGATACACAAGGCAGCAGTAGCAAGATCGAAGCTTTATGCACGCACAGCATCTGTTGCCGCGGGAAGAAATCAATTTGATGCAATTATTCTATGCGCACACGGAAGGCTACCAAAAAAAGCTCCAAAATCTTCGCTTGCCGCACGTGAGATGATGTACGTGAGTACGACTACTTCGACTACTCATCTCGACTAGTTAAAACTAGTCGGGATCTGCAGCATCGACTCGATGACGACTACTTCAACTACTTGTCTCGACTAGTTAAAACTAGTCGGGATCGGCTGCACCGACTTGCCGACGACAACCTCGACTACTTCGGTTTCTCAGCTCGATGTTGGCACTTCTTACGATCCAATATCAGAATTAAGAATCCTGGTACTGGGGTAAGGAATGTTTCAGTGGTTTTCCTTATGGCTTAGTAAAATATAGAAATATTCTGCAAGCGCACAAAATCACCGCTGTAGCACTTCACTTGGGAGTATCCCGAGGTATCGTAATTTATATTTCCGCAGGGAAGCTTTGGCAAGTGTTGGCACTCCTTACGGCCTACAGATAAATCCGCAAGCGGACGGATACCGATGTAGCTTTCACCCGGGAGTATTCCAAGGTATCGATTTCCACGGAGAACGAGAAGTGGACTGATTCTAAACTAAGTTGTCCTAGGTAGATGGAATGGAGTGAATGGTATGGATGAGGTGGATGACAACAACAAAGAGAAGAGGAGTGATAGGAGGGTAGAGAGGGTACGAGTCTAGTAGAGGTATTCTACTGATTGATCGAGCAGATCAGAGGATACAGATAGATACTTGCTTCGGGACAAGGGAACCGGTGGACACACAGAAAGGGATGAGAAGGGGTGCCACTATTTCCCAACTGGGGAATCCTACGGACCGGAACTAACGTGATGGGCTACAAAGACCGGAAGGGCTGTCACCACCTTACGGCTACCACCTCCGTTGCGACGGGAATAAACTAAGTTAGTCTCAAGTATAGGCACCACGCCTACACTAGTCAACTAATACTTATCTCCTATAGAAAGATAAGCACCCAAGCTAAGCAACCAGTATACAGTTATACCAATCAACTAAGCATTGAATGAAGAACCAGCAAGCATATAAAAGTAAGAACTGAATGCTCAATTAATCAGAGAGAGATACAAGAGTTACCAGACAAGACCCGGATGTTACTCGAAGTGAAGTCGCATCCGTAGAGGTACAGCGGGAAGAGGGGCCGACACTTCGGCTCCTCTCCGGGACGCTCACCTCTCCTCTCTCCCTATCTCTACTGATACAAGTGGAAAACTAACAGTGCTTCGCCTGCACTCTACTCTTGTGTTGTGTTTGATACAAGGTGTATGCCACTGCTTATATAGGTGTCCTAAGGCGGTTTGGAGTGGAGTAACCGCCAAGGGATCCAGGGGATATTCCCTGTTGATTCGGGCGAAGAGACCGGGTTCGGCCGAACAGGTCGGTTCGGCCGAACCCCTGGATCCACCGCCTTGGGCTCTGGACGGCATGGATGCACTCCTGGAGGCGGTTGGTGCATTGGGGGCGGTTCGGCCGAACTGGTGGGTTCGGCCGAACTCGGCTTTCAGCCCAGAACGCCCCTCGTGCACCGCCTCTTGCTCTTGGACCCCTTGGACTGGCTCTGGTGCTTGGGTTTGAGTTGATTCGGCCCAGGATAACGTGTCAGTGCTCCGGGATGTGTTGGCGGTCGTCCATGTGTCGTGTGTTGTCGTTTGGTTGACGTGGACGGCTCCCGCTGGCTTGTACGGCTAAGGGGGGTAACCGGCCGAACGTGTTGTTCGGCCGAATTGGTCATTTTCGACCCCTATAGCACGTATTTCGCAATGTTGTACCTGCACAAGCGACACTCACCAAAACTCGTGGAACTCCATTAGAAATAAAACCTAAGTACATGGAATGTTGCATAGTCTCTCATTTATTCCCGCGTATTGGTGGTCGAATTTGGGTTGTAACGACCGCCAACAAGCTCCCCCAAGCTTGGCTCTTTGCTCGTCCTCGAGCAAAGATAAAACTTAGGCTCGGTGGATCAGGAGTTGCTACAATGTCATTTTTCTTGCAGGTAACTTCATAAACAACTAGTACTCAAACAAATACTTGAATCACTAGCAAGGTATTAATTCACCATTTTACCTATGGGGCTTATAGCAATCTCCTTATCTTGGGCGGTTGAAAGAATGAATAGTTTAACTTAGTTTTATTCCACCTTACTCTTTTCAGGATCCTATCTCGGAGTTTTCACCCTTTTGTGAAAAGATAAATTATTCCTCATTGGCTCACTCAATCGCTCAAGTGTATTTGAATCCTCACCAAAGGCTTTGCCTTCTTTTCATCCTAACATCTAATTTGGCTTTTGTGTGGCTCGGGGACAAAGGATGAAGGCATACAAGCATCTTATATATTGCTAAGTCAAAGACTGGATCTTAGGAGAATCAAATCACACTCTAGATCGAGAAGTGCAAGTGTGTGGAATATGTGGAGTGGAATTTGGCGGAATTTCATGGAATGATTCTTCCTCTCCTTGATTTATTTTTCGAGAGCATGGGCTATCTTTTATTCATATTTTTGCCATGCCTTTTGGCATGCTTTTCTTTTTCTCATATTTTTGCCATGCCACTTGGCATGCTTTTCTTTTTATTTTTGCATAGCCCATGCCTCTACTTGAAAGATATTTGGAGAGGGAATCAGAGAACATAAAGTTTATTTTTGTGGAATGGATGATGGCATGGTTTTGCTAACTCCCAGTGTAGGAATTGCAAGTGAGAGGTGGAGTGTTTGTGAATCTCGATCTTGAAAGCATGAAAGATCCCTCAAAGGTTACAACAATTTAACAAGGCTCACTAAGATGACAAGCAGCATATGGTAGAAAGTTTAGAACTAAACCTATCATATGGCTCTGGTAGGAATTTTTGACCAATGAGGAACTTTGTTTTATTTTTGAAAACATAAACATCCGAGATTTTCACCATACTAAGAGCCGAAATAGAATTCAACCGAAGTCTCACTATATCAATCCCCACAACAACCGAGACTTGGAATAAGGCATATGCTCCCACAAGGTTTTCACGTTCATTTCTACTCATGCCAAATAACTCAAGCATAGTCAAGCAACTAGTTGCAACAAAGTACTAGCAAAATTAGTGACAGAGCAACTATTCATCATTTCCAAAGTGAGAGGCATATGTTTCATTCCATACATGGTTGGGAGTTAATTGGTATTTTCAATTGAATGACCAAAGTGCTGAGTAATTCGGAACATACCTGATGGGGGTCCTCCCCCAAGCTTGGACTCTTCACTGGTAGGGATTCAATCCTTGAAAGGTACTGAGTCAGCTGGTCGGCCTGCTCGTTCTCGTCCTGCTCCTCCACTGTGCCATGCCTGTACTCATGTATCTTTTCGTTAAACAGGGCAATCTCCGGTTGGCTCAAATGCACCAACCAGAGCGACAATTTTATTCTTTCTGCATTCAACTCTGATTTTATTTATTCATCAAGCTAAGGTTGGAAACAAAATGTGTTGGAAGGGAAATAATTAGAGCACCTCCTAAACAATGATTTAAGCAAAGGGAAATTGAATTGGAAAATAAATTGAAACTAATGGTGCTCTAAAAGATACAACTACACGACATCTACTCTATAGATGGATTGTAAAGGTCTAGATGTCATGTGGCTTTGGCGAGCCTCTTGAATTTGGTTGTGAATGCTTGGAAGAGGACATTGTTCTTGTCCATCTGCCAAGGCTCGCCTTCTGTTACCTTCTCATCCCGGTTGCTCAACTTCTGGCTGGTTTGTGCCAGTTCTTTTTCAGGCTCTTCAACCATGGGTTTCTCTTCTCCCTCCTCCATGGCTTTCTTCGTTAGTGGACTTGTCATACTTATGGAGAGGGAGCCCTTGGGTGAGGAAAGGTCTTTGGACAAGGATGGTGGCTGGGAAATGTGAACACTTGGTCGTGTTCGGGAAAGTGATGGAGGATGGTTTCTGACTCGAGATTGACAAGCAACTTTCCCAACATTTTCCTAGCGACTCTGAGACAAGATGGGATAGAGATAGGATCTAGGGTCCAAATGGATGCTCAAGGGGCAAAACAGGGGTCCTTTGGTCGAACCAGCATGGTTCAGCCGAATTGTCCTAGTTTGCCCAACTAGAGTGGTCTAGTATGCCCAGAGTGCATCAGTGAGCCTATCTCTCTACTGCACACCCATCTCCTTGACGATTTTGCAGAATGTTCTTGATGTGAGTGCTGATGTTCTGCTTGACCATTAGTTTGGGGGTGAGAAGGTGTGGCTATAAAATGCGGCTCCCCCAAGCTTAGATATTTTCGGGAGATGGAGTCAATGAGATGGGAGCCCCTATGACTAGCCCAGGACGCCAAAGCGAGGAAAGATGTTTTTATGGGACATTTGCTTAGCGTGCCCAGTGGCTGCGGATCGATAGGGCTTGGCTTCTACCCAGTTAGAGACGGGATCTACGGCTACCAGAATAAACTTGTAGTTCTCTGAGTTAGGGAAAGGACCCATGGGGTCTATTCCCCTTACATCAAAGATTTCTACTGAATATTACTGGTGAGTGGCTTCGCGTCTCTTTCCCGTGTTTCTGGCAGTGTGGGCATCTCTTGCTAAGTTTCTTAACTTCTCCATATTGCCAGACCTTTATTCTGAACACTCCATAATGTCCTTCAGAAGGTGCTCCATGATATCTCTCCCAGGTTTTATGTGCCTCAGGTGCAGGCATGCATCGTCTGAGTCCATTTTGTATCCAGAAGAGATACGGGTTGTCCCATAGGTGATGTCTGCTCTCATAAACCAATCTTTTCCTATTTTCACCTGATGGGACGTACCCTAACACCACGAAGTCAACTATGGTGGCGTACCACGGCTCTAGTGTTGTGGCTTTGAGGAGCATATCACCCCGTAAGAAAATCGCTGATGGAAAGATCAAACAAGACTTATACCCGAGACAGACCCAACGAATGAGTCTTGGGTTCGCATCCTTTTTGGCCAAGAAATACTTCAGAGCAGTATGGTCAGAATAGACTATGACCTTTGCCCTAACTTGGTAGGACCGGAATTTGTCTATAACAAACATAGTTGCTAAGAGTTCCTTTTCCGTGGTTGCGTAGTTGAGCTAGGGCCAGTGAGCATAATGCTTCTTGTCCTTGGTTTGGCCCACAACAGCTCCAACAGCATAATTGCTCGCATCACACATGATTTCTAGTGGGATGCTCTAGTCGCGAGACCGGATGATGGGAGCAGAATTGAGTGCATTCTTAGGGTGTGAAAGGAAGCATAGCACTCTTGATTAGAGACGAGAGGGGTTTCCTTGGCCAAGAGATTGGTCAACGACCGGGCTATTTGAGAGAAATTTTCGATGAGACACCTATAAAGCCCGGTGTGGCCAAGGAACTACGAATCCCCTTTACTCGTGGGAGGTGTACGCATAGGGTCGTATTTGGGAGTATGACAGGAGAAGATGATGGCTTTAGGCTTTGAATCTAGTCTTTCCCCGATCAAAGACGAATCTTCGTGACAATTGTCTTACGACCCCAAGGTAAGATAAGATAGGGATATGATGTGTATGAAGGTTAGGAGTAATCCCTTTGAAATCTTGGATCGAGTGTCCTAAGACTGATTGATCCTCCTCCAGGATAGTGAAAGTCGGTTGGGTTCCAGGAGGTTTGTCACTGATGGTCACTGGAGTTTGTCCATCCTTAAAGAGGGAAGCACACTTCAATCCAGAGGGAAGAGGCTTAGGTTCGACTGGAGGATGAATCTCTTCTTCCTCCATAAGGAATTGGGCATCTTCTTCTAGGAAATGTTGTTCTAAGTCTATCAAGGATGTTGACATGACCTCCTCTATTGGCTCAGGATCGGGATCTGTCTCTATTGGGGTATTCAAGGAATAAGAATAAGAGACTGGGACGAGTTCTTCTCCGATCCTAAGCTCTAGCTGGATTATTGGTGAATTTTCTAGGATTTTCATGATTGGCCTACCAATAAAGATGGAGTAAGTGGAATTTTCAGGTAGGTCAAAGATATGGAAATCCAAGAAAAGTTCAGGGTCGTTAATCTTAACGGGTGTGACCCGCAAGATCCCTAAACAGTAGAGGATCCTTCCCGATGTGAACCTTAAACGTTTTTGAGATAATGACCATGGTTCATCGGGGAGTTGCGCTCGCACCAAAGAGCTAGAGATTATGTTGATTCCGAGGCTTGGGTCGTACCCGATTTCTCTGTCATTGCCCATAACTTCATAGAATATGCTTCTGATCCTTTTGGGCATTTTGACAACCTCGGTCGAGGCTTCGGCCTCGTCTAGCCATTCCCGACTCTCGATGGCAGAGAGACGGCCTAAGTACTCTCTTTGATATTCTAGTGCTTCCTTGTCGGGTGGTGGATCCTTTTGCTCTACACATTGTCCCCGTGGGAAACGTATGGCGCAGTCGATGTCATCGAATAGACCATCGTCAAAATCGTAGGGAGTGGTGTAGAGTGGAGGATAGTAGTCTAGGCTAGAGTTTGACTCAAATAAATAAATAATACAGAAGAAGTCTCATTAATAATTCTCTCTAAACGAAAGCGAAGCCGACAACGATAACCCACGGGGACACCGACTGGTTGAGCACAGCTAGTAGAATGACAGATCCTCAGGAAATTCAACAGCAGCAGTACCATCTAATCCATCTGTTACCCATCCGGGATTTTGTTGAATGGCAAGTGTAAGTAAATGTCTTACTTAGCAAATACAACACGGATAATGAAGGCTTAAAAGAAAGGCTTGACATGGCTGTACTGCATTAGCAATTTTAGTTGTTTCATTTTAACATCATCATAATCACTACATTTACATGAATCCCAATTGTAACCCAATTAATAAAGTAGAAGTGAACATTAAACAGTAATAAGCATCAACTTCTAATAAAAAAGGATCCAGGCCGCTCGTGACCCTGAGCAAGGCTATCATGATAGATTATACACTCTGCAGAGGTTTCGCCCTTTTCCCACCAGTCGCGTAAAAGTTCAAGGGAACTTTGCACCCAACCACGCACATCAACACTTCCGAGGTGTGACTGCATAGGGACGCTACGAGGCTTTTCACAAGACACTCTAACGAAACAGTAGCCGTTATGGTACAACCTAGGCAGCATGACCCAAGGCACCGAGATTGACTGACGCTCATGTAGCAACACGAGGGGGTCAATGGCGTCCAAGCGCGGTAAAGAATATCAACAACAAAAATAAATAGCGCAACGTGTGGAACCCCCGCCATACGGTGGCTCCCAACACGGGACTGTGCCTCACGGGGACATAGCCGACAGATACTCCATCCTCGGTGGATCAAACCATACTCTCACCCATGCTTCTCATAACGCCGTCGGCCCATCGGTAACTACTGTCAAGCTACAGCCGTACATGTTACTTGTCCAAGACCAGAGCCATTATAGTTCCAACGGTGGCGACAGGTTCTTGGGTTGCCGCTTTAAGAACCAGTCCTTACGGAGAGACACTAGGGCCAAGCACGAAGCGTATGCCCTAGCTCCCTGATCCATGTTGCTAAAAAGGAAGTTTTACCATTAACATTGAAGTGAACCATTAAGTCAAGATTAACGGTTAAACTATGGTGACAGTAGCTGCGCCTAGCAAAGTTCTACCCAAATGCAATAACCCAAGGTGATCAAGGTATAGGATAAACAAGCTAGGTACAACCTTAATAGGAACAATTTAGACACATGCATATGCAGTAAATAATGTAAGAGGTGTGTTTAGGTAGCAAGGATTGTCCGTGCTGTACTTGCCTTCCTCAAACTGCTGCTGCTGCTGCTCCTGCTCCTCGTAACCCTCGAACTCAAGCGCGTACTGCTCAATGACTGGACTCACGAAGCAACACACAAGCATTCACACAAGCCAGTACATGCAAATAATATTATTCTATTAAAACAGTACACCAAACAGTAAAAATAGAACAAAAGAAGGTTGAAAAACTAATCTACGCTTCGCTACGAACACGTGAGCGAGAATATCACTCAAATCGGAGCTAAAACGGAGAAGTTATGGCGTTTCTACGGTTTAGGGACTTGCTAGCAAAGTTTTAAAAGTTCCAGGGGTTTATTTGTAAAAACTCAGGGGCTAAAACATAATTTTATATAAAAACAGGAGGGTTTAATCGCAAATTAACCAAGACAGGACCTCGGGTGCTATTTTTAAATGAGACAGGGGGTTTTCCATAAAATTCAGGACCTAATTCTAATTACTTTTGAATAGATCTGGACCGCGGGTTGATTTCCAAAAAGGTCAGGGGCTCTTTTGCAAAACGCGGGGCGCTGACTCGGGTTTGACTCGGGTACCGGCAGATGCGGGCCGTCGGATTTGGATCCGACGATCCAGATTAGATCTAGGGGAGGGGGTGTCCGCGGCGGCGCTGGGCGGCGGCGGCGGCGGCGCTTCGCCGGCGAGGCTCGGAAACGAGCTAGAGTGCTCGATTTGGGGCGGGGTTTGGCGCTACGGGTGCGCGGGATGACGGCGAGTTGAGCGGGGTGGATCTCGTCGGCGGCGAAGCAGCAGAGGCGGCGGTCGACGAGCAATGGCGGCGGCGGACTCCGGCGACGGCGGCTCGACGCGAGGGCGACGCTACAGAGCACGGGGAAGGGCGAGAAGGGGTTCGGGAGGTTCCTCACCTCCACGTGACGGTCCTGGGGCTGCCGGCCGAGGAAAAACGACGGCGGGCGGTGAGATCGACGGCGGTGGCTCCGAGCTCGAAACGCGGACGGCGGCGCTAGCTCGGACGGCGGCTGTTAGGGCTAGGCGTGGATTGAGGTGGGGGTTAGGAGGCGGCGGCTTAAATAGGGCGGCCGAGGAGAGTCCCGGTGGTCCTCGGCGTGCGCACCCGTGGCCGTGCCGGACTCCGGCTCGTGGCCGAGCCGAACTCCGTCGCGAGGTCGGGGACGACCCTGACACGCGGGTCCCGCGTTTCAGCGGCTGGAGGCGGGGTGAGGCTGTGGTGGGCTGGCTGCTGGGCCGCGTTGGGCCGCTGACGGGTGAGGCGGGCTAGCGCAGGGGCGGAAGGGAAACGGCCAATGCTGGGCTGAATGCGGAACAGGGCGAGCTGGGCTGCTGCGGGGAAAGGAGCGGGCGGGCCGGAGCGCGCGGGTGGCGAGCTGGGCTGGGCCGCCGGAGAAGAAAGGAGGAGGGGGCTAGGCCGGGCTGGAGAGAAAAAGAAGGAGGGGGAAACCCGCCCGGGAAAAAGAGTTCAGGGAGGAAAATCGAACTATGACCAAAACAACTTTTCTACAGCTCCAAACAATGCGATTCAAATTCGAATTTAAACTAGATTTAAATTCCAATCTAATTCACAAGCAACCAAAACACAATGCGGCAGCATGGATGCAACAAAAATGTTTCTAACCTTATATTTGATTTTATTTTGCCAAAAATTATTTATTTACCCTATGTTGAGCATGGGAACTTTAATAAAAAGCATATTAATTACTAAAATTTTATATAGGCCTAATTTAGGGTGTTACAAACCTACCCCCCTTAAGATGAATCTCGTCCTCGAGATTCGGATGTGGATGGGAATAATTGTGGATATTCAGCTCTGAGGTCTTCTTCTCTTTCCCAAGTCGCTTCATCCTCGGAGTGACGGCTCCATTGAACCTTGCACATCCGGATCACTTTATTTCTGGTGACTCGTTCTGACTCCTCCAAAATCTTGACAGGGTGCTCAGGGTAGGTGAGATCTTCCTCCACATTCAGCTCATCAATCGGAATCTGTTCCTCAGGTACTCGCAAGCACTTTTTCAACTGAGACACATGAAACACATCGTGTACTCCTGCTAACTTCTCTGGTAGCTCTAACTGATATGCCACCTCACCTTTCTGACCAAGTACCTGGAACGGTCCAATGTATCGGGGTGCTAGCTTGCCCTTGACGTTGAACCTCTTCACGCCTCTCATTGGTGACACCTTGAGATACACAAAGTCTCCAACTTCAAAGCTGAGATCCCTCCGTCTATTATCTGCATAGCTCTTCTGTCTGGATTGTGCCACTTTCAAATTCTGTCTGATTATCTGCACTTGTCGCTCTGCCTCTCCTAGTATCTCAGGTCCAAATACCTGACTTTCTCCCGTCTGATTCCAGAACAGTGGGGTCCTACATTTTCTGCCATACAATGCCTCGAATGGTGCCATCTGCAAACTCTTCTGGTAGCTGTTGTTGTACGAGAATTCTGCGTACGGTAAACTCCTGTCCCAACTGGCACCATATTGTAGAGCAAATGCTCTCAACATATCCTCCAATATCTGATTTGTCCGTTCTGTCTGCCCATCTGTCTGCGGATGGTAAGCTGAACTGAACTATAGCTTAGTGTCCATAGACTCATGCAGTTGTCGCCAAAAGTGTGATGTGAACTGGGTACCTCGATCTGATACTATTCTTTTCGGTACTCCATGCAAACACACAATCCTCTCCATATACAACTCCGCTAGTCTGGCTCCCGTGTAGGTGGTCTTTACTAGAAGGAAATGCGCCACCTTGGTCAGACGATCCACGATTACCCAGATTGAGTCAAATCCCCTCTGAGTGCGAGGTAAGCCAGTGATGAAATCCATACCGACTTCTTCCCACTTCCATTCAGGTACCTTCAGGGGCTGGAGGAAACCTGCTGGCCTCTGATGTTCAGCCTTGACTCTCTGGCACGTGTCACACAGGGCTACGTATGTGGCCACATCTCTCTTCAATCCGTACCACCAAAATCTCTCTTTGATGTCTTGGTACATCTTGGTACTACCCGGGTGTATCGAATACGCCGATTCATGGGCTTCCCTGAGAATTGCATCCCTGATCTGCACTATATCTGGTACACAGATCCTCTTCTCATACCACAATGTCCCTTGGTCATCCACTCGAAAACCAGGGGCTTTTCCTAATGCCACCAGTTCCATGATCTCCTTGATCTTCTCGTCTGCGAGCTGTCCTTTTCGGATCTCTTGTTCCAAGGTCGGTTCTACTGCCATCTCGGTGACGCTGGTCACAAATCCCAGACTCATCCTCTCAAACTCTGAACTGAGTTCCTCTGATAAGCAATGTCCCGTGATCTTATTCACGTAACTCCTTCTACTCAGAGCATCTGCCACCAGGTTGGCCTTCCCTGGATGATAATGAATCTCCAGGTCGTAATCCTTGATCAACTCTAACCAACGATGTTGCCTCATATTCAGATCTGACTGTGTGAACACATACTTGAGACTCTTGTGGTCAGTGTAAATATCACACTTATGACCAATCAAGTAATGCCTCCAAATCTTCAAGGCATGCACCACAACCGCTAACTCCAGATCGTGTGTCGGGTAGTTCAGCTCATGTTTCCTCAACTGCCTTGATGCATAAGCTACTACTCTGCTTTCCTGCATGAGCACACATCCCAAGCCTTGACGAGATGCATCACAGTAGATAGAGAAACTCTTGGTTATATCTGGCAACACTAGCACGGGTGCCGTTGTCAACCTCTTCTTCAATTCCTCAAAGCTAGCCTGACACTCACTTGTCCAGACAAACTTGGCATTTTTCTCTAATAGTGCCGTCATGGGTTTAGCAATCTTTGAAAATCCTTCAATGAACCTCCGATAATATCCAGTCATTCCAAGGAAACTTCTGATTTCACTCATATCTTTAGGCGGATTCCAACTCAACACATCGCTAACCTTTTTCGGATCAACTGCCACTCCACCATTGGACAACACGTGACCCAAGAATGCTACTTCCTTCAACCAGAACTCACACTTGCTCAGCTTGGCATACAACTGATGCTCACGAAGTCTCTGCATCACCAACCTCAGATGTTCTTCATGCTCTTCCTCATTCTTAGAGAAAACCAGAATATCGTCAATGAACACCACTACGAATTTGTCAAGATAGTCCATGAACACACTGTTCATCAAATACATGAAGTATGCCGGTGCATTTGTCAAACCAAAAGACATGACAGTGAACTCATATAGACCATATTGGGTTGTGAAGGCTGTTTTGGGGATGTCAGTCACTCGTATCCTCATCTGATGACAACCGGATCGGAGATCGATTTTAGAGAACACACATGCTCCTTTCAACTGGTCGAAGAGATCATCTATCCTTGGCAGCGGATACTTGTTCTTGATGGTCACTTCATTCAAAGCTCGATAATCCACACACATTCTCTGAGTCCCATCTTTCTTATCCACAAACAAAACTGGTGCTCCCCAAGGGGAAGAACTAGGACGAATATACCCTTTTGCTAACAACGCCCTTAATTCCTCCTTAAGTTTCTCTAGTTCTTTTACTCCCATTCTATATGGCCTCTTAGCTATAGGTGCAGTACCAGGCTTAATATCAATAACAAATTCAACTTCGCGGTCTGGGGGCATACCTGGTAACTCATCTGGAAACACATCTAGGAAATCGCACACCACTCTGATGTCTTCCAGTGCTACACCCTCGGCTTGGTAGATCTGGTTGTGCCCCAGGGGACTAGATGCTTGATACTCCACTTTCTCACCAGTCTTTGCTGTCAGCTGCACTATTCTCTTGGAACATTGAATCACCCCATCATATTTGGCTAACCAGCTCATACCCAGAATCAAGTCAAACCCAAGGGTTTCTAGGACTATTGGGTTCACCACAAAGTCTACCCCCCTTATTGTGATGGTGATACAGGGGCAACGTAAAGTGGCACGTTGTTCTCCCCCGGGTGAACTAACTACCATAGCAAGATATCTCCCATTAGTACTCCTGTCAGTCGGTGGTAGATAACCCATGCTTGCAGATGGTGCATAAGAAGATAGCAGTACTTGGAAGGATATGATTCAGAGATATAGAGAGTAAGACAGAGGAAGTGCAAAGGGGGTAGATAACCCAACTATTTATTCACTAATATTCCTTAAACCTTATTCCTATATCTAGATGGAGATAGACTTGCGTCTATGACCATCACAATCATTACAAAAATCCAAATCAAACATAAGCATAATAACAACAAAATCAAGCACCCAGAGACATGATTCACACAAGACTCGACAGCACTGGTTTTGTAAAACGTTACTAAATGATCTGAAACAAAATCATGGTGGTCTCCTAATAATTTATCAACCGTTCTAACTAGGCTGCGATCCTACAGTCAGCACGGCTCTGATACCAATCTGTCACACCCGGATTTACACAGAAACCCGAATGCTACTATATGTGTGCCCAGGAAGTCCACAGAACACATATAGTTAACAAATATGATAAACAGAGTACATATGCTCGAATAAAATGGTTTTACATCAGAGTTTGACTCAAATAAATAATACAGCGGAAGTCTCATTAATAATTCTCTCTAAATGAAAGCGAAGCCGACAACGATAACCCACGGGGACACCGACTGGTTGAGCACAGCTAGTAGAATGGCAGATCCTCAGGAAATTCAATAGCAGCAGTACCATCTAATCCATCTGTTACCCATCCGGGATTTTGTTGAATGACAAGTGTAAGTAAATGTCTTACTTAGCAAATACAACACGGATAATGAAGGCTTAAAAGAAAGGCTTGACACGGCTGTACTGCATTAGCAATTTTAGTTGTTTCATTTTAACATCATCATAATCACTACATTTACATGAATCCCAATTGTAACCCAATTAATAAAGTAGAAGTGAACATTAAACAGTAATAAGCATCAACTTCTAATCAAAAAGGATCCAGGCCGCTCGTGACCCTGAGCAAGGCTATCATGATAGATTATACACTCTGCAGAGGTTTTGCCCTTTTCCTACCAGTCGCGTAAAAGTTTAAGGGAACTTTGCACCCAACCACGCACATCAACACTTCCGAGGTGTGACTGCATAGGGACGCTACGAGGCTTTTCACAAGACACTCTAATGAAACAGTAGCCATTATGGTACAACCTAGGCAGCATGACCCAAGGCACCGAGATTGACTGACGCTCATGTAGCAACACGAGGGGGTCAATGGCGTCCAAGCGTGGTAAAGAATATCAACAACAAAAATAAATAGCGCAACGTGTGGAACCCCCGCCATACGGTGGCTCCCAACACGGGACTGTGCCTCACGGGGACATAGCCGACGGATACTCCGTCCTCGGTGGATCAAACCATACTCTCACCCATGCTTCTCATAACGTCGTCGGCCCATCGGTAACTACTGTCAAGCTAGAGCCGTACATGTTACTTGTCCAAGACCAGAGCCATTATAGTTCCAGCGGTGGCGACAGGTTCCTGGGTTGCCGCTTTAAGAACCAGTCCTTACGGAGAGACACTAGGGCCAAGCACGAAGCGTACGCCCTAGCTCCCTGATCCATGTTGCTAAAAAGCAAGTTTTACCATTAACATTGAAGTGAACCATTAAGTCAAGATTAACGGTTAAACTATGGTGACAGTAGCTGCGCCTAGCAAAGTTCTACCCAAATGCAATAACCCAAGGTGATCAAGGTATAGGATAAACAAGCTAGGTACAACCTTATTAGGAACAATTTAGACACATGCATATGCAGTAAATAATGTAAGAGGTGTGCTTAGGTAGCAAGGATTGTCCGTGCTGTACTTGCCTTCCTCAAACTGCTGCTGCTGCTGCTCCTGCTCCTCGTAACCCTCGACATCAAGCGCGTACTGCTCACCGATTGGACTCACGAAGCAACACACAAGCATTCACACAAGCCAATACATGCAAACAATATTATTCTATTAGAACAGTACACCAAACAGTAAAAACAGAACAAAATAAGGTTGAAAAACTAATCTATGCTTCGCTACGAACACGTGAGCGTGAAAATCACTCAAATCGGAGCTAAAACGAAGAAGTTATGGCGTTTCTACGGTTTAGGGACTTGCTGGCAAAGTTTTAAAAGTTCCAGGGGTTTATTTGTAAAAACTCAGGGGCTAAAACATAATTTTATATAAAAACAGGAGGGTTTAATCACAAATTAACCAAGACAGGACCTCGGGTGCTATTTTTAAATAAGACAGGGGGTTTTCCATAAAATTTAGGACCTAATTCTAATTACTTTTGAATAGATCTGGACCGCGGGTTGATTTCCAAAAAGGTCAGGGGCTCTTTTGCAAAATGCGGGGCGCTGACTCGGGTTTGACTCGGGTACCGGCGGATGCGGGCCGTCGGATTTGGATCCGACGATCCAGATTAGATCTAGGGGAGGGGGTGTCGGCGGCGGCGCTGGGCGGCGGCGGCGGCGGCGCTTCACCGGCGAGGCTCGGAAACGAGCTAGAGTGCTCGATTTGGGGCGGGGTTTGGCGCTACGGGTGCGCGGGACGACGGCGAGTTGAGCGGGGTGGATCTCGTCGGCGGCGAAGCAGCAGAGGCGGCGGTCGACGAGCAATGGCGGCGGCGGACTCCGGCGACGGCGGCTCGACGCGGGGGCGATGCTACAGAGCACGGGGAAGGGCGAGAAGGGGCTCGGGAGGTTCCTCACCTCCACGCGACGGTCCTGGGGCTGCCGGCCGAGGAAGAACGACGGCGGGCGGCGAGATCGACGGCGGCGGCTCCGAGCTCGAAACGCGGACGGCGGCGCTAGCTCGAACGGCGGCGCTAGCTCGAACGGCGGCTGCTAGGGCAAGGCGTGGATTGAGGTGGGGGTTAGGAGGCGGCGGCTTAAATAGGGCGGCCGAGGAGAGTCCCAGTGGTCCTCGGCGTGCGCGCCCATGGCCGTGCCGGACTCCGGCTCGTGGCCGAGCCGAACTCCGTCGCGATGTCGGGGACGACCCTGACACGCGGGTCCCGCGTGTCAGTGGCTGGAGGCGGGGTGAGGCTACGGTGGGCTGGCTGCTGGGCCGCGTTGGGCCGCTGACGGGTGAGGCGGGCTGGCGCGGGGGCGGAAGGGAAACGGCCGATGCTGGGCTGAATGCGGAACAGGGCGAGCTGGGCTGCTGGGGGGAAAGGAGCGGGCGGGCCGGAGCGCGCGGGTGGCGAGCTGGGCTGGGCCGCCGGAGAAGAAAGGAGGAGGGGGCTAGGCCGGGCTGGAGAGAAAAAGAAGGAGGGGGAAACCTGCCCGGGAAATAGAGTTCAGGGAGGAAAATCGAACTATGACCAAAACAACTTTTCTACAGCTCCAAACAATGCGATTCAAATTCGAATTTAAACTAGATTTAAATTCTAATCTAATTCACAAGCAACCAAAACACAATGCGGCAGCATGGATGCAACAAAAATGTTTCTAACCTTATATTTGATTTTATTTTGCCAAAAATTATTTATTTACCCTATGTTGAGCATGGGAACTTTAATAAAAAGCATATTAATTACTAAAATTTTAAATAGGCCTAATTTAGGGTGTTACACGGTTGCTCACGAACCATGGCTATGAAGCCGGGACGTAGCTCATAGCCGGGTGTGGATATGGGATGTGATGATGGTGGTGGCTCCAAACAAGCGCCCTTTGGAGCCGAGTGTTGGCATAAGGTAAGAGTGGGATCCATATGGATGGTGGATGGTGGTGGGATACACAGACAACTTGGGTTCGGAATCAGAACAGCTACCGTTCCCCGGCAACGGCGCCAGAAAGCTTGTTGGCACTCCTTACGGCCTACAGATAAATCCGCAAGCGGACGGATACCGATGTAGCTTTCACCCGGGAGTATTCCAAGGTATCGATTTCCACGGAGAACGAGAAGTGGACTGATTCTAAACTAAGTTGTCCTAGGTAGATGGAATGGAGTGAATGGTATGGATGAGGTGGATGACAACAACAAAGAGAAGAGGAGTGATAGGAGGGTAGAGAGGGTACGAGTCTAGTAGAGGTATTCTACTGATTGATCGAGCAGATCAGAGGATACAGATAGATACTTGCTTCGGGACAAGGGAACCGGTGGACACACAGAAAGGGATGAGAAGGGGTGCCACTATTTCCCAACTGGGGAATCCTACGGACCGGAACTAACGTGATGGGCTACAAAGACCGGAAGGGCTGTCACCACCTTACGGCTACCACCTCCGTTGCGACGGGAATAAACTAAGTTAGTCTCAAGTATAGGCACCACGCCTACACTAGTCAACTAATACTTATCTCCTATAGAAAGATAAGCACCCAAGCTAAGCAACCAGTATACAGTTATACCAATCAACTAAGCATTGAACGAAGAACCAGCAAGCATATAAAAGTAAGAACTGAATGCTCAATTAATCAGAGAGAGATACAAGAGTTACCAGACAAGACCCGGATGTTACTCGAAGTGAAGTCGCATCCGTAGAGGTACAGCGGGAAGAGGGGCCGACACTTCGGCTCCTCTCCGGGACGCTCACCTCTCCTCTCTCCCTATCTCTACTGATACAAGTGGAAAACTAACAGTGCTTCGCCTGCACTCTACTCTTGTGTTGTGTTTGATACAAGGTGTATGCCACTACTTATATAGGTGTCCTAAGGCGGTTTGGAGTGGAGTAACCGCCAAGGGATCCAGGGGATATTCCCTGTTGATTCGGGCGAAGAGACCGGGTTCGGCCGAACAGGTCGGTTCGGTCGAACCCCTGGATCCACCGCCTTGGCTCTGGACGGCATGGATGCACTCCTGGAGGCGGTTGGTGCATTGGGGGCGGTTCGGCCGAACTGGTGGGTTCGGCCGAACTGGGCTTTCAGCACAGAACGCCCCTCGTGCACCGCCTCTTGCTCCTGGACCCCTTGGGCTGGCCTCTGGTGCTTGGGTTTGAGTTGATTCGGCCCAGGATGATGTGTCGGTGCTCCGGGATGTGTTGGCGGTCATGCACGTGTCATGTGTTGTCGTTTGGTTGACGTGGACGGCTCCCGCTGGCCTGTACGGCTACGGGGGGTAACCGGCCGAACGTGTCGTTCGGCCGAATTGGTCATTTCCGACCCCTATAGCACGTATTTCGCAATGTTGTACCTGCATAAGCGACACTCACCAAAACTCGTGGAACTCCATTAGAAATAAAACCTAAGTACATGGAATGTTGCATAGTCTCTCATTTATTCCCGCGTATTGGTGGTCGAATTTGGGTTGTAACGACCGCCAACAAGCTCCCCCAAGCTTGGCTCTTTGCTCGTCCTCGAGCAAAGATAAAACTTAGGCTCGGTGGATCAGGAGTTGCTACAATGTCATTTTTCTTGCTGGTAACTTCATAAACAACTAGTACTCAAACAAATACTTGAATCACTAGCAAGGTATTAATTCACCATTTTACCTATGGGGCTTATAGCAATCTCCTTATCTTGGGCGGTTGAAAGAATGAACAGTTTAACTTAGTTTTATTCCACCCTACTCTTTTCAGGATCCTATCTCGGAGTTTTCACCCTTTTGTGAAAAGATAAATTGTTCCTCATTGGTTCACTCAATCGCTCAAGTGTATTTGAATCCTCACCAAAGGCTTTGCCTTCTTTTCATCCTAACATCTAATTTGGCTTTTGTGTGGCTCGGGGACAAAGGATGGAGGCATACAAGTATCTTATATATTGCTAAGTCAAAGACCGGATCTTAGGAGAATCAAATCACACTCTAGATCGAGAAGTGCAAGTGTGTGGAATATGTGGAGTGGAATATGTGGAGTGGAATTTGGCGGAATTTCTTGGAATGATTCTTCCTCTCCTTGATTTATTTTTCGAGAGCATGGGCTATCTTTTATTCATATTTTTGCCATGCCTTTTGGCATGCTTTTCTTTTTCTCATATTTTTGCCATGCCACTTGGCATGCTTTTCTTTTTCTTTTTGCATAGCCCATGCCTCTACTTCAAAGATATTTGGAGAGGGAATAAAAGAACATGAAGTTTATTTTTGTGGGATGGATGATGGCATGGTTTTGCTAACTCCCAGTGTAGGAATTGCAAGTGAGAGGTGGAGTGTATGTGAATCTCGATCTTGAGAGCATGAAAGATTCCTCACAAAAGTCACAACAATTTGACAAAGCTCACTAAGATGACAAGCAGCATATGGTAGAAGGTTTAGAACTAATCCTATCATATGGCTCTGGTAGGAATTTTTGACCAATGAGGAACTTTGTTTTATTTTTGAAAGCATAATCATCCGAGATTTTCACCATACTAAGAGCAGAAATAGAATTCAACCAAAGTATCACTATATCAATCCCCACAACAACCTAGACTTGGAATAAGGCATATGCTCCCACAAGGTTTTCAGGTTCATTTCTACTCATGCCAAATAACTTAAGCATAGTCAAGCAACTAGTTGCAACAAAGTACTAGCAAAATTAATGACAGAGCAACTATTCATCATTTCCAAAGTAAGAGGCATATGATTCATTCCATGCATGGTTGAGAGTTAATTTTATTCAAGGGAAGTATTTTCAATTGAATGACCAAAGTGCTGAGTAATTCGGAACGTACCTGATGGGGGTCCTCCCCCAAGCTTGGACTCTTCACTGGTAGGGATTCAACCTTGAAAGGTACTGAGTCAGCTGGTCGGCCTGCTCGTTCTCATCCTGTTCCTCTACTGTGTCATGCCTGTACTCATGTATCTTTTTGTTAACCAGGGCAATCTCCGGTTGGCTCAAATGCACCAACCGGAGCGACAATTTTATTCTTTCTGCATTCAACTCTTATTTTATTTATTCATCAAGCTAAGGTTGGAAAAAAAATATTTGGAAGGGAAATAATTAGAGCACCTCCTAAATAATGATTTGAGCAAAGGGAAATTGAATTGGAAAATAAATTGAAACTAATGGTGCTCTACAGGATACAACCACATGACATCTACTCTATAGATGGATCGTGAAGGTCTAGATGTTACGTGGCTTTGGCGAGCCTCTTAAATTTTGCTGTGGGTGCTTGGCAGAGGACATTGATCTTGTCATCCTTGTCCATCTACCAAGGCTCGCCTTCGATGACCTTCTCACCGAGATTGTTAAATTTCTGGTGTGTTTGCACCAGATCTCTAATCAGGCTCTTCATCCATGGGCTCCTCTTCTTCCTCCTCCTCGGGATGTTCAATCAGAAGGCTTTAGGGGTTTTGATAGTTTTGCTCGTGATACTATTGGAGAGGGAACCCCTGGGTGAGGAAAGGTCTTTGGATAAGGATTGGGTGGTCATGGCGGCTGGAAAATGTGAACACTTGGTCGTGTTCGGGAAAGTGATGGAGGATGGTTTCTGACTTGAGATCGACAAGCAGCTTTCCCAACATTTCCTAGCGACTTCGAGACTAGATGGGATAGAGATAGGATCAAGGGTCAAAAAGGACGCTCAAGGGGCAACGGAGGGGTCCTTCAGTCGAACCAACATGGTTTGGCCGAATTGTCCTAATTTTCCCAAACTAGAGTGGTCTAGTTTGCCCAAAGTGCTTTTACGGAGTCTATCTCTCTAGTGCACACCTATCTCATTGACGTTCTTGATGTGAGTGTTGGATGTTCTACTTGACCACTAGTTTGGGGGTGAGAAGTGTGGCTATAAAATGCGGCTCCTCCAAACTTAGATATTTCTGTGAGATGGAGTCAATGAGATAGTAGCCCCTATGACTAGCCCAAGGACGCCAAAGCGAGGAAAGATCTTTCATGGGACATTTGCTTAGCGTGCCTGGTGGCTGCGGCTCAGTAGGGCTTGGCTTCTACCTAGTTAGAGACGGGATCTATGGCTACGAGAGTAAACTCATAGTTCTCCGAGTCAGGGCAATGACCCATGGGGTCTATTCCCCATACACCAAAGGTTTCTACTTGAAGAGTACTGGTAAGTGGCTTTGCGTCTCTTATATTCCCGTGTTTCTGGAAGTGTGGGCATCTCTTGCTAAATTTCTTAGCATATCCATATTGCCAGACCTTTGTTCTGAACGCTCCATAATTACCTCCATAAGGTGCTGCAAGATATCTCTCCCAGACTTTATGTGCCTTAGGTGCAGGTATGCATCATCAAAGGAGTCAAATCCGGAAGGGACATGGATCGTCCCATAGGTGAAGTCTGCTCTCATAAACCAATCTTTTCCTATTTTCACCTGATGGGACGTACCCTTGCACCATGAAGTCAACTATGGTGGCGTACCACGGCTCTAGTGTTGTGATGTCAAGGAGCGTGTGTCTTGGTTTCGCATCCTTTTTGGTCAAAAGATACTTCAGAGCAGTATGGTCGGAATAGACTATGACCTTTGCCCTAACTTGGTAGGACCGGAATTTGTCTATAACAAACATAGTTGTTAAGAGTTCCTTTTCTGTGGTTGCGTAGTTGAGCTAGGGCCAGTGAGCATAATGCTTCTTGTCCTTGGTTTGGCCCACAACATCTCTTACGGCAAAATCGCTCGCATCACACATGATTTCTAGCGAGATGCTCCAGTCAGGAGGCTGGATGATGGGAGCGAAGCTGAGTGCTTTCTTAAGGGTTTGAAAGGAAGCATAGCACTCTTGATTAGAGACGAGAGGGGTTCTTTGGCTAAGAGAGTGGTCAATGACCGGACTACTAGAGAGAAATTTTCGATGAAACACCTATAAAGCCCAGTGTGGCCAAAGGAACTACGAATCCCCTTTACTCGTAGGAGGTGTAGGCAGAGGATCGTATTAGGGAGTATGACAAGGGAAGATGATCGCCTCTGGCTTTAAATCTAGTCTTTCCCCGGTCAAAGACGAATCTCCGTGACAATTGCCTAGCGACCCCAAGATAAGATGAGACAGGGATATGATGTGTATGAAGGTTAGGAGTAATCCCTTTGAAATCTTGGATCGAGTGTCCTGAGACTGATCGATCCTCCTCCAGGACCGTGGAAGTCGGTTGGGTTCCATGGGGTCTGCCACTGATGGTCACTAGAGTGTATTCGTCCTTAAAGAGAGAAGCGTACTTTAGTCTAGAGGAAAGAGGCCACTGATTGGAGGATGAATTTCTTCTTCCTCCATAAGGAATTGGGCATCTTCTTCTAGGAAAGGTTGCTCTAAGTCTATCAAGGATGTTGACATGACCTCCTCTTTCGGATCAGGATCGGGCTCCGCCTCTATAGGTGTGTTCAAGGAATAAGAATAAGAGACTGGAACAAGTTCTTCTCCGATCCTAAGCTCCACTAGCTGATGTGGTGATTTCTCTAGGATTTTTATGATTGGCCTACCAATAAACATGGAATGTGTGGAATTTTCAGGTAGGTCAAAGATATGGAAATCCAGGAAAAGTTCAGGGTCGTTAATCTTAACGGGTATGACCCGCAAGATCCCTAAACAGTCGAGGACCCTTCCTGATATGAACCTTAGATGTTTCTGAGATGATGACAATGGTTCATCGGGAAGTTGGGCTCGCACCAAGGAGCTAGAGATTATGTTGATTCCGAGGCTCGGGTCATACCCGATTTCTTTGTCCATGCCCATAACTTCACAAAAGATTGTTCGGATTCTCTTGGGCATTTTAACTACCTCGGTCGAGGCTTCCGTCTCGTCTAGCCATTCCCGACTCTTGATGGCAGAGAGACGGCCTAAGTACTCTCTTTGATATTCTAGTGCTTCCTTGTCGGGTGGTGGATCCTTTTGCTCTACACATTGTCCCCGTGGGAAACGTATGGCATAGTCGATGTCATCGAATAGACCATCGTCAAAATCGTAGGGAGTGGTGTAGAGTGGAGGATAGTAGTCCAGGCTAGAGTAAGGTTGTGGTTCGAATTGAGCATCGGGTTCTGATGGAATGGAAGGGCTGATAGATTTGGATCGTTGGTGTACAGGCTCTTCAGGTTTAGGCTGCTTCTCTTCTTCATCAGGGAGTTCGTCATAGACTCCAGTGTAGGGAGTGTCGTCCAGGATGTGGTCCAGGACTATCCTTGCTTCACTAGGAGTCAAATGAAAAAACGACCCTTTTGAAGCAGAGTCCAAGAAAGTTACGGCTACGGGACAGAGGCCAAGGCTCAAGTGTTGTAAAACAACAGGTTCTGGTAGGCTTAGGTCCGGTCCTGAGGCCAGTATTTGCTTGAAACGAGTCCAGGCAGCTCCTAACGATTCTCCCTTTAATTGCTTAAAGTTAATGATTTCTGCTCGGAGACTGGCTACCTTGGAGACTGGGAAGAAGTTAGGCAGAATTTTTCCTTGAGAACGTCCCAGCTCCCGTCCATAGTACTGACAGCCAGAGAGTACCATTTCTTTGCTCCTCCCACTAGTGAAAACGGGAATAGCTTCCATTTGAGTGTCTCTTGTGTCATGCCCGCAATGGTCAGGCATGAGCAGAGTTGCTCAAACTCGCGCAAATGCGCGTATGGACTCTCGGCCTTCGTTCCTGAGAACGATTGCTCACGAACCATGGCTATGAAGCCAGGACGTAGCTCATAGCCGGGTGTGGATATGGGATGTGATGATGGTGGTGGCTCCAAACAATCGCCCGTTGGAGCCGAGTGTTGGCGTAAGGTGAGGGTGAAATCCATATAATGGATGGTGGTGGGATACACGGACAACAGGAACGAAGAGGTGAGGGTACTTCTCCTTCAAGTCTTCGTCCTTTTCCCACGTTGCTTCTCGTTCAGTGTGATTGCTCCACTGAACCTTGCAGAAGGGAATGATGGTTCTCCTGGTCTCTTTCACTGCCCTGTCCAGAATCTTGGTGGGGTACTCCATGTACTCGAGTGTATCTTGCAAGTCTAGGGCCTCTGCCGGTACCTCTTCTTCTGGAACTCGGAGACACTTCCTGAGCTGTGACACATGGAACACGGGGTGTACTCCGGCTAGTGACTCGGGTAGCTCGAGTCGGTAAGCCACCTTGCCAACTCTCTTCACAACTCTGAACGGTCCCACAAACCTTGGTGCTAACTTGCCCTTGACATGGAACCTCTTGGTTCCGCGAAGTGGGGACACTTTGAGATACACATGATCCCCAACCTCAAAGGACAATTCTCTTCTTCTCTTGTCATCATAGCTCTTCTGGCGACTCTGCGCGATCTTCAGACTGTCGCGAACCTTGGCCACTTTCTCTTCGGCCTCAACAATGGTTGCGGGGCCAAAGAGGGACCGTTCTCCAACCTCTGACCACATCAGCGGAGTTCTGCATTTCCTGCCATATAGTGCCTCAAACGGTGACATCTGCAGGCTAGCCTGATAGCTGTTGTTGTAGGAGAACTCTGCATAGGACAAGCTCTTCTCCCAATCGCTGCCATAAGTCAGAACACAAGCTCTTAGCAAATCTTCTAGTATCTGGTTCACACATTCTGTCTGACCATCTGTCTGAGGGTGAAAGGTTGTACTGTACTTCAAATTGGTACCCATAGCGGCATGCAAGCTCTGCCAGAACTTGGCGGTGAACTGAGGTCCTCTGTCTGACACAATGCTCCTCGGAGCTCCGTGCAGCCTCAGAATGTGGGTGATATAGAGATCCGCCAACTTGCCCACGGCGTGAGATGAGTGCACCGGTATGAAGTGCGCTACCTTAGTGAGGCGGTCGACTATTACCCAAACGGCATCGTGCCCTTTCTGCGATCGGGGTAGCCCCACCACAAAATCCATGCTGATATCATCCCACTTCCACACCGGAATGTCTAAGGGCTGTAGTAGTCCTGCTGGTCGCTGATGCTCAGCCTTGACTCGCCGGCACGTGTCACATCTGGCTACGCACTCGGCTATATCAACCTTCAGGTCCTTCCACCAGAAACGATCCTTTAGGTCCTGATACATCTTGGTACATCCTGGATGGATGGAGTACCTAGAGTTGTGAGCCTCCTTCAGGATCGTCTGTCGGATGCTCTCATTCCGTGGTACACATATGCGATCTTTCAGCCACACAGTGCCCTGCTCATCGATGCGGTAG
This sequence comes from Echinochloa phyllopogon, assembly GCA_033239725.1. NCBI lineage: Eukaryota > Viridiplantae > Streptophyta > Magnoliopsida > Poales > Poaceae > Echinochloa > Echinochloa phyllopogon. The sequence goes on from BTCW01000008.1 coordinate 22,761,850, forward strand.
TCAGTTGCAAGTCATCTCTGCATCAACCCGACTAGGTCTTCAATCTCTGGGCAACTCTTCTGAGCTTGCCGGATCTGGTCTTCCAAATCGTACTTGACCCTCAACTCATTCAACTGCCCTGCTTCAACTATCTCCAGCCTCAAACTCTCCAGTTCTTTGTGCAGCTCGGGTTGTTCTTGCTGAAGCATCAGATTGTTGCAATAGTTCTTCCTGCTTAACACATCAGCTACTACATTTGCCTTTCCTGGGTGATACTGAATGTTCAGATCGTAATCCTTGATCAGTTCTAGCCATCTCCATTGCCTCATGTTCAGTTCTGACTGAGTGAAGAAGTATTTCAGACTCTTGTGATCGGTGTATATGTCGCACTTGTTGCCAATCAAATAGTGCCTCCATATCTTCAAGGCATGCACTACGGCTGCTAACTCCAGGTCATGGGTAGGGTAGTTCTCCTCGTGCTTCCGCAGCTGGCGAGAAGCATAAGCGACCACCTTGCCATCTTGCATAAGAACACACCCGAGGCCTTGCCTCGATGCATCGCAATAGACCACGAAGTCCTTTCTGACATCGGGAAGGGTGAGAACGGGGGTGGTAGTCAGTCTTGTCTTGAGCTCCTGGAAGCTGGCTTCGCATTTATCTGACCAGACAAACGACACGTTGTTCTTGAGCAACTTTGTCATCGGCTTCGCGATCTTGGAGAAGTTCTCGATGAATCTGCGGTAATAACTTGCTAGACCAAGGAAACTCCTGATCTCTGTGACGTTCTTCGGTTGCTGCCAATCGGACACTGCCTCAATCTTTTCTGGATCCACTGCCACTCCTTCAGCTGTTAGGACATGACCCAGAAATGCAACCTTCTCTAGCCAGAATTCACACTTGCTGAACTTGCCATACAACTGATTCTGCCTGAGTTTCTCTAGCACAATCCTCAGATGCTCTTCATGCTCTTCGGCTGTCTCGAAGTAGATCAGAATGTCGTCGATGAAGACGATGACAAACTTGTCCAACTCCTCCATGAACACCTTGTTCATCATGTTCATGAAGTATGCCGGCGCGTTTGTGAGCCCAAAGGACACTACAGTGAACTCATACTATCCATAACGGGTCACAAAGGCGGTCATCAGAATGTCAATATCCCGAATCTTCATCTGATAGTAACCGGATCAGAGATCAATCTTGCCGAAGTACTTGGCCTTCTTCAACTGATCCAGCAAGTCATCGATCCTGGGTAACGGGTATTTGTTCTTGATAGTAACGGCGTTCAGAGATCGGTAATCGATGCACAATCTCATGGACCCGTCCTTCTTGCAAACAAACAGTACCGGGGAACCCCAAGGTGAGGCGCTTGGCCTCGCATAGCCTTTCTCAATCAGCTCCTTCAACTGTTTCTTCAGCTCTTCCAGCTCTTCAACAAACATGCGGTATGGTCGCTTGGCAATCGGAGCGGTTCCTGGAACCAGGTTGATCTCGAACTCAACATCCCGATCTGGTGGTAGCCCAGGTAAGTCATCCGGGAACACATCCGGGTACTCACACACTACCGGAACTTGCTCCAACGACTTCTCTACCAGATGGCACAACATCTGAGTCTCCTTCTGATGCAGAGGGGCTATCTCCACCTTTCCACCACTGGGGTGCTCTAATATCACAAGCCGGGGCGAACATTGAATCACGCCCTTGTGTGCTGTCAACCAATCCATCCCGAGAATGACATCAATCCCATTCGACTTCAACACTGTGAGATCTGCCAGGAACTTCTGCCCTCTCATGATGATCTCAACATCTCTACACATGTTGGTGCATCGGATATCACCTAGCGGTGAACTAGTGACTATAGGTCGAGAACGGGGTACCATAGGGAGAGACTTTTGTGCCACAAACTTTGAGGAAACATAAGAACCATGTGCACCAGAATCAAACAGAACTAATGCTTTAGAACCATTAATTATGAACTTACCAGTCACGACGTCTGGTGCCTCCCTGGCCTCTTCCTCCGTGAGGTGGTTGAGCTTCCCACGAGTGCCAGAGGGGCGGGGCTGAGTCTGAGGGGGCCTCCCTCCAGAAGCTGGGGTCTTGGCGGGAGTCAGGAAGTCTCGCTTCTTCAGCGGGCAGTCGTAGGACTTGTGTCCAGGCTGGTGGCAGCTAAAGCAAGTGTACGGCGGGTTGCCGGGAGTCCTTTGCGCGGACTGCTGGGGCTGGTTCCAGGCACTGCCTGCAGGTGTAGAGTAGCTCGTGTTGCGGTTCACCGCGAGCTGGCTGCTGCTGCCTCCTCCGTACCCACTGTTGGGTTGGCTGGGTCCGGAGCGGAAGCTGCTGCCACTCAGCAAGTTGCTTTGCCCACTCCCGGGGCGCTGCTGAGGCCTGTCACGAGAGTAGAAGTCTGACGGCCTCTTCCGAGCCTTCATGCGGTCCTCGTGGCCGATCCTCTCCTTCTCCACAGCGATCGCGCGGTTCACCATGTGGCGAAGGGACTTGTGGTCGCTCCCGGCCACAATCTGGCGAATCCCGTGGTACAGTCCCCTGTGGAACCAGAACTGCTTCTTCTCATCAGTGTTAGTCTCATCAGGCGCGTACCTTGCCATCTTCATGAAGTGGCGCTCGTACTCCTAGACACGCATGGTACCATGTGTCATGGTACGGAACTCCTGTGCCTTCTAGATGAGCACCTGCCTCGGCACGTGCTTCTCACGGAAGGCCTCACAAAACTCCAGCCAGGTGATGGTGGCGGGGTTCGGGTGTGAGTCACAGAACCCGTCCCACCAAGACTTGGCAGGACCCTCGAGCTGGTGGGCGGCGATCGCCACACTCACTTCGTCGGTGCAGTCCGTGAGGTCGAGCTTAGTCTCGATCACCTTCAGCCAGTCGTCCGCATCAAGGGGATCATCGGAGTAGCTGAAGGTCGGGGCCTTCAGGCGGATGAACCTCTCAATCTTGTGGGACAGGTCATCTGGGCGTGGTGCATTGCGGTTGCCCCCATTGTTCTGCTGCTGTTGCTGCTGCAAGACGAAGGCGTCCGCCATCCTCCCCATGTGCAGGGCCTAGGTTGCCATCACCTCCGCCAAAGTAGGCGGCGGGGGCGGTGGATCCTGCTGCTGGCGGTTGTTCCTGCCCCTCCTGTTCTGCTATGGTGGCTCAGCCACAACCTCCTGCTCATCCTCTTGGGCATCTTCACGAGCGTCCTCGCCGATCAGGTTCGGCTGAGGGGCGACAACACCTCGGCCGCGTCCACGGCCACGACCCAGGGCAGGGGCTTTCTCTTCCGCCGCAGCTTCCTCAAAGCGCGCGGCCAAGCGGTTCGACCTTCTCACCGACATCACTCTGCAATGTCGTGAGGAAAAGTTAGCGACAGTCGAAAGTCTATCATGCACTACGATCGGGGCACATCTCACAAAGAAAATGGGTTTTACTACTCAAATCTACACTCAATAGGAACAACGAGAAGAACCAAGAAAACGAGAAAGAACCAGTCACTCAATCAATCATCACAGACATCGGTGCTAATACATCGAGTGATCTCAAAAGGGGGTTACATCTATCATGAGGTGTACATGGATATCTCATGACATGACAACATCTGCCGGAACATGCTCATGGCTCATGGATACAGACTCATGAAGACTACTCCTAGCTTACAACTCTACTCCTACCATGATCATGACTCTCGAGTCCTACTCAATGCGGGCCCTCTTGTAGGTGACAACGGCCCGCTCCTCCTCCGAGTGGTGCTCCGTGAAGATCTTCTCAAGCAGCTTGTGAGCGGCCTTGACCTCCTCGGTCTCCACTGGGGTAGGCATGCTCGCGTAGGGGCACCTGTGCCACTTAAGCCCAGTGGGGTGGAGCTCGAAGTCCTCCTCCCTGAGTAGCGGCCGACGCGCCAGGGGAACCTCGTCAAGGAGATCCTGCATCTCGGCGACTCTGAGAGCGTCAGCTGCCTCCCAGGTCACCTGAGTCCTCACGGCCTTGTCCCGGTAGAAGATAGCAGCAAATGTCAGGTTGGCGATGTTGCCGACGTTGTGCGCACTATCCTCCTCCATCTTCTTGAGACGCTCCTGGGCTGAGTGCAGAAGGTGTGAGCACATCAAATATCCTCCTCTGCAGCCCTCCAACTGGTCCGTCAGCTTGCCCACCTCGGGCCTGAGTCTCATCAGCTCCTTCTCTGCCTGACTCAACTTGTTGGAGCGGTGTCCAAGCTCTCTCTTGATGTTCAAATTCTCCTGTCTCAGCCGGCGGTTCTCCGCCTCGACACGTGACAAGCTCTCCTTTGCGCACAGCTTGGTACGCGTGGTCTCGAGCAGCTTGGTCCGCTCGACGTCGAGGTCGGTGACACACTTCCCGAGTCGGCTGCTCAGGGCGTCGACGGCGTGCTTGCCGGTCTCGCACTCACGTATCAGCTGCTGGTTGAGGATGCCGCTAGCTGAGAGCGTGTCATGCAGACGGGTAGTCTCCTGCTCCAGGTTGGCGGTGTAGCGGTCCAGGTCGAGGAGGTAATGCCCGGTGGTCTGGGCGACTCCGTCCACCTCGAGGAAGGGAGCCTCCTCCATCGAGATCAGCAGTGCGTCAGGGTCCTCTACCCCCTCGAGGGAGCGGGGAAAGAGCCTGAAGCTCGTCTCGCTGAAGGTCTCGTCCCAGTGCTGAGTCATGAGCCTCCTCAGCATCTCCTGTGCCGCGGCCTGTACCGCGGACTCCATGGTGAGTCCAACGGCGTGAACCACGTCTCCCGGGAAGTCGGGGACGGTCGGGGTCCTTGTGACGATGAGTGCAGCCATGGCGTACACCGAAGCGTGGTCGGTGACCATGGTCACACTGTAGTGAGCTCGTCCTCCGCTCATCCCCATCTTCTCGAGCACGCGGTCCAACCACTGCACCTGCCCAACTCGCGGGGCATGGCGCATATCCACCGGCGTGAACTCGGGGGACGGCTCCATCACTGCAAGGTCACGTAAGAGTAGTCTGCGTAGATAAGTAAGAATTTTCAAGGTATGAGACAGATGTATGTAATACAAGGATAATATAGGGAATGGAATCGTTCGGAACTCTTAATTGCTAACGGCCATTCTAAGGGTGCGTGCTACGGTCAAGTATGGCTCTGATACCAACTGAAACGAACCGGATTTTCCTTACCGAAAATCCGACTCCCTGTATCACCGCGATAGTCCCAGAATCAACTACTATCGCATACAGAACTCATTCCAGAAGTTATCATATCCATACGTCGAATAAAACAGTGCAATGTTTAGGTTATTACATCTCCTAACATCGGAAGTACGGGTACAAGCCACTTAGGCTAAATCGACAGAAAGGAAAGCCAACGCAGCGGTAGCTAAGTAATCAGGGCTTCATCTACATCTCCTCCACAGGCAACTACTCGAGCGTAGCACCGCACCTCAGTCGTACCATCCATCAGCGTTGTTGTCGAAGTCGGACTCGTAACCTGCAAGACCTTGAACTGTTCCCAAGGATTGGAACAGTTCCACGTCAACATCCATAGATGTGCAAGCTTTAAGGTGGACTAATCTAGTATACAAATAGACAGGAAAAGCCAGGGGTTTCCTATGCAGCAGCATATAGAAGTTTGTAAAACAATTTCCAACACCAACACACACCTCCACGGGCAATCCTGACAGAACAGGCTCCTGTCTCCAACATCTATTCGATGGGAGAACTCCCGCTCCTCCCACCTCATCGGCCATGCCGGGTCCTTAGTTTAAAAAGGGGAGAGGTAGAAGTTTTAGTCACCAAAACACTAACAGAATGAGCAGTTCAAAGGGGGTTGTCCATGACCGAGGACGCGGCTATACGTATAGTTTTAACTCTGCAGAGTGTATACACCTGGAATCTATGCGAAGTGCACCCAGGAGGTAGCAAGCCAACTGAGCCACACAACACCGAATGGAGGTCTAGTAGTTACGGCACCATCCTGCTTTTCCGGGCTTGGGCGCATCCTCCCGCAAGAGGTCACCCCGGAACTGTGAAGCACTCCCCCGGGGCCAGTCGGGGGCCAAAGCAAATCAGGGAGCAAAGGTCAACACTAGTCCCCCTTACACTGAAACACTATCCTCCTGCAGGCTTGGCACCACACTTGCTAGGCTCGGATCGGGCCCACCCTCATAATGGACACACAGAGTGCACGATAAGTCCCAATGAAGCAGCTAGTCCGACCGGTCCTCAAACTGTCGAAGTGAGCTCTTCTCTCGAAATGTGTACCACCACGGTGGTCCGCTAGTCGCTCCCATTATAGGTATCGCCGCCAACTCCTCAACATCGGGTCAAACCAATCTTGTGCCCGCAACAGGCACTCCGTAGGAAGTACCCAAGTGTACTTCCCCAGCCCCCAATCCGAGGATTGGGTTATGGTGCGCAAACTTCAACAAAAGGGGGTTTTCAAATCCTCCAACTCCTTTATTTTCACACTCACACTGAAAACAGTTAAAAGTATCCCTTTTCCTCACACGCATGCAAGCGGAGCATTCTCAACAGCATAGGTATAAATATAGTAGTAGGATAGCAAAGAAAAGGTAATTAAACAGGCTATGCACGATTTATCATCTCAGGCAGTTCATGCGAGTAAATAAAGCATAGCATTTCTACAAGCATGTCTAATAGGCGTTCAGAGAATGGATGGGCGTGAACCTGGTGACTCCTCCTCGTCGTAGTACTCAACGAACTCCTCCTCCTCAGTCCTGACGTGAGTCTCCGGTCCTCCTAAATACCGATCCGTAATTCAATTACCGAGACTACTAGCAAATAACTCCAAACGAGAACCAAGAAAGAGCCAAACAACACCAAACTCTATTCCAATGCGTAGGTCATGATTTCAGAAAAATAATGAAACTGGTTTCATATTTTTCTGAGCTACGGTTGATTTATTATTAATTTTTGAAGTTTAAATCATTTTCTGAAATTATTTAATTAATTCCGAAAAATAAAATAACAGACAGGGACACGTGGCAGCCCCTGGTGGCGCCACGTCATCACTGCTGACGTCAGCAGGACGTCATGCTGACGTCATCAGTGGGTCCGGGTATGCTGACGTCATCGTGGGCCCGGATGACGTTAGCATTGACTCGGTCAACGTTGACCAGTCAACGGTCAAGGTCAGTGGGGTCGGTGGGCCCACATGTCAATCTCGGTCAGTCAGTGACAGGTGGGGCCCGGTGGTAAGCAGAGTTAAAAAGAAAAAGAAAAAGGAAGGGGGCGAGTTGGGCTGAAAGCACTTGGCTCGGCCCAACAGGCGCTGGAATTCGGCCCACGAAGGGCTGGGTTTCGGCCTGACTGGCCTAGGGTGCGGTGGACCAAGTCCACCATGCACCAGGTCTGCGGTCCACATGGACCGAGAGTACGGGATCTGGGTGCGGCCGGACGGGATCGTCTGCGGCTGTTGCTGTGGCGGCTTGGTGTGGTCCGCGGTGCGGCGGCGGCAGCGCGCGCTCTGGTGCGCGACGCGCGCGCTCTGGCACGCCGGCGGGCGGCGGCGGCCGGCGACGGCGAGGGTCAGGAGCGGCCGACGTGGCTCGGGGATAGGGGGAAAAGCTTCGGCCGGGTTTCGCAGAGGTGTTTGGCCGGGAAGGGGGGAGCTTGGCCGGCGAGGCGGCTTCCCGACGTGAAGAGCGGCAGCGCGGCCGTGGTGGTGGAGCGAGCGCCGGCGGTGACTACGGGAGGCCACGGCTTGGCTTGCTGGCGAGAAAGGAGGGTTCAGCGGGTGACAAGGCACGGCCTTGCGGTGCTGGGCACACGCGCGCGCGCGGCAAGCCGTGAGCTTGTGCGCGGCACGGCCATGATGGAGCTCGCGCGGGCCGGGTGCTCCCGGTGCGCGGCGACCATGGCGGCCTGGGACGGCGGAAAGGCGACGGCGGCTGCGGGCTCGGTACGCGGCAAGGAACTTGCACATGGAGATGGCAGGGCGCGAAGGCCGGCTCCACAGATGGCTTTCGCGGCGGCGGCGACGGTGACCATGGCACGACGGCCGGAACAGGGGAAGGGGAAAACGCCAGCGGCGACTCACCGCGGCGGGGGTAGTTGTACGCTGCAGCTCGGTGAAGCGCTCACGGAACGGCGGCGGACGTCGGCTCGCGGTGCTCAGGGACGGCGCATTCTCCCCTCGCGTGCGGCGGCGGCGGCGAAGCTCGGGGTCCTCCTCGGTTCCCTCACTCCTCTTCCTCCTCCTCGGTTCCCTCACTCCTCTTCCTCCTCCTCCTTCCCCTCACTCCAGACGGCGACGGTGTGGTGTGGAAATCCCCAACGGGGGTAGAGGCAGCTCGAACGGGGAATGGCGCCGGCAGGGGCCTTAAATAGGCGGCCGGGCTAGGGTTAGCGGATGTGAGGGCGGGAGCGGACGGCTAGGAATCCTCGGCGTCCGTGCCCTATTCCACGCGGCACCCATCGCGCGGGTGTGTGGCGCATTTGGCGCGGAGCGCCGGCGCGGGGTGCGGCTGCGTGCTCGGCCGTGTGGGGGAGAGGGGGTGACGCGAGGTTGAGGGTAAAGCTGATAGGCGGGGCCGTCCTGTCAGCGAGAGAGAAGGGAAGGGGGCGCGGCGCGGGGTCAAGGCTGGGCCGGCTCGGTCAGCGCTGGGCCGACGGGATTGCTGGGCCGGCTTAGGAAGACTGGGCCGCGGGGTAGGTTAGCATGCTGGGCCGACGGTTTAGTTAGTAGGCCGGGCTGTGTTAGTTTTGTTAGTGGGTTTTGGCCCAGAAGAAGTTAGAGGGTTTTCAATTAGTGGGGGGTTTATATTTAGGGTTTTAATTTGAATTTGAATTGGATTCAAATTCAAATGCTCAAACAATTGAACTCCAGAAAAACCAAATAAGACCCAAAATCACACTAAGGCAAAAATACAACTTAATTCCAAATTAATGTGTATTTTAATTCTAGGAATTCAGGAGGGAATTAAGAAGACACTCTTATGATTTTCTAACTAGCACACATTCCACAAAAAGTTTTTGAAAAATCCACATTTTTGCACAATAACATTCCGCATAAAAATACGGGATGTTACATCTTCGGTGTTGGTGGCAGTGGGATCGGCGTCTCTGGAGAATTCCAGAGGGCTTGCTCTTCCTCGTATTTCTTTACGAGGAAGTCCATTTCTTCTGCGCTTGTTGGTTTTGTCGGCTCGTTCCACTGGAGCTGCTCGCCACCGAGTATTTCCAGTTCTCCATTGATGAGAGCTTTAAGGAAACACTCAACGCTCATCTGCTCCGGTGTGAGTGGCTCTGGCTTCTTTTCTTCCCGCGGTTGAAACTTGAAGTAAGTCAACCTTCCGTCGATACGGAACGAGATTTCTGTCGCATCCACATCGATCCTAGCCCGGGTGGTGTTCAAGAATGGTCAGCCCAACACAAGGGGAAACGAGTGCTCGTTCCCCGTGTCGAGGACAACGAAGTCCACAGGGACATATCGTCCCCAGATTCGAACCGGTACATTCTCGATCACCCCCTCGGGGTAGCGGATGGTTGAGTCCGTGAGTTGTACCTGGGCAGTAGTAGGTGACAAAGTAGGGTAGCGTAATTTCTTAAATAATACCTTAGACATGATGTTGACACTGGCCCCCAGATCACAGAGTGCATCATCAATGCGACGATTCCAGATCGAGCATTGGATGATGGGTACTCCGGGATCCTCCTTCCTGTCCGGAGAGGTCTTGATGATCGCCCTTTTTTGCAGCTCTTGGCAGGTAAGTCCATCTTGGCGTCAGCACTTGGATGCGTGCGACCTTCCCTGCGTGGTTAGTATGGAACACACTACGAGACATCTTACCATGCCTTGTAGTGACGGCTTTTACTGTCTCGATGGAAGGTTCGGGTTGCCCCGGAATCTAACCCGATTCAGTGACAGGAACAGCGGCAGCCAACTGAGCGACTTGAGTTTCTATCATTTTATTGAAGCTCAGTTGATTTTTCATAGCAGAAGAAAATGATTCGATCCTAGAGTCTATGCTTTCCAGAGTTTTGTCATTAGCAGCAAGCTTTTTATTGATGTTTTCAGTTATTTTCATTTGGCCAAACACAAGATCTCTAAGAGATGACTGATTATTGAAGTTGCCAGAATTGAAATTGTTACCTTGTTGAGGCTTCTCAAATGGGAGGTTTGGGCGTGAATTCCAGCCTTGATTGCCATAGTTGTTCGGTCGGTACTCGTTGTTGTTGGAGTTGTTGACGTAGTGGGCATCTTCTCGCGTTTCGGGGCAGTCATTCCCCGAATGACCAGTGTTGCCACAGACTTCGCAGGTCATGCAAGCATCCATGGATTGCACCGTTTCTTGAGCAGGGGCCTCCAGTTTCTTCATTAGGAGGTCCATCTTGGCAGCGAGCATGTCCAGAGCTTCAACTTGATGAACTCCGCGGGTCGTCGGTTGAGTCTGGTCGTTGGACCAACCTTGGTTCCCGACCATCTTCTCTATGAGGGCCTTCGCACGACTCTCCTCAAGAGAGAAGAACGAGCCTCCAGCAGCAGCATCCAAATACTCACGGGCAGAGCTTCTCAGCCCGTGATAGAATGTTTGGATTATGAACCAACTCTGCATGCCTCCGGGACTGTTTCATCTTTTAACTGCTGGAAACTAGCTATTTTGTTCCGGAGGGCGTTGGTTTTCCCAACCAGAAAGAATTTTAGCAAGAAAGCGCTAGTGCATTTGTCCCAAGTGTCTATAGCTTCGCGGTTAGCATAAAACCATTGTTTTGCCTTGCCTAGTAATGAGAATGGAAATAAACGAAGGTGAATGGCATCGATACTTACTCCGCGTATGGTGAAAGTGTTGCAAATCTCCAGGAAATGCTGGAGATGAGCATTGGCATCTTCGTGTGGCTTGCCGCAGAATGGGCTAGCCTGCACCATGTTGATGAGGGATGGCTTCAGCTCGAAGTTGCCATCTCCGACTGGCGGAGCTGGTCCGATACACACGTTCTCGCTTGATGGAGCGGAGAACTCGCAGATCGTCTTGCCGGCCATCCTCGATGAAGCTGGGTTCACGACGGGAAGGACTGGGTTCGTCGGAGTGAGTTGCTTCTGAGGAGGTACAACACGGGGTCGCACTTTCCTCACAAGAGACTCAGGATTTTCTTGGAAGTTTGACGGTAGCTGGAAACCAGTCATGCACTGCTCTGTTCCACAAAGACCAACGAACATAGCAAGGATAAACCCGCTTGAGTAGTGGTACTCAACTAAGATAGCTCAAGATAAAAGTTCAAAAGTAATCTAGCAAATGCTTCCCCGGCAACGGCGCCAGAAATGCTTGTTGGCACTTCTTACGATCCAATATCAGAATTGAGAATCCTGGTACTGGGGTAAGGAGTGTTTCAGTGGTTTTCCTTATGGCTTAGTAAAATATAGAAATATTCTGCAAGCGCACAGAATCACCGTTGTAGCACTTCACCTGGGAGTATCCCGAGGTATCGTAATTTATATTTCCGCAGGGAAGCTTTGGCAAGAATACTAGTGAACAGATATTCGAGACTATCAGAGAAGGGTACACGACTAGACAAGACAGGGGATAACGGTATTGGATAGGAGTGGATATACTGGACACACAGCTCAAGGGATACTCAGGTAAGGAAGAGAAGAGATAGATAGCTGGGAGGACAACGAGAAGAGATAGAAGACTCCTGGATACTTTATCTACCTATGTCACTCTAGCTTAGAGATACAGCGGCTACAGAGCTAGCACTAGGAGATCTGGGTTAACTCTATTGTCTTAGCCTCGGGACAAGGGAACCGGTGACACACGGAAAGGGATGAGAAGGGGTGCCACTATTTCCCAACTAGGGAATCCTACGGACCGGAACTAACGTGATGGGCTACGAAGACCGAAAGGGCTGTCACCACCTCATGGCTACCACCTCCATTGCGACGGGAATAAACTAAGGCCACTGGCTAGTCTAGGAACCACTCCTACACTAGTCAACAACTACTTACTCTTCTAGCAAGAGCAAGCAACCTTGTCAATACTCTTGGTGACAATTCACCTCCAGTATCAAGCAAGATCGAAGAACCAGCCAAGACAAAGACTTAAACAAGACTACAAGCACTAGAACTATAACTGACTATAGTCTAAACAAGATATAGATGCAACTAGAATAAAGTAGAAGCAATATATAAATGACAAAGGCAAGAAGATAAAGATAACTATATTGATAACTCAAAGTCTTGCAAAAGGAAAAGTAAAAGATACAAGAGCTTATACCAGAGCTTCTGAAAACGACTCCGGAACCTCCGAGGCACAGCTCGACTCAACTCTAACTCCCAACTAAACTATCCTAACTCTACTAGAATGAAAGTGGAAATGAGCTCCTTGGCTTGGTGTGTTTGATACAAGTGAGTGATCCTCTATTTATAGCTCTCCATGGCGGTTGAGGTAAAGTAACGGCCAAGGGAGCCAGGGGTACCCCCAGGGGATTCGGTCGAAGAACGTTGGTTCGGCTGAACCAGGCGGTTCGGCCGAACCCTTGATCTCCACCGCCTTTTCTTGGACGCCTAGGATCAGCTTTGGGGAGGCGGTGCTGGCCTGGGGTCGGTTCAGCCGAACCGGCCTGTTCGGCCGAACGGGCCTGGCCCAAGGCCGGCCCTCCCCAGCACCGCCTCTATGTCTTGGAAGGCCTGGGCTGCTCTCTGTTGATGTGGATCATGTTGTGTAGGCCCAGGATGACATGGCGTGGGTCCAGGATGAGTTGGCGGTCATCCACGTGTCGTACGTTGTGTCCGCTTGGTCATCGGTGATGTGGACGGCTCCCGGTGGCGTGTACGGCTAAGGGGGGTAACCGGCCGAACGGAGTCGTTCGACCGATTCGGTCAATTTCGCCCCCAATAGCACGTATTTGTCGTAGTTGTACCTGCACAAGTGACACTCACCAAAACTCGTGGAACTTTATTAGAAATAAAACCTAAGTACATGGAATGTTGCATAAAACCTCATTTATTCCCGAGTATTGGTGGTCGGATTTGGGTTGCAATGACCGCCAACACTCGACTAGTTAAACCTAGTCGAGATCAGCTGCGTCAACTCGAGTTCGACTACTTGTCTCGACTATAAAATAGTCGAGATCGGCTACCACGCCATCAGCAACTAGTCGGATTCGACTCCGACTAGTCGACTTCAACAACGACCGCCGCCGCTACATCACTGATCGCCATGGCTTCATCGACAATCGTCCGCGAATCAAGCTAAGTCTTATTTAATAATTATTTTATTTTCTTTATATTAATTTTATCAGTTTATTTAAAAACATGCTTGGCCATTAGCCGACTTCTCTAAAAGAGTACTTCACACGACAACAGGAGAAACGTCCATGTATTTTGTAAATCGAGTTACGCAGATTGTGGAGCATACCACGATTAGCCCATGTGTTTTGTAAATCGAGTTACGCAGGGCAAGCCAGCGGACTTGGTGCATCGAACTACGTAGGGCTCTCGGAGGCTATATCTACAGATTTAAGATTCTTCGTCAGCAAGTTACAAACCCTTGCCTGACCTCTTGTCGACGGGTTACAATCCCGGGCGTGATCTCTCGTTGATGGGTTACCATCCCCCGCGCGACTTCTCCTACAGGAGAAAAGTCCCAACCGACTAGTTTTTTTCTCACTACGCATACTTTTGTCGCATGTTGACTACTTTATGCTCGTTGTTTTCTCTTAACGGTTGCTAAAGTACTCGTGTAGCATAAGCCTTAATCTGTGAAACCTCGAATCTTATGTAAGCCCATGTTTCTAAGCGTGCAGAGGCATGATCCCTACGCCATGGACTAAGGCCATCAGGGATCAGGTGTTTAAACATAACTGGACAACTGCCCAAAGAAATTACATAACCTAGCAAGAGTTTGCCATGAATTCTTTTTACGCATTTAAACAATGCAATGATATGTTCCCTACTCGATATTCTATATATCAGTTACAACATATTTTTATGTTTACCTTGCAGGAGCACTCGGTGTGTACTTCAACTAGTCGCTTGAAGCTCGGGGGCTACTCTGAAGATTATGTTCTTGACCCTCGGACCGAATGTAAACCATTCGCTTCGAGGCTCTAGGGCTAAACTCAAGGGGTACACATTTTTTGTGTCTATTGTTGATCAATTCAAGACAAAAAGATTTTTTCAAGACTCTCGACTTGATTATCTTAATCAACTCGAGGCTCGAGGGCTAAGCATATATGCTTCACCTTCAGTGAGCATATTTATTGAAGACATTGATGAAGCTCTCCAAAGCCGATCACAACCACTCGGTGAAAGACTAGAAGACTTCGAAGGATGGTTGTTGTTTGGCTATGAAGCGCTCGGGGGCTTGTGGGATATGCATCCCCGGGTACCCTCAAGACAGAAGATTGAGTCCTAGTAGAACTACTCGGAACTACTCGTGTAATCCAACTGGGACTCCTATATTGTAACCGACTATGAGACTTACCATGTAACCTTGCCCCCTAGGATATATAAAGGAGGGCAGGGGTCCCTAGTCGGCATAACCATAACCACCCAACGTCTAGAAGACGCAATATACAAAACCACCATACGGGACGTAGGGTATTACACTACACTGGCGCCCTGAACCTGTCTGAATCCTTGTGTGTTGTGTCTTCGTGTTAACCATCAAGTTTCAGGTCCGGCGATCCCCACAAATCTACCTCCTGGGACACCCCTAGATGGAGGCAGTCGAGATAAATCTTCGACAGGAACTCCAAATTAAAATCTCTCACATTCCCCTTTTAACTTAAGACATCCCTTTTGCCACTGTCAAGATTATACTATGTTCTAGGATTATATATAGATAAATCAGAATCATCTTGTGCATCACCATGTGAATTTTCATGATCAGATGAGGGATTCAAATTTTCCTCCCTCATACTATCCTCAATGGCAAAAATTTCTATAATTAAATCTTATTCTATTGGAGCATCTTCATTAACCACAACTTTTGTATTTAAATTATAATCATGCCCTTGTTATCTACGGTTAGAGTGTTGCCGATGATCTGATTGCTGTCCTTCAACTTCGTTGACATCAAGATTATTTGGACCAGGGATGAACTTATGTAAAACACCCTTTTGCGATCCAACCAATGATCATCATGTTTATTATTTTCCTTTTTGATCACCTAATAATTGTTTCTTTGGCAACATCTAAAACCTAATCACCCGAATTATACAAAAAAGTAAATAGTTGCCATAGGAATTTAAAATCCAGAACTAAATATCTAACATGTTTAATAAATATCTAACATGCATGTTTAATAAATCTAGAACTAAATTTCTAACATGTTTATCGTGCGGTCCATGATGACCGCACGAATCTCAAACATTGGAAGCCAAGAGGTGAAAAAAAACTTCCGAAAGCTATATAGGAAACCCGAGTATGGAACGGTTCCGCTTCTTGGCCTCATCGACCTTTGAACGGATGGACGGCTGGGCCTAAGTTCTGCTAGTTCTATAATCCAATCCTATTCCATCTCGATGTTGGGCCCCCGGTGGTCGCCTCCACTGCATGGGCCCAGAGCCGGCCCTGCTTCCCTCTTGTTTTTCTTCTGGCTGAGATTCTCTCTCCATTTGCTTCTTGGCATGTTTGGTCTGTCCAATCTACCATACTGACGCAGTCAGTCTGCCACCCTCTCCAGGTATTTTTTTTCTCCTCTCCTGGTATTGACTCAGTGGTGCCTGCCAAGGCAATCCTAGGGTTCTAGTGATTCATTCCAAATCGCCAATGAGTTTGCATTTCCTTCGTTTTTTCATCTTTTTTCACGTAGCTTGTTGGCGAGGTTTCTATAAGTTATTTTTTTATTTCTCCTTTGATCCATTAGGAGCTCCAGCGATGCCTTGCAAACATTTTACTCGTCGTTCTGCATTTGGTTCCCTATCTGCTCTGATGAATTCACCTGCCGCTCGGCTGAATCGGTCCATGCCTCGCCGGATCCAATTGCAGCTACGTCGGATTCAGGCCTTGCCTTGCTGGATCCACCTAATGTTCCCTCAGATTCATGTCCCGCCCCGCTGATAGCTCCCCTTTCTGTTGTAGTAACTAGGGCAACAACTGGTTCTCATCGATGACTGCAGACTATCGTCACTGTGAACCATGACGATAGATTATCCTTTTGTCTCATGTATTTCCCGTCTTCATCTATTTTCATAATGGAACTATATGAGTAATTAGTCTTAGTATTTTGTGAAATTCCTAATTCAGTGTTATTCCTATGAGAATTTCTCTCATCATTTTAGTAAGTTCACAATGTTGGCATGTGTGTATGAAATTCCTAGATAGCCTTAGTGCCTTCATATGTGACTTCTGTGCCGGGGGAGTGGTTAGGAGGGGGAAGTATTAGGCGGGAACTTGAAATACTTCATAGTTCCAATTTGGAAATCTAAATTTGTTTAAGCAATATATGTAATGCACAAGTCGCACAAGTTAAGGAAGTAGTGTTCTTAAACATGTCGCTACACACACAAGCAATGTTGAACTAATTTGTGAGATATGGGTACCACTGGGCCCACTGTCAAAGGAGACTACGCCAACATGGGCCCTCACCTGACAAGGTTGTGGGCCGACCCCTAGGCGGCCCATGAGGGATCCCTGACTTGGCGGACAAGCTTGGTGCAGACGTGACCAGCGGCGCGGCCGGATATCTCGGGATATCTGGTTGTAACCGACTCGGATAAAAATCCTTGTTGTAATCTAGAAGGTTTAGATGGAAACCGGCTTGTAAACCCTAGCTCGTCACCCTATATAAGGTGGCCTAGGGCAACCCCACGAGGGTACGTCATTCTGTAACCATACATTCGCCCTTGCTTCCTAAAGCTTGGGAGTTCCAGCAATACAAACACAACCACAGACACAAGACGTAGGGTATTATACCACCGGGTAGCCCAAACCTGTCTAAATCGTGGCTCCTGTGTCACCATCAAGTTACTCGCTCGACGATCCCTCGCCTACAAATCTATCACTCGGGTACCCCCAAGTGGATTGCCGGTCCTAAGGTCCGACATAATTAGCTATAGTAAATTGTTGAACTAGACATACACAATTTGTTGAGATAAGTACACATGTTTATTCCATGCTAATGAATAAATTTATGTTTTGTTGATTTCTAAGCATAGCCTTAGTGTAGAATAAAACATGTGCCCATTGCTCAAAATTGTATTGTAGGTTTACTTATTTTTCAATGACAAAAGGAGATATCCTGGTAGACGTCTTGTTCGGGAACAATGGCAAGACGATAGCAGGGATGCGAATGGCGGGAGAAGATGAAGGGGCGTGTGCAATGATGCGAGATGGAGAGAGGAGATGAGATATTGCGTGTTAGTAGATGATACATCATGGGGTTTTCCAAAAAAATACAGCATACAAAAAATGGAGGGTTGATTCTATAAATATTAGGGTTTTTTACAAAATTATGACGTACCGTTGAATCAATAATTACTAATAAAAGGGTTTAATTTGAATAAATTATTCTTAATAAATGAAAATAGATTTCCCGGTCAAAAAATAAATAAATAAATAAATGAAAATAGATTTTAGTGTAAATCCATCTCTATGAATTTTGTCTTAGCATCTCATATAATTTTACCTTGTGTTGTTTGCTCTGTGATTAAATTTAATTTGTCAATGTCATGCTTGCTAGTTCAATGTGCTTATAAGTAATTATTTGTAATGCTTTTCTAGTTAAAATATAGTTTTTCCCTGTCCTTGTTGTGCGAATTTATTTCATACTTGTTCATGAGCATTGCATTCATAGCATCATTTCTAATCATGCATTCATTCATCGATTCTAGAGCACAAAACGCCGAAGAGCGAGTTGTTAAGCCCGTGCTTGAACCCGGTGTAAACGTGATGGTCGAAGAAAGAAGAAGTGAGCATCGATTTCGCCATTGTGGGTAGCAACGCTTGAGTGAAAGATTCTGTCATCGATGCATGTACTAACTTGAGTGAACTACAAACTTTGGAAACTGATGCCAGTGGTCAAGAAAAATTCATATAAAATATGTTGATATATGTGTGTAAAATATCATTGATCAACACACATAGTGTATTAATTTGAAAGTAGAAGATCTATCTGTTATAATAAAAAAAGGGAGGATGCCCCAAACGGACAGCTGATGTATTATATTATATGCATGCTACCTTAAACAATTTTTGTAGCATTTCTAGAATCTAAGTCATTTGATGATGGAACTAAAGCGAACAGCAGCACGACCGGTTGGTCAGTGCCGCCCGCCGCGTCGTATGCCTCCCTTCGGGGAGGTCGGGAGTTCAAACCCTGCTGGGTGCGAATTTCGTTGTAAAAAAATTGGCTCGCCTATCCCACGCCAAAGCACATGTCTAAGGCCAGTCTAAATCTCACGTAGATTGCGGTGCCGCTGTGTATGGGTGGGAAAGGGGAAGGTCTTCTTCTTAATACAGTACTATGGGGTGGTCTTACCCTCCACAGGTCGAGTTTTTTTTATGACGGAACTAAAATACAATTACCGAATATGGCTATGTTCAACTCAGTCATTTTTACTTGAGTATAAAATTTTCCACCCCGTTTGACCAATAATTAAGGGTATTAAATAAAGTCAGTTTACAAAACTATCTTCACAACCCCTGATTAATTCACGAGACAAATCTAATGAAGCATTTGACGTAATGTAGTAAAACTCATGGACTAATTGGGCTTAGATTCGTCGCGCACAGTTACATTCATCCCTAAAAAGGTTTTGCAAATAGACTTCATTTAATATGTAAGATTTTCTTTGAAAAAAAATTCCGAGAAGGAAAGAAACACGGGCTATATACCATGTAGAACCTGCAGGTTTTTGCACACGGCATGTTCATTTGCATCTTTGTTCATTTTTCTTGGTCCTAAACCATGAAAGCTGCTTCCTACTACAGACGTATCATTCCTGCTAGTGTTCTCGCTCCCTTCCGTGTTCTCTAGCAGTAGCGTACTATATTATTACTGGCATGCTTAATTACATCGCAGGTACATCACCATCCTGCTCTTATATGTCCTCGTGTCCATCCATCTCAAACTCGTGTTCTCCCACACGATGCGTAAAGAATCGACAAGAGCTCGCTGCCGCCGTACTTGACTAAGCATCATCTCACAGCATCTCTGTCTGCTTCTGTTCCCGCTGACGCACGGGGGCGGCGAGAAAATCGTGCAAAATTAGCTTACACGCAGCAGCTAGCTTCGAACCGTCCCCGTCCCCGACCGAGCAGCTAGCGTCACGTCCACCGCTTCCCTGCTCTGTCCACTCTCGCTACCAAACCCCACGCCCGCTGTGTCCATGTCACTCGTGACCACGCGTGCTGTGTCTAGTCCTAAACTAGAAGAGTCCCACGCCGGCCCGCAGCCAACTTCCGTGTACATCCACGATAGATGTATATATATAAAGGCATGCTACACAGCTTTTGCTTGCTCAGTGCTCACGGACACGCTCGGACCGAAGGAACTAATCCGATCGATGGGGTCGCACATGAAGCCGGGGAAGGAGGAGGGGGCGCCGGAGGCAGAGGAGTGGTCCGACGAGGCCATCGTCTACGTCAACGGCGTCCGCCGCGTGCTCCCGGATGGCCTCGCCCACCTCACCCTACTCCAGTACCTCAGAGGTCAATTACGGTTCTCTTTTCCAATTGCTGTTTGTTTTCGGTGCTCTACCTCGGGCCATTGGTACATTTTAGGAGATAAAATTGCTACAAACACATGAAAATGTGGGGGCAGGAACCTGATCAAAACTGTTTCTTTTTGCGGGTCCTCTCAGTTGTTCATATTCCAAATATGTTTTCTTTGTCTTCTATTCAATTGTGACATAATTTAATAACTCTATCACATTTTCCATTCACATCCATTTCATAGTTTACATCGCACCTCTATGTGTGTTCATCATGCGTTTAGTTAAAATGTTGACTTGAGTTATGTATTTGACATGAAAATAGATATGTTCATCAGATCGCTTCATATTCATTCAAGTATACATGAAACATAATGTCCTCAGTGATACACATCGTGCACATATATCTTGAGCCCTTTTTTCTATTATTGGCAGAAGTGGGTAACTAAGGTCTGCTTGTTTGAGTTTGTGGGCAGTTTCTCAGCATGAAAAACTAGGAGCTCAAACACAGTGAACTTATCATGCAGCTTCCGAGAATCCAGAAGCTAAATTCAATTTTGGGAAGGACAGAAAGTTGGATAAGAGAGGATCTTTTTTGGGATGGACAGAAAGTGGGATAAGAGGATTGTTTTCAATCCCAGCTACGAGAGAATAATATGCATCTTCAGTTATTTCATTAGACGTTCTTGTTGCATTTGAACGCGTGTCGGATTACTTACTTCTACAACCTTTTTTTTTTGCTATGTGAGTTCATCTCTAAAATAGAAAAGCCTCTTTCTTCTGGATTCAGTGTTCAGATTAGCTTGAGAGACTACATAAGTACCATAAGAAAATCCTAATCTTCAAAGGAGTTTTTAGTTTCTAAATCTTTTGGTTCAGGATGAACTGGGAACTAGCTATTTGAGTGTAGGTTCCAGCAAAATCATCTGGTTCCTAGCTCATCACAATGTTTTATACACCTAAAAGTAAATAATCTCATGCTGCTATGAGATCTTTGCCCCATGAGAGATTACCATATTTTTCATCCCTCGAATATTATGAAACTTTAACTTTCATCCCTCACATTTTAATTAGTCTAATCGGTCTCTTAATTAACTAAACCAGTGCACCAAACATCCATACATTAATGTTTTAGTGCCATCTAGCAGCGGTTTAGGCCCTGCAATCATGAGACTGAGTTACTGAGCGTAATCTACCACGATAAATTTGAGCTTCATGACAAAATATTATGGATTTGAAACTAAATGCGGTCTGGCATTTGGATGGCTATGACCTAACTACGGTGAACAGCACAATCCGGATAACTCCCATCTCTTCCACCGATGCTATCATGTCCATCATTGATGAGCTGGCTGGGATTAGCAGGGAGGTACAACAAAGGAAAAGAGCAAAAATTTTATGGAAAATCAACAAAATTGATTCACACATGAATGTCATATTTTTCAAAATATTCGAGTAAAAGTATATTCTTTTTTCTATTAGTATAAATCCAAGAAGAAAATTTCTAGCAATGATGATGTGACTAAGCGATGATTAATGAAATTGTTGTATGGTCTAAACCGTTGTTATATGACGGTAAAGCTTTGTTAAATCGAGGTAGGGATGATTAGTGCTTCGGTTTAATTAGTTAAAGGGTTGATTTGCACCAATTGAAACATAAGGGATGAAAATCTCAGGGATATCAGACCAAAGAGTAATTTTATTTCTTAGTGTTTGCCTGCTCTCATTTGTCTATTGATGTAATCTAATACAAACATAGTATTCAATTCATGGCTTGCAATATGCCTTTTTTTGGAAAAGGGATGCTTTATTAATTTTCAGTTAGATACATCTAGGTGATACATCCACCTGAAAACAAGTTCCCAGCCTCTGCCATTACAGCACACAGCCAAACAAAAGAGTGACACCAAACCTGGACCCTAATAGCTGCCAATCCTAAGACTAATTTTTTTGGCTACTAATTTTTTGGCTAACATTATAGATATCGGCCTTCGAGGAACAAAGCTTGGATGTGGAGAAGGTGGTTGTGGAGCCTGCACTGTCATGGTGTCTAGTTATGACCAAACTACAATGAAATCACGGTGAGGAACCATACTCTTCCACCTAGTCATATTATTCACATTCTATCTAGCGAAAAGGAGAGCTTTACATGACATGTAATAAAATTATATTGCAATTCACCCTTCAGTTCCCTTTTATTTGCAGTCACTGTTGGTGTTCTCCAAATTGCCAAGAAAAAACATTTTTCACATGGAAGTTTCTATATCTAGAATGCTATATATGTTTACATATTATATGTGTGCTATAAATTATATGGATTCAATAGGTTCTAGAATTCGATGTCTTCAAAGTAAAATGATTGACTGATCGCTAATGCCATGATTTAGGCATTTCTCGATTAATGCATGCTTGGCTCCACTTTATTCCATGGAGGGAATGCATATAATAACAGTTGAGGGAATTGGAGATTGCAGACAAGGGTTGCACCAAGTTCAGGTGATTTTTTGTTCTTGTGCTACTTGTGGATAGAACATGTGTGGCACCCACTGATAGTGGTTGATGAAATAGTTTGTATGGAAACTTTGAAGCATATACATGACTATAAACAATGTTGTAATAGTATAGGATAGAATTCATTCTATGACTCTTCCCTTTTATGCCACTGAAAAATTCATCTTCCCATCTATACCATTGATTCGAATTATTTATTCCTTCTATGCCACTATTGTTACATTTGACAAAAAAGAAGTCACGGCCTTTCACCATGTTAGCTTTTTGTAGTTATTTCTATTTTTTCTCTTGACCGCATCATAACGTAAATGAAGAAAGAAAAATAGAGATTTGGAGGTGGCGATGGCATTTTGATGGGGATTAGTGTGGGAGCGACCTAGGAGTGGGGCACGTGGCATCTGAGAGGAGAGATAGGCAGGGGCGGAGCCAGGGCCGGTACTGTCGGGGCTGCAGGACCGGCCCTGCTCATTGATCCATATGTATTTTAGCTAGAAAAACTAGTCCAAAAATCAAAATCCATTTCATTTTCAATCAATTTAGCACCTCTTCTTTGATCTAATACCCTTTGTCCAGCTTTCTTGTTGTATATGTTCCAAATTCACATCCATGATATAGGTAGGGGCTTGGGCCGGAGCAAAGCAGAGGCCCATCGTACTGTGGTTTCTCTCAGGAGTGCACAGTTTAGTCCCAACTTAGTAACGCAACCAAGCACAGGGGCGTGAGCCGCCTATATATATGTAGACAGTAGGGTAAGACAAGACAAAGACATCTTAGATAGTCATGTATCATCCCTAATTGTAAACTCTCCTCAATAATGATTGTCTTCCGTGGTTTTTTTTCCGCAAGGGTTTTTCCACGTTAAATCGTGTCTTGTGTTCGATCTTGTTTTTCACATTATTTGCTAACACCTAGCTCCGCCACTGCCAGAGTGGATTCGTAGAGCAAGTGGCACCCTCAAGTGCACAATGCAAAGAGGAGTCAGTCACAGTTCCCTAGCAGCAGCTCGGTCAGCCAAAGCATATTGTTGGTTGAAGAAAATGGTGGTGGTGAGCCTCAACATCAAGTATATGTCAGAGTTGCCAAATCACTAGCTTTTACATGGTTCGACAAGGCATTGTTCCGCGCTCGCCTAGGCGCGCCTATGCGCTAGGCGGCGGGGTACCGCCTCGCCTAGGGGGGTAGGCGGCACCCTAGGCGGCGCCAGCACGTCGGCGGCGAAGGGACGGCGGTGGTCGGCTTCAGATCTGTCGCAAGATGCGAGGAGGGAGGTGGGGAAGTTGGGCGCCGGCAGACAGGCGGCAAGAGCAGCAGAGAAGTCGAGCGTCGGCGAGCTGGCGGGCGGCAACAACAACAGAGGCAAGGGAGGCGACATCGGCGACGTCGATGGCGACCGGGAGGAGGCGACATCCGGTAGTAGTAGGGGAGTAGGCGACTTTGGGAAGCAGCGGGGGAGAAGGGGATGGTTGGTGGCGGCGAAGAAGTCGAGCGGCGGCGGCTATTGGGGGCGGAGTCGAGGGGCGATAGAGGAGGAGTCGAGCGGCGGCGGCTGTTGGGGCGCAAAGGTGAGGGCGACGGATGGGAGACGGGAGTTGGAATGGATAAGGTAGGGGGTGGCTGGTGGGCTTAGTAGTTGGGCTGTTTTGGGCCTTTCGGTCCAATTCTAGGCCTACTTATCTCCTATTTTTCCTTTTTTTAGAGTATATATGCCTATATGCATGTCATCTTGAAAACGCCTAGGCCTAGCCTAGGCTCGCCTAGGTGCGCCTACTCCCTAGGTAGAGGGTCAGCGCCTAGAGAGCGCCTAGCGCCTTTTTCATCCTTGGCTTTTATAATAAGTTGGAGGAGAGAGAAGGAAGCTTACAGCCAACTGAGAGGAGGAGGTGGGCTAGGTACTAATGGTTTAATATATTTCTTATCTAACCTATTATATAGGTGGCCTTTTAGTTAACTATAAGTGATGTGGCAACTGCATAAAGCTAGCCCACTGCTGACTATATTATCAGCCTTCCTCCTAGAGGTGAATGCCCTCAAAATCAACAACTATAATGATGCTTCGAACTCCATGAACCAAAAGATGCATTGACTGTCAAAGGAATTGGTGATGGTGATCCTCAAAATCAAGTGCATGCATGTGGATGATGTTACGTTAGAGGTGAATGGCCTCTAAATCAACCACTATGACGATGATTCAAGCTCCACGAATGGGAAGGCCCCATTGGCAAGGGGGTGGGTAGGCATTGGATGTCATAGCTGCAGGGGATAGATGGGTGCCATGGTTCTGCTCAAAAGTACCAAAAGTCACCACAATTTATACCTAGTAAGATATGAATCTTTGGCAACTAGGTGTACTAATAAAATTTGATACCTTAGACACCAATATTATGTTAAAGAATGGTAAACAAACTCATTGATAAAGGTTAATATTTTGTGCAGTACATTGACGTGCAAATAGTGACAGATTAACACCCGGTCCAAGGGAGTCAACTCATCGTGGTGTACCTAAAGTTTTATGCCTTAATCCTCCAAATAAAAACATGAAAAACTCATTAATAATTAAATAACACCTGGGCATCGACAAGGATGTGGACCTCGCTTAGTCGATAGTTCAGCACATTCATTTCCCCTGCTACCAGAGTTGTTCAACCCATGGCCCATGAGATTAAGAATTACCATATTTTTCTAGAAAAAATGAAATGTCTCTTGCCAGTAAGAATTACCAGTTGTGTATAGTTTCTTGAACAATAACAGCATTTTTTTCGGAGATTGAACAACAACAGCATTTACATATGAATGGGAAACTTTGCCAACAGACACCTTCTCTCATGACGCCACTGACATAGCTGCCAGTATACCACCACAAAAGAGGACAATCATGTCAAGCTGCAATTATTCATGCCTCTCGTTCATTCGAGATCACTCTGTAGACAAGTATTGATCACTTCTGTAAACAAAGCAAGTTCCCATCATAAATATCTTTTTAGTAACATCGCTAGGCGAAGTTTTCCCATTCATCTCTTGATTCAGCTCTTTCTCATAGTCGACCATGGACTAGGACCCAACCCCCTAGTTCTTGTCCTCAGCAAATCCTTTTTGATATATACTCCTATGCGTTGTGGCATTTTGATGTATCCTTCATGTCTCCACCAACCAGACTGAGGTTTAGTTCCCGTGGCTATAGCATGCAAACGTAAAAGCACCGGTTTTCTAAAAAAAGAATTATGTGGACTCAAGAGGACAGGATAGCAAGAGAGGGGTTTTGGTCTTTTTTTTCCTAGTTGGTTCGATGGTTCAATCCTTGTTTCCATTCTATGACAAAAGGCTGCGTGTCGTGTTGAATTTTGAATTTTGACAGAACTAAGAATAAATAATACAGGAGGTCAATGCTATATGCTGTTTATCTCACTTCCTTCGTGCATGATTCTCTATGCTTGCAGGAATTTTTAGCCAAAGCACATGGTTCACAATGTGGATTTTGCACCCCTGGTTTTGTGATGTCCATGTATGCACTTCTGAGATCAAGTAAACATCCTCCTACTGAAGACCAGATTGAAGATAACCTTTCCGGAAATTTGTGTCGGTGTACCGGCTACAGACCAATAATTGATGCATTTCGTGTATTTGCCAAAACAGATAATTTGGTATATACCAATTCATCTTCAAAAGATATAAATGGTCAAGTTATCTGCCCATCAACTGGGAAGCCATGTTCCTGCAGAGATCTGACAGATGCCAATTTTAGTGAATCTTCGGTACCAATGTCAGGGGAAAGATATTCATCTTGTTCATATAATGAGAGAGAACTAATTTTTCCCCCAGAACTTCAGTTGAGAAAAATGATGCCACTTAAATTGAATGGGTTCAATGGGATAAGATGGTATAGGCCTCTTAATCTAAAGCAAGTACTACGTTTGAAAGCTGTATACCCAGACGCGAAGATCATAGTTGGTAACACTGAAGTGGGAGTTGAAACGAAGTTCAAGAACGCCCAGTATAAGGTCATGATCTCAGTTGCGCATGTTCCCGAGCTTAATATTCTCATGGTAAAAGAGGATGGCATTCAAATCGGTTCTGCTATAAGACTTGCACACCTTCAAAATATCCTTCAAAAGGTTACTGCAGAACGTGATTTGCATCAAACTTCATCTTGCCAGGCAATAGTACGGCAGCTAAAATGGTTTGCAGGAACACAAATCAGGAATGTTGCTTCCGTTGGTGCTAACATTTGTACTGCTAGTCCAATATCAGACCTAAATCCACTATGGATGGCTGCAGGTGCAAAATTCCAGATAATTGACGTGAATACCAATGTTAGACGAACCACCCTTGCAAAAGATTTCTTCCTTGGTTACCGTAAAGTCGACATTAAACCTGATGAAATATTGCTTTCCGTTATACTACCATGGACTAGGCCTTTTGAGTATGTTAAAGAATTTAAACAGGCGCATAGAAGGGCTGATGACATTGCTTTAGTAAATTCTGGAATGCGTGTGTATCTAAGAGAAGTTGAAAAAAACTGGATAATTTCTGATGTTTCGATTGTCTATGGAGGGGTTGCTGTGGCTCCACTCAGTGCTTCAAAGACTGAAAATTTTCTTACTGGAAAGAAGTGGGACTCGGTATTGTTGGACGAAGCCTTTGATTTGTTGAAAGAAGACATCCCTTTATCAGAGAATGCACCGGGTGGAATGGTTGAATTTCGCAGATCACTTGCTTTGAGTTTCTTTTTCAAATTTTTCCTTTCTGTTACTCATGCACTGAAGAGGGAAGGATTCTTAGAGGAGGGGCTGCAGGCAACTCATCTATCAGCTACACAGTCTTACTGCAGGCCTGTTACTGTTGCGAGTCAATGTTACAAATTGATCAGGCAAGGAACTGCCGTGGGCCAGCCAATGGTTCATATGTCAGCTATGCTTCAGGTACAGTTTATTTGACAATAAAAATTCTGTTCTATGTTGTTTCCTGCCATTAATTTAAAATTTTTTCAATCTGCAATATCTTCGACTATGTAGGTCACTGGTGAGGCTGAATACACTGACGACACACCAACACCACCCAATACTCTTCACGCTGCTCTGGTTCTGAGTAAGAAGGCTCACGCTCGCATATTATCGATTGATGATTCACTTGCCAAATCTTCCCCTGGGTTTGTTGGTCTGTTTCTTTCAAAAGATGTGCCTGGTGATAACCACATTGAACCATTCATCCGTGACGAGATTTTTGCATCGGATGTTGTTACGTGTGTTGGTCAGGTATTCGCTTCATCTGCTATCTTATTCGATCTATGTAACTGGTTTTGATATATTACTTGGGGTCTGGTGAAACCCTTTATATTCATTCTTATCAATCGCAGATCATTGGAATTGTTGTAGCTGATACCCATGATAATGCAAAAAATGCTGCCAACAAAGTACATATTGAGTATTCAGAATTTCCAGCTATTCTATCAATCGAGGAGGCCATCAAGACAGGAAGCTTCCATCCAAATACCAAGAGATGCCTTGCAAAAGGCAATGTTGAACAATGTTTCCTGTCAGTTGCATGTGACCAAATTATTTCAGGAGAAGTTCGAGTTGGAGGGCAAGAGCATTTTTACATGGAACCTCAATGCACTCTTATCTGGCCAGTTGATTCTGGAAACGAAATGCATATGGTCGCTTCTACTCAAGTACGCTCTTTCCTTTGGAGCTTTACATTCACAATATATTGGTATCGATGTGGATGGATGAGCAAATTAATAATATATAGTGTTGATACTAAAGCCATGGAACATCTCAACACTAACACTTTCTCTTGTTCCAGACTCATGTCACAGCCACATGGAAGCTGCCTGGACTATCATTGTCCTGACTCCTTACATGTTTTTCTTTGTCATTTGCAAATTCGCCCCTTGTCTCTAGTAATGATGCTGGTGGTTATGGCATTATTATTTCCATACACCTCCTAAAAAAAGATTTCCTTACAAGTCTCCAACACCGGAGATATAGTTTCACAAGTATCCATTTTCCATGGTTAGCAAAAAAATATAATGGGGTGCAGCACATATTTTGGTGAAACAAGACAAATCAAAATATGCCAGAATATGATTGAGCACAACTAGGACAATTTTATATGAAATGCATTCTGCATATTCAATTTTTTTTGTTAAGTTTGGCATTGCACAATATTTACTTCTGTCACACTAGTGGCTACTTGCCTCACGAATGGAAAAGTTTTGGGAATGTAGTCTTTTTTTTAATATTCTGCTAATTATTTTTTTTCTTTCTGGCCACTCATGATTATTTTTCCTATTTCACTAATTGTGCACATAGTGTCAATTGACTTTTTTTCTTGGTATGAAGGCACCTTATAATCATCAGAAATGTATTTCTAATGTTCTTGGTCTTCAACTATCAAAAGTTGTTTGCCGGACTAGGCGTATTGGTGGTGGATTTGGTGGAAAAGAAACCAGATCAGCATTATTTGCTGCTGCTGCATCTGTACCCGCTTATTGTTTAAGAAGGCCAGTAAAAATTGTTTTGGACAGAGACGTTGACATGGCAATTACTGGACAGAGACACAGTTTTCTGGGGAAATATAAGGTACGAACTTTAGAGTATTTGTCTCTCAATTTGTGTTTAGATGAGCGCATGTCAATAACTTGGTTCTCATGGACCAGGAGGTTTCCCCTTATAAACCATGCCATATTAATGGTTGAATCAAATGGTACAAGTGAAAACTTTGCACAACTGTCATGTAACTACTGAAATGCTCATAAATTGCCAACAGTGAACTTTTTTGTATTCTTTTCTTTTGGTGCGCATTACCTAAGTTCCTGTTGACCCCTTAGGTGGGATTTACCAATGACGGGAAGATACTGGCTTTAGACCTTGAAATTTATAACAACGGTGGAAATACACTTGATCAGTCCATTGCAGTCTTGCAGCGTGCTATGTTTCACTCAGATAATGTCTACGATATACCAAACATCAGGGTCAGTGGGCAAGTATGCCTTACAAACATCCCAAGTAACACCGCTTTCCGAGGCTTTGGTGCTCCACAAGGAATGCTGATTGCAGAGAATTGGATTCACCACATGGCTACAGAACTCCAGCGAAGTCCTGAGGAAATAAAAGTAGGTATATATATACAAGTTCGCTGAGTTCGCGAAGTCCTGGAATGATAGATTCGTTGTTTTACAGGAACTTAATTTTCACAATGATGGGGTTGTGCTGCATTATGGCCAGTTGCTCCAGAATTGTACAATAAGTTCAGTGTGGAATGAACTAAAGGCATCTTGCAACTTTGCCGAAGCTCGCAAAGCAGTAAACAGTTTTAACACTAATAATCGTTGGAGGAAGCGGGGAATTGCTATGGTTCCCACAAAACTTGGCATATCCTTCGGTGCAAAATTTATGAATCAGGTGAGTACTAGTAGCATCCGATCCCATCCCATAATCAACCAGGGAATCCATGTGTTTTTCTATTACCTTTGTGGAGTCGGTTTTTATGATTACTCTACGGATAGTTTTTTGAACTGATAACTGAGCTCGCGAGACCATCCCATTATTCTATTGGATATTTGAAGGTTTTGGATTTCGTGAAATATGATATTTAGGAAATATGATAATGAGGTTTTTCTAAAATAGTTTCATCTCATTACTCAAGGAAATATTTATTTTTCTATGCATAACTATTGTAGGCTGGCGCACTTGTGCAAGTTTACACCGATGGCACTGTCTTGGTAACACATGGCGGGGTTGAGATGGGACAGGGTTTGCACACAAAGGTTGCCCAAGTTGCTGCTTCATCCTTTAATATCCCTCTTAGCTCTGTATTTATATCAGAGACGAGTACTGATAAGGTGGGGTTTATAGTTCTCTTGTCCTGCAGACTGCATGACTGCATGTCATGATTCATGAACTAATTTTACTGTCTCTGATTTTTTTTACACTGTAATATTCTTTGACAACAATGGTTATGCATATTATTAGGTTCCAAATGCATCAGCAACAGCGGCGTCTGCCAGTTCAGATATTTATGGAGCGGCAGTTTTGGACGCCTGTCAGCAAATTAAAGCTCGGCTGGAACCCATAGCTAGCAGAGGAACCCATAACTCGTTCGCTGAGGTGAGTTCATATTAAGCTGTATATCCTCTATCTTGAGTAGTTGGACCATAGTCTTGATTATAATGTTAACCATTGGTTCATTTTGACACTTCTTTGCCATATCAAAGATTCGAATCAGCGTTTCTTTCAGGTGCTCACAGAACTTCCATCTGTGCAATGTTCTTTAGGATTAGAGTAAACCAGTGGAATTTGAGCTCCAAGTCAGTTTCTTGCTGATGCAAAATTGCTTTATGGTTCCAAGTATTTAGATGGCAGCAAATCTGTAAACAAGAATTACAATCGCAATCAGTTCTAGTTTCTGTATAGTTGTACTCTCCTACATGTTCGAGAAAAAAGTTTGTGTATGGTTGTAGATTCAGGTGCTTTAGTCTGGTATCTGTTTATAACTGCATAGCTACATTCAGCCGCAATGTGTGCATAGCATTGATTTATTACTTCAGTAAGATCAGAGGGGATAAGACGCCGTGAAAGCAGTCAATACCATTTTCATGCTGGTGAATAGTGTAATGTCACACGCTAGTCTGGTTAGATAAGGTGTGAACCAACATAGTAGTTCAGGGGAGTAAAAAAACTTTTTCCAAATGCAAAAGTATTTTCCAATACAAATATTATTACGAGACTTCTTTATATCGCTAAGTGCTGATAAATTTTTTTTAAAATGAACTGGCAGGAGAGCGGCCCCTTTGTTTTCACCGTCCGATTTCTTGAAACGGATGGCTCTAATAAATCTCAAGCATTTTAAAATTTCTCTGTGTTAAAAAGAAGGAGATCCCAGATGGGGGGGAAATTTACAACATGCTAAAAAAATACTCTATATATGGCTAAGTGTTGGTAAATGTCACAACCTTTATAAGATGGATTGATGAGTTGAGTATATGTTTTCTAAGCAAATGTAAATGGTACACTACTTGGTACTTCGGAAGATTTTTGGACTTCCTAGTGTACTGGACCTTCCTTTTGCGAATGGGGCCCTCTTTCAAAATTGCTCTATACAGCCAGTGTGTCTAGTTCCAGCGCTGAATTGCTCCATTCAGTTTAGTAACATAGTGAGCAAATTGGAAAGCGGTAATATTTTTTTTTCTGCTGACTTGATTTTTTTTGTCTGATTTATCATTCCATCCCATGCCAATCTTGCAATCTTATCCAACATACTACACTGTAAAAAAGATCATTATGTTTCATAAAATATATAGTTAAATTCATTTTGGTGTGTGGCCTTATATTTTGCCAGTTGGTTCAAGCATGCTACATGGAAAGGGTGGATCTCTCTGCACATGGGTATTATGCCACACCAGACATCCATTTTGACTGGGCAGCTGGCAAAGGAACCCCATACCATTATTTCACTTATGGAGCTGCATTTGCAGAAGCTGAGATCGACACTCTGACTGGGGATTTTCATACAAGGACAGTCGATATTGTTATGGACCTTGGGTTTTCAATTAATCCAGCAATCGATATTGGCCAGGTATGTTCTCAACTACGAGAAATGTTTTCTTATCACTATGAGTGGTGGAAGACCAACTCCTCCTTTTATATATTTCCTTATTGTGGCCTCCGGTAGCTTACCATGGAGTATTTCAGATTGAAGGAGCTTTCATCCAAGGTTTGGGTTGGGTAGCCTTGGAAGAACTGAAATGGGGGGATGAACACCACAAATGGATCCGGCCAGGACACCTTTTCACCTGTGGTCCTGGGTCTTACAAAATACCCTCTGTCAATGATGTACCTCTGAACTTCAAAGTTTCACTATTGAAGGTACATGATGTGCCTCTGAAAGTCAATCCTTTTAACATTCTGTCTATGACTTCTTCTTTTGCAACTTACGAGGAGATATTTAACTTTTGCTAGGTTTCTGTTTCATTTCTTGGCTAGTTAAAATAACATGTGTGTTTTATAAATATTTACATTACAAGGGAGATGCTACGATTTTGCAGACGTAGTTAAACAATAGTCGGACACTAGTTTCCATATGAGTAGTCAGTTGGAATTGCGTGCTCCCTGAAAAAAGGTAAACTATTGTAAAACAAATCATAAAGTAGATTGGATATTCATCTCTTTCATAGTCCATGAATTTGTTAAGCATTGTATCATGTTATTTGCCACTGCCCCATGTGTGCATTCTAGTATTCTACTGTATGTTTCCCATTTTGTTTATCAAAGAAGAACATTTTCAGCAGCTTCACAGTATAGTAGGTCTAGGACTCTAGGTAGATTATGATCGGCTTCATGTTACTTCTTTCTTTGCAGGGCATACCAAATCCGAAGGCTATTCATTCTTCCAAAGCTGTAGGAGAGCCACCATTTTTCCTGGGATCCTCTGTCTTGTTTGCGATAAAGGATGCAATATTCGCTGCAAGAGCTGAGGAGGGGCACTTCGGTTGGTTCCCACTGGACAACCCAGCAACACCTGAAAGAATAAGAATGGCGTGTGTCGATTTCATTACAAAGAAATTTGCTAGCGTATATTACCGGCCTAAGCTTACTGTGTAGTAATGGTTACCGCCAATATAGGATCAATATTTGGCTGCAACGGCGTGGAAGCCACAAGCCTTTTCTGTTCATAATAACAAAGTGTGTTCGGTACTGAAAATATAGCAAACTTTTGGCCCAAGCTAGGGTAGGGGACACAATCAGGCCATGTTTAGTTAGCTGTGTTGGTTGATTTTGGCCCAAGTACAAGTTTGTTGGGTTTGCTGCACAAGATGTGGCCTACATATCATAATGCAAACTGGGTTTATTGGTTTGCGTAAATATTGGGCTGGCTCCTTAACCATTAATATAACTTGCGGGGAGATTCCGTAACAAGTTAGCACGCCCTGTTCGTTTGGCTAGTGGCTGGTGGCTGGCGCTGGTTTTTGCTTAGAGAAAAACACTGCTGGCTGGTTGGTGGCTGGCGCTGGTTTTCGCTGAGAGAAAAACACTGTTGGCTCGCTGAAAATAATCTAAACGAACAGGGCGGTAGAACAACCTAAGTCCACGTATCGCGTCACGCACAGGATGAGTTTCACTAGAACTTGCATCCTATTAGACAGTTCTTAGTAAAATCTCACTATCTAGCTATGATACATATCGATCTCCCCAGCTTGGATAGGTGATTATGAAAACTAAAAGCGCCTCTAAAAAGTAAGATTTTTATGTGGTATTTATGAGAGGAGTGTTGACAAAAGAAAATCTAGCTAAACGCAATTGGCAAGGAAACAAGAAACGCTATTTTTGTTTGGAAAAAGACTATTTTTGACCATCGAACTATAGCCGAAGTTTGGTTTTGGTCATCGAACTCGAAAACCAGAAATGTTTGGTCATCGAACTATTAAAACCGTTCATAACTGGCCATCGGGCGGTTTTAGAGGGTGGTTTTGCTGACGTGACTGCCGCGTGGCAGTGGGGCCCACATGTCAGCCTCATCTCTCTCTTTTCTCCTCTCCCTCTCTTCTCTCTCCGACGAAAAAGATTCCTGGCCAAAGACATCGGCGGTGACGCCGCTCAGCTGCTGCTTCCGCCACCACGAGTCCTTGGGCCCGTACACCACCTCCTCGTCGGCTGCTTCTCCCTCGTCGTCGGCACCATCCATGCCGTAGTAGTAGAGTGAGTCGTCAGCGTGGTTCATCAGCATCCTGCTCCCGCGCCGGAGCAGCGGCCGCGGGATGCGCCACGCTGCGACGTCGAGCTCCATCCGAGGTTGAAGCAAACGACGGCGAAGCCGGTCACGAGCCATGCGAGGTAGTGCACCACACCGGCGACGTGCACCGGCGTGGCAGTAGTCCACGGGCAGGGCGCCCACCTTCTCCCACTCCGGCGACGTGGAACACCCCGATGAGTCCCAGGAGCTCTCCCACCCGAGGGCGAGCACCTCGCACGTCACGAGCGGCTGGCGGGAAGTCGGCACCCGGACATCGAGGCGCACAACCTTGTACTTGCTGGAGCCGCCGGCGCAGCGGCCGAGGCAGCAGCCGCCGCTCCGCTCGCTCCACCGTGACGGTCGTGCTCCGCTGCCCCGCCCATGCACCGCCACTTCCATGCTGCCGCTCGCTGCCCCCCCCCCCCCTCCGCCCCGCGCTGGGCACTGCTGGTCCGGCGCTAGCCCGCCCTCGCGCTGCCTACCGGAGCTGGCCGCCCGCTACGCGGCCGGAGGTAGAGGGATGGGGCAGCGCGGGAGGGAGAGAGAACGAGGCTGCGGACGGCGGAGGTGCCGGCGACGAGGAGCGGCGACAAGGGGCGCCGGGGAGGGAGGGCCGGCGGAGGGGCATGGGAGGGAGGGGGTGATGCAGCTCGGCGCGGGAGGCGAGGCGGAGGCGGAGGGGCGGCACGGGGAGAGGAGGAGGGGAGGCGACGGGACGGCGGGGCCGGGAGGTGAGGCGGCGCGGCGGCCGCGGGAGAGAGAAGAAAAGAGAGAGGAGAGAGATGGGGCTGACATGTGGGCCCCACCGCCACGCGGCAGCCACGTCAGCAAAACCATCTTCCAAAACCGCCCGATGGCCAGTTGTGAACAGTTTTAATAGTTTGATGGCCAAAGATTCCTGGTTTCGAATTCGATGGCCAAAACCAAACTTCAGCTATAGTTCGATGGTCAAAAATGGACTTCTTTCTTTTTGTTTTAATGATCAATCGATTTAACATTTGTTTTTTTATTGTCATTTTGCACGTGCGGTATGGTCAAACACGCATGTGGCTTCAGGTCTTTGGCGACCTTGTAGCGTGTCTTTCTTTTTTGTGGAACATATGTTTAGGAACTAGCTATAGGGTATTAGTAATGAAATGAAATCGCTAGTCCTACTAAGAGCCGCGGCTATTTGTTGGTCCTACTAGCGATTTCATTTTTGTTTGATGTGTGGTCCACCGGAGTTGGCCATGATCCCCTGACAGCGTCCTAGAGTGGTTTCCACCACTAATCGTCTGAGTCCTGACCACCGGAATCATGCGCGGTCGCGCGGTTCGTCGTTGGGTCACTATGACAGGTCATTCTTGGTTGCTTGATCCCTGCTGTGTCCTTTGTGATCTCTGTGGTCGTCCTGTCGTCGCTACTGTGTTGATGCCGCCTTCTTGTGTGGGTGTACGGTGTTTGGGGCCAGGTGTCACGAGCGAAAGCTCCGTTTGGCTTTGAAGCCAGTGATGGCAGCGGCCAAATCTATGAGCGTAGCTCACCTTTTTATAGGCGTTGTCATCGGCCCCTTGACTTTGTGGATTCGCCGAGTGAAAACTCAGTTCTTAGAAGGATAGATGACGACGGCGTTGTTAGCAGTGTGTTCTCCCTGAAGTTATTTCCTTTCTGCTTTATTGCTTCGGTTGCCTTAGCGGCTCGTCGCGGTATGCTTGGGTTGTCTTTGCAGGGCTGTCGAGTTATCGTTGTAGTGTGGTTTAATTTGATAGTGAGGTATCGGTTTCTTTCTTATTGTTCTGTCCTGGGTTGCACCACCGTTTCCGTGGTTGTCATTGCATTGTTTGCCGTCTCGAGAGTTCTTATAAGTCTACGTTGCTGTAATTCTTTCTTTTAATAAAATATGTGCTATACACCTTCTCAAAAAGAATAAGATGACGTGCTATATGGCTAGGACAAGTCTCGGCTACCACTACTGAGAGGACAGCGAAGACACACGGTTTATCAGATACACCAGTAGCAACCACAAGGGCGATGTTTTTTTGTTGACAAGACAACGGCGATGTTAACACGAGTAAGAATACATCTGCGATCCATATTCTACGGCAGTAGCTTGGTGAGTTAGCATGTTGTCAAGAAGAATACGGTCGGGCACTCGGGCTGAAGGACCATAGCTGCATCACCAAACTCCTCGCACATACTCACGACGAGGTAGGTCTTCCATCCGCCGCTCAATGAGGTTATCGTCTTCTCGACAAAGCGAGGGAAGGACCGAGATGAAAGGTGACCATAGATTTCTCTGAAGCTATGTCAAATCTTTCAACGCTTTGCGTCACATAAAGGAAAAACGGAAGTAGTACTATCTGAGTGGCGCCGGGGTGAGCTGCAAGAGATTGTGGGCAACTGCATCCTCCACATTTGAGCAGTAGCACGCGGACCGGAACGGGAGAGATCGCACTGATCTTGAAGATTTTTATCTGTTTGGTCAACCCAATAACACCAAGTCATAAACATATTCCCCTGAAACACAGGCCACTCACTCCCAAGCTTCTTCCAACAAACATCTCTTATCTCCAGCAAACATAGGGCAATTCCTGCCGGAGATGTCAGCAGTTCAATAAATTTTACAATCTGGAAACTGCTGCCACTACAACATTACAACAGAAGTTACAACTCTTCCTGTAGCAACAGAACACCATAATGCAAGGCTAGTGCCCTGACAGTGTCAAAGGTGCATTCACCGCTGCCGAGTTTGGTATAGTTGGGTATAGTATAGTTGGCCACCACAGGCAACAACACCAGTACACCCATCGCTAACAACAGTCTAAGTGTACATGCTAAACTAAATCTAAAAATGGATGGAATCATAAATCAAATTAAACAAAAGGTGTTCCTAAATGTTCTCTTGCTTCCCCTTGTTTCTCTCTTCTAGACTAAGACAGAAAAACAAAATGCCACCAAGCTCTACCTTCCAGTTGAAGCTACCCGGCATAACATAAGAGTTAATCAATCACTCCTTGGATCTGCCTTACGCAATCCCCATCTGCATCAGCACTGGGGTAGAAATATGCTCTAATCTTTCATGACTTCCACCTGGATAATGGTATCGCATCAAATGCACCTGACACTGGCAAGCCGTTTTCCTCTGCCATGGTAGAGGCAACGCCATTCGCTCCTTGCAATTCCAACAAAGGAGCTGCAGGTGTCATTCCCAAAATCTCTTTGCACCGAACCTGCGCAATGGATGGGTCTATCTATAGCTAGATCTATGGCTTCTCTTTGCATATAACTGAGATCCATTACTAGTTGCTCCATCTTGTTCTCTAACTCTTCTGTAGAACAGCACATATGCTGCAGCGGTCTTCACCTCATCTTCATCAATAGCTGCAACATGGCTATCGTCGAAGTTGTACCACCGGTTCTCATCCACGAGCTGCATAGAGAAAAATTCCTATCAGCATTCCATACTACATGGAAAAGCATCAATGAGGACTCCATAACACGAACTGGTACTGGACAAATTAGGGACTCCTCAACTGACAATTCACAAAACAAAGAAAAATATTGCAGGTGACATTATCTGTCTGGAGCACCACCAAGAGGAGCTTGATTGCAAACTGAAATGGATTAAAATTATAAGAGGCAGCATTGCTAACAGATTGCATGGACCATTGCAATCGCCACAATACAACAAACTTACTACATAAATTATAAAAGCCATAAGAATGTGCACAGATGGCAGAATCCGATATAGACAGTATACATTCCATATAGCCATAGGACATTGGCATCACAATCAAACTAAGTTTCTTGCAGAGAAATTAAATTAATAACTCGCAATTTACAAATGTACCTTTATGTGTGCAGTATAATGCCCGCTTGCCATGTTGCCGTAATGATTGCTTACAGCATACAACTCATACATCTGGCGCTCTGAACTCTTCTTGTTTGCAATATAATTTGTCAAATCCAAGTCATGTATTGGAAAATTGACAAAAGTTTCTAACTTTTGTTTTGTTGACCTACTAAATGAAAATCTCTTAAGATGTATGACTAGCACTTCCGGAAGTCTCCATAAATCCAGCTTTTTGCTTGCTTGCCTTTGCTCCTTGCACCTTGGACAATACCTAACAAAATAGCATAACTTCATCACTACACAATGTATAAATGAAAGCTATTAGACATAAGGCAGGAAATTTTTCAAGTGCCTTACCAAAACAAACTTATATTCCAATACCAAATCATACATAGGTTTATGCTGTTATAACAACACAAGTACAAGTGCAAGCAGCAAAGTAACCTGTGTTGTCTGAGCGTGGTGTACCAGCTAAAATGGGACATTATGCGCCCATGAAGGGATTGTCATGTTTTAAAGTATTAAATGTGTCAAAGAATGTGGAAATTGAAAACTAACCACATGTCTTCAGGTACAAGAGGTTCCTCTCTCAAGAAAGCATCCAAGCATGCATAGAGTGAGAGAGCTTCACCACGGGTTCTCTTGGCAGGAGGAGCATACATAAACACCTCTGGAAGGTACTCTAAATGTTGAGTGTTGACCTTTTTCAGATCTGCCTTGGACCAATTGACAAAAAATACAGTTGCGACTGAAGATTGTGGGACCCTGATAACATCATTTGATTTTTCAATGACTGTGTTGCTATCATCAATCAATTGTAGCTGATATTTGCTGCTGTCAGCATTATAACTATGTGTCCTTGTGGAAACAGAACTTTGAGCAGCCAAATGCGGAGAGTCCTGATTTCTTAGCATGGGCACAAGCATTGTATGGACCAACTCATGGATATCAAAACCCGTGACAGTTTCATTGCGAGGTATTTGTGCAAGGAGAGGAACACCATAGGGCTTCCAAGGTGTCAAACTGTTATTGCTTCCATGGTCCCTACAAATAGTTAAGTACAATATTATCAGAAAAAACTCCGTGCAATAAGTACTTATGTTAACCATGTAAATAGCATATTGGCAAGACATATGCTGGGTTCACTTCAATATAAACCAAGCAAACCATTACAACTGTAATTCTAGCAAGATAAATGTAAATCAGTTTTTTTTCTTGTTGCTTACAAGTCTTCACGACGATGCACAAACTGAATGTAATTTGCTCTCTTTTCCAATTTTGGAAGCCTATAAACTGCCAGATGATCATCATCACTTATTGTAGACAGTTGAAGGACTGGATCGTCAAGAAAACGGTAGATCTTATGATTCCGTATCTGTAGATAAATTCAAGAAAAATGTGAAGTACTGACGATCATCAAACACGCCAACCTGTACATTAGTTCAAGTGAGCATTAATGACAAACCTCGGCAATTAGAAGTTTCTCCCCATTTTTAAGTGAGCATGCATTGCCAAGGGCTTGTAACAGATCCCTGCACCTACCTTGCTTCGGTACATTTACAGTGAATGGTGTTGGTGGAACACTTCCATCACAAGAAAAGACCACAGCAGTCATGCTCCGGGTTGAGGCAAATTGTAAGGGCAAGGAAAGATACATGAACGGGTCAAAAGTCACCGAGACCTTTCCACAGATGGGGCAGACCAAAGTTGACTTGTACTGACCCTGGAAATGATTATAGAAGGAAATGTAAGCGAAATATGCCTTAGCAGTAATTAGGGAGAGAACTAAATCTTGGGACAAAAACATGTCGATTTGCATGCAACATGCAGATGGCAGATGTGTGCATCTTGTGACAGGTATGCAGCTCAAGTATTGCAGTGCCTGAAAGGGAAGATTCGCAAGTGTGTATCCATGTATCCAGCTCGAGAACGGCCCAACACTAAAGAGTAAATAGAGATTTATATAACACAGCTAATCCTTCTGCGCATACACATGTATATCTAGCTCCAAGTGTCACAAGGTAGCACATGTAATTACAACAGGAAGGCCACGGAAAAGAGGTATAAACAGGAAAAGCAAAGACATGGAACTGAAAAGGTGCATACATGTACATGCACACACGCACAACTACAAAGTCATCAAAGAACCACTTTGATCCAAAACAAGCAAGAGCAACATGTTGGTACCAAATTGCAATAGGCAATCAGCATTTATCAGGACTCAATGCATCAACACATTAAGTGAGGTGATCCACTCAAGTTTAGAACCAACCTGGCATACATCGACAATGATTGAATTGTTTCTAGCAATATGATTTGCCCAATATTCATCTGCAACTTCTTCATCTGATCGTCCATCAGCATCTCCAGAATTTATGTAAGGTCTATGTTTCACACGATTCAAATCTTCATGGAGTCCATCCAAGAGGAAAGCCAACAACTCCTGCAGTATTTTGTCAAGGTACAGATTCAGGGGCGAAATAACATAACATGGAACACCAATCTAAAGAGACGATCAAACCTGTGAATCATGCTGGTTGTATCCACTGAACTGAGATGCAAACCGAGAAAGCTTCATTTTGAATGGTCTAGGCGAAACTGGAGCACGTCCTCCAGGAGCCCAGAGTTTTCTCAGTAGCTCACCAAAAGCTAATGCAAGTTCACCCTACATGACTACCATCAGAACTCAGTACAAATTAACACATGGGATGCTAGTGAAAATGAAAACAGAAAAGGCAAATATGTAGTAAAAAGATATTTTTTGCAGGATTAAAATACATTGTAGGTGCAGAGAATATCCATCATGCATGCTCAATTCTAATAATTCTATGCCAGTACATAATAGTAAACACATAGGTTACTTGGTTCAAGGTAAACAAACATGACATTTAGAGTGGCTTATAATACAAAAACTAAGGAAAACTTATAGACCACTTTTAGAGTGACAAGCTTATAAATATGAACTAGAAAAAGTGGTAGACCACTTTTAGACTTATAGAGTGGCTTATAATACAAAAACTAAGGAAAACTTAAAGACCAATTTTAGAGTGACAAGCTTATAAATATGAACTAGAAAAGTAATTAGAAGCAATACAACTACCACAGTAAAGAAAAGATATTGTACATGTAGAAGGTTTTAACAAATCAAAAGAAGATACAGATTTTAGAAATTAAGGATCTGGTGCCTTTTAACAAATCTAAAAATGCTGACTGCTACAAATAATATCATGGTAAAAAAGTTATGCCAAATGCATATAACGATGATCATATTCTCCACAAAAATGGCTTTAAGTTCAAGCATCACCTCCAGATCTAATGAGTGGAAAGAATACTTACCACATTACCCAGTGGATTTTGCCGATTTATTTCACGGTGGTAATCTTCACAAAAATATCTAGTAAACTGTGGAGTGTGCACAAGACACTGTATAGCACTGTTCATATAGCACGTATTTCCCAGATTAAGTAGCCCTGTAAGACCTAAAGGTGAGCCCCTCTTGATCATGCCACTAGAAACATGTGCATTATCAAGGTCACCATTGGGAGATCGCATGTAGAGGTTTGGCGTCAGACTAGAGCTATAGCTTCTAGAAGCATAGTTGTTGGCTGCAAAATTCTCATTTGGCAATCCTGATCTTGGAGCATCAGTTATCAAAGAAGTTGATCGCTCAAAAAAATCGTTTCCTTTAACCAAACTCATGCATCCACCATCTACACTACCATTGGCATCGGTAGTAATCTCCACTAGAATCTGTGATAATAACAATATAAAAGCATATAGTCAGTAATCCAGGTCATTTACTCTACAAAAGCTATGAACTAGCAGGCATTTGTTCTACAGTTTCAGTTTGGGGTGGGGACATGTAAATTATTATACAAGTGTTGACTCACTTCCTGATCCATCTGAATGTTGGCATCGTCAAGGGTTTTCTCCAAGTTATCCATCAATGCATGCTTTGTTCGACCATAATAGTCCCAAATGCACACCTGCCAATGATGGCCACAATAAATGTGAAAAAAAATCCTTGCAACCAAAAAAAAACAAACATCAAAACAAATAGCTACCTCATCTGGTGTCAATTCAAAAGCCTCACAGGCCCTTTTATGGAGTTGGCCAACTGTATCCTGCAAATGGTCCGTAGGTCTTTTTGTAAATTTTCAATGTTTCAGTTCTTTCATAAAAAAACATCTAGCAAACATCTTCAGAAGCTATTAATGACATTGAAAGACTTCGACAATAGGTTATAGTTACAAAGTGGCATCACAGTTTACATTAATTCTGAAGTATGAACACTCCGAATAATTTATGGAAATACAAATTAAAAGAAAGGACAATTTGCTCGACAGTAGCCACTGAGCATACCTTCTTGCTTATCCTTATAAAGGTTCGCTCTCCTCTTGACATTAGAAGTAACTGCAGACGTAGAGGGTAAACTTCTATGGCCAAATCAGTTTGAGAAAAGCCAGTATTGATTGCTTTTCTTGGTAATGTCGGCCCTCCACCATACCTGTTAACACATTTTGAGAGTAATGAGAAGCATTCCAAACATCAAATAAAAAGTGGTGTAGTTTGTTTTTCTTAATGGAAAGATATCACAGCTTCTCGCACAGTGAACACAAATGAATGAACTCATATTTATATCGGGAAAAGCTCTCAACTTCTTAACTTGAATTCGTAGTATAATAGCATTAACCTTCTTTCATGCACTACATTTCGCTTTGCAGTCAATGCAAAACATATGGAGCTAAAACAACACCATTTCCCGTGCCTCAGTTCATCTTAAGATCAAAGGGTACTCACTATATTTGCTGTTTTCTACATATAATAATTTGACGAAGCAATATATTTGACAACTACCAACAAAAATTGTAAAGTCTGATAGTTAGTGGCTTCTACACATTATAAGAAAATTAGTTACATTTGATGTCCACTCAGTATGTTCAGGAAAGTGAATATATCAGTAATACATATATATGAACCAGAATCACCTTGAAAGACAGTAATCCATACTCCATAAAAAAATCACAAGGAACAAAAAAAGGTACACATGACCATGTGAATAGAATGGTAAGCTATGCAGACACTACTAACAAGAATCTGCTGCACAATTAGGCACATAGAGGTATTTAAAAGTGACAGATCTGCATGGGATTAGTCAATGGAAATCATATTCCACAATATAGAGTTTAAACAACTGTGACATACCAACCATGCAACTTTTCCCACACTTGCTGAGGAAGCAGTATGTAATCACGACCCTCAACTAAGGTATCATGTATCTCAATCTCCATATTGGAGACTTCAAGTGCCGTATCATCAATTAAATCAGTATTGTCAATAGCTCCTGGCCTTCTAGGAGTTTTTGAACAAAACTCATGATGATGAGAACCATTACTGGTTACACTACTCAAATCTTGAATGACATAATCGATCCAACTTTGCCACCACCTGTTGAGCAAACAAAGAATCACGCCTTTATAATCCAAACTGAGAGTACGCAAATGAGGCAACTGCCAGGTTGGCTAATGTATTAAATAGGGCAAAAAAAGGAAAATAAATAATAATAATATCGATCTCCATTTTTTAAGAAACCTTCTACAACAGATACTTTCATGCCAACTAAATCATGCAAAACAAGAGAGAAACGGACACCGGGGGGAGCGGGGGGTGATAACATCCCAGATCCAAATTAAAGACGCTTGAAGTTTAGAAACATTAGGCATCCAACTAGCAGTCCACCTTGACAAAAGGTACTCTAAGATACTCTAATCATAACATCAAAAGAAAGGTCCCCAAGTACCATGGGGCGGATGATACTTGTGAGTTGAGGAAACTGCTCTCATGGCACTATCAGAAGGGATTCACTCTAGTACCATAGTTTTTGCCCAATAGCAGCGGATGTGGTCCATCTTTGATCTGTCTACATTGCAAACCAATTGTCTAGATCACCACTAATATCCGGAGGATTTGGTAGAGGTGAGGACTTCCGGCAGCTGTCACATCCTGAGGTTGCCATCTCGCCCACTGACACACCTTCCTCCATGTGCCCCTTGCTCCTCCTCACGCTAACCTTGCTGGATCTGAACATAAGAGGGGGGGAGTCTCAAGGGTAAAAGCATTTGGCACATCCACGGGCGAGCTCAACCCATCCCCACAGAGCCTTCCACCGATACCTTTCCATTTCCGTGTCACCGATTGCATAAGCAAGCAACTAGAACTGTTGAAGGGATCACGAAGACCAATGGCCAAGCCATGGCACACGCTCTCACAAGAATGTACCCTTTTCTCTATCTCCTCACCTCCCTCTAGCTCCCTCTGCCTGGCAGAGAGTATACAGCTCGCCAAGAAGAAGGTGCTAGCAGAGTGCTACATGGAGGAAAAGCAGAATAGAACCAGACGCTGTGTAATAGGCAAAAAAATGATGGTAGCACAGAAAAGATTTGGATTAAGTGGTATATGGGGCAATTTTCTCTTGTGAGTTTGATGCACAACCTACATAACACCACGGCCCATGAATATGTGCATCCAAACAAAAAAATGCTTTGTGAAGTCCTAACAGAAGGTTGGTCCCTAAATCACAGAAGGTCTCAAATGCAGGGACGGAGCTTAGGCCTGCCAAAGTAGGCCTAAGTACTTAATCCTACAACTTAAGAAATTGCTAAGTTGCTCCCCTCTGACGCTATGCATGTTTGATTGCCCTCCCTCTAACTCCCAGTTCAAGCTATGCCACTGTTCAAATGGTAGGCGGAAAATAAATGGTTCAATTCCAGTCATGGATGACACAAAACAGAAAACAGTCCTAGAACTTCCCCAGCTGCAAACAATCTCTTCTCCACCATTGCTGCTCATTTCTCTTTTCGAACGAAATGTGCTTAGGCCATTGGCATCAAGAGAGGCGCGCGCCAGAGAGGTGAGTCTAGGCTGACCGATTACAACCCCATTGGAGGAAAAACTCGGGAGACTCAAATAGTCAAATCTTTCAGCAGAGAGAAGACCTAAACCACCACGCCCGCCAAATCCACATCATGTCAATGCCGAGGTGCAAGCGCAGCGGCGCCGGGACACTTCACCGGCAGCAATGCGCATTC
Organism: Echinochloa phyllopogon; assembly: GCA_033239725.1. Taxonomy (NCBI): domain Eukaryota; kingdom Viridiplantae; phylum Streptophyta; class Magnoliopsida; order Poales; family Poaceae; genus Echinochloa; species Echinochloa phyllopogon. The sequence continues at coordinate 22,806,568 of BTCW01000008.1, forward strand.
CTCCGTCCACGAACAACAGCAAGAACCAAAAACAAGCAACTGAAACAAAAAAAAACTTGCGCCCCTTAACACCCTCCCAGCCGCGGCGGCGAGAACGGCTGCAGAACCCGGCACTAGATCGACACGTTTGGGGGCAGAGAGGAGGGGGCGGGGGGGGGGGGGGGGGGGGGGGGGACGAAGAGCGGGCGGGCACACCCGGACCTGCTGGTGATGAGGAAGAAGGTGTCGCCCTCCTTGGCTTGGGCCTCGGCCGCGACGGTGATGTCCCGGATGAGGGCCATCTCCATCTCGGCGGGGAGCGCCGGCGCTGACACCACCATATCCATCCCCGCCGCCGCCGCCACCGCCGGCGAGGAGGGGCCCACGTGATAGGGCTAGGGTTTGGCCGCTCCCCTCAGGCCTCTCACTCTCTCCGCGGGAGCGGCTGGAGCAGGAGGTGGTGGAGGGGATGGAGGAGGCAGTGGAAGTGGAAGTGGTGGCTATGGCGATGCTGGTGAGCCGAGGCTATGCCGGATCTGCGAAGGCGCCTGCTGTTCCGGGCCGGAGGGAGAGAGGAGGCTGTCTGGTTCTGTTCAGTGTTCCGGCTCTGCGGCTTGTTTTTCTTCTTTCCTTGGCTACCCGTGATAGATGGAGAGATTTTGCCATTTAGGCATGTTAGAGTTTCTGAATTGAGTTATTGTTATTATGTCCTGTTTAATCTTCAGATGACACAACTTTGACGAATATTTGCTCTGTTTGATGTTTCTAAAATTAATATTTATTGAATAGGGTAAGTCAAAATATATTATTACTATGTTCGGGTGTTCGGTCGCCTCGCTTTGACGAGCGTGCCTTGCTTTGCCTGCCATGGAGAGCAGATTCGGCTCGCCTGCTGCAGCTAGCAAAAGCTCGCTTGTGCAGACCCCGAGGCAACTCGACCAGGAAAACAAGTGTTTTGATTTGCTCGGCCTGGCAAAGCAAGCACCAGCAAAACTTCCAAATACACCCTATATTTATATCTTTAGTTTTATTAATTATATATATATATGAGGAGTCAGATGTGTCACAACTTATAAGGTCTGATGTTCGATGTCAAAATGTTGTCTTTAGAGTCATCTCCAAGAAAATAAACAATTAATTTGAGAGAAGACAAATGTTTCTCAATTATACAAGTAGATGAGGATATAGGGAATATGATGGTTGTGAATGTTGTTCATCCTTGGAAAAAGATATCTTATTTGTATTTTTTTTATCTCTAGGGCTACATAAGTAGTATCCAATGTAATTTATATTGATCTACATTATCAGTTTCTAGGTAACAAACAAAAATGTTTCGATGATTGATTGAGCTAGAGACGTATCAAGGGAATAGCCTCTCAAAACTGATTGCAAAAGAGGGTAGATTGTAGTCACAACTTGTATGAGCTCTGGACTTGCTCTTCTACTTAAATAACGGTGCAATGCTCCTGCAATCCTTTTTAAAAAAAGAGGCTAAATTGTTGCTTCTAAAAGTGAGAAGCAATGTGAAACATTCATGTGGTGTTATTGTGGTGACAGTATGAGTATTTTTCATATGAGATTATTTACAATAGGGGAGTCCTAGTAGAAGTGAAAGGACCTTGATGTCACCTAGAGGGGGGGTGAATAGGTGAATCTGCAAATTACAAACTTTTTCACACAGTTAGTACAGAAACCGGTCAGACCGCTTTTGCCAGAAAGCGGTCAGACCGCTTTGCCAAAGCGGTCAGACCGGTTTTCCACAGAGAAAACCAACTATGTAAATTAACCCCCTCTACAAGTTCTAGCACAAACCAAACTTGGTGATGAGCTCCTGCAGATGATAACTAGCAGGTCCACTTAGTCCCTGCACACAAGTAGAGCACACCCAAGTAGAGCAATGCGGAAGCGAATATAAATGCTAGAAATGAACTTGTGAAGTTAAACGAGAGACAATGATATGTTTTTCCGAAGTTCGGAGTTCACCGCTGCCACTAAGGCTGTCACAAAGACACGATGAATCCTAGTCTCCGTTGAGGGCCTACGAAAGGCGGGCTTATCCACTCCAAGCCACTTTCCTCGATTCCACTAGCTTTTGACCCTTTTCCACGAAGGAGGCAAGGCCAGCCTTTACAACCAATCCGTGGCTTACCACACACGAGGTAGCTCACCGGCGACGCCTAACCGTCTAGGAGGATTCACCTCCAAGAGTAACAAATGCTTCAATTGTTGCTAGACTTCACCGGAAGTGCTCAAGGCTATGGATATGCTCTCAATAGCTGCAATTTGCTTTCACTTGCTATCTATAGCTCACAACACATACATCCCTCAACCCAAAACAAAAAGATATGATCAAAATCAATCAACTCTCACAAAGAGATGTTTGGGGAGAGCTTGCTGGTGCTTGGGAAGGCTTGGGACGAGCCACAAAGGCAAATGAACCAGCACCCCTCACAAGAGAGGGGTATGGGGTATAAATACCCCACACAACACAAACTAGCCGTTATAGCCGTTGGAACCGGTCAGACCGGTTTCCCAAACCGGTCAGACCGGTTTTCAAACCAAAGTAACCGTTGTACTTGTCAGAGCCCAAACCGGTCAGACCGGTTTGGGTCGACTCAGCACACTAGTCCCAAAAGCGGTCAGATCGCTTTCCAAAACCGGTCAGACCGGTTTTGGTCCCCTCAGCACACAAAGTCCCTAAAGGACTTCTCTCTAGAGGTTATCTCTCATGGGTTGATCTATTGAGCACTTTTTGGTGTTGTCAAGACAACTAATGTTGCATCCCTCTTGATAGTACGACATTCCTAAACTCAAGATAAAAACAATAAATAGAATCTACCACTTGAGCTTTTATATCTTCATTGATGCCATACTTGATCATCTTCAACTTGAGGGCTTCAACATTTCAAGTCTTTGCTGAGCAAATCCAACTTGAGCCAATGGCTTAGAATTTCCATTGTATGAAACAATTCATAAGCCATTCCACTATATGATCAATAAAGATTAGATGCTTCGCATTGCTTCACTTGATATGACTTGATCGACGTATAGAAACCAAACTATAATGTTAGACTTTTCCACAAACAAAGTCTCTCGGCTACAAGACCAACTTGCCCTTCACTTTGTTAGGAATGTCATCGCATCTAGCTTGATCCCTTCCGTCCTCTCTTGCCAAGTTAAGCTACGCTTTGCATTGCATCATTAATGAAATCCACATTGAATATCCTTGTCTTCAATTGATTTGTAGTGTCTTCAATATTGTTTTGTATGTTGTCTTGTATGATTTCTTTGGTAGATAACTTGTCCATAAGCATCAATGCACTTGAGACCATATACTAACCATAGAATCATGTCTCATTTTGAATATAACCATTGCCATGGATCAAGCCCAAAGAAATCCCAATTTCTTCAATTATTTTTGTCCCAAAAACCTTTGACAAGTATCTTGTTTGCTCTCATGTCATTTATACCAATAATGAGCTTATTTTCTTCAACAATCATATTACATGAATATTCATAAGAATGAAACCCTGCTCATACACTTAAGCAAACAAGTTAGATACAAATCATGTTGTCATCCAAAATCACCAAAACATATAAGTGCCTAGATGCACTTTCAAGAAGCCTGCTAGGACTCGGTCTTCTTTGGGCCGGCCGCCGCCGCCCTTGATGATGGGCCCTAGGGTACCCATATCCCACAGGCTTATGACAAATCTTTTCTCACAAGCTTTACTCCTTCGTTTATTTTTAAAAATGTAGGTTGCAACTATACTATTTAACAAGGGACAAATCATTTGCAAATACCATAAAAGATTGTTCCCCATATTATAGTATCATGAAGCCTTATAGACTCCTATACAATGGCATTTTAGCAAGTGAACCATACCATCACAAGTGCAGAGATAGTTCAACATAGTGTTGGCTTATATTTTTGTTTTATAATTACTTTGGCTTTGGGTAGGATTAACATATTGGATTGGCACCTATATCATGGAGGTTTTTTGTGATTTTTTCCTTTTCGAATATCTATTTGTATATAGATGAAGACCATCCGCCTTTATACGGATAGAAACGGTTTGGAGAATCCCTACCAAATGGGATCTAAAGTCCCGCAAAAACCAAGGTTCCATAAAAAGGTTACCTAATGGAGTTCTGAGGCCCTATTTTGATAAAAAAAAGATCAGAATTTTTTGAATATACTGGTTTTTGTATACGTTAATTTCAAAAGGCTAATAATTGTTTCGATGCAACAGATTATATAGTTTTGAAAACCACAATATCACTACATGGTAGAATTTTTTAGAGTTTTTTTAGAAACTGATCCCTTTTTGAAAACTATTGTTTCGCACAAGTCTCTTAAATTATAGTTTTTCATACCATAGTTTTTTTTTAAAAAAATCTACAGCATCTAAACATGTCATACAATCCAAAATAGTATATTTTTTATGATATATCATGATTTAAAGTTACAATTTCTTGCATCCAAGTGTTTATTAGCTTTCTGGAACCAAATTACTTTTCAAATCTATAGTATTTTCACAAAACTTCGAAAAAAGACTTTGTTTCCAAATAGGCCCAGAAACAGGTGGTAACATGCGACAAGCTCCTATGTTCTCTAAATAATAACTACAACGTAGTCGGAATCGTCAAGAGCATTATGACTTTCAGCGTGAATTCCAATTCCAAGTGAATCCAAAGGGTAGAATTTACATTTTCTAGTTCTAATTCCATAATTCATGCTCCAATTTTAAAACCATATGAGGCTTTATTAGAATTGATAAAGAACCCCTAGACTTATCTATGAAATGGCATTGGCAAAGTACTTCCTCCATTTGAAACCATAATGTTCTTTCGTTTTGTTAAGACAAGTACTGTCAACGATTACACTGTGAATACTTGTATTATCATACTCCTTCCGGTGTCATATTAGAAGTCCCTTTGGACAAGGTTTGAGTCAAACATTAGAAATATAAATCATGAATAACATTTAAGTCGTTGAGTTTGAAAATGTAAAAATCATATAAATAGATTGGTCTTGAAAATTACTTTCATAAAAATATACATATATGACTTTTTAAGAAATATTTTTATAGAAAAGAGAAGTCAAAATTGTGCTTTGGTGACCGTGTCGCTGTCCTAAAGGACTTCCTTTAAGGCGTCGCTGTCCTAAAGGACTTCCTTTAAGGCACCGGAGTATTCGTATTAAAAATAGAGTATTCGTATTAAAAATAGTTATTATTACAATTTTATATCACATAAACAAAATATTAATGGAATAATGATTTTACAATCTGGTGCTGATCACTTGTATGAGATTCCAAACAATTACCACATTCCACAGTATGAGATTATATTGTACGACAATCACTTGTACGACAATCACTTGCCAAAGAGGTTACAGCAGCACGAAACTCCCAAAAGTCCTCAGGATTCCCAGCTTTCTGGTGCTGATCTTACACAGCTTATTATAAAGTTACAAGGTGAGCCCGACCTGCCTTTCCTCCCAATAATAGGAGAGAGATACAAGGGGATACAAGCCAGAGAACCAAAATGCATGTCACAACCCATGGGGTAATATCGATGCTCATGCTGTGTATCCAGTCTGCCTATCTGTTGTATTACCATGTATTACTCTAGTCTACCTGGGAAAGGAACAACAAGCTTAAGCTGGCAGCTCTAGCTTCACATTGTTCTTCCAGCTGCAAAATTGTATGGAGAACACAGTTAGTTTAGGACGATCGTAACAAAATGTTTTATGTAGGCCGAAGGAAATACCTCATTATGTAATAGTAGAAGAAGTCAGCATACAGCAGAGTTTGCACAATTCCTGCGATCCAGCCTGCATTTATTAAAACAAAAGGCAGCGGAAACATGAATAATGGTTACATCCACCATCGTAGGAACTGAAAACAGATGCAGGGAGTTTCATACTTATCCAGTGAACAAAATGGGGCTCGGTGAAGTATCGGTAGATCCAGTTAAGGATATAAAGCACGCGGTATGCACTGCATCATCACCAAATAAATGTGCTTTAGGAATAGCATAGTTAATTAGCTTTGTCCCATAAACTAAAAGAAGACAAATTAAGGACCCAAAGAATAATACATGGTCCTAGCATGATGTACTGAATATAAGAAGCTGAAATAAAAAAAAATCATCCCCTATCATCTACTTCACTAAGTAGGCAAATACAACATCAAGTATTGTTCATACACTCTTCTCTTTACTATGTGTTTTCAGCCTAACTGCTGTAGGTGATCTTACCCCAAGAAGAAGACATATTGGCCAGTCAAGTTGTCAATATTCCTTGTCCGCTGTAGCAATACAAGTTGTGGAAATATTGCGACAGCTTCCAAATAAATGGAGAATGCCCACATCACCTGCTCCAGAAAACGACAAAAATGATAAGAAACGCACAATTCAGGAAGTAAAAATTCAAAAAGAATGGATGGAAGCAGATTTCCATCATGTCTAGAAATAATAGCTCCAACAAGGCAACAACTAAAAGTCAAATGTCATTATAATCTAGAAAGGTAAAGTGTTGACTAGATCGCATATCTACAATATTAGACTAAGCCGTTAGTTGCTAAGAGTACAGAAAATAAAAACACTGACCTCTCTAAAGGTAAACTTCTCATTAATGAGTAGAGCCAGAAGAAGACAAGGCAACACTAAAAAGTAATGGCGAAATGTGTCATGATCCTTGTCGTATGTTCTCCGCACAATCTTATGCCGCCTCATGTACCAAACTATTGAGAAAGAGCTTGCCAAGAAGACCAGCTTCATGACAGTGTTATAGAGAGATACAAAATGAACAAACAAGTCCAGGTACCGAGCAGCAAAAACAAGTGCGTACAGCTCCTGCGTCTTCAGAGATATGCCTGCAATAAATTGCCATGTGAAATATAGAGACCCATCGAACCAAATAGCAATAAAAGCTTGCGACAATAGCAACACAATGTTATATTGGTTACTAGAATGGTGGAATGCAAGAAATGGATTAACTTGAAGTTCTGACTGGAAGGGGCGTGCCCCAACAGGTGACTTAAATAGGGATGATGGAAAACTTCCATAACCAATGTTTGAAATGACGGGCATGTAGGAACATTTTGCTTATAACTTATAAGGTTAAATTGTGGATCTTCAGAGGTATGCCTTTTACAGTGTAGCTTGTGACATGAACTATTTTATTAGAGCATAAAGAGAGAGATATTTTGCTCTATTAAGCTTTTCCCGCACCATCTATTAGATTACATCTTGCAGCAGCGCATAGCTCCCATAATCCAGCAACATTTTGAACCTCATGGTCATGGTGGTAAATTCATAACCGCACTACAAGTTAGCGACATGGAATTGTTAAAAATTATGGCAAGAGGAAAACCTCCTCTGCTTGTTACAGCGAGAACGGCCGAATAATAAGATACTAATACAGCTGATCACATCCAGTTGAAGGGTGCATAAGAAGATCAGTAACCTACAGACGACACCCAGCAGAGCCTCCCCAACCCTGGCCGCCCAATTGGATCAGAAAAGCCTCAAGGTCCCCAACCTTCATCTTATCCTAACAACAACAAATTCCTTGCGCCGGGCATCTTAAGGAAACCCCAGTAACGGGATGGGATCGACGGGGGGTACGCGCAACGCGCGGCATTGCGCGCAGCACCGCAACCACCTGCGCCCCCACGAGATCGAGATCTCCGGTCCCGTCCCATCGCGCGCGAGCGCGCGCGGCCCCTGTGAGACCCGGAAAAATGCCAGCGAGATTCCGTTCCTAGCCCCCGATCCCGGATGAGCGGAGAGTGGGAGGGAGAGGGGTAGGGAGAGGAGAAGGAAGGGGGGCGTACCTGCGCAGGACTTGATGGTGTGGATCTTGAGGAGCAGCACCACCACGCTGAGGAGGTGGGTCATGTCCCCCGCGAGCCGGAACACGTTCATCTCCGACCCCCGCTCCGCCTTCCCTCCGCCTCCGCTCCTCCCCGCGAACGCAAGGCTCCGCCGCGCGCGCGCTCGGGGCTCGTCGGCCGGTGGCTGTGCTCCCTCGTCCTCGTCCTTGGTCGGTCGCGGTGGAGGAGACGGGGCGAGACGAGACGACGAGACTCGAGTGGGGGGAATGAAACGAGGCGGTGGGCCCGGGCGGGATGCCACTGGCAGGCGGGACCCACGGGGTCTGTGGGGCCGAGCTGGTGGGTCTCGCTCCGCGTGGCCGTGGGGGCGCGGGCGGGCGGACGTGTCGGGCTCCGCTGGGTGAGACTACTCGTGGGGGGAGATGCACGATGACAAGCGGGTCCAGAGACAGGTGGGCCCCTAGTGTCAGCGGGAGGACTGGGAAAGAGGCGGGTTGGGGAATGCGGCTACGAGGGCCTGGAGGTACGTGGCGCGGCTGAGGTGGCGGCGCGCCATTGGAAGCGCGCTAGTGGCCGACGGGCACGCGCCGACACGCGTGACTGGGGGCCAGGCGCTGCTAGGTGGGCCGGGCCTCTGAGCCCTCCTTTTCCAGTTTCTCCGAAGGTATAAACGAATAGGAAAAAGTCCATTCCACCATCCGAGAGTTGTCTGGGTTTCAACCCCCAACCACAAAACCAGGTATCGAATACCCACTAACTTTTCAAACCGGACATTTAACCCCACTCGGCGGATTCGTGAGCTGTTTTGGGTGGTTTTCGTTGATGTGGCGTTGGGTCCCACATGACAGGCCGCCACGTCAGTTTATTTATATCCCTCCCTGCTTTCTCCCTCCCCTTGCCCCGCTCTCCTCCACCTCTGCTTTCTCTCCCCCGGCCGACGGCCCCTTCCCCAACGCCAGCTCCAGCTCGCGGCGGCGGCCCTGCCTCTCTCTCTCCGCCGGATGCATCAGCGGCGTTAACCTGCGCGGCCCTGGCCATCCCCAGCGGCCTCGAGGCAGGGAATGGCCGGCGCAGGTAGATTAGGGGGCGGCGGGCGGTGACGCTGAGGAGCAGAGAACCCGAGCAACGGCGAAGGAGCAGACCGTGCCCCTAGGCCCCAACTCCCTCCGCCGGCGCGCGGCCACCTCCGCCAGGCCGGCTACCGTGCCCGCGCGGGCTCGGTCGGAGCTCCGAGGCGGGGCGGGGCACCTCAACGCGACCGGCGGCGGCCTCCCTCGGCTCCTCCGGCGGCCCTCGATGGGCTCGGGCGTAGCGGCTGAGGATGGGCATGAGCATGGCTGGGTCTCGCGGAGCAAGGGCGCTGGTGGTGGCGGCGCCGTCGAGGAGGAGTAGACGCTGGTCCTCGCCCGCCTTCACCATCCAGGCTTCGCCGGGCTCCCTCCTGTCCTCCCAGGCCTCGACGGCGGCGGGATCTTCCTGCAGCTCCGTGGGACGCACGGCGACGACGACGAGCTCTCGGCAACGGCGGCTTGCGACGACGGTCGGCTCCCTGGCAACGGCGGGTTCCAGGGCGGCGACGGAGCTCCCTGCTCCACGACGACGACGCCTCCTCCACGCGCCGCTTGCCCCTCCTCCATGGCGGCCCCGCGGTCGGTGGCGGGCCTCACCGCGGCGGAGATCCACGGACCCCCCCCCCCCCCCCGCCTCTCTCTCCCCGGGCGTTTTGCTCCATCCCTCCTAACGGCGTGGCGCGGAAACCGGCGGCGCGGCCTCGGAGGCGGCGACCTGGCCGAGCGCGGCCTCCTCGCTCGAGGCGGGGGTGGAGGGGCCTCGGCGGTGGCGGCCTGGCCCAGCGCGGCGGCGGGCGTTTGCGTGGCGGCGGCCGGCGTTTGCGTGGCGGCGGCGGAGCGGCCTGCTTGTCTTCCAGCTGCTGCTCCTTGCTCCCTGCCCCCCTCCCTGACGTGGCGGCCTGACATGTAGGATCCAGCGCCACATCAGCGAAAACCACCCAAAACAACCCACGAATCCGCCGAGGGGGGTTAAATGTCCGGTTTGAAAAGTTCGTGGGTATTCAATACTTGGTTTTGTGGTTGGGGGTTGAAACCCAGACAACGCCTGTAGATGAGGGTTGTGGAATGGACTTTTTCCAAACGAATATTTCTGTGGGATTCGGGTACAGATAGTAACTTGTGTAAAATAAAATGTGAATGAATATAGATATTATGAATATCTAATTTTAAATATTCAAATTTGAATAAGGTATCGGATATTGAATCTCTATACATGGATTTGAACCTCTCCAATTAAATACAATTTTGGATACAAGGGATAATATATGTACCATTTGCACGCCTAATTTCTCGCTTCCTCATTGTGCTCAATGAGAAAAGTCACAAGTCACATGACTACTCATGAGGCTGCTAATTGAGGAGAGACTAATTTCATTGTTCCAGAAAAGACAAGCTTATTTCACGTCATTGCATATGTCAATTCCAATAATTGGCATTACATCGCACACCTTTCAGTACAGTACGTTCCCTTCTCCTGTGTCTTTCTCAATTTCACTACCGTCTTCTTTTGTCTGTATCGGAATTTTGCTACCATGTTAGATATATGAGTAATTTTGCATGTGTGCGAGCGTTTGAGTTTGTAATGATCTTTCTTAAAAAAATATCGAATGTTGTTTCAATATATTGCTACTTTATTTTGATCAAAGGCCTTGGCCGAGCTTTATATATAAAGCAAAATACGGGGATACCAGTTTACAATAAAAATCTGGGCTACCAGTTATACAATTGAGCACACACACCGTTGGGCGGTTCGGGCAAACTACAGACCCCACAAAAGGGCCCCCCGACAACTATCAGAGACAGAACAACACTAATCGAGACAGTTGATCATGAGGACATGGATCTCTTGAAGTGTCCGTAGGACCTGAACCTCCAGCGGAGCCCACGACACCGACGTCGCTAAAGCTAGTGAACTCCATTAAAAACGCCTTTAGGAAGGCTAAGACGCACCACCGTCAACAAAAGGTTTTCACCTTGGAGACTCCCAGTCCACCGCCAATGGAAGTGATTGCAGAGCAGCGCCCTCAATAGGGAAGTAAAATCCGAAACCTCACAGCTGCCCGATCTAGAGTCGGACCAAAGCTTTCGCCTGCGAATCACCGCCAGAACAGGACCACAGGAGCCGAGCCAGAAAGGCACGCCGCCATCCAGCAGCCACACCTCGTCACCCGCCGAACCACACCGTAAGACCCCATATGAGACTAGAAACGTCACACGAACCACACGTCTACGTCAGGTTCTCTCTATGATGCTCATGAGCCCTTGCCACCTCCCATCGATTGGAGGCGACACTGAGAAATTCCAATCGAAATCAAAACTTGGATCTAGCGGAGGAGAACAACGGCCGAACGGGGACAACCAACAGGGGCGCAGCGCAGGTTGGCTCCTCGGGGACGATGGGGAAGAGGGCCAAACCCCCCTTTCCTCCTACTCACCTCACCCAGCTAGGCCAGAGGCAAGCGAGAGGGCCAGGGCAAGGCCCGAGAGGGAGGCAATGCTAGCCCAGAGCTGCCACCGCCAAGCGACGCAGCACCCCCGCCCCTGCTAGACAACCGAAGCCAACGGCGGCCCCGCCCTAGATCTGCCGCTGCCCAAGCCACCCGAGGCGACTCCGACCCTGAAGCAACGCGCACGGGTCGCGAGGCCACGCAGCCACTGCCGGAGCTCCCTCCGTCCCGGCGGACTCCCGCGTCAACGAGGAAGAGGGAGGAAGCGCAACAATGACACGGATCCAGGGGTTGCTCCCGCCGAATCGACTAGCCGCGCCACCGACCGTGGACGTCGTCGTGGCGTCGCGCCGTCAGGGGACGCCAGTGCGCCAAGGAGGCCATGCTGAGGGAGAAGACGAGCCCCGCCACCGCCTTCCTCATGGGTGTGCTGCTTAGCTGGTGGCCCGCTCTGGCGGCGGCGCGGCGAGGAGAGTCGAGGGCACGGGCTTCTCGTCGAAGGAGCCTTCATACGCGACTCGACATTCGTTGGGGTGCGGCTTCATTGCTACTTCATTCACTAGTGAATCTCATCATACTTACACCTCATGCCCATGTCCCCATCTTACGCCATAGCATGAACCAATACGATGGAAGGGAGATTGATGTATGGCTGCTCTCAGGGGCAACGCCGCATTGATCTTCCATGGTGCCAATGTACCAGGTACAAAAGCAAATTACCACTAATTGTATTCATATTCACCATATCTTTTTGCAAGTTTTTATCTACTCCTTGAGCTGTGCACAGGGTCCATTTATTGGTAGCATGCTTGGCCTCTCGTTGCTCTAGCAAGTGAGCAAGGGATAAACGGAGGAAAGAGGAGCTGCTTACCATGACGCGGTGTCTACCCCATCAAATTTTAGCATCTTCCAGTGTGTGTTCCCTTGGTAATTTTATACAGGACAACTACAAAAACATCAGTGTCAAAGTGACAAGTTCAGTGAATTTTGCTTGTAGACATAAATTTTCAAAGCTCCGAGAATTTCATTTCAAATCAATTTTAACTGTTCAGTGTTTTGAAGAAAAATAAACGTAACAAAACTAAAAATGATGGAATGCATCCATACATATTAGCAACTAGTTAACAATATTTTTCTCTCAGCACAAATCAGAATCAATCATCAGTCAACTAACAATATTTTTCTCTCAGCGTAAATCAAAGCAACCGGCCAAAAGCCACGGCGGACCGATGGTTGTGGAAGGCCTGAATGCTTTCCTGATCACCGGTTACGGTTTATGTTTGTGTGAATCCCATGTCACCAACCGGTTCTCGACACGCATGGCCATTCTCTGCCACGGCGACCGATGGTCTTCGGGGGACCTCCACCGCGCAGAACGGCCGGTCACTGCTCCGATGGATAAGCTTGCGCGTACGGCGATTAGATGAAATGATGCGCCAGTACAAGCATGGCGCCATGGGATTGGAGAAAATTCATTGTAGTACTTGTGGCCAGTCGCTAGGATCTGACAGCTGCTTTTTATCCTGCTTCTCCTTCCATTGCATACGGAGACCAGACAATTTTTTTGCTGATGAGGTTACTGGTCTGTTAGTATCTTCTTTGCAAGGGCCGTGTTTCTTTGGCCGGAGAAAAATTTTGCCGCTGGCACGGGATGGCAGGCCTGCCATGGTCGGTAAATTTTTTTCCCGTGTTCCCGTCAAAGTTTTGTCCATCGGTGGAGGCCCATGGGCACGCGTCCGCGTCCCCGTGACGCCGCACCCGGCCCAAGCGCGATGCGCTCCCTGACCCAGTTCTGCAGTCGTGCTGTGCACTGGCAGACCTGCCATCTGTGGCAGTAGGAAAAATTTTACCCCGCCCATTGAAACACGGCCAAGGTTATAAAAACGAAAAAGAAAAGCTATTATGGGGAACAACATGCATACGCATGTACCCATTTTATTGTGTAAATAGTTTCGATACTGGGAATAAACATAGGATAGCTAGGACCGGGACTCGGTGCCTTTGCTGTAGCCGTGACTTTGAATCCCGGCCGTCCATTCCGAGATCCACGGTTACAACATCATCACATACTGTAGCAAAATACTGTGACCATTACACTATGCAACACTGTAGCAAAATACTGTGTCGGTGGTACTGTTTAGATGGTACTACAATACTGTTCATGCATTTCTGACCGTGGATCTCGAGATGGACGGGTTAGGCGGTGAAAGTTACGGCTACAGTGCTTAGTGCCTTTGCTTGGTAACTGCACTGAATCCCGCTCCGGATAGCTAGCCACTGATGGATGGTTGCAGTTTCTTCAGTAGCCAACCTTGGATTAACCCCTTTAGTACAGATTCATGTTCGTGTCATTTGGAATGGGGAATCAGATGCCCCCTACATTGCTCTTTTGACATTCACCCACGGTGGACAGCCGATTAGATTTGGCAGGTTGGTCTGTCAATCTTTTAGTGCATAGTACCTCCCCTATAAAAATAGGCCCGTGGTGATTCCATCCACCATCCATGAATCCAAAGCATCTAGTACCTTGTTACAAGAAATCCAATGTTTTTCTACTCGCAAAAAGAAATCCAATGTTTTTCTTTAGGGTCTGATAAGAAAGATTATTCTCTAGGGGTGAAAAGGCTGTTCGCCACCTTTAAAAGAAAAGGAAAAAACAAATCATTGAGGAACAAATAAGGCCCTATTAAGGTCACTCTAACTAAAATTAGCTAGCTATTTTTTGTAGTGGTTTGTTTTAGCTAGCTAAATTTTATCTGGAGGTGTTTGGATCAACCAACTAATTAAATTAGTTGGACTATCGTACCCTTCATTAATTACAAATAGATTGTTGTGGCAGTGGAAAATTTTCATAAACAAATAGGGCTATTCTGGCCTTTGAACTTATTTAGCTAGGTTCAGCCAATTAAATTATAGGAATTATGTACTTTTTTCATGCAACTGAAGTTTAGTTGAGTTTTAGCCGCTTCATTTGGATCCTTAGCAGCTAAATTTTAGCTGTTGGATCCAAACATGGCCTAAGTTCTTGAGAGTTTTAGTACTCCCTAGATCACAAATAACTTTTGTTTGGGAACCATAACATCTCTTTGGATGTTTGAAATAATCTTTCAAAAATACCATAGCTCAACCTATTTGTGTTGTTTCAACTATTATAACTTTTCTGTGTTTTGTTTTGATATATTCTGTGCTATTAATAATGTCATAGCTCAACCTATCTTCTAGTAGTTTCAACTATTGTAACTTTGCTATGTTTTTTCATATATTTTGTACTATCAATCAATAATCAAAGTAGTGTCTAGGTAATAATGTCTTTGTCCCAAACGAAAGTCTTGGTGACCATATGGCTTAATAGCAACAATTTAAATATAATATAGCTTGTAAATATAATATTCTTAATTAAATTTGAACTATGTGCGATACAATTACTCGGAGTATACTCTCACCTGTAAATAATTGACGTTTTCGATACGAAGCATCAAACTTTTAGAGCTCTGACCATCGATTATTCTTGAAATAGTTTGTTCCAATTTTATAAAGAGTAAAATGCACCAGGGGTCCATCAACTTGTAAGGAGGTATCACTTAGGTCCATCAACTCTGAAAGTGTATTTTTGGGTCTATAAACTTTTTAAGTGATTCACCAAAGTTTATACCCCTTCGTTTATGTTTGCATTTTACAAAAACCTCCCTCTATTTCTTTTTCTTTCACATGGGACAGCCTTGCGCCGCCGCTCAAGCAGACCAGCACCAGCTCGCCGTCCCCGGACACCAGCCGCCGCCCTCACGGCTTGGCTCTTCGCCGGCCGCGCCGTGCGCCGCGCAGCGCCGACGAGGTCCGCCGCATGGGCCGTTGAGGTGGCCGCAGCCGGGCCAGCACCGCCGCGCGCCCTGCCCCTCCCACCACCGTCGTGCACCATGCCGCCGCTCCACCCTGCCCCCTCCCACCACAGCCGCGCGCCGCTCTGCCCTGCCGCATCGCCTGTTGCCGTCGCGGAGAAGAAGGAGGAGGCCGCTGCCGCCACGACCTCGCGGGTTGGCCGACGCAACCGCGTCGCCGCTGCCATGTCCGCCGCCGTGCAAAGCGGGGTTTCAGACTCAGGGGGATCGAGTTCGGGGGCGCAACATGTGTTCTAGGCCGGAGCGGACCTAGTGGGGATCTTCTCCGTCGGGGTATCGCCGCCATTGAGCCGTCCGCCGCTGCTAACCCTAGCGTCACCCGCTCAGCCGCCGTCGCTGCCGCGCGCCGCCATCAGGCATCCCGCCGCCCCAACCGCACCACCAGCACGTGCAGCTTGATGAGCCGAGTCGCTGCCATCACCCCACCGCCCGCCTTGCCACCCTACCAACCACCTCAGCGCTGCCGCCGCTACGCACTCCACCTCTCCACGCCTCCACACAGCGCCGAAATCGCCGTCAGCCACCGCTCCGCCGGGCCGCCATGGCCGGAGCTTCCAAGCCGCTTCACCCAACCACGGCCTCTCCACCCAATCCAACCACGCAGCGTGCTTCGCTAGGCATCAGTGAAGCTCGAGAGCACACCATCCGAGCCAAAGCCACAGAGCATGCGCGCTGCCGTTGTGTCTCGCCGTTGGCCGAACAACCGTCGTGTTGGAGTGGGGGAAGAGAAGGAGAAGAAGGGGAAAAGATAGCCGAGCGCGAGTTCTAGAGCGAGGGGAAGGTGCTGAGGTAGAGCCAAGCTACTGGGGAGGGCCAGTTTGCCGTCGCCGCCTCGCCACCGTGCGTTGCCAAGGGGAAGATCGGGAGGGGTGGAGATAGACGAGAAGGGGTAGCCGCCCGTGCGTTTTAGCACGAGGTGAAGCTGTTGGGCTAGCGGCAAGACGAAGGGGAGGGCCATGAGGGCGGCGGCTGGTGTCCGGGGACGGCGAGCTAGTGCTGGTCTGCTTGAGCGGCGGCGCAAGGCTGTCCATGTGAAAGAAAAAGAAATAGAGGGAGGTTTTTGTAAAATACAAACATAAACGAAGGGGTATGGACCTATGGTGAATCACTTAAAAAGTTCATGGATCCAAAAATGCACTTTCAGAGTTGATGGACTAAGTGATACCTCCTTACAAGTTGATGGACCCCTGGTGCATTTTACTCTTTTATAAATATACATGGGGACTAATACACCTTATATAAAGAAAATGCTAGAGTATCTATAAACAAACACGGTAACACGAACATAAATAATAATTTGTCTTTTGAAGGGGTTAATGGAAACTTTGAAATCACACCATTTTAGAATGGCTGTATTTAGATCCTGCGAAAAGGTAGTAGAAAAGTCACATCGGACATTGTAGCGTACTATAACACTTTTTCGTTTGTTTGTGGTTTTGTTGTCCTATCATAATCTAACTAGGCTTAAAAGATTCGTCTCACCGTGTATATTAAAACTATACAATTAATTTTTTATTTACCTATATTTAATGTCGCATGCATATGCCGACATTTTAATATGATGTGATGGGACTTTATAGTGAAATTTTGGTTGGAATTTTGGAATGAAAACCCTATTCTGACATGTATGCAAAGTACACTTGCTGCCATTTTAAATACTGGAGCCGGTACTTCCATTGCATTTTACTAGAAGTACTAGAGGTACAGCAAACTCAAGTGCAATTGTACAAATGTACGGGTCTCATATATTTTTGTTGAATACAGGAGTTAAATTAAACCACACCTCCGTCTCCTCTCTCTCCATAAAGTCGCCACCACCGCACGCACTCACCAAGAAAGCAGCTCAAGATGCAGCGGCGAAGACTAGTCCGTCCATCTGCTCCCTCCACTCTCCCTGTAGGCCTGTAGATTTCCTGAAGCTTCCCATCTGACATCCATGGTTGTTGGAGGGGATTTCTTCTCCTTTCAGCAGCCTCGTTATCAGGTGATCCCCCGCCCGGTACTCTCCTTATCTGCAGTACTCTTACATATCCCGGATCCTTTCTTGATTCTTGGGTGGTGATTTTCTCCCTTCATATATACCTGTTATTGGTTTCTGAATCCGCCGGATGTATTCTTGCTTGTTTCTGGTTGCCTCGTATTCTCTGATTTTGTTTTCGTTTCCCCTTCCAGATATAAAAGAATTCTTGGATCTTGCTTTTGTGGCGTTTTCATCACCATTCACCCATGTAATAACATCTCCTCCAGGCTCTAAGAAGCCACCGTCAATATGTATGTAGATTAGTAGATATAGTTAACTAAACCATGTGATTATTAAGATTTTGCTCTTCTTCATTCCATCGTCTCCTGTGGATATAGATCCTCCTCTTATGGCTTCTGCTTTGTGTTTCTTGTGCAGGCGGCTACTTGATTCGGTGTGGTTTGGTCCTGGCCGGCGGTGACAACGAGAGAGAGCACGCCGGTGCGGTCGTCACGGTGAGGTTGCCCGTGGCGGCGTACTTGTGTGCTCCCTCCCGGTGTCAGTGTCATACATTACCTTACCGTATACTTGCTATTTCTATGCTTCGGCGTACCTTTTTGTTTATCACAAATCTCCCTCCTTCAGCACCTCAAGGTTTCAGTAGAAACTGCGGTTAATTACAGGTACTCAGTGATACACTCCTCAATAGCAGTAATAATGACAGTATTGTACATAAATTTACCTTGCTAAATGTACAATGCTTTTGTTGACACGAAGACGCGCCAACAAACTCGAGATCGATCGAACGCGCAGCACGGCCGTCACAACGGCCAACTCCTGAGCTCCTCGGGCAAACCGGTCAGACCGGTTCCTGAAACCGGTCAGACCGCTTTCAGGCAGGAACTCGTGAAGAGTTAGAAACTCGAGCTCGGGAGGGACCCCATCGGAGCTCAAGCAAGCTAGGGTTGCTCTAGGGTCGGCAGGCCACCTAGAACGCCCTTGAACGCCGTAGACACGAGCAAAGAACAGAATATGGAGGTTGGAAAAGATTATGGTTTGAGAGATAAAAAAGTAAAGGATAAACGTGTTTGATTCGATTGGAATACATCTCAATCGGCCTTAGCCTTTATATTTATAGGCCGGAGAAGTCTTACCCCTTTCGAATAGGTTACAATATGGGATTAAACTCGGAATCCTAATCCTACTCGAATTACAGAACCCAAACCGGTCGACCGGTTTGGCAAACCGGTCCGACCGGTTTGGCCGGGCCAGAGCCAATTTTGACTGTCAACACATGCCCCCTGCGTTTTTAGTGAACTTGAGAACTAAAAAGCAAGTAATTACAATTCAGGAGCTAAAATTTATGTTAAGGGCGATATCAACAATATATCGGCCATTGGTCTTCATGCGTCTTGCCAAACACTTGGATAGAATTTCTTCAAATATCTTCCGTTGATAGCCTTAGGCAAATGATCTCCCTTCAACGTCTCTAGCATGTAAGAATTCCCAAAAATGACTTTGACAACTCTATAGGGTCATTCCCAACTTGGTGACCATTTACCAAACTTGTTGCTTTTCGTCCCAATAGGCAAGATCGTCTTCCAAACAAGCTCACCAATCTGAAAATATTTTCCTCGTACTTTCTTGTTGTAAGCTTTAGCAACCCGAAGCTTATCTTTCTCAATCTCCTTCAAAGCCTTCAATCGTTTGTCGGTTACCTCATCAATATTGTCCAACATCAAATTGTGGTAATCAACAGCATCAAGGTCATTTTGTTTAGCCAATCTATAAGCGTCCAGATTTACCTCAACGGGCAAAACGGCCTCTTGACCATACACAAGCTCAAAAGGAGTAACTTTAGTAGCACTATGTCTAGATATACGATGAGCCCATAATGCTTCGGATAAAACTTCATGCCATCTCTTAGGATTCTCTTCTATCTTTTTCTTGATTAATTTGATCAAAATTTTATTACTTGACTCGGCTTGTCCATTAGCCTGAGCGTAATATGGAGATGAATTGAGCAACTTAATTCTATAAGATTCGGCAAATTCACGTACCTCTTTAGACATAAACGAAGTACCTTGATCCGTAGTCAAAGTTTGAGGAATACCGAATCTATGAATAATGTTTTGTGTAATAAACTCAATTACCTCTCTATGTGTCATATTCTTTAATGGAATCGCTTCGGTCCACTTAGTAAAATAATCCGTAGCAACCAACACAAAACGATGTCCTTTCGATGATGGAGGATTAATTTGTCCAATAAAATCCAATCCCCAACCTCGGAACGGCCATGGCTTAATAATAGGATGCATCAATGCAGCAGGAACAAGTTACAAATTTTCAAACTTCTGACATTCCTCACATCCTTTGTAATATTTGAAACAATCTGCCATCATAGTAGGCCAATAGAAACCGGCTCGTCTAAGTAACCACTTCATCTTTGGAGCCGATTGATGTGTACCACAAATATCTTCATGGACCTCACCCATGGCAACTTTGGTCTGATCCGAATTAAGACATTTCAACAGCAAATCTTCGGCGTTTCGACGATAGAGTTCATCGTCAAGCAAAACGTATTTAAACGATATTCGCCGAATATTTCTTTCTGCACCACGACCAGGATCTCTCAAATAAGTAATAATAGGCACCCTCCAATCCTGATCTTCAACTTTGGATTGATTAGCATCATTCAAAGGATTTTTGCTTCTGTCAGGGGACAAAGCGGTCAAACCGGTTTCAGAACCGGTCAGACCGGTTCTGGCAGTCAAACCGGTCTGACCGGTTTCTGAAACCGGTGTGACCGGTTCGTCCAGAACCAGAACCTCGGCTTTCGTTTGCATCGGTTTTTAGAGATAGAAATACTTCTTTGTAACCGTATAACTAGATGCTTTCTGAGCCAGAGTATTTGCCTTGTCATTCTCTTCTCTTGGATGTGTTTGATAGTAAATTCATCAAAAGAAGCAATGATATCAAGACATCTATCAAGATATGCATTTAATGAACCATTATAACATTGGCATACCTTTGACACTAGTTGTAC
Source organism: Echinochloa phyllopogon (assembly GCA_033239725.1). Lineage (NCBI taxonomy): Eukaryota > Viridiplantae > Streptophyta > Magnoliopsida > Poales > Poaceae > Echinochloa > Echinochloa phyllopogon. Next base: position 22,826,810 of record BTCW01000008.1, read on the forward strand.
CACCAGGAGTGAATCACCAAAAGCCTCAACATGCTTAATCCCCATATCTTGCAAAAATTCCAAACCAAATAGAAGAGCTTCATATTCAACTTGATTATTGGTTCGCTTTTCTTCCAATCGGTTTGAAAACTCAAAGACGGCACCACTTGGAGAGATCAAAACAACACCAATTCCTTGCCCATCATTGCAAACCGATCCATCAAAGTATAACTTCCATGGGGTACAAGTAATATATCCGACGTCGAAGTTGTTTGTATCATTTATCCGATGTTCAACAATAAAATCAGCTACAATTTGGCCTTTCATTGATTTTAAAGGTTCACAAGCCAAATCATACTCAACTAAAGCCTAAGCCCATTTACCGACTCTTCCACTAGAAATTGGCTTTTGCAACATATGTTTAATTACATCGGTTTGACATAACACGATGCAAGTGCTAGATAATAAATAATGCCTCAATTGAGTACAAGCATGGTACAAGGATAAACACAACTTCTCAATGAAAGTATACCTTGTTTCTGCATCAATGAGCCGTCGGCTTACATAAGCAATCACATACTCCTTGTTGTCGATTTCTTGAGTCAAAACAGCTCCAATAGTTCTATCTTCAGCCGCTACATAAAGTCTAAACGGAATCCCTCTCTTAGGCGCCCTAAGCACCGGTGGTGAAGACAAGTACTCTTTGATCTTCTCAAAAGCTTCTTGCTGTTTTGCCCCCCAAGTAAAATCGGCTTCATTCTTTAACCAAAGTAAAGGAGTAAAAGCATCAACCTTTCCAGACAAGTTAATTATAAATCTTCTCAAGAAATTTACCTTGCCTAGAAACTTTTGCAAATCTTTCTTGCAAGCAGGAGTTTCGACTTTCTTCATAGCTTCAATTCTCTTGGGATCAACTTCTATGCCGTTCTCATGAATAACAAACCAAAGAAACTTTCCAGCCGAAACACCAAAAGCACATTTGAGTGGATTCATCTTCAAGCCATACCATCGCATCCTCTCAAGAGCAAGTTTTAAATCGGCTAAATGAGAATCCAAGCCATCCGATTTAATTACGATATCATCAATATACACTTCCACAATAACACCAAGTAAATCATGAAAGATTAAATTCATAGCCCTTTGATAAGTTGCACCGGCATTCTTTAATCCAAAAGTCATAACCACCCACTCAAATAAACCAATAAATCCCAGACATTGAAAGGCCGTTTTGTGCATATCCTCTTCGGCCATGAAGATTTGATTATATCCAGCATTACCATCAAGGAAACTAACAACACGATGCCTAGAAGCTTCATTGATTAAGACATCGGCTATAGGCATAGGATATGAATCTTTCGGAGGGGCTTTATTAAGATCTCTAAAATCAATGCAAACTCTAAGTTTTCCCGAATCTTTCTTTTCAACGGGAACAATATTAGAAATCCACTCCGCATAACGACAAGTCCAAATAAAACCAGCATCTAGCAAACGATTAACTTCTTCTTTTATTCGGTCATAAATAGCGGGATTAAAATGTCTAGCCGATTGTTTAAAAGGTCTAAAACCGGCCTTTATTGGTAAGCGATGCTCAACTAAATCACGACTTAAACCCGGCATCTCACGGTACTCCCAAGCAAAACAATCGACATACTCTTTCAACAAATTTATTAATTCGGCTTTAAACTCAGCCGATAAATTTTTGTTTACAAAAGTTGGCCTAGGAATAGTACCATCACCGATATCTATTTTTTCTAAAGGATCGGCTGATGTAAAACCTTGACCCAATTTATCCATATCACCCAGATCTTCAATGGCTTCAAACATACCGGCCGAATGTGCTCGATGATGATCAATTCGGTCTTGAAGCCACTGTCCAGACGTAAACCGGTCTGACCGGTTCCCAGAAGCGGTCTGACCGGTTTGGCGCTGTTCAGGTCTAAACCGGTCTGACCGGTTTCCAGAAGCGGTCTGACCGGTTTGTCTCTGTTGATTTGTTTGCTCCATTAATTACAGCAAGTAATTCAACCGATTCTCCATCGGCTTTAATGTAGCAGCAACAAAACCATCCTTGGTGCAACTGATCAGCTCATAGTCGGTCAAATCCATGCCCGACAAACATTTGACCTTCTCATTTGCACTAAGAGAATCGGAATCGGCCATTGCAACAAAGGAAGAAGTGTCACCATGGACAACTTCAACTTCATCACCGATCCACTGAATAAGATATTGATGCAAGGTAGATGGAATACATTTATTTGCATGAATCCAATCTCGACCAAGGATTAAACTGAAGTTACCTTGCACCTCGGAGACGAAGAAAGCCGTAGCAATAGTCTTGCTCCCGACGGTCAACTCCATAGAAGCCACCCCCTTGGCACCAATGGGATCACCTCCACCAACTCCACTGACCGTCATGTTTGTCTTGATCAATTCTTCGTCTTTTCCGCCAACCTTCTTGTAGAGAGAGTATGACATAAGATTTACAATAGCTCCACCATCAACCAACATACGAGAAATTGGTTTCCCGTTGATGTGCCCTCTCATATATAAAGGCTTGAGATGATTCTCTGATTCACTAGGCTTCTGAAAAACAGCATCTCGAGGCCCAAGCTGAAGATGAGAAACCTCCTCCTCTGGTACCACATAATAATCAGAAGACAAATATACAACATTGATTTCTATGTTGTCATGTTCTGGAGAAGGCTCAAAATCAACAATTTCTTCATCTTCAACCACTGGAGGAATTGGCGGAGTAGTATCGATGGTTGAAGTAATCTCAGTTCCCGCTTCTGTCGTCAAACCGGTCTGACCGGTTCCAGAAACCGGTCTGACCGCTTTTGCAGTGGTGGGCTGATCAAAACCGGTCTGACCGGATTCAGAAACCGGTCTGACCGGTTGTGCTGCTGATTGCACAACGGGCTTAGCTTGCCAGATCTTGGTCTGAGGGATCATAGGCCTGTAATTGTTGAAGTATTCATCCCTTAGCTTCTCAGCTTCGTGTTCCCTTTTTTCTTTGTTTCGCAGGCGTTTTAACTTTCGCTTTTGCGTATGAGTTAATCCAGAAGGACACCACCTTGGTTGGAAGACCTTCTTTACGCTCTTGCTACTGCTAGCCTCATGATCATTAGCTATGACCGGCTTTTTGACTGGAACAGGAGCCGAATCTCCAATGACTATCGGCTTTCTACCCAAGTCTTGCATAGCTACTGGAATATCGCCAATTTTTACAAACCCACTGGTTTTGGCTTGCACGTCCTCCTTTTTCTCCTTGACACGGTATTTTTGCTTAGGAGGAGCTTGGAACCTCTGCTCAGACCGAAACCGGTCTGACCGGTTTACAAAACCGGTCTGACCGCTTTTGGGAGCAGCCGAAGGACCTGATTGGTATGAGCCCAATCGGTCATATACCAAAGTCCCAGTAACATCACCACGGTGCTTATAAGCTGTAGAATTGATCCAACGCTGCGGTGACCTCTATCTCTTTTTTGTTGGCCGATCAACTTGAACGGCCTTTGTGTACTTGTTCATGAGCTGCGAGAAAGTAGGTCCTTGCTTCAGAACCCTTCCTTGAACCTTTGGCTTATTAAACTTCCAAGTACCCACTTCCGGGCGCTTGGGCTTGAAAGTGCTACCGGTTTGGGAAACCGGTCTGACCGGTTTCGCCTGACTAGCGAACCGATTCCCTTCCAAGGAACTTCCTTGCCCCCGGGGCCTTGATGTGTTAATTGTAATCTTCAGAAACTCCTCACCATCAAGAGTTCTCCCAATCATCACTGTTCTGACCGGAACTTTGTCATCAACTTTTTCCGGCCTTGGGTCTCCAATCACCACGTTATTTCCCTTAGCTCCATCAGCTTGTGATGGCCGAATCAACACCTTAGTATTCAAATCCAAGGTATGAACAGGGAAAGGAGACTTATCAACTTGCATTTCAGCTAGCACTAATCGACCTTCATTAAGGGCCGATTGTACCTGTCGTCGAAAAACATTGCAATCGTTGGTCGCATGAGAAAAAGAATTATGCCACTTACAATACGCACGATTTTTCAATTGATCGACTGTTGGAATTGCATGAGAAAGTTTTATAAAGCCATTCTTAAGCAATTCATCAAAAACACGATCACACTTGGCTACATCAAAAGTAAACTTAATTTTTTCTTGCCGATTTTTCTGAATCGGCTTTAACGAAGGACAAGAACCAGGTTTACTCTTTGATGACCAAACAAATTCAGCAGCATAAATTTCTTTATCATCGTCCGAACTATCAGAATCATTATCAACAATATGCACATTCGAACGATGAGATTTAGCAGATTCTTTTGAATTTTTAAACTTAAGCTCTAGACTCATAGCCTTCATTTGCAAGTGATTAATAGTAAGGAAATCAGAACCCTCTAGCTTTTCCTTGAAATGAGACCGTAAGCCCGCAAAAGCTAAATCCGCTAAATCTTTTTCAGAAACAGTTATGTTAAAACATCGGTTCTTAACATCTTTAAATCTTTTGAAGTAATCAAGAACCGATTCCTCTCGGCTTTGCCTAACTGATGTTAAATCAGACAATTTAGCTTCGTTTTCTCCGCTAAAGAAATGATCATGAAATTTGCGCTCCAATTGAGTCCAATTTTGAATAGAATTAGGAGCAAACGAAGAAAACCATGAAAAAGAAGTTCCAGTTAAAGATAATGAGAACAACCGTATACGCAATGGTTCATAAAATGATGCTTTTCCTAATTGCAAGATATATTGACTAATATGTTCCCAAGGCGTTCTATTATCTTCGCCACTGAATTTAATAAAATCAGGAACACGCCAACCATTAGGATAAGCAACTAAATCAAATTCAAGCGGATACGGTTTTTGATACAAGCGTGAATTACCCAATTCAAGCCCGAGTCTTGCTCTAAGTGTATTAGCTACATCTTCTTTAAACTTAGCTAACTCGGCTTGATAATTCCCATCACCTCTATTTTGTGGAAAACGGGGAACATTATACATCGCACTTTGAGAAGTATTCGGAATCGGCCCGTGAGACGCGCCAGATCCGTGGGGTATACTTCTCACAACCGTAGTGCGTGGAGTAGTGTAAACAGGACCAGAAGCAACCGTACTAGATAAAACCATCGCACCCGGTGCCCCTGCACTCATGGAACCGGTCTGACCGCCAGAGGAGGCCAAACCGGTCTGACCGGTTGTGAAAACCGGTCTGACCGGTTCGTGGACCGAACCAGGGTGAGATGATTGTCCCGCATAAAAATTCATCGGCATGCCTAAATTAGGACCTAAGACTTGTTCTGGCACACCTGATGAGCTAGGATCTGGGTTAGGTAATTCATTAGATTCTACGTTATTTTTACCTTTATCAGAATTACCCGACATACTAGCAATCAACTCACTAGTAGCAGTTTGTGCAACAAGCAATTTATCATCCATCATGCGAGTAATTTGCTGCATTAAATCAGAGGATTCGCCAGTTACCTTTGGAAGTTCTTCAACTTGGTCGTTTGCCAGCTTGAAAGCCGGCATGACGAATTCCTCCAATCTCTTGACAAGACCACCACGATCTTTCTTGAAGCCCTTCAAGAATTGCGCCTTGAAGTGCTCCTCGGCGATCAGGTACCGCTTCCGCTCCTCGTCCGTGAGCTCTTCCATCGTCGCGGTGATGATGTTGTCTTTGTCAAGGTCGCACGTTGATCCAGACATTATTGGAGTAGATTGAATCGGTCTTGAAACCAGATTAATCTGTCCCCAGCGGAGTCGCCAAAAAGTATGTTGACACGAAAACGCGCCAACAAACTCGAGATCGATCGAACGCGCAGCACGGCCGTCACAACGGCCAACTCCTGAGCTCCTCGGGCAAACCGGTCAGACCGGTTCCTGGAACCGGTCAGACCGCTTTCAGGCAGGAACTCGTGAAGACCTAGAAACTCTAGCTCGGGAGGGACCCCGTCGGAGCTCGAGCAAGCTAGGGTTGCTCTAGGGTCGACATGCCACCTAGAACGCCCTTGAACGCCGTAGAGGAGCAAAGAACAGAATATGGAGGTTGGAAAAGATTAGGGTTTGAGAGATAAAAAAGTAAAGGATAAACATGTTTGATTCGATTGGAATACATCTCAATCGGCCTTAGCCTTTATATTTATAGGCCGGGGAAGTCTTACCCCTTTCGAATAGGTTACAATATGGGATTAAACTCGGAATCTTAATCCTACTCGAATTACAGAACCCAAACCGGTCTGACCGGTTTGGCAAACCGGTCAGACCGGTTTGGCCGGGCCAGAGCCAATTTTGACTGTCAACAGCTTTATTGAAATGCTACTATTGCGTGTGCTTTATTGAAATGCTTTATTGTACTGGCACGTTTCTGCCTAGTCATGCACGAAGCAGAAGCACTTGTTTAATTTGATTTCTTGTTATATGCTTATTTTGTTCATCCAGAGCAGTATTAGCAGTGCTTAATTATTACGATTGGTAGGTTCTTGTACCTCTAGTTTCGATACATTATTGCTGGTAGGATGATTGTGGGGTAATTTTGATTCAAAGAGAGTATAGTTAGTACCATGTGTACTATATATGTCTTCAGTCAAATTAGTAGTAGTGCTAGCTTCCATAGCTTGCTCGACTGATTTATGCCATGCACATTTTGTTTTAAGGTTCAGTGAGAGCATAGAGTATCATATTATATGTTATCCATTTGGAGTTTCAGTTGAATTACCCTTGATGTTATAGTTCTTTCTTCCATCGTGGGGAGACTAACTTTGTGCAGTACGTAGACTGTGTATACACAATCTGATAGTCCATTCCTCAATATATACTAGTGATTGACGTGCGCCCAGCGCGCGGCTGACAAGGATGTAATATCATATACTGAATTTATAGCATAAAAATAATCTACTATAAACTTGTTCATTAGGCAACAGACATGGACATCATAAAAGCTCACATATATTATAAAAGAGAAAAGAGAAAAATGAATAAAGAAAAACTAAGATACTCAATCCTATAAAAGCTCGCATGCTTCATGAATACGAAAAAGTAGAAATGAACAGGAGACTGATAACAGCACATTGGCTAAATAAAATTTAGCAACTCCATTAATTAGTAAGCTGGGTAAACAAAATTTAGAGACTACTAAATCAGTAAGCTAGATAAACAAAATTTAGTGTCTCTGTTGATCAAATATTGCAACATAAGTCATAAGAAAAATCCAAGCTTTAATTGAACAATCAAAATTCACAAGAGTGAGTTACACTAAACATACAAACTACTCATATTTTACAGACTGAGTAAAAGGACGAATAGAACGTAGCTTGAAGGCGATGTAGCTTGAAGGCACAACGCTTCTCCTTTCCTTTGCATCTCAAAGCATAGTGACACCACACTACATATCTCTAGCAAATTTACATCTGACTATTTTCTTGATGCAGTGGCATATTATTTCTTGGCCATCTGTTCAAGCTCATAAAAATGGATAAACCTTATTAAGTGTAGAAATTTCAGAAAGTGGATGTATCATGGTTTTATGATATGCTAGATACAAACGAATAGAAAGTGGTTGGTAAAATGTTGCATAGATATGTTCCACACCTAATATGTATTATTATTTAGGTAATTTTGTATGACCAACGGTAGATGGTAGAGTAATATAAATAGGCATATAGAATTTTTGATGCAGCTAATTAAGATACAATCTTGGGAGCTATTGTAGAAAATACAAACTTGTAGCACGGATGAAAATGGCAATGTCATTACATTGGGAAAATGATCATATGGAAGATGTTGCAGAAAAAAGGTTTAAGAGGTAGTACCCGGCAGCAATTAAGATTCATGCTCTCATGTTCCTGCCGAGGATCTATCTCAGTATTTGTACTACTGAAGCCGATAACCTGTGATGACTGATGCTATCTTATCTGCCATTGTGTTGCCAAAGTTGGAACCCTTGGCCTTCATGTTGCTTCGCTGCAAGGTTCCAATGAGATAAAAGAGGGCATTCATCAGCCTTGCATTGCCATTTTTTGAGAATGACTATTACTGAACAAAACATAGCATGATGCAGTTTTCAAAAGAAAAAAAAGCAAACAACAAAGATGATAAGGAAGGGGACATGATGTACACCTGTAAGGTAAAAAGCAGGATGTGAGATGTACCAATTGTAATGCAGCAATAATCACGAGCGCCCTTTTGGGAGTTTTTTTAGTACAAATGATTTATGCAATTGATTTTGGTGGGTTTTGTGTACCTCCAGATGATTTTATGCAGTTGAATAGTAATACCAGTTTTAGGTCTGTCAACGAATGTAGTCCACACCATTGGAGTTGAAATCCTGGGTCTCACTTTAATTCACCTTGGAAATCAAAAGAACTGAAGGAGAGTCACCCGGAAAAATAAATAATATACCATGTGATCACGCAATGGGTTACTATGTTATGAAAAAGGTGGAGACTCTCTTAGGCAATTAACCAAACAGGTTGTGAGTATTCAAAGTACATGTGACAAATACACTGACCTGGACAAATTTTCTGTCCATAGATGGCAATGAAGGGGGGCATTGATGCTACAGAAGCTGCCATTGCATGTCCACACATCATCAGTGCATCCGCCATTTATGTAGCACACCACTGCCATTTTGCATACCGCTGATCTAGCAGGCTGCTTTGCAGCCAACCATTCGACCCCACACTATTGCTCCTGTGAGTTAGATGAATTCCTGAAATCAGATGAACTATATGAATGCAGGAAATGGCAGCACTGGATGAGATGTTTGGACAGGAAAGCAAAATCAAGAAAATAAATCAGAACTATTTGTCCAAGCAATACAACAAACAACTGGTGTGCGTCAGAAAATGAAGTAAATGGAAGAGCATTAACATGTGAGCTCCATAGCACAGGCTGGTCTGGCTAATCGTGCATTGCTAAATCAATCAGTGCTGGAACAAGATCCATGTCTGAATTAGCTTTTTAGATTTTTCGTCCTCACCAAATAGAGCACCTGCATCCAACAATTAAACTATCATTCGAAACAAAACATAGATTCAGAAAATCAAAGTACAAATCGACCAAATTAATTTACGACTGCATCAAATCCAATAAACAAGCACAAAAAAGAAAGTTCATGATGTAGGCAAGTCAACTCATGGGAGGTTGAATAATCATGCTTCCTGTTACAATTTGCTAGCCAGATGAGGACGCTCACCACAGATCACCAAAGGCTGACGTCGTAATGGCATGGCGTGAGCGCTGCTGGCCTAGATCGAGGCTTTTGTACACGATTTTCTTCTCGTCTTGATTAAGCAGTCCCACTGCAGAGGATAAACAACTGCCGCTGCCTCTGCAGATGTTTGCTATAAGCGCAGGAAAAGAATCAGTGGAATCTAGCCGGTGACTAACCTTCGCGGGTGGAAGACCGTGCCGGAGAACGGTGCCGCGCGGCCATCTGCTCGCGTCGTCTGCCGCCGCCGTCTACGCCCGCCATCCACTCGTGCCTCTGCTGCCGCCGACTGCGCTCGCCATCTGCTCGCACCGTGCAGGCCTGGCGCCATGCGCCACTGGCCCTGCCGCCGCCTGTGCCCTCCATCTTCTCGCGCCGTGTGTTCCGCCACCGCACATGGAGAAGCTAGGAATCCAGGCCAGCGAGTAATGGAAGCAGCAATCTGGCGGCAAAGAAAGGGGAAAGCGATAGATACGAGGAAGCAAACAACTGAAAGAAAGAAATTGATGAGGGATGAAGCAGAGGAGAGCGTACCGTGAAAAGGAACACAAGAGGAGGAGCAGTGCGCTCGCCCCCTGTTATCCACTCGTTCCACAGCCGGATGGGCCAAGGTCACCACTCACTCTCCGTAGCTGTTCCGACTCATAGCGAGCCCCTCGCTTGTGTGCCGCCGTCATCTCCGCCAGCAAACCGGGGGCCCGAGCTCCGGCCAGGTGCATCGACGACAGCGCGGCGGTGACCAGGGGAGGGGCGCGGCCGCCGGCGGAGCTACGGCCGGCCGCGCAGGAGCCCGAGGTCTCGGTGGGGGAGGAGCTCCGGCCGATCGCGGGCGAGGGGCGGGACCGCCGGCTCTGAGGGCTCATATTTGTCCAAACTGGAGGTCAACGGCGGCGGTAGGGGCTCAGGGTCGCCGGCTGCACCTCCTCTCTTGTTGCCGTCGCCCTGCCCACGCCGCCGTCGCTCCGCCGCCCGCAACGGGGCCCGCGCCGCCATCGCCAGCGCCGCCGGTCGCACCGCCACCCGCGCGCCGCTGCGTCTCGTGCTCACCACCCACGTGCGGGTGCGCCTCGTGCCGCGCCGCACCACCCCGCCGCCGGCAGCCTTCATCACCACAGGCACATTCCACTGGCCCTATCGTCGTGGCAGGAAGGAAACCGGAAGTAGATGAAACGGAGAGAAATCGGGAGTCTTCCTGACGCCTCGGTAAGCTTCCAGATTTTTTTACCTCGTAGAGCCAAGGTGAAACGAGGACCGGTGGATAGGAATCGGACGGACAGTAACTTTTTTGCTACCGTGGACCCCCTGGCCGGCTGCCGCACCCGTCCCCTTTCATAAGGGTTATTATGTTTCTTTGATTATCAGTGTCTGTTCTTAGTCTTTGATAAATGCCAGAACCACATGAAATTTAAGATTACATCTGCATTCAAATTACTCCAATAAGCTATTTTGGTGAACTGTCTGTGTGCTGTCACATTCTATCACCAATTTATTGTTTCTTAGTTTTTCCCAGTTGTTTAGTGCAGTGTACCAATACCTTGCACTTGCTACTTCTTTACCATTCTTGATCAAAGTTTTCTTCTATAGTTTGTTTTGCTCCCTTGCACTGTATTGTCACATTAGCTCTTGTTGGACAAAAATTGAATTCTTACTTATGATCTTTACACTATTTTTTGAAATGTATTGATATAGAATTTCCTACCCCCATTTTTGTCTTGTACTTTTGAACATAACTCCAATGCTGCAAAAGGCATATTTAATTAGTTGACAGTAGACAAATTGAGCTTCAACTAAACTATAAATGATAGCCCCACTCGATGATGAAAAGAATAGTTGATGATGGTAGAGTCCATTGTGGCTTAGTTATCATGATCACTATTTTCAAACTGCTAGGCACTAATTGGGGGATGGGGAATTGCCTATCTACAGTACGCAGGCAATGGATGACAACCTAAAACTAGGAATTAACTACAGATGGGAAGGAATGCAAAGGCTTGACCCCAATCGATGGAAGGGGAGAGGAAAGGACTCCAAACATTGTCAGCAATGGTCTCTGCCTTTTCTTGTGGAAAGATAAATGTGGCTGTGAATTTTGCCAGAGGTGGTGGAAGGGAGATGAAGCATACTCAACAATAGGATAGAATAATCTCATTTCTGGTTATTTTCAGTCTTTTTGGACTAAGGCGATAAGAACAAGTAATAAACATAGATTTACGAATCAATTCCATTCAAGGGAATAAGGTTGACAAATCATTGAACATTATTATTGGCTCCCGGCAGCCAACATAAGGTTGACTGATATCCATATTAAGTGCATGAAATTGTTCCAAGTTATATTGACTGATCATATAATAGATATTTGATTTATTTAGAGGCAGAATAATAAATACCATGTACAGAATATGAAATTTGTTGTACTTGAAGTGATGGAAAAAGTCGATGGGGAACCACCTTAAACTAGGACTGTTATGAATCTGCTGGTGGTTGGGCTGCTACGGTACTGATCACGTGGTGGAGGAAGGGTTGAGAGAGAGAGGATTAGGGTTGAGGGGCGCTGGAACGCTGGCCGCGGGGCTGCTGCCCACGGCCGGGCAAGAGGAAGGGTTTTCCTTCTAATTCTTGCTTGCTTAGATTGATACATCTCCTCTCATTATATAGAGAGGTTTACTTGACCGCTGACAATAGACTCCCAATCCGGTACTATTATCTCTAACCCTAATGGGCCTGCCGAGCCGGCCCATTAGACCCTTGACTCTCCTAACAAGGACGCTGAGATCTAGAAACATTGGGTGCTACATAAGTATAAAAGGAAATGACTAATCAAGCAGTGTTTTAGTTTGAGTAATTGTTGGTTCTGTTGCTTTCTCCTACCAATGAAGCACTTGCTACCTTTTCTCAATTTATCTTCCAGTTATGTTTGCATCGTGTCTATATTTGAAGTGATTTTGAAGTGCTCTTCCCTTTCCATTACTCTGCAATCATGCGAGTTGAGTTATTACCACTTTCTATCATGGGTATAAAGTATCTCATCATACTGTTTTTTTTCACATTATGCCTACCTTTGTTATTGTTACCTTTCACTCTTTTCATGCACTCTCTTTATTTGCACCCTTGCTTCCTATCCTGTTTCTCCTGGCAAAAACAAACCAAGTAGGATTCATTAGCAAAAGTCATGGGAGCACTAGACTAGTTTCAACTCTTCTGTTTTTACAGTATTTTCAATCAAATTACATGGTATATTCGAGAAAAAGAAATAAAAGCACATGGTATCAATTTGACCTATATTTTGCATGATATGCTTACTCCATTTTCTTTGTATGTTTTAAACTTCAATCATTTTCATAGATATTTTGGTCAAGTTCTTTACTTATTATGTAGTGTTTATTTAAATTAATAGCAATTGCATCTTGTGTGAACATGGTGTGATAGTTGATAAATTTAGATATGAGCAATGGCTGTACCGAAAATATTCCAAAATAATTTTTTCTTCGAACGCGCAGGAGAACTGCGCACCATTATATTGATAAAAATATTCCAAAATAAAGAATCCCACATGCTCGTTGTGAATTGGGTGTATTCTTGATCTTACCATATGCACCATGACCTGAATATTATTGGTTAATCTAGTGGGTTGTGAACTGGTGAGTGGTGACATTTTTCAATAGCAATATCATCCCAAGATAATTTTGCATGTTTAATCTTTTAATTTTGTATTTTATTTTAGCCTTAGAATTTCCATCATTCTTTATATAGCATAATGAATTTTAGTCCTGTATTAAAGTTGTGTTCTTTTCATTGCTTCTTTTGTTGTTTGTGTTCGATTTTTACAGTGCAGGTTGCAGGCCTGTTGGAGGGACTGAGTCTAATAAGAAAAGGTGGCATTTCAGTGTCCTCTTACAGAAAAATATCCCTTATGCCAATCTCTCCTTTTTATTTCTGCATACTGGTTTTCGATATCTCCTGAGTCCTGACTCCTATAATTGGTACGAGTCTGGGGCAATATGTACATCAAAGACTACCTGATGACAACTTCAACAAATGGCCGGTGTAATCTATATCTATATAACCTATATAATTGGTACCCACTAACAAGCCATGGTTGGATTTCTCTCAACATGCAACTATTCCATGTCATCATCCACTATGCGCCATATCACTATCCACTATAAACCATGTCATCATCCACTAGACTATCTATTTATTCTTCAACCGATTTTCTGTGACCATATTTTTTTGAGTAGCCATTATAAATTACAGGAGTAGAAATTACATGTATGATCAGTCATACTTCCATGTATAATGTTTACTAAAGAACGTTGCAATGCAATCACTTTGGTGTTTATTATACTTTCACATTTCACTTTAAAATTTTGTTTAACAAATTCCCGCAGCAACGCGCGGGGTATCACCTAGTATTACTAGATATGGTGTTATTACACAAATGTTTATAATCACCTTGCATCCATTGTCACGTTTGAGCTGTTTGTGAATGCCTGTTTACATATTAACATTTCGTTATGTATTTTATAATCTATATAACCTATATAATTGGTACCCACTAACATGACAGTCATGGTTGGATTTCTTTCAACATGCAACCATTCCACGTCATTATCCACTATGCGTCATATCACTATCCACTATAAGCCATGTCATCATCCACTAGACTATCTATTTATTCTTCAACCGATTTTCTGTGACCACATTTTTGTGAGTAGTAATTACAAATTACAGGAGTAGAAATTACATGTATGATCAGTCATACTTCTATGTATAATGTTTACTAAAGAACGTTGCAATACAATCACTTTGGTGTTTATTATACTTTCACATTTCACTTTAAAATTTTGTTTAACAAATTCCCGCAGCAACGCGCGTGGTATCACGTATTACTGGATATGGTGTTATTACACAAATGCTTATAATCACCTTGCATCCATTGTCACGTTTGAGCTGTTTGTGAATGCCTGTTTACATATTAACATTTCGTTATGTATTTTAATAATAACTACAAATAAGAGAAAGGCTTTGGTTATGTTTGGAACCCAGGTGTTCTTTGTCTGCATGCTTATTAGTAAATCAGGACCAACATAACTGGGGAGATGCATGTGACTGCAGCCTGTAGAGGATAACCTTTGTCACTGATCGTCTGTGTACATTTAACAGACATCCTTTGCCACTGATCGTCGTGTACATTTAACAGACATTTAGATGAAATTCTGTACTGCAGTCACACTTCCGTGTAATCAGGCCACCCCTGGTATAATTGTCTGTATCTTGATTGAATGCTATGACGCTTTGAAGGGGTTTCTGAATACTCGGTGTACTTTCAGTTTGACAGAAACATTGCGTGCAAGCCGCTGGCAGTTCATTGCATTGGCTCAGAGCTTCTGACCCTATGAAATTGTTTAGCATTCCAAGGACAAGGAGTCAGATCTTGGTGCGCACATGTGTATATGATTATCAGAAATGTCCAACGATGAGTAATCTTTCAGCATGCCACTGGTGGTTTCAACGGAGCGTTACTAAAGAAAGTCAGCCCCTGCATCCCTGAGAATGTAACTTAACTGACTTTGCTTCCTTAGTAGTGGCTACGTCTTGGTTATGTATGTTCGCAGCTGCCACTAACTGGACTACTGGAGTTGTTGCCCAGGATTGGGATAGGAAGGACGAGGATGCATCTGTGGTGTGGTAGCATATAATTGCAACTCTGCAATATGTACCATCCCTCTGACACTGATCAACGGTATCTTTTCGAAAGTGTACGTTGTGTACATTAACAAAGATTATGACCCTGTTTAGTTCCCTTCAAAACCAAAAAAATTCTTTCTCCAAACTTCACTATTCACCTATCACATCAAATCTCTCTTCTCATGCATGGAATACTAAACGTGAGTAAATAAAAAAACTAAGTACATGGTTTTGATGTACATGACGAGACGAATCTTTTGAGCCTAGTTAGGTCATGGTAGGACAACAATTACCACAATCAAACGAAAAGTGCTACAGTGCGCTACAGCGTCCGATGTGACATTTTCACCAAACTTCACATTCTCTTTTCGGAACTAAACACAGCCTATGTCGACTGCCAAAAGATTGCACTTGTCTTCTTGTTGGATAGTTTTTTTTTGGGATAGTTGGATGACAACATTTTGTCTATTATTACATTTCCTTGTCATTATCTTAGCAACAACCATTATCTTGAATTCCATTGACAAGAAATAATGAGAACCCTTCGTGCCATTTCTACCTTAAATAATTTTTTTTGCATAGTTTACTTTCATAATACACTATTTCAATTGCTTCAATTTACCTCGTAGTGAAATTCATCCTTTTTTTCATACAAGTTATTTTTTTAGTTTAAACTTTATGGAGTAGGAGAGGACATGACATCCTATATTTTATAAGTTCTTTTTTGTGCTATTCTTTTAAACAAATTTTTGTGGTATTTTTTTAAACAAAATTTTGTGTTATCTTGTATCTCTAGAATTAGTTTAGTATAGATGTACGCCTAACCTGTGGAAATGATCACAAAAGATTCTAAATTATTCTTGGCACAAACTATATACCCTCTACCTCCTCACACAATTTGGAACGGTATGTTGGATCAATTCAAATAGTTTAGGAGTAAATCTAGTTGATTTTTTTTCAAAGGGTTAAGGAGACAAAAGCAGATCGGGGGTAGTTTTTTTTATAATTGTGAACGATCATCTAAAAACATATTTTTAAAATTTCAAAAAGTTAGAAGCTGACACATTTATATATGTATTTTTTCGCAAAAAATAATATTGATTTAAAAAATAGTATGTAAAGGATAATTTTTAAAAAAATCATACGAAAATGATAAAACTTTCTGGTACATATACACTAGAGGACATCCTCAACCTTTTATTTTCTACTAAATATTTGTTAAAGTAATTTTGAATCTCAACTTTGGCGGTAAAGTATACTCCCCCCGTCTCATGAAGATGACTTCTGAGATTCAAAAAAATTCCATAAAAGAGTGCTCTATTAGCATTTAGGTACTATGATCATTTGCCAAGCAGGCAACAACAGAGGAACTGGGAGCCGCACCAACCGAGCTAAGCCTGGTTTGCAAGTTATCTAGCAAATAGAATTGTACTTTTAAGTTAGGCCATTCAAAGGCAGTAGTGAACATGATTACATCTGCGCGCGTCTTGATTGTAGTGACAATTACACAAATACACAGTGCAACTAGATAATCTGGTCAAAATATTTATTCTACAGAAAGTTATTTAAATTAAGGAATGCTTTGCGCACACCAATCATGAGGCTTCATTTTTTGTACCAGCTATTTCTTTTTCCAAAATTCCGTACACCGTGTCCAAAATTTTCCAGGGCACTAGTTTACTCTATCCGCCCAATTAAGAACGTAATGAGCAACTAGCTGCACAATGAACAAGCTAAGGAGAGAAAAAAGGGAGATGGAAATAACCTCCAGCTCCATTTCAAAAAGACCGCGCAAGGCACATGACAAAACGGCACTGTTTCAAAATAAACAAAAAGAGCGGCATGAACAAAAAAAAGAAGAAAAAAAAGCAAGGGGGCGCTGATCGATGATCATCCATGATCACAAACACTATATGCTCATCCTAATATCTATAAGATTAGTCACGGGAGGCTCTATCTAACACCCCCTCTCGCTCCTTGGCAGCAGGAGCGGCGGCAAGCGAGGCCATGGCGAGCTCAAACTGCTCGAGGGTGGTGAGGTTGGAGAGGGAGAGCAGGTCCCTGGCCCCCTCCAGCCCCCTCAGGTTGGACACGTTGGTGGATCCGTCCAGGCCGATGTGTGCCACGTGCTGCACGTCCGTGGGGAACCCGATCTCGATGCCGGCGTCATCCATGTCGTCGTCATCTTCGTCGTCCTCCTTGTATATCTCGAAGATGTGGGAGAGGCTTTTGAAGCTCTTGATGAGCTTCCTGATCCCTGCCAAGAAGTCCCGCTCCCGCCTCGCCGCCTGCCGCTCCAACTCCTCTTCCTCCCTCGCATCATCCCCCATCACTACTACTCCATCTGTCAAGAAATTAAAAAAAATCATAAGAAGATATGATCTTATATAGTTCTTGCAAATGCAGGAACAACATGCAGTGGCGAATTCAGTGGCTGAGTCAAGGAGGGGCTGTCACTCCATCCTCATCTAGCCCCCCTTCTCTCTTCTTCCTCCTCCAATTTCTAGGAGGGGCTTGGTGGGGCTGCAATGCGGCTGGCGGTAGGGGGGGGGGGGGCTCTAGCCCCGGCCGCCCCACCGCTGGATTCGCCCCTGACAACATGGTATGTGCTTACTTGTAGCTGCTGGAGCATGATGGCTTGTTGCAGCTTGTGTCTCCGGCTGCTGCTTGGGCTGCTGCTCGCTGATCGGGGTCATGCTGCTTGCTTGCAGCTGATGGCGAGGCAGGGAGCTAGCAGAGTGTTGTGACTATTGGGAGTGGTAGTAGTGCCTGAGTTTGGTCGATCACAGTGTTATGTAGTGAGAAAGAGAGGAGGTGTGGAGTGCAAGGGAAGGCAGTCAAAGAATGGAGGTGGTTATGGTGGTTATACGGATGGCTGGAGGTGGTAGCTGCGGCCATCAGTTGGTTATCACGGCTAGACGCACTACCCTTGCCGTCCTCGCAAGTCTCTCTGCTCGCCGCCCAGTACGGGCGAACCTGCGATTTTTGGTTCACTGTTCCCGTCACAAAACTTTAACCAAAAAAAATTGTGCTAGCGGTTTGCACCTTATTAGGCCTAGGGTGCAGCTGATGGCTTGAAGTTTATTTTGGTTTCAGCACAATATCAGAACGACGACTTCTCAAAAATATGTTGCAGGTGAGATGCGCAACAAGATTGCTGGTTACAAAATTTCGGTACAAATAATCCGCCTTCCCAGGGGTACATCACATTGGCTCATCGGGATTCGAGCGCACCATATTGATGTTTTTGTGTCCCGATATGGGCCACTGACCTTCAAAAGACCTTCAGTGTTGTTCCTTCAATAGTTAGGTCAACCCATGTGATTTCTTCTAACGAGATTTCAGGTGGCACACCAGCCAGAGGGGATTATGATTTTGTTTCCAGGAAAAAAAACAGGTACAATTAGTACTCAGATTTCCTTGGCAGTTAAGCTAAGCTTTTGTACTCTGCATGGGTGTTTGGATCCTAGCAACTAAAACTTTAGTCCTAAAATAGAGGTGCTAAACTTTAGTACTACAGTTTGGATCTCAGTACTAAAAAGGACTAAAGTTACATTAATGAACCGCTCAAAGACAATTCTACCCTCCACCCCTACCCTCACCCACCAGCCCCTTCGCGCCGGAGGCAGAGCGCGGCGGCGGCGGAGGCGGCGCGCGGCAGCGGCGGTAGAGGCGGTGCGCGGTAGAGGCGGAGAGCGGCGATGCGGTGGAGGCGGAGACCAGCGAAGGAGCTGAGCGGCGATGCGGTGGAGGCGGAGACCGACAAACGAGCCGAGCGCCGCCGGGATTTGGCCATCCGATTCGCCGCACCCGCCGCCAGTCGAGACAATGAGGCGAGCACCGGCCGATTGCCGCCGTCCTCCTCCGGCCGCCGCAGAGGCCCCGCCCACGGGAAGACCAAGCCGCCGCCGGCCATCGTCGTCGATTCGCCGCCTCCGTTGCCAATCGGAGCAAACCGACAACACCATGAGCTTTCCGTCGCCGATACGCGTCGATTCCGTCGCTTCTCGTCGCCGTTCTGCCGCCGGAGCACCTCCACTCCCGTGAAGCCCCGGAGCAGCGACGAGGGGCGAGCAGCGACGGCGGGGGACGGGCGGCGGGGGGCGGAGCGCAGCGGCGGCGGGTGGTGGGCGCGGCGACGGCGAGGGGCGAGCGGCAGCAGGAGACGCCGGGGGATGAGAGAGAGAGAGAGGGGTAGGTGGTGGAAAGTAGGAGCCTTTTAGAACCAAATTTGCCTCTAGTTTTAGTACCCCATTTTAGACCCTTTTAGACCTTGGTGTTTGGATCTTTAGAGCTTTTTAGGCCTAATTTTAATACTTTTGAGTTTTGGGAGTGGGATCCAAACACCCCCTAAGAGGGTGCTTGGATTCGTTTTAGTCCCATGACTAAAAGTAGTGGGGCTAAAACTTGCTAGCTTCACCCATGCTTGGATCCAAATACTAAAGAGACTAAATGAGCATTTATTATCCTTCCTCTCTCCTAATCCTCTATGGCCCAGGTCGCATTCCCACACGCGCCAACGAATAGGAGGGGATGGTCTGTGTTAAATGAGGGGAGTCAAATGAGGAGAGAGAGGACTAATCCACATTTTAGTTGGGGTCCCCTAACTAAAGAATTTTAGTCTCAAGACTAGTTTTAGCCCCTCTTTAGTCAGCGGTGCTTGGTGCCTCTCAGAGAGACTAATTTTAGTCAGACTAATTTTAGTCCCTTAGATCCAAGCACCCTCTAATGAAGACATGGAATGATCAATCCTTATTCATTATCTACAATTTATTTATCAGAGTGATGCTTCATAGCGACAAATGTTTGCTTTATGAAGGCACATTGAGTGGCATCCTTATATTTGCAGAATTCAATGAAGTGTTTCAACCGAGTATCTCTTGG
Organism: Echinochloa phyllopogon; assembly: GCA_033239725.1. Taxonomy (NCBI): domain Eukaryota; kingdom Viridiplantae; phylum Streptophyta; class Magnoliopsida; order Poales; family Poaceae; genus Echinochloa; species Echinochloa phyllopogon. The sequence goes on from BTCW01000008.1 coordinate 22,846,563, forward strand.
TTAGTGTTTTGTAAAATTTAAAATGAAGCTTAATACCTAGATGGCAAATTATGATCTATACTTTCTTTTACTCCCCAAGGGAACAAGGCAAATTGTCCTTGCACGGATTAGGTTCATGCGAAAGCCCGGCCATTTCGACCGCTTGCATTTGACCTAGCTTCCTACAGAAAAATTTTGGCCTGGCTAGCATTTTCTAGATATTTTTAAAATAATAATATTATTTTAATGAATAATCGCAAAAATAGATATCGAAATGTTAAAATTGTAGAAATATTGGTCAATCGTGGTTGGAAAGCCGAAAGGTTACGTATCCTCTGGAAGGGCCGACCGGTACTAATCGGCCAGCCAGGGGCCGACTAGCAGCCGACCAGCTTGTCCACGCTGGCATTGACCGGCTATCGGGCGCGGGGGAGCGGCCGATAGGACGTATCGGCCGGTGGGCAGCCGATAAGTGGCAGGGAGGGCACACACGACCAAGCATGCCAACGAGAGAAGAATCACGATCGTCGAGCAAGAAAAGAACAATCACACTGGAGCAGGAGTGGAGCATGGCACAAGCAGCTGGCGAGCAGTCGAGCAATCACAGTGATTGATCTGATCTATCAGAGCTAACTTAACTCGCTAGCTGTCTGGTCAGGTCATCATCATATAAAATGGGTTGGAGCTGTAATAAATGCAGTCGAGTTGTGTGTGCTTGTCATCTGCACGATGGGGTGTTTAGTTTGGTGAAAAAAAGATGAAAAAGTCACGGACACTGTAGCGTAATGTACCATTTTTTGTTTGTTTGTGGTAAACATTGTCCTATCATAACCTAACTAGGCTCAAAAGATTCGTCTCGTCGTGTACATCAAACTATATACTTAGTTTTTTTTATGTATCCACGTTTACTACTTTATACATGAGAAGATAGATTTGATGTAATAGGTGAATAGTAAAGTTTGAAGAGAGAAAATTTGGGAACTAAACACAGCCGATGGCAAGTTTGCGAAAAGTGAAGCTGAAAATCGTTGTATTATTTTTCGTTTGCTAGTGGTAAATATTGTTCTATCATGAACTAATTAGACTCGAAGGATTCAACTCGTAACGTTTATCCAAACTGTGCATAGCTCTACATAAAGTGCATGCATGCTTAAACAGATTTTTTACCTTGGCGGTGTTTAGTTCCGGTAAAGAGAAAATGAAGTTTGGTGAAAATGTCACATCGGACACTGTAGCACACTGTAGCACTTTTCGTTTGTTTGTGGTAATTGTTGTCCTACCATGGCCTAACTAGGCTCAAAAGATTCGTCTGGTCGTGTACATCAAAACCATGTACTTAGTTTTTTTATTTACCCACATTTAGTGTTCCATACATGAGGAGAGAGATTTGATGTGATAGGTGAATAGTGAAGTTTAGAGAGAGAAATTTTATCTTTTGAAGGGAACTAAACAGGGCCTTAATGCTTAAACACATGCGTGCCTGCGAAGAGATGACACGGGATCCGAGCAGTTTTGGTGGCACTCGCTGTTCCTGACGTATCGGCTGTTGGATGGCCGATAGGGTAATTGGCTTACCAACAGCCGACAGGCCATATCGACGCCTGACAGCTCCCATGGACGGTGGATTATTTTGCCACATCAGCTCCACGTGGCCTATCGGCTCTCCAAACAGCCGATAGTGACCTTTCGGCTTCTGGTAGGCCGACTGAACAACATTTCTACAATTCTCGTATTTTGATACCTATTTTTGCAATTAATCATTAAAATAATATTATTTGAAAAAAATTCGCATTTTCTGTACAGCACGAGGAGACTTGATCACAACATATATATTGGCAAATACATTCAGGGACCTGCTACTGGCAGCAGCAAAGCAAAACGGAAGCATAAGAACCAGTACAAAACACTGATGAAAACATGAGGCGAATGTAACCCAGGACAATGTTGCCATTCAATCATCTGCTGACGTGCCACACGTTCAGAGCGTCCTGGGATGCCAACAACGTCAAGCCTTCCAGTATAAAACTGACTTACATAACTCAATTTCACAAAAAGCTCAACTGCTCAAAAAACTTCATTCCAGCCTGCTGACCTGTGACCTGCCCTAGGAGAAGCCCAGAAACGAGAACTAAGCTTTGGCCAGAGGCACCAAATTAAGTCTATGATTTCACCTTCAAGTTTCTAAGAAACAAAGCTAAGAAAACAAAATGCAATGATACGTAGATCGACAAAAGAACATAGAGCAACTTTTCTTAGAGAAACTTGGAACATATAGTATAAGTTACATCTCAGATACAACCAATAAAAAATTGGCCATGCTCTCATGGAGGCAGCTTCTAGGTTACAGACCCAAGAAAGCATGGTAGAATGCACTGTCATTCTATAAGGACTGGACTATACATGGATTGGAACCTGTGACTCAAGGGATGCTAGAATTGTCTGAGTTACTTCATCATCGTTTCGCACTGGAGGTTACACTATGTTCCGTTCAGCAGTGCGTGAAACAATTCAATGCTACCATCCAAGTGGAAGGAGCTGACAGTACCTTTCCATCACAAAGGAGGGTAGAAGTAGGATGAAACAGAAAAGCCCAAGAAGAGAACACCTCCAATTGTCGCCACTGTCCGTTGCGAAATCTTTGATGCTAACATGCTCCCTCCTATCACTGCAAGAGATGTGCACACTGTATGACCCAGTGATGCTCCAACTGCAACTCCAATTGCATTCTTGTGGGTTGCAAGCTGCATTGTGACAAACATAAAGTACTAGCTAGTAAGATAAGAGTTTTCAGATTACACAAAACTTTCTAAAGTATCATTTCCCTCAATGAAAAATGAAATGCATGGCATGGTCATCAACAAAATAGAAAGTTAGATACATCAAAGAATTTCTGGAAGTTGAGAAGTATCCTACCGCAATTGTTGCTATTTGGCTTCGATCACCCCACTCGGCTAAGAAGGTTAAGATGAAAGCCTGAAACCAGAATGAAGAGTTAGATTCCAAGGTGTCTTGCATATCACAGGTAATATATTGATAATAGTAAAAAAAACACAACGAAAACTTGCTACCATGTAATAATAATCAGTTTGTTAAAAGAGGAACCACATGTGTACCAGTACCACTGAACACAGAAAATATCTCAAAAGGCAAAAATTGTTGCAATAAAGAAACACACAAGATGTTATGTGCTTACTGATGCAGATGTAAGGCAAACATTTGACATGCTTTTATAAGGTGACAGAAACTGACCTCCAAAAAGATTGGTGTACAAAATCTTGCAAAGAACCTACGAACAGTTGATTTTCCTTGACCTGACTCAAGCTTCTCTTCCACCTGCTCACACATGCATGTACATCATTAGAGTTTACTCAAAAGAGATGTAGTCCTCTTTAAAGCATATATTGTAGTTTAGGAGCATGCATAAAAATATACTTTTCTAATCACGCAATATAATTGACCTTTTTTGTTATCCTAGTTTTCATCTATTATTTTTACCAATAGTTTAGTTCATGTGCCCACATTTCAATATTCATACATTTGCAAGTTTTTATGGAGTGCATGTATCATGCTTTCTATAGCAAGAACTGACAAGAAAGAAACTATTCCAGCCTATCCTAACATTTGTACCGATACCTTGGGCTGATCTAGTGCACTCGATATGCTTTCTTCTTTTTGACATAAAGTAAACTTGTATTCAAGATTACAAAAGGCAACCAGCGATCCAAATTTGTGCGTGCACTACACTACATATCTTTTGCCTGTCGTTCTAGAATATGCACGTTCAACCTTCCAATAATTTGACTACCAACATGTACAAACTTATTTAGAGTTGTCACAGGATATTGATACAGGAATAGGATGAAAAAATATCCAAAACAACAAGAAAAAGGATATAGCAGACTAGCAAGTATACTCAACACCAAAACAGCAATACCCATAATAGCATGATTTTGTGCCTAGCGCCCCATGTTCAGCATGAGGCCATGGTATATAATACAACAAAAAGTTTCAGCAAGGAGCTGCAATATGTATAAACAAAGGCTATATCGAAAAAAGAGCACATACTTCTTCTATTTCCTTCTTCTGAGATCCCTTGGGGTCAGACTTCCAAGCAATATACAACAACCGTAGTCCAAAGAACAAGTACAAAACTGGCAGGCAAACAAAAGAGGATAGATGATGAGCACTGGTATCAGTATGATAAATTACTTAATATGCAAATTATAGCCACTAGGAGTGAAACCAAGCATATCCTATGCCTAGATATGCGAATTGCCGAATTGCATTACCTAAGTTGCAAAGTGTTTTGAGCAAAACTAATGATGTGTAAGTTGATACTTAATATAATGATGGCATCCATGAGTATTGTGTGCCTTGATACCTTTTCAGTTTAGATAAACAGATCAACATCTTGGCACGGGTGCGCAAGGCTAGGATGTCCTGGTATATGTCCTAGTGGAAAGAGTTGATTTATCTTGCCATTAATGTTAAATTGAGCTATCCAGGTTCTTGCAAGACTACTGTTCTGGATAAAACAGGAGATTTTCATATTGGCTAATGTAGTAACAAAGAGTATCTTATTGTATACTTTTTGTTTTATCAGAAAAAAAGGCTAGTGCAAAGTCTAGTAGCATGATAACTGCAGACATGATAAGCATGACCATAACACTGAAACAAACACCTTAAAACTCAAGATATAAAAGATGAGTACCTGTGGCAGCACTATTTGTGTGCTTCCTTGAGATCAAGTTGGGCACTATTCTACCGAGTCCAGTTGACAACACCTTGAAGGAAGAAAGGAGAGTATATTAGCAGCATAGAGAACCCTTTGTGACATTGGCTCAAACTCATAAAAACTAGGCAGTTGGCATAGAGTAAATAAAGTACAAGTACAAGAACCACAGGTAAATGGACCATATAGAATATAATAAACCACTAATAGAATGGACTATGCACACCTCAAACTGGAAATAAGCATCATATCAATTTATATCTATGCCAAAGAATATACCATAAACATGTCTATAACTAGATAGTAAGCGATAGGCAGCATTGGAATATTTATCCCTTTTTATTTATTGCTTGGTTGTACAAGATTTCCCCAGTTTAATTTGCTGTGTAAAATATAAGCCATCTGAATAATAAAGACAAGGATCCATATAACAGCTCACCGTCATCACGTAAAGTGCAGAGAGTGCACCCGACAGCACAATTGACTTGGGGTGTCGCATCGCCATCAGCGCAGCAATGATAAAGGTTTCATCTCCAATCTGCATCACCACAGAAGAAAAATGGGTACATGTTGTTAAGCTTGTGCGTTGACACCACTGGCAATGGCACAGCAGCACATCCAATTCTCACAGCTGAACACGTCAATGCAGGACTGCAGCTGCACTGAGGCCATTTCCGGAAGGAAACCCTCCTAGCTCAGACCACTAGGAAATAATACCTCGCTAACTAGGATCATGGAGAGGCTGGCGAAGAGTGCGTCAAACAGCCCTGGGCCGACCTCATCGAGCGCCACCCCATGGTCGCCCTCTGCAACCGCGTCCTTCTTCTTCAGGCCGTGCAAGAACCCCTACCAAACCGCACCGACATCAGCAATCAGCCACCAAAATGACAAATTTGGCACCAAAACGACATCTCCAGTAGGAAAAATGGGTTCGCGCGAAGCAAAATCAAGTTTGCTCACCCCGGCGCGGCGGCCCAGCGAGATCCCTGACGCGTCGTCCTCGGCAGCCGCCACCTGCACGGTACGCGGAGAAAAAAATTCAACAAGCCGGATTCCAACAAACCCCCCATCAAAGATTTGAGATTTGCTCAGGTCAGGCCCTTACCACGGATGCGCCGAGCGCGAGGACGACGGCGGCGGCGACGAGGACGAGGCGAGCTCTAGGGTTCGGATCCATCCCGGGGCTGGATCTCGCGAACCGTCCTGGGAACGCTCTCAGATTCGGGGAGCGCGGCGAGACCGGGTTGCAGATTCCTCCCTCGAATCGCTCGTCGTTGCTCTTCCCTCCGATTTAAAACGCTGTTGTGGGAATTGACGAGGTGAAGGATTTGGTGGATTGCTGAGGGAGGACGAAAAGGTGGCTTCGCCGTTTTTGCTCTAGGGATTTTCAGTTTTCGTGTACTGTGTGCCTGTGTGTGTTTTGGCCAAACCTGGGATTCTTTTTTTCTTTGGAATGCCAAACCTGAGATTAATATAATTATAACTAATCGTTGCGGTATAAATTGGTAGTACTTTATGCACCGCCATGGCCATGAAATTTCGCGAGCCATGGCCGTAGCATTCAGATGAGTGGCGACTGACATCGTGAAAAACGTAGTTGAAAATCTTGATAAAATAAAGTTCTGACGGGAGGGTCGGACTGTCCGTGGATAGGTCTCGGACGGTCCGTGGCTTATAGGTTGGCTTGAACGCTGACTTGAAGAACTTTAAGCTTAGTGTGGGACTGTTCATGGGTGTCTCGGACACTCCGTTGAGTTTTTCATTAAAATAATTAAAAAATTCCGTTCGGACCATGTCTGATCGTGTATCGGACTGTTCGTGGCTTGGGTCGGACAGTACGTGACCATGCACTGTGTTACTTGGGGGCCACTCTAATCTGCCAAACTAATGGAGTTGTTGAGTTCAAGCTTAGAGAGTCCGTGGACAAGGACGAACGGTGCGTATAAAATCAACTTAATTTAGATAGAGACGGTTTCTGGTATTCCAGGGGTAAGACAATCCGTTGGCATTGGTCGGATAATCCATGTTTGCAGTCGGATAGTCCGTCGGCCCCCAACGGCACTATGACGCGCGTTTGACTTCGCGTTTTTATCGTTGTAATTCAAGCTCGGACAGTCCATGAGTGGGCTCGGACAGTCCGTGAAGGTTGTATTTTTGACCGTTTTGAATATAATGGTCAGTTTCGAAGAGATTGGCTATATATACTTCAACCCCGTGGTGGGGTGAGGCCTCTTGACTCTCTTGAAAGCTTTATTGATATATTTGAGCTCTTCCTCTCCTCTCTCACTCGCTCACTTTGCTTTGAGGTTGCATCTTTGTGAGATTGAGAGCATCTAGTGCATTGCATCGATGATTTGATCATTGTGGCATTAAGGATTCATCAAGCGAGCGAGTTGATTTGTTACTCTTGGAGGTTACCGCCTCTTAGACGGCTTGGAGCTCATGATTCTATTGAACACTTCAAAAAAATTGTAAAGTTGCCTTAAAAGATTGATGTGAGAGATCTTATGCTCACCTCGCCGGAGCGGTGAAGAGCAACTCTAGTAGAATCGAGGTTTGGAGAGGTTCATTGGTTCTATCCGGCTCATACATCAAGTGGTATCTTGATAGAGGAGCGGTTGAACATTAAATCCACCTCAACGTGGATTAGGGGTGACCGACAAGTCATCGATATCACAGGATAAATTCGTATTTCATGCTCAGTTATTTATTTGCTAATCTTATATCGAGCAATTTACTTGAGTAATTTATTTATCTAGAGATTGAATTGTATCTTGTCATTCTAAGTTGTAAACCCTCAACATAGGCTTAGAATAGCTAGAAATTAATTTTCCGTGTAGTTCTAATTAAATTTCTCTATTGTTGTGCTTTTAGAATAAAACCGCTTATTCATTCCCCTCTAGTCGGAATCATAGATCCTACGGTAGGAAAAGTCTTACTCCCAATTGTTAGCTCCACATTTTTTGATACTATTGTTAGCTCCACATTGGTTGCCCCCATGAGCCGGTGAGATCTTCCATTGATACTTACTTTGCATATGTCATCACGTTGATAGCAGCACCACTATCAACTATCATCTTTGGGGCGGGGAGGGCGCATTGGGTGGGGCGGCGGCGGTAGTCTGGATGGGGCGTGCGCGGCGCATCGGCGATGAAGGCTGGGTGGCGGCGAGCAAAGGTGCGTCGGGAGCCCCCACACAGGGCGTGAGTATTTCACGGGAAAAAAGGGTTGCCTCCCCTTTCTAAGGAGAATAGAATTAGAATAAAGGGGTTGAGAAAAAATTAAAGAGAAAAGGGAATAGAAATGGAATTTGTTGGAGCTGTGTTTTTTCCTCTCAATTCCTTTTAATTAAAAATTTAGGAAAAGAGGATTGTTATCGGGGATCTATTGGAGTTGCTCCTAGAGCATCTCCAAGAGAGAAGCCAAATCATTTTTAAAGTCAAATTTAGTTGGTAGAGACAAAACGTTTCCAACAGACTCTATAAATGACCCTCCAAATTTAGTGGCTCTTCATCCCACCTTATTCGCTAGCTATTTTTAGCTAGCCTACCTCACTAACCATCTTTATATAATCTGTTGAATTACTCTGTTTTTTTTTGAACTTCGAATTACTCTGTTATTTGTTAGTTACTAGTAGAGTGCACGCGCGACACGCGCGTGTATAGTGTATGGAAAAATATAGTAAACAAAAATTTCATGTCACCGGCGTGTTGCCACCGCCGACGTCATTGCAGAGCTCCAACTGCCAGAGGAGAGAATAAGTCCCCTCTCCTCATGACGTAAGAGCCGAATTGGTGAGGGAACACATCTTCATCTAAGAAGTAGATCCGGTTCCCTAGGAGCTTTTGACGGGATGCACGCCGGGAAGGCGCTGGGAAAGGGTGCATCACTGACCGACAAAGAGCGCCGTGTCGCCGACGATCCTCTTCACCTCCGACCACCATGACTTGGCCATAATGGCCTTGAACGCGGCGAACTTGGCGGTACCGTCGCTCATGACCGACCTGTAGACCATTTGCTATATATTGAATAATGTAATATTAATATAGGAGAAAATTTTAATATTAAATTTGACTATGAAGACGGTGGCGGAGGCATGGGTTAATAAGTCAAAACCAGCAAGTCCTTTAGTTCGTAGAGCTCACATGATCTAATGCAGCAATCAATTCATGTGATGTGACTATGATCTATCATTTATGCAGGACAATGCTCACTTAGTAACCATGCACATTCATGCTCATTCTACTACATGATGCACGACCATGTCAATGTGACCCCCTCCTAATTCAATCAGTCCCAATCTAATTAACCACAACTAATTCTTCAAATTTAGACAAAACTTGGATTAATTGTCCATTGTCTTGTTAGTTATGATCAACATTAGAACATTGGAAGAATTTACTTACCATGCCGGCGAACACGTGCCCGGCCCGCTGCTCCATCCGCACCTGGTCCCTCTCCGGCAGAGCCAGCCACTCCTTCCGGTCCAACATCTCCCGCATGTGGCTGGCTGGCGACGCCCTCGTCAGCCGGTAGTTGAGTCCCTGAGCCAGATCATCTTGTTGCACGTCCATTCATCTATCGATCATCCACGATTGATGCTCGGTTTTGATTGGTGTGTTGATCAGTTGTTGATGGAAGACAAGCAAGGTCGATCCTTACTCGTGCTCCTAGATGGTCTCTGGCGACGCCACCGCGGCGGCGGCGGGAACCGCGTCCACTTGAGGATCTCGGCGATGTCGCTGTCGCTGTTCTGGCGTACGTCATCGCTGTCCTTCTCGCTGGACGCCAGGTGCGTTCACATGAAGTACAGCGCCGCGCCGCCGTGCAGCATCAAGCTCACCGAGATGGAGCCCTGATGGATCGATTAGAAACTCATATCAGCGCCTGAATTTTTATTTTCAAGCCATCTGACGACGTAATTCAGTCACGTCCACTGAAGTGGTTTGATGATCACCTTGTTCCCCATGTAGCCCATGATGCCTCTGTTGACGCACGAGACCCTGAGGCTGGCGACGTAGGGCAGCAGGTCGGCGCGAACCCATACGTAGAGGAAGATGCCGGCCATCTGCTTGCTGGCGACCAGTCGGTACCCACACAGGACGAGAGAGGTGGAGCACGCGTACACGTACGTGAGATCACACATATATTCACCATTGTGTTTATTGTGTGGTAAACTAAATAAATATGATTGGCAGGTAACTTGATGTTTGATGTAGATCGATATGCATGTGTAGGTGATGTTTCTTTTAGCACATGTTCATCCATGATCCATGCATGCATGCACCGATCAGCAGTCAGCACCTGCGCTGTCTAATTGGCTATATATGTATGCACGATATGAGTCTGCCATTATATTTGAGAAATATAAGTGTAGAAAGAGCCGGGTACTTCAACAGCCGTCTGGAGAGGTTCTTCACCGCCGGGTGCAGGAGGAGCCGACGCCTCGACGGCAGCGCGCCGACGCCGAGTTCATCTGCAGCGACGAGCCGACGAGGACCAGTTCGTGGCGGCGCACGACGGGTTCAAGGTGATCAAAGTGCGATGTTCGCGCTGCGCGATCCGTTCCACAGCATGCCGGCCAAGGCGATGGCCGCGCTCCTGTGGGCGAGGAGCATGTCCGTAGCTGCCCCCGGTTCCAGCGACGGCCTGTAGAGCCTCCACGAGAGGATGACGTCGGCCGGCCCGAGCTTCCTCCACGAGCACCTGCCGGAGCGCCCCGTCCACGTTGGGGAGTTCCGGGTGCCCAAGCTCAGGATATCCCTCTTCTCCACGAGCGCGAAGCAAGCTCTACAGGATCTCGGGATCCAGGCGTTGGTCTTGTCGACGGGAGCCAAGCTGCCGCCTGCCGGACATGATGGAGCTCGATGGATCCCGCGAGCCGCTGAATATAAATCTCAGGAGGTCCTGCACCGAGGGCGGTATGCAGAGTCCTACATCAATTTTTTTCCCGGTACAACGTATGCCACCGGGACGGCTACGACATGGACCGGAGGGACTCAACTGCGATTGGACCCGTGCTAGGGCTATTTGATTGGTGGGTATGTGGGGTGGGTAAGAAATTATATGGTGAGAAAAGTAATGCCCAAAACGGCAAAAACTCTCTAGAAACATCATTTTTTAAAAACTTTCCACGTCGTTTCCACCGTTGCACCCTACCAGAAACTTCAACATCCGCCCGCCTCCTCCGCCTCGGCCATTTTTGGACCCGGTGCTGATGGGGCTTCAGCACCGGGTCCAACGGCTAGGAGCGGGGGCGGCGTTGCGGGGTGTCAGGGCGGACACATTAGCACCGGGTCGTGGCGAGACCCGGTGCTAATGCTCCCCCTTTAGCACCAGTTGCAGCCAGCAACCGGTGCTAATGTGCCCGAGGCCATTTAGCATCAGTTGCTGGCTGCAACTGGTGCTAATTGGTGCACATTAGCACCGGGTCTTGCCACGACCCGGTGCTAATGTCTTTTGTATATAGCACCTTCTTCCTCCCCCGGCCGAGCCAGCTGAACACTTAGGCGCTGTGTTCATGCTGCTCGGCCGTGGGAGGGGAGGTGCTGCCCAAATTTTTTTCAAAATTTGTGAAGATTTCACTCATCTAAGGAGCACTACAAGGTACACTTTTTCATTCTCTAATATTTTATTTAGCTTGTAATCCTTCTATGATTTAGAAATAGAGGGATTTGTGAATCAAAGTAAAGCTAGCTAGAGAGAGCTTGTTGTCACACCCGGCCCAGTTTGTATGGCCCAGTAGTGGCCCATGAGTGCGGGACGCACGTGTTTAGTGCCACATTGCTAGTTGAGCAAGGGTGGGGGCAACTTATAAGCCTTTGTCTTCCAGCCATAGCACCTTTGGGTTAACCCTTTTACACGAAGCGAGGACGAAAGTGTAAGCAGGGTGCTATGTGTACGCGTGCACGCCTCTCGGAAGGGCTGTGCGGGGCGGCTCGTGGAGGGCAGGGTGTTACACTTGTGTTCATGGAGGAGAGAGAGGAGAGAGCTTGAGTTCATGGTGGAGAGAGAGTGTTCATGTTGTGTTTTAAATGGAGAGAGAAGGCAAGCTAGTTAGTATTTTGTTTTGTATGTCTTGTGAATAGTTATAAGGCTTATGTATTTTATTTATTAGTTATTTATTAAAGTTGGAATATTTATTTATTAATTTAATAAAAGGTATATTTGTTTTTAGAAAATGAATATAGTAATTACATGGAATATATATATTATTACATGGAATTATTTAATGAATATAGTAATGTAGTTTTTGAAATGTGTTTCTATAATGGAATATATACTAAAATTTGTATTTATTTATATATTAAATTTGTATTAACTTCATAATATATTATATATTTGTTATTTGTTAATAATGCAGATGAATAGACAATGGATGTACGGGGACAACCACGCTCAGGAGTTCCGTGATGGCCTCAGGGCGTTTCTCGATGCCGCCGAGGCTAACAGGACGCCAGAGGGAAGGATGTTCTGCCCATGCACCAATTGTGAAAATATGCAATCGCACCAAAAAAGAGGAGTTCTTCAGGTGCATTTGATGAGGCACGGTTTCATGAGGAATTATTCTGTGTGGACGAAGCACGGTGAAAGAGGAATTCTAATGGATGAAGATGAAGAAGACGGGGCCGATGACAACATTCCGGTATTGGCTCAATACTACAGTTCCTTTGCAGATGCTGCGATGGGTGATGCCGATGAGGAAGATGTTGCTCAGGAAAATGACCCTACTGATGGACTCGGCCAAATGTTGCGTGATGCTGAGAAAGACTGCGGCAATGATAAGGAACTAAAAAAGATACAGCGCATGTTGCAGGACCACAAGACTGACCTGTACCCAGATTGCAAAGAGGGGCTTAAGAAGTTGGGTAGCACACTTGAACTTCTGCTGTGGAAGGCAGCAAATGGCGTTACTGATAAGGGTTTCGAGGAGCTACTGAAACTCGTGAAGAAGATTCTGCTAGAGGGTAACGAATTGTCATCGACGACGTATCAAGCAAAACGTGTTGTTTGCCCTCTCGGTTTGGAGGTGCAGAAGATACATGCGTGTCCTAATGATTGTATCCTCTATCGCGGACAGTACGAACACTTGGATCGTTGTCCGGTTTGCACCTGCGCACAATACAAGATCAGGCGGGACGACCCTGGTGAGGTTGGGGGGGGAGCGTTCTAAGAAAAAAATCCCTGCGAAGGTGATGTGGTATTTCCCTCTGATGCCCCGTCTGAAGCGTTTGTTCAGGAACAAGAACCATGCCAAACTGATGCGCTGGCACAAAGAAGAACGTAAGCAGGATGGCATGTTGAGACACCCCGCCGATGGATCCCAGTGGAGGAACATCGACAGAGCATTCCCAGAGTTTGATGCTGATGCGAGGAATGTTAGGCTTGGTTTAAGTACCGATGGCATGAACCCTTTTGGTGAAATGAGTAGTAGTCATAGCACTTGGCCCGTGACTGTTTGTATCTACAACCTACCCCCATGGCTCTGCATGAAGCGGAAGTTCATTATGATGCCAGTGCTCATCGAAGGCCCAAAGCAACCTGGCAACGACATTGATGTGTACCTAAGACCATTGGTTGACGAACTTTTGCAGCTATGGAAGGTTGAAGGTGTTAGCATGTGGGATGAGGACAAGCAGGAGCAGTTTGACCTTCGAGCACTGCTTTTCATAAGCATCAACGACTGGCCTGCACTAAGTAACCTATCAGGACAATCAAACAAAGGATATAAAGCATGCACTCACTGTTTAGAGGAAACCGAAAGCATGTATTTGAAACATTCTCGTAAGGTTGTGTACATGGGTCACCGTCGATTCCTTCCAGCGAAGCATGAGCTACGAAAGAAATGTGCGCATTTTGGCGGGAATGCTGACCGCCGTACAAAGTCGAGACACCGGAGTGGAGAAGAGCTATTTGATATGGTGAAGGACCTACACGTGGTGTTTGGCAAGGGAGACGGAAGCCAGGCTGCTCCGACGGGCGAGGATGGTCGTGCCGCGATGTGGAAGAAGAAGTCTATCTTTTGGGAGCTACCTTATTGGCAGTTTTTAGAGGTCCGTAACGCGATTGATGTGATGCATCTGACGAAGAATCTGTGCGTGAACTTGATAAGCTTCCTGGGTACTTATGGGAAGCCAAAAGACACACTAGAAGCACGTTAGGAGCTGAAACGATTGAAGCAACGGACTGATCTACATCCAGAAAAGAGAGACAAAGGACGCCAGTACTTGCGTCCTGCCAGCTTCACTCTCAGCAGAGAGGAGAAGGCAAGCATGTTTGAATGCTTGAACAGTATCAAGGTTCCGTCTGGCTACTCCACCAATATTAAGGGAATAATAAATTTGAAAGAGAAGAAGTTCACAAACCTGAAGTCTCACGACTGCCATATGTTGATGACACAGCTGCTTCCCATCATACTCAGGGGTGTGCTACCAGTTAACGTGCGGAAAACCATTGTGAAGCTATGTGCATTCCTCAATGCAATTTCTCAGAAGGTGATCAATCCAGACCATTTAGATCAGCTGCAGAATGACGTGGTGCAATGTCTTGTCAGCTTTGAGATGATATTTCCACCATCCTTCTTCAATATCATGACACATCTATTGGTTCACCTCGTCAAAGAGATTCGTATACTGGGGCCAGTATTTCTACACAACATGTTCTCTTTTGAGAGGTTCTTCGCTGTCCTAAAGAAGTATGCCCGTAATCGTTCTCGTCCAGAAGGATGCATTGCTAAGGGATACGAAACAGAGGAGTTCATTGAATTTTGTGTTGACTTTTTCGACGATCTTATGCCGATTGGTGTGCCCGAATCACATCACGAGGGTAGACTTGGTGGTAAGGGCACACTAGGGAGAAGATCGATGGTGATCAATGACGTTGATACATTTCGTAAAGCGCACCTCACAGTTTTGCAACAATCACCCTTAGTTGCTCCGTACATCGAGGAGCACATGCAGATTCTCTGGGACGAAAACTCAACAAAGTCTGTGGCCTTCATTCAGCGTTTGCACAATAGGGATTTCACAGCTTGGTTGCGAAAACGTCTTATGGGTGTCGAGGGCATTGATGAGCAGCTAGCTTTTGTAGCTAGGGGTCCTTCGAGCACGATCTTGACATTCCAAGGATACGACATCAATGGGTATACATTTTACACAAGAGCCCAGGACAGGGAAAGCACCAACCAAAACAGTGGTGTCCGGATCGTCGCGACAGACACCAATGGCAATACGAACTCATACTATGGAGTCATAGAGGAGATAGGGAACTAGAGTACGGACCTTTGAAGATCCCACTGTTCAAGTGCCAATGGGTGAAGCTGACTGGAGGAGGTGTTAAAGTTGATGACTATGGAATGATGTTAGTGGACCTAAACAAGATTGACTTTCTAGACGAACCGTTCGTCCTGGCCAAAGCTGTCACACAAGTTTTTTATGTGAAGGACATGGCTAGCAGACCGAAGAAAGGGGCGGATAAGAAAGGTGGGGGTAAGCAATTGGACCCATCACAAGACGAGCCAAAGCGTCATATAGTCCTTCCTGGAAAGAGAAAAATCGTAGGAGTTGAGGACAAGACAGATGAAGATTATGATATGCTTGATGGCCTGCCTCCATTCTCAGTGGTTGACGACCCAAGCATCCTGTTAGCGGCGGAGGAGACACCGTATCTACGGCGTGATCACAATTAAGGAACTTTTGTAAAGAGGAAGTTTATTAGTGTCCGAGTAAACGATGATGCCATGTAATTTCATTGCACTATGTTCCACCTATGCTGTAATGACTATATTTGCATTTATGTTGTTTTTATTAATTCTAGCATTTTATATTGATTTTCTATTAATTTATAAGATTTTCTATTAATTTTGTAGGATTGTTCATTAATTCTAGCATTTTATATTGATTTTCTATTAATTTATAAGATTTTCTATTAATTTTGTAGGATTTTTCATTAATTCTAGCATTTTATATTGATTTTCTATTAATTTATAAGATTTTCTATTAATTTTGTAGGATTTTTCATTAATTCTAGCATTTTATATTTATTTTCTACTAATTTATAAGATTTTCTATTAATTTTGTAGGATTTGTTATTAATTCTTGCATTTTATATTGATTTTATATTAATTTCTAAGATTTTCTTATTTAATATATATTTTTAATAGGTATAGCATTAATAACTGAATTAAAACAAGTATTATTAGCTATATATTAAAAACTATATTTATCATATGTAATAGGTAGAAAAGAATATGATAAATAGAAATGAAAAAAAATGCCAAATAGTAGCCACCGGTGCTAAAGACCGGTTTGGAAACTGGCGCCAAATGAAAAATGGTTGCCTTTAGCACCGGGTTGATCTAAAATCCGGTGCTAAAGGCCCTATTTTTCGTTTGGCGCCAGTTAAGGTTCTTTAGCACCGGGTGTACAAGACCCGGTGCTAAAGGGTGGGACTTTAGCACCGGGTGCTGTATAGACCCGGTGCTAAAGGGCCTTTAGCACCGGGGCGTGGCTGCACCCGGTGCTAAAGACGGGGGACCTATATAGGCGCCCCCGCCCCCGCCCCAGCACTTCGTCTTCCCCATCTGCCGGCCCTCCTCCCCGCCTCGCCCCCGCCGCCGTCGTCGCCGCGCCCGCCACCCGTCGCCCTCGCCCACGTCGCCGTCGCCCTCGGCCTCGTCCATCCTCCCCGCGCCGCCGCCCGTCCTCCCCGCGCCGCCGCCATCGCCCTCGCCCACGCCGGCGCCCTCCGCCCTCGCCGTCGTCCCCGCGCCGCCGCACGACGTCCCCGCGCCGGCGCCCGCGCCCTCGCCGTCGCCCCCGCGCCGCCGCCCGTGAAAGGATCAACACCTGGCCTAGACAGGGGGGGGGGGTGGGGGGGGGGGGTGAATAGGCGTTCCTGAAAATTATCAGAAATAACTCCACGAAATGTCAGACAACCGTAAATTTACGGTAGCCACCGGAAATTTACGGTAGGCACCGTAAATTTCCGCCTACTACCGTAGATTTACGGTAAACCTCGCCCAACACAAATCAAGCTAGATTCTTGTAATGCAACAACAATTTATATGAAACAATTGGTTGTATATGATGAACTGAAATATCTAAAAGTTCAAGCACCACTAGCAACCTCACAAGTGGATAGATCGAGACAATATAAGCAAGGGAGAGCTAGAACAATATGAGCACTATGAACAAGAACAACAACAACGAGAGACACAAGATTTATCCCGAAGTTCACTCCATAAAGGAGCTACGTCTCCGTTGAGGGCCTACGAAAGGCGGGCTTATCAACACCAAGCCACTTTCCTCCTCTTAGTCACCACGAAGGAGCTAAGAGCACTTACTATGAAATCCACGAAGGATTGAGCAATACAAACTTCCAAGGCGAATCCACAAACTTACTCGGATGCTCTTGGTGACGCCTAACCGTCTAGGGAATGAATTCCCAAGAGTAACAAACTAGAATCCGAGAACCACGAATTTGATGCTCAAGAGAGGGAATGGATGAAGCTTGGATCACTTAGCTCAAGTCCCTCAACCAACACACCACCACAACTTGGAAATCAAAGCAAGGGGTGTTGGGAGAGCTCTTGGAGGCTTGGAAAGTGTTAGGGTTCGTCAATGTGGCCAAGCGAGCCGGTATGAGTGAAGTGGGTGGGTATATATAGCTCTCTCATAAATGTGACCATTGGGAACGAGTTATACCGTAAATTTACGGTAAACTCACCGTAAATGTACGTCGCATTAGGCGTAGTTTTGCACAGTGCACCGTAGATTTACGGCGTAGATCTTGATAAGTCAACTCAGCCCAGATTTACGGTAGTTCACCGGAAATTTTCGGTGATCACCGTAAATTTACGGTGGGTACCGTAAATTTACGGCAGACACTGGATTTCTCTCATTTTGAAGTGTTTGTCTGTTTTGGCTTTGGTGAGTGTTTGAGGATGTGTTTGAGCATCAAAGTCACATGATTGCACGATCACTTGTCCCTCTTGATAGTACGGTGGTCCTATACTCAAATTCAAAACATAAAATAAATTTAAATCCTTCAAGATCTTCCATAAAATCTTATATAGGAGTTGGTCACCATACTTTCACATATCCTTTTCTTTTCTTTTTGATTTACACCTGCACATCTCATTCAAGGCATTATATCCAAGTTTCTATTGTCATTAATCACCAAAATTGATTAAATGCCTAGATGCACTTTCAATCTCCCCCTTTTTGGTGATTGTTGACAATATAAGCTTTATTTCACAATGATAATAATAAGCAATGAGCATTGAATCTTAAGAAATTTCCGAAGGACTCCCCCTAAATATGTGCATATCAACTTTTAGAAGCCTCAACATGCTTGTGCACATAATTAGCAAAAGTACCTCAGAAAAGTCACAAATAATGGTCCAAAAGGGTAATAACAACTGAATGCATATGGCATGGCATATCACAAAGAGTAGAGAAGTATGCGCAGTAGGTTCATCGTAAATTTACGGTGATCCCACCGTAAATTTCCGTCGCATTAGCCGGAAATTTACGGTAGTTACCGTAAATTTACGGTGATCGTCTGACAAAAAAAAACAAGTCACCAATCAACATATATCAAGTCTATCACAACCATAATAAGATAAATAGCAGTTTAACAAACCTAAGTTAAAGTCCACACACCATCACACAATCAAACTTAGTTTAGTAGCACACGTGCGAGGAAATTAAGATACAATGATGAGAGACAAAAAGTTCTTCTCCCCCTTTGGCAACAAACACCAAAAAGAAAAGAAGATGGCAGCAGGAAGCAGGTCATCGTCATCATGGAGTGGCCTCATCATCTTCACTATCAACCCCATCATCATCGTCGTCGGTGTAGACGCCATCGCCCTTGTACACTTCTTCTTCTTCGTCGGATTCAATCTCTTGGGTGTGACGAGTGGAGCGGCGAGGGCGGGGAGAGGAAGTGCCAACATCAACAACAGGAGGTGGAGGAGAGGCAGGCTCGTCATCCTCAAAATCTGACCATAGATCTCCAAAGACCGGAGGCTCACGGATGGGAGAGTGTGGGAGCCCGGCATGATCTTGAAGCTCTTTAATGCCCTTTTGTGCCTTGTTAATTTCAATTGCATTGCTCTTGCACAGCTGAAAGATAGCTTTGAAAGCCCTCATGACCTTGCCTTGCCTTGGACGAGAAGAGGAAGAACCATGGGTAGGATGTGTGCCACCCATGGGCCTAGCTGCAGCAGCTCTAGCAGCTTCGGCAGCAGCCCTTTGTCCACTCTTGGACACTCGAATGGTGCGAGGAGGTGGAGACTCTTTCCGCTTTTGCATGACTCGAAGCCGTCGATGAGAGTGATCCTTGGGATATATGGTCTTGGTTGTTGTCTCAATCAAATACATAACATAGGGAGCATAGGGGAGACAACGCTCAGAATCACAAGATGCCTCAATGATATCATTCCAAATAAAATCCAAGGCACTAAACGGCTCTCCATCCGGATGAAGGCGAGCAAGGACATTCTTGGTGTGAGCGAGTATGGAAGCACCATCCCCTTTCTTGACAGTGAGAGTGGTTCTGAGGATCTTGTTCATGTAGTGGAAGTAAGGCAATAAGTGCTTGATGTATCCATTTGCTACTTTGCCCGGAGTGTACATGAATTGAATCTCATCGTTGCAAAGAGTGCGAGCATTGAAGATGGAGGGCTTTTCCCAATCATCCTTACCAAATCCAAGTAAGTGAGCAAAGTGATGGAAAGAGGCCTCATACCACACACCTTCGGTCATCCAAAATATTTTGTTGCCATTATTGGTGAAGTACAAGGTGGCGAAGAATTGCAACACTATCTCCTCATTCCAATCATATTGAAATCCCATGAGATCATATAGGTTGTGTGCTTTACAAATCTGAATACAAAGATCTCAATCCGGATTCTTTGCCTTCTCCATGTATTCCCAGTCAATCCACTGCATGTCAACAATAGGCTCGGGGCGGGACAGAAGCACCGATTGATAGAAATCTGCTTGAAACTGAACATAGAAACGATAGTCAATAGACATGTCCTTGCCCTCAAGAAAAGGACTATAGTCCCTCCTCATGTTCCTACACTCCACGACATGCTGTCGATAATTAATTGGGAGTCGAGGAGTAACACCATCAATACCAGTGATAGGAGGCCGCTTCTTAGGCATGTCATTCACTTGAGTGTACCCCGCTTGAACCACTGTGATTCTAGGAGGAGTGTTGGGATACACTAACTTGAGCCTTTCTGGATTGTCATATCCACCACAAGCAGCTGCAGTTGCACGTGTCTGTGCCTCTTCTTCCTCTTCTTCAGTATATATAGGGCCACAAGAGGAGCTAGTGCCCATGGTTGCCTTGCCCTTGCCCCGAACAGGTTGAGACTTGCTGCGACGAGGTGGGAGACGCTCACCACGTGCCACATTTGCTGTTTATGGAGCAGGACTACGAGCGGCGCGTGGTGGTTGAACCCTCCCTGTTTGCTTCCTTGCACCGGACTTGACACGACCACTAGGCGTGGTTATGGTCCTAACTGGCTCAAGTGGGTTAGGAGGAGCATCATCATCTGACGGTGGAGAGGATCCAGTGGATGCATCAGTGGCTGGACCAGCACTCGAGTCCGTGCGGGCTTTCTTCCTTCGTTGCATCACAATGTCGGCCACGATCTTCTTGGTAGCATTGGGGTCATTTGGATCCATGGAAGCCATGAACACAGCCTGAAGAGAAGTAAACAAGGACATTGAAACCCAAAAACCAGAAGAAAAAGAGAGCATACTTAATCAAAAATGAGAATCGAGGAACCGATGCCTGTCTGTCGTAAATTTCCGGTGGGTTACCGGAAATTTACGGTGAACCGTAAATTTACGGTAAACGCGATGGAAATTTCCGACAGACAGCCATCACCTCCTCGATTTGCATATTCAATCAAATACTCAATGAAAACCTATGGCATTTGGGATCTAGGCTGTGGATAGGTTATGGAACGATTCTTGCAAAGGGATTGAGCCTAAACAAGTCTAGAAAAAGAGATCGGGCATCCCTAGAGTTCATATCCAAGTTCATAACCAATCCTCATCATAAATTTGCAATGTGCCTCATGAAATCCATGGAAAACAAAGGATATTGAGGGGGAAACAACGTGGAAGCCTTTAGATAAGAACTACAAGATGTAACATTGAGATCCATGACGAGATACCTTGAGTTGAAGCTTGAACCCGAGGATGAACAAGGAACAACAAGTCCTTAGCCCTTGATCAACCCTAGGAGCACCACCACTTCAAATCTTGGAGCTTTTTAGTGGTGGGATGGCAAAATCGCCATGGGAGAGAGTTTGGAAGAGAGAGAGGCGGCGGTGGATGAAAAGAGATGAGTTTGAGAGAGGATGGCTCGGGCTAGGTTTAAGAAGGGTTCAAACCGCAGGCCATCGTAAATTTACGCTAAAGGACCGTAAATTTACGGTGAGTGTGGAGAAACACACGACCCGTCTTTAGCCGGAAATTTCTACTGTTCACCGTAAATTTACGGTGAATCCCTGCAGCGAAATAAGTGAAGGATTGAGCCACCTAGAAAGCGAGAAATTGTGTGCCACTAAGCAAGATATCTTCCCAAAGTGTGACTAGGCACAAACAAGCACTGAGAACTATAGTCACACTTGAGTTGACGGGATCAAAGGATCAAAATCCAAATCTTTTCAAAACAAAAACACATATAGGTTCAAAAATCTTTTACTTTCAAAGTCCTATGCTACAATCAATCAAACATGTGCAAAAGGTCAAGCCAAGTTACGAGAATCCAAGATATTTAGCTCAGTCCTCAAGGAACAAAACCTTTGCTCATCAAGGGGCTTGGTGAAGATATCGGCTAATTGTTTTTTGGTTCCAACATGACATAGGGCGATATCTCCTTTGGCTTCGTGATCTCTAAGAAAGTGATGTCTTATGTCAATGTGCTTGGTTCTTGAGTGTTGGACGGGGTTATTGGCTAGTTTAATGGCACTCTCATTGTCACACAAGAGTGGAATCTTTGTGAACTCACAACCAAAGTCACTCAAGGTTTGCCTCATCCAAAGTAGTTGAGCACAACAAGCACCGGCTGCAACATACTCGGCCTCGGCGGTGGATAGCGCAACAGAATTTTGTTTCTTAGAGCTCCAAGACATCAAAGACCGACCAAGAAATTGGCAAGTCCCCATTGTACTCTTTCGATCTACTTTGCAACCGGCATAATCCGAATCGGAGTAGCCAAGTAAATCAAAAGTGGAGTCCTTGGGTTACCACAAGCCAAGGTTCGGAGTATGCACTAGATATCTAAAAATTCTCTTAACAGCCATCAAATGACATTCCTTGGGATTGGCTTGAAATCTTGCACACATGCACACGCTAAGAATTATATCGAGCCTAGATGCACAAAGATAAAGTTAAGAGCCGATCATGGAACGATATACCTTTTGGTCGACGGGTTTACCTTCCTCATTGAGATCAAGGTGGCCATTCACGGGCATTGGAGTTTCATAGGTTTGGCATCGACCATGTCAAACTTCTTGAGCATATCACTTGTATATTTGGTTTGACATATGAAGGTGCCATGCTTCAATTGTTTGATTTGAAATCCAAGAAAGAATTTCAATTCCCCCATCATTGACATTTCAAATCTCTTGGTCATTATCCTACTATATTCTTCACAAAATTTTTCGTTAGTGTTGGCGGTCGTTACAGACCGATTTCCGACCTCCAACCGAGTATAAAACAAACACAATGGGGACACGCACCATAGCTATAGGGCTTATTACTGACTATTTCCACGAGTTTTGGTGATTGTCCTCTGTGCAGGTACAAAATGGAGAAACACGTGCTATAAGGGTCAGAAAGGACCGTTTCGGCCGAACGACTCCGTTCGGCCGGTTACCCCCCTTAGCCGAGCAAGCCACCAGGAGCCGTCCACGTCAACCAAACGACAACATACGACACGTGGACGACCGCCAACTCATTCCGAAGGACCGACAAGTCACCCTGGGCCAATTCGACATGAACGCCAAGCACCAGAACCCAGCCCAGGAGGTCCAGAGGATAAGGCGGTGCAGCAGGGGCAGGGCCGGGCCTTCGGCCCAGTTCGGCCGAATTCTGGCCTTCAGCCGAACCGACCCCGGCTGGAAACCGCCTCCCAGGGAGCAATCCAGACCGTAGGGGCTTGGGTCGGTGGATCCACCGGTTCGGCCGAACTGCCCAGTTCGCTCGAACCGGGGATTTCGCCCGAACGACCCGGCACCGCCTCCTGGTGCCTTGGCCGCGACTCCACTGCTCCACCGTCCTTCCTTGCTATAAATAGAGGCCCGGTTTCACCTGCAAAAGAGACACAACACAAGAGTAGAGTGCAGGTGAAGCACTGTTAGTTCTCTACTTGTATCAGTAGAGATAGGGAGAGAGGAGAGGTGAGCGTCCCGGAGAGGAGCCGAACAGTCGGCCCCTCTTCCCGCTGTACCTCTACGGATGCGGCTTCACTTCGAGTAACATCTGGGTCGTGTCTGGTAACTCTTGTATCTCTCTCTGATTAATTGAGCATTCAATTCTTACTTTTATATGCTTGCTGGTTGTTCGTTCAATGCTTAGTTGATTGGTATAACTGTATACTGGTTGCTTAGCTTGGGTGCTTATCTTTCTATAGGAGATAAGTATTAGTTGACTAGTGTAGGCGTGGTGCCTATACTTGAGACTAACTTAGTTTATTCCCGTCGCAACGGAGGTGGTAGCCGTAAGGTGGTGACAGCCCTTCCGGTCTTTGTAGCCCATCACGTTAGTTCCGGTCCGTAGGATTCCCCAGTTGGGAAATAGTGGCACCCCTTCTCATCCCTTTCTGTGTGTCCACCGGTTCCCTTGTCCCGAAGCAAGTATCTATCTGTATCCTCTAATCTGCTCGATCAATCATTAGAATACCTCTACCAGACTCGTACCCTCTCTACCCTCCTATCACTCCTCTTCTCTCTTTGTTGTGTTCATCCACCTCATCCATACCATTCACTCCATTCCATCTACCTAGGACAACTTAGTTTAGAATCAGTCCACTTCTCGTTCTCCGTGGAAATCGATACCTTGGAATACTCCCGGGTGAAAGCTACATCGGTATCCGTCCGCTTGCGGATTTATCTGTAGGCCGTAAGGAGTGCCAACAGTTAGTAGAGCCAAAGATTATATCATCAACATATATTTGACAAACGAATAAATCTTTGTCTATTTTTCTAGTGAAGAGAGTAGAATCCGCTTTGCCCATTACAAAGCCATTCTTGAGAAGAAAATCCTTAAGGCATTCATACCATGCTCTAGGTGCTTGTTTAAGCCCATAGAGCGCCTTATGGAGCTTGTAGACGTAGTCGGGATGCTTGGGGTCTTCAAAACCCGGCGGTTGCTCCACATACACTAGCTCACCAAGAGGTCCATTCAAGAATGCACTTTTCACATCCATTTGATATAACTTGAAGTTGTGATGAGAGGCATACGCTAGAAGAATACGGATAGATTCAAGCCTAGCCACCGGAGCATATGTTTCACCAAAGTCAAGTCATTCAATTTGAGTAAAACCTTGAGCAACCAATCTAGCCTTGTTTCTTGTGACAATTCCATTCTCATCTTGCTTGTTTCTGAAAACCCACTTGGTGCCAATCACATTTTGCTTGGGTCGAGGGACCAATTCCCATACTTCATTTCTTGTGAAGTTGTTTAGCTCTTCTTGCATAGCAATGACCCAATCCGCATCACCAAGAGCTTCTTCTACCTTGAGAGGTTCCAAAGAGGAAACAAACGAGTAAAATCCACAAAAATTTGCTAAGCGTGAACGAGTTGTTACCCCTCTTTGAATGCTCCCAAGAATATTATCAACGGGATGATCCCGTTGAATGCTTTGATGAACTCTTGGATGTGGAATTGTTGATTGACGTTGAATGGGTCCATCATTATCACCTTCTTTGTGAGATTCTTCATCTTGAGTGTCATTGCCTTGAACTCCCCCTTGATCTTGGCCATGATCATGATCGTCACCATGAGCTTGGTCTTGATCTTGTGGAGAGTTAGGTGGTACAACTCTTGTTGAAGATGATGGATCAATGTTGAACATGATTCCCGAGACTTGGTCTTGCTCTTCGTCGTCTTCTTGATATTCTTGAGGTTTCACTTCTCCAAGACTTAACTTTTTAATGGCTTGACTTGGCGGTTCTTCATCTACAAGGTCATTTACAACTTGCTCTACTTGAGAGCCATTTGATTCATCAAATTTCACGTTTACTGTGATCTCAACACAACCGGAGGCTTTGTTGAAAACGCGATAGGCATGTTCATTAGTACCATAACCAAGTAGAAAACCTTCATCCACCTTAGGTGCAAACTTTGAGATTTTGGCTTTCTTGTTAAGAATGTAACACTTACAACCAAAGACTCGAAAGTAATGCACCTTCGGTTTGTTACCGGTTAGAATCTCATATGGGGTCTTGTTAAAATATTTTTGAAGATAGAGACGGTTAGTGGCATGGCAAGCCGTGCTAACCGCCTCGGCCCAAAAGTTGTCCGGAGTCTTGTACTCATCAAACATGGTCATTACCATTTCAATCAAGGTCCGGTTCTTCCTCTCAACAATGCCATTTTGTTGGGGTGTGTATGGAGCGGAGAACTCATGCTTGATCCCTTCTTCATCAAGAAATTCTTCGACATTGGTGTTCTTGAACTCCGTCCCATTGTCACTTCTAATACGCTTGATTTTCAATTTGAATTCATTTTGAGCTCTTCTTATGAACCTTTTGATAGTTGCTTGAGCTTCACTCTTGTCTTGTAGAAAGAAAACCCATGTGAAACGAGAGAAATCATCCACAATGACAAGTCAATACTAGTTTCCACCAATGCTAACATAGGCAACCGGTCCAAATAAGTCCATGTGAAGTAACTTCAAGGGTCTTGAGCTAGTCAACATGTTCTTGGGTGGATGAGGAGCACCAACTTGCTTTCCGGCTTGACAAGCACTACACAACCTATCTTTCTTAAACACAATATTTGTTAGTCCTAGGATGAGATCATCCTTTTGAAGTTTGGCCAAGTTCCTCATCCCAACATGAGTTAGCCGGCGATGCCAAAGCCAACCCAAGCTAGATTTTACCACTAGACAAGTCTTCGGTTCCACCTTATTTGTTGTGAAATCAACCAAATAAAGTTTTCCCTTAAGTTGACCCGTAAAGGCAATAGAGGAATCCTCCCTTCTAAGGATGCTCACACCCTCGTTAGTAAAGAGACAATTGTAGCCCTTCTCACAAAGTTGTGATATGGACAACAAATTGTATCCCAAAGAATCAACAAGGTAAACATTAGAAAGTGATGAGTCTTGAGAAATAGCAACTTCACCTTGACCTATGACATCACCATGATTATTGTCACCAAATGTAATCTTTTCGACGGGTGTGTCATACTCTTGCAACTTGGCAAACATATTCCTTTCTCCGGTCATATGATTTGAACACCCACTATCTAGTAGCCATGAAGGTCCACCGGAGGAATATGCCTACAAAACAAGTTTAGGCACCCAAAAGTGGTTGGGTCCTTGAGTGTTAGCTTTGGACATTTTAGGCACCCAAACACTCCTCATCATCTTCCTAGTATGAGCACCTATATATTTTACTACCATCTTCCCATTTTGGTCCCAAGTGACCATGTAGTCGATGGAGTAGTTTGGAGATGGCTTGCGCTCAATGACCTTCTCATCTTTGTTGGTCTTGTTCTTGTCATCTTGACTAGATGCTTTTGCCTTTGGCTTGGACTCCATGGTGCTTACCACACCATGAGCCACGTCCATCAACTCACCTAGGTTTGTTCCCTTGGTGAACAATGACACATCACGACCTTCTATCTTCTTTGTGCCATTGGCCTTTCCACCTCGAGTGTATCCAAGTCCATCCTTAATAGTACCATATCTACCGGCTTTATATGCCGGGTGGGTCTTGAATACACTCTTGTCCTTACCTTGGTTTTGGCCAATAGCTTTGGTCAATTCTTGGATTTGAGCATCTTTTGCCTTGACTTTCTCTTCTAGCTTAGAAAGGTTAGTTGCACAAGCATTTATATCAATTTTGTAGCATCTTGAACAACCTTCACTAGTAGAGACATTTGAGTTGAGATTTGTTTTGGAGTCAACCTTGGTGCTTTCCTAAAGAGTGCTAAAGTTAGCTTCTAGATCTTTATGCTTGATCTCTAGGCTTGAATACCTTTCGTGAAGCTCACTTTTTGCATTCTTTAGTTTAGCTAGAGAGTCATTTGCTAAGGATAAATCCTTTGACATCCTCTCACATGAGTCCTTGGCAAGTGACAAATCACAAGACAACTTCTCAACCTTGATTTTCTCCTCAACTAAAGTCTCTTCAAGGACAAAGTTTCTCTCCTTCTCAAGGATGAGCAATTCTTCTTGTCTATCAAGAGACTCTTTCCTCTTCTCCAATTTCTCTATTAGCTTTTTAATATATTTGTAGCCTTCTTTCCCAAATTTCTTTATCATGTTTTTCTCATACTCGGCTTCTTCCTTTTCTAAGTCATTATTTACATCTCTAGATGTCAAGAGGGTGGATGAGAGAGATGGTGTAGTGTCTAGTACCTTGGTCCCTTGAGCCATGAGGCACATGGGAGCTTCATCATCACTCTCATCAATGTTGTTGAAGAGTCTAGGAGTTGGTGTAGGAGCTTGAATGACAAGTGTAGCCACTCCTTGATTGTCGGAATCATCACTTGATGAGTCCCAACCTTCACCGACATGAGCACTTCCAAACTTCTTCTTGTACTCTTGACTCTTCTCTTTGTACTTCTTCTCTTTATCAAAGTTTTTGTCTTTTGTCCTCTTGTCATCCTTGTCATTCTTGTTGCTCTTGTCATTCTTTTTGTGGGGACAATCGGCAATGTAATGGCCTTTCTCCCCACACTCATAGCGTCTTCGTTGAGAAAATTTCTTCTTGTCATTCTTGTTCTTCATGAACCTCTTGAACTCCCGCACCACCATTGCGGTTTCATCATCGGTGCTATCATTGTCACTTGAGCCTTCTTCTTTCTTGGATGTTGAGATCTTCTCGCTTGACTCATTTTTCTTGCTTGGCTCGGCCTTGAGAGCAATGGTCTTGGCCTCGGTTGGTTGTGTTGACCTTGTCACATCTAATCTATTCATCTCATGATATTGCAACTTGTTGAATAGCTCCATAGGCACCATCGTCTTGAACTTGTCACTCTCTCTAATCATGGTGGCAAGCATTGGGTTCTTGGGAGCATAAGCTCTAAGTAACTTCTTTGTTACTTTATTCTCGCCCCAATCATTGCTTCCAAGCATTCTAATCTCGGTGACAAGAAGCTTCAACCGATCATACATCTCTTGTAGAGATTCATCCTTCTTCATGACAAACGCTTCAAGCTCTCCTTGTAGGAGATCAACTTTGCCTTCCTTGACTTCATCCGAACCTTCATGTGCCATTTGAAGAGTGTCCCATAGCTCCTTGGCACTATTGATTCCTCTAATCTTGTTGTACTCGTAGGAGCTTAGAGCACTCCTAAGCACGGTCACGGCTTGAGAGTTGCGGAAGATGTCGTATTCTTGTTCTCGACTTGGCTCCGCGGTCTTGTCCACACCTATAGTCACAATAGTCCAAAGAGATGGGTGAAGACCATGCAAATAAACTTTCATGTCATCGCTCCAACGGGCATAGTCCTCTCCGTTAAACTTGGGGACTTTGCCCATTGGTACCGATGAGAAAGAAAGACTATTAGGATCGAGAGATTTGTTAGAAGTTGATGTCTCATATCGATGAGACAGGGAGTGAAGCCCATCAAGCACATCTCTTTCTCGAAGCTTCATCTTTAGGATCTTTTGTGCCTTCCGTTCGGCCTTCTCCTCGATCTTCTTTCTCATCTTCTCCTTTCTTTGCTTCTTCTTTTCTTGCTCGTCCAAGCTTTCATCAACATCACTGATGTTGAAGTCCTCATCGCTCGAGCTTGAATCAACGGGCGTCGGTTGATCTTTGTTGTGAGCGGAAGCAATCACGGATCCATCTCCCGGACCGGTCATAGTGTTTTTCCCTTAGCGGTTAAGCCTAAATAAGGGATTATGCTCTGATATCAATTGAAAGGATCAACACATGGCCTAGAGGGGGGGGGGGTGAATAGGCGTTCCAGAAAATTATCAGAAATAACTCCATGAAATGTCACACAACCGTAAATTTACGGTAGCCATCGGAAATTTACGGTAGGCACCGTAAATTTCCGCCTACTACCGTAGATTTACGGTAAACCTCGCCCAACACAAATCAAGCTAGATTCTTGTAATGCAACAACAATTTATATGAAACAATTGGTTGTATATGATGAACTAAAATATCTAAAAGTTCAAGCACCACTAGCAACCTCACAAGTGGATAGATCGAGACAATATAAGCAAGGGAGAGCTAGAACAATATGAGCACTATGAACAAGAAGAACAACAACGAGAGACACAAGATTTATCCCGAAGTTCACTCCACAAAGGAGCTACGTCTCCATTGAGGGCCTACGAAAGGCGGGCTTATCAACACCAAGCCACTTTCCTCCTCTTAGTCACCACGAAGGAGCTAAGAGCACTTACTATGAAATCCACGAAGGATTGGGCAATACAAACTTCCAAGGCGAATCCACAAACTTACTCGAATGCTCTTGGGGACGCCTAACCATCTAGGGAATGAATTCCCAAGAGTAACAAACAAGAATCCGAGAACCACGAACTTGATGCTCAAGAGAGGGAATGGATGAAGCTTGGATCACTTAGCTCAAGTCCCTCAACCAACACACCACCACAACTTGGAAATCGAAGCAAGGGGTGTTGGGAGAGCTCTTGGAGGCTTGGAAAGTGTTAGGGTTCGTCAATGTGGCCAAGCGAGCCGGTATGAGTGAAGTGGGTGGGTATAAATAGCTCTCTCATAAATGTGACCGTTGGGAACGAGTTATACCGTAAATTTACGGTAAACTCACCGTAAATGTACGTCGCATTAGGCGTAGTTTTGCACAGTGCACCGTAGATTTACGGCGTAGATCTAGATAAGTCAACTTAGCCCGGATTTACGGTAGTTCACCGGAAATTTCCGGTGATCACCGTAAATTTACGGTGGGTACCGTAAATTTACGGCAAACACTGGATTTCTTTCATTTTGAAGTGTTTGGCTGTTTTGGCTTTGGTGAGTGTTTGAGGATGTGTTTGAGCATCAAAGTCACATGATTGCACGATCACTTGTCCCTCTTGATAGTACGATGGTCCTATACTCAAATTCAAAACATAAAATAAATTTAAATCCTTCAAGATCTTCCATCAAAGCTTATATAGGAGTTGGTCACCATACTTTCACATATCCTTTTCTTTTCTTTTTGATTTACACCTTTACATCTCATTCAAAGCATTATATCCAAGTTTCTATTGTCATTAATCACCAAAATTGATTAAATGCCTAGATGCACTTTCAGCCCGTCGTCCCCGCGCCGCCGCCCGTCGTCCCCGCGCCGCCCTTGCTCCCCGCGCCGCCGCCGTCGCCCTCGCCCACGCCGGCGCCCTCCACCCTCGCCATCGTCCCCGCGCCGCCGCACGATATCCCCGCGCTGGCGCCCGCACCCTCGCCGCCGCCCGTCGTCCCCGCGCCTGCGCCCGACGTCCCCGGCCGGCCGCGCCGCCGCTCTTCGTCGCCGTCGTCCCCGCCGACGTCCCCGCGCCGCCGCTCTTCGTCGCCGTCGTCCCCGCCGATGTCCCCGCGCCGCCGCCCGCGCCCTCGCCGTCTTCCCCGCGCCGCCGTCGTCCCCGGCCGCGCCGCCCTTCGTCGTCGCCGCCGGCCCGCCGCTGCCGTCGCCGTCGTCCACCGTCGCGGTGAGGCCCCTGTGATGCCGGCCTTCGTGCCGTGCGTGGTTGTGTACGTGTGAGCCGGCCTTCATGCCGTGTCTGTTTGTGTGTGTGCAGGTACCCTTGCATGCACATGTGCTTAGCGAACGTGTTCGGCCATGCGTAACCACATACATTGAAAATGCATTGTACTAGAAATATTAGAAATATATATGCTTCATATGTATTGAAAATATTAGAAAATATTAGAAATTAATTTATTGGAAATGCATTGTATTGGAAATAAAAATGATATATTGGAAATGTTCTATATTGCAATTCTATTAGAAATATACATGCTTCATATGTATTGAAAAATGTTGCAAATGTAAATTGCAAATATTTATACGTTGAAAATGTAAATGTATATGCATGTTTATTTATTGGAAATGTATATGCATGTTGAAATGTGTATTGGAGATATTTACATTGAAATGTATTTTGGAAATGTTATATGTTTGAAATGTATATTCGAAATGCATTGTATATTTACATTGAAATGTATATTGAACCCGAACCCTTCGCAAACCCATTCGCGTCGCACCGAACCCCTTAGCGAATCTGTTCGCTAAGCGCACCGAACCCCTTAGCGAATCCGTTCGCTAAGCGCACCGAACCCCTTTGCGAATCCGTTCGCTAAGCGCACCGAACCCCGTAGCGAATCCGTTCGCTAAGCGCACCGAACCCCTTTGCGAATATGTTACAAATATTTGAAATATCTATGCTTTGTATATATTGCTTATCAATTATTTTTAGTTCTATAGATGGCGGACAACAACGAGCCTGTCCCACCCATGCAAGAGGACAACGACACGTTCTTAGCGAATCAACTTTTTGATATTGTAACCCAACCGATGATCATGGATGAAGTGTTGAGGGCCATTGGAAGGGACGACAATATCCAGGGCGACAATGTTGCGAGGGCCGAAAATGTTGAAGGGGCCGGCAATGTCCAGGGCGAACGTGTCCAGGGCAGCACTGTTGAAGGGGCCGGCAATGTCCAGGGCGAACGTGTCCAGGGCAGCACTGTTGTAGGGGCCGGTATTGAGCCCTCGTCTAGTCAGGTGTGTATATATAACATATATAAATTTGTACTGTATATGTCAATTATCTATATCATCTCTATATCTAACATAACTATGTATCGTATATATGTAATTTGTGTAGGCCGCCTCTGCTTCTATAAGTCGAGCTAAGAAATCAAAACGATCGACCACGAAGAAGCTGAAGGATGTCAAGTTTCACATCACTAGAGTGGAGGATGACGGGGAGCCAGTTGAGCCCCCAAAAGTGGCCAAGAAATTTATATCTCAGTGCGGGGTAATTGTACGGGACAATGTGCCCATTAGCATCAGAAAATGGAAGTCCACGGACCCCTCTGAGGAGTACGTGCTCCCCGATACAGAGAAGGAGATGCTATGGAGGGAATTAAAGGCAATATTCGACTGGCCTAGCACTCATGAAGCGGAACTGAGGGATTGGACAATGAAGAAGATGGCAGTTCTATTTCAGGATTTCAAGAAGAAGTTGTACTCGCAATTTCTCAAAACCGGAGAGGCCCCGGATCCTGAGAAGTATAAGAAGATCACTGCTGATGAGTGGGAAGCATTCCTGGAGTACAAAACCTCCGAAGAGGGTGCAACGGCTAGCGCTAGAAACGCTGGAAACGCCGCAAATAAGAAGTACTCCCATAAGATGGGTTCCGGAGGTTACAAGGGAAGCATCCCTAAATGGGAGAAGGTGGAAGAAGACCTATATGCTAGAGGCATCACTCCAGCGACACATGACTGGCCCACAAGGACCAAGCATTGGTACTATGGTCATGGAGGCACCCTAAGCCCAATCGACGGTTCCTTAGTTTTTCCCGAGGACTTGCGAGAACCAGCTCAGCGTCTCCTCGAGATCCTCAGGGCATCTGAGAGGGGAGAATTTGTTACTGATAGAGACAGAGATGAGCTAACCTATGCCTTAGGGAACAAGGAGCATCCTGGACGGACGCGCGGCGTAGGCACAAGCATCTCATGGAAGAAAGGTTTCCAAGAGCACGCCGCCACCTATAGGAGCCGTTCGAGGAAGAAGGCCGAATATGAGCAGAGGGTGAGGGACCTAGAGAAAATGGTTGCCACCCAGGCCTCAAAACTCCAGGAAATGGAGTCAGAGATGGAGTGGTGGATGAAGGTAGCATGGCTGCAGATGGAGTCAGAGATGGAGTGGTGGATGAAGGTAGCATAGCCACAGGCGGGACCGGTTCCACAGAGCATGCACCTCTCCAACAAGCCGTGTGCGGGACCGATTCCACAGAGCATGCACCTCTCCAAGAGCCTAATGATGCGGCCCTTATTAGCCCTCCACAACAACATAAAAGTAGTCACGCTTCCACACATGCCGTCGAACCGGTCCGTTACCCCATGGATGAAATAACTCAACGGACCGCGTGCGAGCTTGTCGTCAGGCAGAAGAACTTAGCTGTGGTGGTGCGTATGCGACTTTAGTTCGTACTCAATACATTTCACCTAAATACCATTCATTTACTAACTTTCTTTCTGACTACTAAATTTTTAGGTCGCATACAGTATGACCAAATGTGTGGAAGAAGGGCAAAAATGGCATTGCAATGACATTCCACATGGTTACGTACCGGTTGAGCTGGAGCAGGACGTTGCCAAGTGGAAAGACTTGGAACTTGACATCCGCGGAGGTGACGGAGAAACAAAACTCGGTCAGTGTTCTCACTGCATCATTCTATGGATCAAGGCAGACGTCGTCATACCCGGTACACCTGCGGCTACCAACAAGCCTCCGTCACCTCCCCCATCTCCAAGAGATCCACCAGATCATGACGATTCTCCAGGAGCTCCTGATGCAAGCCCGCCTCCTCCGCCACGGAGGCCTCCGTCCCCTCCGCCGAAGAGGTAGCGCCGCACTAAAGCCTCCGCCCCCACTCCACCAGGGAAGAAGGTGCGGAAACCCAAAGAGAAGCCCGCACCAGAGAAAAAATCCGCTGAGAAGACTCCAGAAGAGCTCGAAGCCTGGGTGAAAGCAGACACAAAGAGGCAAATGGCCGAGTGGAGGAAAAAACCGGAGCCGGAGCCGAAGCTTGACCCCAGTGTCGTCAAGTCATTCCTCGGTAATTTGAGCAAGGGTCAACAGAAGGAAGTACTAATAACAGACTATGACCGCTCATTATTGAAATCTCACCGAAAGCGGAAGGCAGCAGATAAGGAGGCGGGCCCATCCAAACCTGTTCCTCAGCTCGGCGAGCAACCTCAGCGGTCCTTGGGTCCATTGCCATCTACGGACGAGCTGAACGTGCAACGAGTAATGGCCGAGACAGGACTATCCAGAGAGCAAGTCCTGGGGATAGAAGATGTCCCTGTAAGCACAACGTTAAAGTGACCATTTAGGCTTGGCGAGCCTTTGGTCCCTCCTGAAATGGAGTGCAAGCTACAGACGAAGATGCGCCGATTCCATCAATGGTACTTGGAAGAATCAAGAAGGAAAAGGCACATGATCAAAGTAGCCGTGAAGGACCAGGATTTCTACAATGGCGACGAGGATTATGTCTGGCTGAGGTTTCAGGATATATATGAGCTGTACCACCGCGACGCCATGGACGTGGATTTGATCACCTGTTGGACACTGTAAGTACTTTGTTCTTGTTTATGATTCACAGTTTGAAAACAATAATTCCAATCTATGCTGACGCGGCCTTTATTTATTGCTTAACATATGCAGAATGGAGATTCAAAAATGTCGGAGAGAAGGAATATATGACGTTGGTTTCGTGGATCCGAGAAGGATAAGTGAAGAAATGATAATTGTAAATCTTGAGGAAACATATATGAACCTATACAAGTATATTGACAAACAACATTATTGCGACTCCATACTAATACCGTTCAACATCGAGTGAGTACATATACACGCTTCTACTTATAGTGTCTATGAAATATTTCATTCCTGATTTTAATGTATACATGTATACAGATTCCACTGGGTCCTAATCATACTGTGTCCTGACCGGGGTGTAGTCAACGTCTTTGATTCGTTGAACACTCCGACATATAAATTACAGAACATCATTGACACGATCACAAGGTGATGTATATTTCCCCTAATTAATTCAGCCCTTACACCCGCAATGACTTAACTCAATTTTTTCGTTCGCAGGGCGTGGGTTCAATTTCGTGAAGACCACCCCGGTATTGAACATGAAACACTGACATGGAAGATTGGCTTTCCGATAAGCAAGTAATTTGTACATGTAGGCCTCGGCTAATATATTATATGAATTTTACTTAATTTCTTTTGGTCGACAGTGTGCCAAATAGGGGAAGGGAAATAATTTATGTGCATACTATGTTTGCGATTTCATGTGGAATTGGGCACATAAAAAGACTACTCAGCATGATATTATGGTACGTAATAATAAACACATTTCCATTATTATTAAATGCACAATTATTGTCTCCAACTCGGTGGATTAAATATCTTTCAATTATTTGTAAATTATAGATGTTGAAGCTGAAGGAAGAGAGCCTAGAGCAAGAAAGAATCGATGCAATTTCAGAACAGCTCATCGGATGGATCTGGGACGAGGTCGTCAATCCCCGAGGAGAATTCCACGTCCCAGTGGAGGACGTGCCGGAAAGTTCAACAAGTCATGCACCGTCGTAAGTTGTAAATACAGTTTAAATATATAACTCGAGTCCGATATATATTTTATAATATATATGTCTTCTATATATTTGATTACAGTGACTAGCTAGCTAATATGAATATAGAGTCGGCCGAATACATATTAGAATATATATATATAATATATATATATATACACGTATATACACGTGCATGCATGGCTACTACAAAAGGCAAAAAAAAAACAAAACCCAGGGCCTTTAGCACCGGACGTAGACAACAACCGGTGCTAAAGGCTGTCACACCCCAAAATTTTCAAATTTTGGGATGTGAATTTTCAACATAATTAATACAATAATTTTCTCAATTTTCTAAAATTTTTCAAGCTTTATCTAATTTACAGGGAATTTGTAGTTGGAAATTATATATATATATATATAAATAAAAATATTTGCGAAAGATAAATAAAATGTTGTGTGTGTTGCATTCATGCTGCTGCATTGTGTTTTGGTTGCTTGTGAATTAGATTGGAATTTAAATTCTTTTTAAATTCGAATTTGATTCGCATTGTTTGGAGCTTTAGAAAAGTTGTTTTGGCCATAGTTCGTTTTCCCTCCTTGAACTTTTCTCCCCGGCCGAACTTTCCCCCTCCATCTTTTCTCTCCAGCCCGGCCCGCTCCGTTTCAAACCGCCGCGGCCCAGCTCCTTCCCCCCCTTCTCTTTTTCCCCGCAGCCCAGTCCGGCCTGCTCCCTTCCGCCTCGCAGCCCAGCCCCGCTCCACCTCACTCGCTGCAGCGCCAGCCCGGCCAGCCGAGCCCACCACCCCGGCCCGTTCTTTTCCCCGGCCCAACAAGCCGCTGTGCCCCGCTCCCCCGACGCAGCCCACCAGGCCGGCCCGCCCCACGACCGCCCCAGCCGCTGACACGCGGGACCCGCGTGTCAGATCCCTCCCCTACCTTCAGCCGAGTCCGGCTCGGCCCCGGCCACGGAGTCCGGCACGGCCACGGCGCGGACGCCGAGGACCGCCGGGACTCCCCTCGGTCGCCTCTATGTAAACGGCCGACCCCGCCGCCTCCCAACCACCGCAACTGCCGCCGCCCGCAGCTCCTTGCACAGCGCCGCCGCCGGCTTCGTCGACCGCGATTCGACGCGTCCAGTGGCCGCCGGGACGAGCCGCCACCGCCACGAGGATCACCACGCCGAGTCGCACCTCCGCCACCGTGTACCGTCGTGGTTCCACCGCTGGACGAGCCCCTCCGCGAGACGACCTCACCGCCGGCCGTCGATGCTCTGATTCGCCGATTGCCGACGCCAGGGGAGCAAGTCGTCGCTTCCACGAGCTTCACCAGGCTGCCACGCACCTTTCCCATCGCTCGGTGCCGACGAATCGCCGCTGGAGGAGTTTCCCCGCATGAGCCGCTCGCCGCCGGCCGTGTCGTCCGCCGCGGGCAAAAATCCGGCCGCCAGAGCTCGCCCCCCCACCGTGGTAAGCGCCTCCACGAACTCGCCATCGCTTCCCCTCTCTCCTCTGCGCGCGTCGTTTAGCCCCTGTCCACCCTAGCGCCGGCGAGCCGAACCGCCCAAGCGCCGGCGACCTCCTAGTCACTGTAATCAAATATATAGAAGACATATATATTTTTATAATATATATGTCTTCTATATATTTGATTACAGTGACTAGCTAGCTAATATGAATATAGAGTCGGCCGAATACATATTAGAATATATATATATATATATATATATAATATATATATATATACACGTATATACACGTGCATGCATGGCTACTACAAAAGGGAAAAAAAAAACAAAACCCAGGGCCTTTAGCACCGGACGTAGACAACAACCGGTGCTAAAGGCCCTGCCAGCCCCGCTGCGGTGGCAGGCCCTTTAGCACCGGTTGGTGGCTGCAACCGGTGCTAAAGGGACCCTTTAGCACCGGTTATGCCACCCGGTGCTAAAGGGCTTACCCTTTAGCCTCGGTTTAGTTGCACCGGGTGGGAAACCCAGTGCTAAAGGGCTTTCCCACCCGGTGCAGATATCAACTATTCTGGTAGTGCTCGGTGGTGATGCCGCCGTTGTGGATGATGTACTGGAAGGCCCTGTCCATAAAGCCGCCATTGCAGCCATTGTTCCCGTCCGACTCGTCGCAGTCAAGCACCTGCTGCTCCGACAGCGACACCAGCTGTCCGGTCGTTATCTGGTTGACAAATTATGCTTCCCGTATTGCGTATTGATTGCTCCGTGCTGAAAATGAAAGAGTAGTCTTTCCTGGACATAGAATACACGGTTTCTGTTCCTCGATTATTTTCTTCCCTCACTACTAAAAAACACACATTGGTCGTTTACATTTAGTACCGGTAATAAAAAGACCCGGTACTAAAGTGACGGGGAGCTATTTTAGTACCGGATCTAAACTTGAAAGCCTCCGAGAGCCACTTTAGTACCGGCTCGTGGTACTAACGTGTCCACCACGTGTTATTTTAAAAGGAAAGCGTCTCCCACTCAGTCACAAGTGATGCATAGGGGGATAGTAAGGAAGCAACGCGCGAGACTGGAGGTCATGTGTTTGAATACTCACGGACGCTTACGCGTGAAAAAACCGCATGACTTGTGACTAAACTGTTGCGCGGTGTGCGAGCCTCCCTGGGGGTCAAAAATATTTTTACTTTTTCTGTAGCGCGCGCGGGACCGTCATTTATTACCGGTCGGTGGGTGCTAAACTGCGCCCTTTAGTACCGGCTGCCTCAGCCGGTACTAACTGGCATGCACGTTAGTGCGGCCCAGCAAGTACCGGCTGGGGCAGCTGGTACTAAGGGGGTTCTACAGCCGGTACTGATAACATGCCTTTTTCTATAATTCCTATACGTTTTATTTTGGCTACTGTTAAAGGACAGATTGAACACGAGAGAATTACCGTGAAGAATGACAATGGTGCTCCAAAGATATAACTGTATTCTCTGCACCTTTGGTTCAGAGGAAAATGTCCTGATATCTTTTCCTTTGCTTCTCTTTCTCAAAGGAATGCTGGAGTATGCTAAATCTGCACATTCAAGAAAATCTACCGGGCTATGATTTGTTACAGGCACAACCTTTCTTTGTGGAAATCATAATCTTAATGTCATGAAGTATCTGGACAATAAGGAACGCAAACACCTTTGACGACCAAGCTGCCTCTATACAAAGATGCAGAGAAGTTTTCAGGCATGAGTTCACTATGGTTATCCATAGAGCCAAGAGGAGATACCTGCCAACAATTATGCAATGGCTAGATTCTGTGATGTAATTTACCTTCTCTCATTTTTCTTTTTGTTTGGGATTTTCTAAAACTGCTTCTATTAATTTATACATCTAATAATCACTAGGGGTGCCTCAACCCCCATATTCCATAAAAAAAAATGTCTATACTTTTCAGTATTAAAAAAAGCAGTAATAAACTTATGCGGGATCATGTGTGATGAAAAATGGTTTATAATAAAATTGACAACGCAAGACATGTGTTGCTTGATACAGTCATGGCAGCGTGCTTAGATGTGCTTAGATGGGTTTCATGTGTTGCCCACGCTCATAATGTAGTAACAAGAAGGATTACCGTTCTAAAAAAAACACCCTTCATGCCCACATTATCAAATGGTTTCATGGATGAATTATGGTTTGGATCTGTCATGGAGAAGAAGGTATCACAAGGGAAGACCATGAAGAATAAGAGGACATAAGAAGATACGTATATCCAGGAACACAAAATGATTGTATGCTGTGAATTCCCATAAAAGTCTGAGGCTTGCATTACACAACAACACATGGCGAACCTTTCGCCTTCGACATTCAGATCTAGAAGTCACCCCCTCCCGCCGCCGCCCCTCCTCTCCTTCTTCCCTCCCTCTTGCCGCGGACCCCTCCTCTCCTCCCTCCCACCTCGCCGCCGCCGGAGCTGGCCTCCGAAAATTCGTGTGGCAACAATGAGGGTGGTGGCGGGGCCACCCCAGTCGCTGCTTGCGTGTCGAGACGAAGGCGGCCGCCGGCCGCCAGCGACGGACGCGCGCGGGATGGCCATGTGTGTGGTGGCATGGCATGCGCGGGGCTGCCGGCTGTGCGTGGTGCCGACGGCAGCCCGGCAGCCGGGTGCGGAAGCAAAGGCAGCAGTCGTCAACCGCGTGCGGGACCGGAGCACGCCGTGCATGGTGGTGTGGTGGGTACGAGATCGGCCGGCACCCTGGCGCATGGCGGCGGGGCGTGGTGCCACCGGCGACCCGACGGCCGGGCGTGGGGCCAATGGCTCATGAATGCCGTGCTCAGGATCGCCGATTTGTCTCCCAAAGGAGCGGTCACTGAGGTGGGAAGCACGGTTCTGGTACTCTACTGGCCGGATCTGTCATCCGCTGGACGACGGTGACGCCTGCGGGCGCCATCCCCTCGATGGAGGCATCGTCATGGTACCGACCCTTTCCGTCGTGTTCCAACACCGAATAGATTGGTCATGCAGCGATAACATCTATGATGGTGTTATTTTTGTTATTGTAGGCGTCGCGTTGGGAGAGCTCTCTAATTATGCAGGTGGTCTGTGCTTCTTTAGCCGGCTTGGAGATGGAAAGCATCAGATGTTTATGTTGGCTAAGAAATATGCTTGAGATTGTGATTTAAATCGACTAAGTGCAGTTTTCATGAGATACATCCACAAGCATAGAGGACTGTTTTTTTCTGACAGCACATTTTGGGTCAAAGTTTCTAAGTAATCAAATGATCCGAATGGATGTTATTACACGAAGATAAAGCAACAAGTTTTGAAGGAAGACGTTGAAGAAAGGTTGAAGCTTAGTCTTTATAACTTTCTTTTTCGGTCTTTAGCCAACTATTTTGTTGCTATTTGGTTTGAGATTTCGAGTCTAAGAACTCATGTATTTTTGGCTATATATATTCGCTTGCGGATATAGAGGCTGAATTATATCCATTATTAAAAAAACACATCAACACATCCATACTTTCGACAATTAGTTGAAACATCTGATGCGTGACATGGAAGCTAGCTTGGCTGGCTAGGAGACCATCTTAGACGATCTCGACATTTCAAGGAAGGGTACAAGATAAATGAAAAAAATATTTTACACGATTGCTCAAGATAAAAAGAGTAGCAACCAAAAATATTGCGATTTGGGAACTGGCCTATGTTCCTATTCTGAAGGTGCGTCTATTTCGGTGCCATTGGGTGAACCTGGTTACAAAAACTCACATTGGTCCACTATATTTAATACCATTACATTTAGTATGGGGTGTGAAAAGAGCCCGTACTAAAGTGGCTCGAAACCGATACCGAAGGCTTGATGGACTCGCATGGACAAGTACATATACACCTAATCGATCCCGTCTCTCATCTCTTCCAGCAGAGGGCTTTGGGACCAATCCGAAAAAAAATCTCGCCCGTGCGGGCGGAGACCTACGCTGCTGCCGCCGCTACCATCTCCCCCTCCCCGTTCTCTCTTCCCGGTCGCCGCCGGAGTGGCCCATGCGTCCGCCGGGATGGCGGCGATGAGGATTCGCGACCACCTGAGTGAGATCTGACGTAGAGCGGTGGCCGGCGGTCGTCCATATGTGGTTCTGCGTGGGCTTCAACTCTTCGGCTCCGGTCGCTGATGGGCATGACGATGGTCGACTCGGTGGCAGTATTTGTGCATCTACATCTTACGACAATATCTTCATTTATAGCTGATATCCTCTTTACAATCCCAGATGGATCTCTTTAGACCCATGGATCTTTTACTCCGTTGATGCTTCCCATCAATTGATGGATCTTGCGGACGTTGCGCGTGTGCCTATTGGTTACTTCGTGGCAAAGGCATCGTGGGATAGCCTGAGTTAATGGCCAATTGTTGTTGGTCAAGATTGGGTAGTATGGGGTATTGGCTCGGTAAGATGGTGAATGTAGCATTTATGGACTTCGAATTGATGATACTTTTTTGCGTTCAGATTTCTCGACTCCAGGGAGAAATCCTCAGGTCTGTCCTTAGTTGGTTATACCTGACAATGGTCTTGCTGAAGCATTGTTTGGAGCTCGATGGATTACTCTCTATGGTGAAAATCGATGATCTGATCTTAACTGGTTGGATCATGGCGACGATATATGGCTCGTGCGCGTGCGGTTTCCTTGTTGGAGGCTTTGTTTTTATAGAGCCTTTCTCGTCATCCATATGCTGCTTTGTTGGTGTAAGAAACTGAAGCTTAAGTCGTATGGATAGTCTGCTTTGACATTTTTTTTGTCTTCTCTTTTATTTTCTCTTTGAGGCTGTGTGCTATGCATAGGCCGGGAATGATCTTAGTGTAATTGTATATTCTCGATGTAATTGGCTAAGATTAATAAAGTTTCCAGCAGCTGATTGATCCGTTCGTCGTCAGCTCAGGGTGACCATGTCGAGAGGCGGTCTATGAAGATTTGGAACGTTTGGATTTGATTTCACAAATGATTAATGATTAGAGGTTCTCCGGTCTGTAATCCTATCCTTTTTTTTTCCGTTGGGAAGTACGACAATGGTGTGGTGGAGAAATTTGATAGGGTATGATCATCTGTCTCGTGGCGTCAGGTATAGGAATCCAGCTACAGGGAAATTGCTACTCAGTTGGAAACGTTTCGGCCCCCGCGTCGCTCCTGTCGGGCGACACGGGCGGCGGCCAACCCTAGCCGCCGCCACCGCCTCCCACCCCTCCACCCTACCTCGCCGCCACTGACGGCGCCGCCGAAGCCCGTCTGCCCCGGGGATGGTGGCGGCGGGGAGCCCTTCGCAAGTTTTGGACGGCAATCCGCGGATCTGGGCGGGCGACGGCGTCCGGGGCGCGGGGGCGCTGCCCTACGCCGGTGTCCGGGGAACAGGCGGCGCTTGGGTGTCGTCCGCGAGGCGGCGGCCGGCAGGCGGCGCTTGGGTGTCATCCGCGAGGCGGCGGCCGGCAGGCCGCGCGCGGATCTGGCCGGGCGCGCGGCGGCGGTGTCCGGGCGTACAGGCGGCGGCCGGCAGCGGTGGCTGGGCGTGCTGGCGTGGCGCGCATCGACCGTGGGCCGTGTGGAGGCGGCGCGTGCGGCGACCGCAGGCCGGCGGTGACGGCGTGGCCTGTGGGGCTGGGGGTGACCAAGACGAAGGCGTGGCCCATGTGGCGGCTGTGCGTGCGGCGGTGCAGCGGCGCGCATGGAGACCGCGCGGAGTGGCCCGTGTGGCGGTGGATCTGGGTGGCCCGTTCTACTTGATGGCGGAGTTGGTCCAACCCCGGATCTACTAGCGTGAGCCAAGAGCCATACAGCGGTCGTTGCCGGCGGCGGCTGGGGAGGCAGGAGTTCTTCCAGTTGTTTGTGCTGGCCTCTCTCGATGCCATTTATGCTCGAAATGGATTAAAGCTTTGCAGAGACATCAGGCGAAAGCCATGCCCGGGATACCGGTGTCGACAACGACAGCGTCACACAACGTCGTTCTCCCCTTTTGGGGCGTTGTTGAGATGCTCCTTGCTAGTGAATTCTGGGTGAAAACCCAACTTCGGCTCGCCGGTGGGGCGGTGGCGGCGTACTCGACGTCGTTTCCTTCTTGGAGGCACCGCCTGGAAGGTCCATTTCATACCGATTTGCTGTTCTTTTTTTGGCGTTGCTAGGCATAGTCGTGAGG
Organism: Echinochloa phyllopogon; assembly: GCA_033239725.1. Lineage (NCBI taxonomy): Eukaryota > Viridiplantae > Streptophyta > Magnoliopsida > Poales > Poaceae > Echinochloa > Echinochloa phyllopogon. Next base: position 22,889,451 of record BTCW01000008.1, read on the forward strand.
GGATGGCAATTTGTCGGAGTGAATACGTAGAGGTTGCTTTGTGTTCGTGGTCGAGTTTGATTTAGTCCATCATCAAGTTTCTAAGTAAACGAAGAATGAGATGGATCGGTGATGCGTATAAAGATAATGGCAGAAGCATGGAAGAAGAAGAAGATTGAGGCTTAGTCTTCTAGTTTTTTTCTTTTTCTTAGAGTTTTCTTCTTGTGTTTATGAGCTCCTCGGTGTTGAGGATTAGAGTCTAAGAACTCTTTGTAACCGTTGGCTATATATGTCCACGTATGGATATAGAGGCCGAATTTTATCCTTTATCTAAAAAAAGCTACAGGGAAATTGGACCATTGAATCAATTGTGAAGAATTGTTAATACGATGATGCCTCCTTGGAAAAATATAGTATGACTAAGTGGGGAACTTGCTGTGGGACTATGGAATCATTTGATTTTGGATTACTCAACCATGGAAATCATTTATCTTTGGGCTATTGGAATATAAAATATAGTAAAAAATGCTGATGAATTCTGAATACAAAAGAAAAAAAGTACCGTATAAAATAAGAAAAACGAATATAACAAATTTATTGGGAATTGGATTCGTGTTACAAAAAAATGTAGAATATATGAAATACCCTTTTATTTTTTTTATTTGGAGCTATTTGGGCAGAATATGTACCTAGTTATGATAACTACTTCAGCTGAATCATTTATTATTATTTTCAGATAATGACATTATTTGATGGCATCCACAGCAATGCACCCTTTCACCGGTACTCATTAAAGATTTCAGAAAAAATAATATTATTTGATGGCATCCACGACAGTTCATTCTTTCACCTGTACTCATTAAAGATGGAAAATGTTATTTAAAAAAAATCATCTCTGCTATTATTATACATAAAAAAGAATCAGTGTTGGGGAAGTTTCACATAATTAAGTTCATATACTACGGCCTTTCTAGCTTTCAATTTTGGAGAGAAAATATACATGTACGTGGTGATAAGCGTATATTCAAGAGACCATGACTAACGACTGGCTGGCGCTACTTCTTGGTTTCGAACCGGCCGGGAAAACAACTTGCAGTCCTGTCCATTTCAAGCTAACCTCTTCTAGTGGAGAAGACTCGTAAAGACTAAGCAACCAGCTTGTTGCTGACGAACTAACCTGGCAAACCTTGCAGAGTTGCAGGTCGCTCCACACGACTCGTGACTCTGACCAACCAAATTATGCTTCCTGTATAGAGTCTACTTCACTCCCTCAACCTATGAGGGGTGAAACAGGTCGCCCCCAACCTATAAAAATAGATTTTTTACCCCTAAACTTTCTAAAACCGGACAAATCACCCCTGAAGCAGTTTTGAAAAATCATAATAAATCATAGAAGAATCGTAAAATGAAAAATCAAATTGTGTTGGACTTCAAGTCAGTAGTTCTATGCAGTGAACATATAATATAGAATGCTTTAGTATATTTTTTTCCTATAACTTTATATCTATGCTTTTCCTCATAGCTGTAAAAAATGTACTAAAGCCTACCAAATTATATGTTCACTGCATAGATCTACTCGTGTGGAGTCCAACACAATTTTATTTTCTATTTTATGATATTTCTGTGATTTGTTCTGATTTTTTAAAACTGCTTCACGGGGTGATTTGTACGGTTTTAGAAAGTTCAGAGGGTAAAAAAATCCATTTTTATAGGTTGGGGGGTGATGTGTTCTACCGCTCATAGGTTGGGGGGTGAAGTAGACTTTTTCCTTGATTGCTCCGTGCTGAAAATGAAAGAGTGCTCTTTTGCTTCCTCGGAGAGGACTCATATGGAGACCAAGCAACATGACCACCTGCTGACCAAGTAACGTGGCAATATATAGAAGATAATTTCACACGGCAAGTAGATGGCTCCATATGCGGAAAACGAAAGCAAGAGTAGTCGTCTTTCCAGAACATGGAGTACACGTTTCTCCATTTCTTATATTATTCTCGAATTGTTATACTCCTCTTGTATTAGAAAGAGCAGTAATAAACATATATGTGTCAGTGGGCTCATGGTCATACAGGGTTTCACGTGTTTATTCCTGTGTAGCTTGAGGCCAAACATTGATGGTAATGGACTTGAACTAGGTTCAGAGCAAATTGAGTTTTGGGACTTAAGTTCATAAATATATTCGGGCTATAAATTACATGCGTCGAAAACGTATGTGGAGTTTATGCTGAGTGGAGGCATAGTCTGTGTTCAAAACTCGTTCAACGTGACACAAGGTTTGTATCAAAGTGAACTCATAGTGGGTCAGTTGTTAAGGTTCCTCGTGACAGAACCAGCCCACTGGGTTTGAGTCCGATCCTCTATTCGGTATGTGTCTGAAATTTTTATGAATTTATTTAGGATTTAATCGGCGGTATTCTGGTAGGCAATGTGCTCGTTGATATCGAGGCGCGTATGATGACATTATCAATCTTGACATCTCGTTGGAATCTCTCGAATATGCTCATAAGGGCAGGGGTTCACGTGCGTGTATTCAACGGTGTACATATATGTATGCGTCTGCGTCTGTACCGATTCTTTGGCAAAAACAGGGTGTGCATGAAAACATTAGAGCATCTCCAACATTTCTAAACTGAAATTTTATACCTAAAGAAAAGAAGACCCTTGTCCTGTTTAGTTCCCACAAACTTTCCAAAATTCTCTCTCCAAACTTCACTGTACACCTATCACATCAAATCTCTCTCCTCATGCATGGAGTATTAAGTGTAGGTAAATAGAAAAACTAAGTACATGGTTTTGACATACACGACGAGACGAATCTTTTGAGCCTAGTTAGGTCATGGTAGGACAACGATTACCACAAACAAAACGAAAAGTCCTATAGTGCGCTACAGTATCCGATGTGACTTTTCGACCATATTTTACTCATCCCTTTTTACAACTAAGCACACCCAGGGAAACTGTCCAGAAAAAGGCATCAGTGGACAGGAAATTTCAGACAAATCCATATACTTCGGTGTCTAGATGTTGGTACCTTTTTTGCATAAAGCTGGTCAAAATGAAGTCAAAGGGAGGAGCCGATGAAATAGTGTGTACATGAAAACATTAGTGCATATAATTGTTGCAAGGAGTTTAATGTTGCAGTTCATTTGTACGTAAGGTGACTGTGGGATATGGATCCCTGGGTACCCTCAAGGAACCCGTGTACTCCTACTAGGACTCCTATATTGTAACCGACTAGGAGACTTGCCATGTAACCTTGCCCCCCTGCGATATATAAAGGAGATCAGGGTCCCTAACTCGGTAAGAAAGAAGGATAGGCTACACAACTCAACTCATACACAAAGCAATACAACATACAGGACATAGAGTATTACGCACATTGCGGCCCGAACCTGTCTAAATCCTTGTTTCATGTGTGCATGGTTCCTTAGAAAACTCGGCGAGACCTACGAATACTACACTCTGAGATAGCATAGGCAGGTACTCGGTCATTAAACACCGACATCTGGTGCCCACCGTGGGGCAACTCGCTGCAAGCTCAAAAACAGGTGCGATGGGATCGACCACCCTCATCACCCGCGACATCAAGGAGGGCGCAACCTTTGTCTTCGGCGCCTGGACCTTCATCGCTCTAGGTAAAAGCAAGTTCCCGAGCCACCTCGTGGAAGAACCGGGACATGCCTTGATGACGGCGACTCCACCAGAGTCGCTTCGTGGTCTCGTCGATCTACTAAATGAGAACCAACTCTCGATTTCGACTTCGACATCGACTCCAACCTCGACTTCGACTTCGACTCCAACTTCGACTCCGATTCGGGTTCATCAAGTTGAGTCCGGGTACAACTCGAACTACAGCCTCAACTACTCGGCTCGACTTGAATCCACTTAGGAACAAGTCTCGCATGATTGGGAACTAGTCAAGGACATGTCCCGACTAGTCGGCTTCATTGACAATCACCTCTCGCGCGCGACGACTACTTCAACTACGACGCGAATGAAGCTTAGTCATTTTTATTAATTATTCTATCTTAATAATTTCTTCAGTTTGTTTTACACATGCTTAGCCATGTGATGACTACTTTTTTTTGGGTACGTCCCTCGACAACAATAGTTCTCGAGGGCTACACCATCGCTAATTATGGAGCATGCCATGTTAGCCCACGTATTTGGTAAATCGAGTTATGCAAGGCACTTAACCCACAAACTTGATACTCGGAGTTACGTAGGGCTCAGCCCAAGAACTTGTTTCATCGTGTTGTGTAGGGTTCTTAGCCTGCGACTTGATACATCAAATTATGTAGGGCTCTTGGAGGCTACACCTACATATGCAAAATTCTTTACCGACAGGTTAAAAACCATTGCATGACCTCTCACCGATGGGTGCCAAACCCTCGCCCGATCTCTACAATATATGAGAAAAGTCCTCACCGACTACTTTATTATTTATCTCCACTCTTAACGACCGACGCCGCTCGTTAGCATGCACCTTAACTCGTGAAACATTCGCTCCTTCGTAACACCTACGTACCTACACGTCCAAGAAGACATAAGTCTCTGCGTTATGCGCTATGGTTAAACGGGACCAAGTGCTTAAACGTAATAGGGATACTACTCAGAATGTTTAAGAGTCTAACAAGACAAACGAGTAGAAAGCTTAAAAATGCATTATAATATGTTATTATTTTCTTTTGTTATTATTTTTTGATCGGATACTACTCATCCTATGTATTTAAATTGCATGGTAGCCAGCTAAGTACTCGCATCAATTGAGACCTGGCACCACCTTGCGCCTCCATGGCGCCACGAAGCCACCCGAGTACTTACACTAGTCGGTACTCAAATGATGCGGCTCCATAATGCCAATTGAGTACTTTAACTAGTCACTTAAGGCTTGGGGGCTACGCAACACATATCAAGACTTATAGCCGAGTACTGAAACTAGTCGATACTCAAATAGAGTAGCACTACAACGTCAGTCGAGTACTTTGACTAGTCGGTACTTGCATATTATGATGACTCGATGACTAACTAAGTACTAACACTAGTCGGTACATGGATATCTACACCGAAGCAATTTCAAGGATTATGTTCTTGACCCTCAGACTGAATGAAACCATTCGCTTCGAGGCTAGGGTCCATGCCTAAGGGGTACACATTTTTTGTTCCTATTGCTGATCATTTCAAGACAAAGACTCGAAGATTTTTTCAAGACCCTCGACCTTATTATTCTAGTAAGATCTAATGAGCTCGAGTCTCGGGTGCTAAGCATGTATGCTTCATCTTCGGTGACCATATTTATTGAATTCATCAACGAAGTTCTCCACAGCCTCTCAGTAACCACAAGGATTCGGCGAAACCCCACAAATACATGTCAAATTCAAAGGAACATAGGATATATTATGGGAATGGAGACAATCATTACGTTCCATCTAAGGTTTATCTTAGAACATTCACATACACAAGTCTTTTGCATCCAAACGCAAACGGAGCTAATACTCGGGATGTGATTGATTGGGTTGTGCATACTTTATTCTGTACAGATAAGTGCTTGTATCTCTGGACTTTGAATCCATTGTATAATAATCTGAAGGAGAACATATAGATGGAGAAAATGGGTGTAGTGATGTAGGCAGCGTAACATACCGCTAACTATTTTGGTCCAACTTTGTGCAACAGGGTCGGATGTGGGATAGAGTATCTCCACCTTGAAAAGGGGCGAGGGACGCAACATTTTTGTGGGTGAGATCCCCCATTGAACATCTAGGCATAAGTGAGTCGCTGAAGAAGGTGGACGATTCGATGTTCATGGATTGAACAACCATGCATATTATTACTTTGCTTGTTCTTCCCTTATTTTTGTCACCCACGTCTAACATATTTATCGGTCTTACTTTGATTAAAAAAACTGTTGCTATGCGAAGTGGGTGGATCCTCCTATTCATGAACACGCCAAAGAATACATCCAATAGCTACAACCCAAGATCTTCGATTTCAAGCAAAGGTTGGAGAGCCTTGAAGTCGACCCTGACGCAAATCCTTTCGCCATTAACGTCGAAGGTCACCCCAAATATCCGGATCATTGGTAGAAGTTCCCTTACCACCCCAAGAAGGTTGCTCCTCCATCCCCACCTTCCTCTGTTGGAGCTAGCTATGATACGACTAGTACATCCGAGTTGTTCTCACAAAGCCCGTTCTACTAGGGGCCCAAGGACTCTGATTCTACCCTAACTATTTATATTTCCGTAAGGCATGTTAGGTTTAGCAACGGTACATGCTCTGGGTAAAATGCCACACATGCCATTGCAACCTGTAATAGAGTGTTTAAGTAAGAGGTCTATGGTTCTAGCATCTAGCAACATGTATTGTAGTAGTACTATCACCATCTTCTTTACGATGTATTCCATTCATTGCTACACAGCTATGCAATCTAAAGGCGGTAAGTACTCATTCCTATGCCTATTTACATTGTTTCTCACAATTCTATACCAACTTTTAGATTACAGATATGCCAAATCACCATTATGCACTCATCGACCAAAATTTGGTCTTCCAAGTAGACGGTCCGCCATAAAAACTGTTTTTGTCTAGCCAACAGACAAAATTTATTTTCATCCCACAAAAATAGATTCGTCATGCACAATCACCTATTGATTTCGTCTAGTCTTTTCCATACAGACAAAAATGTCATTTCGTCTAGTGACTAAATGAAAATTCGAATTTCATCCACCGGCTAGACAAAGGTATCACTACTACACAATGCTCATCAGTGCCGGTTCTAAAACCCCCATCAGTGCCGGTTTTGGGGGGCGTTGCTGAAAGGTCGGCATTGATAATATGATTTTCAGTGACGGTTTTTGAACCCGGCACTGATGTGATTGTTTTCAGTGTCGGCTCAACCCGGCACTGATAAGGTGGTCATCACTGCCGGTTGGAAGCCAGACCCGGCACTGATACTCATTTACCAGTGACGGTTTGAACGGGCAGTGTAAATTGATTTCAATATTAAAAAAATAAGTCCAAACCAGGACCATTTATTTTTTGGGCCAGCACTAATTTGGCCCATATGAATGCCACAGACTAATAATAGACACGATTCCATGTATTACAACACATCAGCAATTACAAAAGGTATTCATTAGACACTTATCTCAGCAAGCAGCACAAGAAATGTATATGTTTACATGTCCCATGTATTACAGGCTCTGAGGCTTAGAGCATTTGTAGAACTCTAGGGTTCTCTCGACAATATTTGATCCAATTAATTACAAGAAATCAAAAATCTAATGAGATGGATGTAGAAGTAACTATATATCTGTATACAGCAGTGTACAACGAAACGATCAACATGTAAAGCCCCTGCAAAACAATGATTGCATGAAGAACTGATAACCATTTACATTTGGTTCTGGCATTGTACCTGAGATACCTTCTCACAGGCAGGTAGCCTCCTATCAAAGCCCACTAAGTCTGCCTCAGTTCTAACTTATGTGAGATGGCCTCCTGATCAGCAACCTGCATGAAACAATAATCAATCCAAAATTAGCACTCCAAAGTGCATGTCGAATTAGAAACCTAGAGGTCCAAGTGTTTGCTCAATGCAAATGTAGTGTGTCATTATAGATTTTTTTTCTATTTTGCAGTTGTGCCGAATAGCATATTTCCACATAATAACACAGACCCTCTCCAATCAATATTCTCAAAAGAAAGTGCTTCAGACACACTGTTTTCCAATACTCAGCGGACTCATCAGTCAGCAACAGATTCAGTTCATACGATTATAAGGCAACATGTAAAGCATGATGAAATTGCTATCTATTATTGTTCTGCACATGGACAATATTCAGAAGATAAGGGGAAGGTGGCAACTTACTTGTGAGCAATGTACATTCTAGTTTTCTTATAATGTGTTGAATCTCTCATGGCAAGGTTATATACCTAAAAGAATGACTCTATGAAAATTTCTTGAATTTTTGGAGCATTGTTTCCTCCAATGATACAAGGATTGTTTCCTGTCTCGTCGGCTCAGATTTTCAGTTTTATCCATTTCTGAGTACAGAATCCCTTGAGGTGTCCTCTACTTCATTCTAACCCAGCTCTCCATCCTCTACATCAAATTTCTAGAATTTTCGAAGAACTTTTAGTAATTATTATATTTTCAAAGTACTTTTAGTAATTATTACTTTTCTGGTTAAGCTAAAAACGAAACTAGAATTTTAAGGATGCAAAGATGAAATATATTTGTATGAAAGTGTTTGTGAGATATATAGGCCTTTATGTTATCAACTATAAAATTGTTGATCTCGTCGAGTACTACAACTTTGGTGTTGACTTGGTTTGCATTTGAGATCCTTTAATGAGCGTCAGACATTATATCAAATATTTCAGTACCTAAATTATTCCAAATGAAAAAGTTGTCAACTATAAAGTTTTAAATCTTTTTGAGCTCTACAATTTAGATATAAAGTTTATCTTCATCCAACTTCAAATACAAAAGTTATTAATTTTTATACCTACCAGACTTATCAGTGACGGTTTAATACAACCCGGCACTGGAAATGGGTATCAGTGCCGGTTTGTAGTAGAAACCGGCACTGAGAGTGGGGTAAGGTTTTAGTGCCGGCACTGATACCTATTTTCAGTGCCGGGTTCAACGGCTGCCGTGCCCACCTACTCACAACCCGGCACTGATAACCTTTCTGTGCCGGTTTTTAGCAGCCGACACTGAAAGTGGCGTCACAAAAAATGATATCTGTAGTAGTGTATCTGATTTTGTTGGACCAGTGGACGGCCACATTTTTTAAATTTCTCCTATCAGTATTATTTTATAATTCTCGATTAAAATAATATTGATTTAAAAATAAATATGTGCTGATTCGCGTATTCATGAGAACATGAGACTAACGACCGGCTGGCATTGTTTGTGTTTTTTCGAACCAGCGGGGAAACAACTTGCAGCATTATCCATTTCAAGCAGCTAACCTTCTCGGCTTCCTCAGAGGATTCAGAGAGACCAAGCAACTTACACGTGAGAACGTGTGGCATGAGACTAACGACCGGCTGGCATTGTTTGTGTTTTTTCGAACCGGCGGGGAAACAACTTGCAGATTTCAAGCAGCTAACCTTCTCGGCTTCCTCAGAGGACTTAGCGTGCTGCTGATGAAGTAACCTGTGGCTACATAGCAGATCTTTCTACACGGAAAATAACGTCGCGATTGTGATCAATCAAGCTTCCTGTATTGCATAGATGGTTCCATTTGGAAAACTAAATCACGAGACGTCTTTCCGGAACATAGAGTACACGTTTTTTTTTCAAATCTTATTCTAATTAATGTGGTTTTCAAAGGAGCAAAACAATAAAAATATGTCAGGTCATGTGTGTTAAAAATTTGGTTTTTAAAGAAATATGTATTGCAAAGTAATTAGTACGGCATAGCTAGGGTGATCACATATGTTACTTCATACGCTCATGGTAGCATATGAATCGATGCGATCGTGAGAGCATGTTAATTTTTTATACACTAGTACTAGTATTGTAATGGGAATGCGGTATCCCTGTAGGAGGCTAGCTGGCCGGGTGACACCGCATGCATTAGTCCCTCTTCCTAGCCGAACTCGTCGTACTCTATTTTCATCATCTAAAAGAAATATTCTATCTTAGTCATCGAGATTCTCGACTCTATAATAATTTCTCCCGCACTCATCATACTCTATATCTCATCTTTTATACCCACTAACAGCTGATGGGACCCCGACATCATTAAAATCCGAACAGTAATAATCATGGCAGGAATATACTAACATACTAGTGAACATCAACATCATCATGAAGAACTCAGAAAACAAGATGAAATAATAGATCTGAACACGGCGTACGTACAGCGGACGTGCAGGAGTAGCCGCAGCGACGGGTGTTGACGAAAAAATGTCGATAGTGCGAATGGGACGCAGCAATCGGCGCTGCAGACGACGAGCTCGTACAGCGCCGGACCTTAACGGAAGACGAGCCGTGACGAAGACTTGGAGCAGTCGCGCGAAGCGCTTTCCAAAAATCTTGTTCGTCCTCTCCCGGTGCATGATCACAAGGACGAAAGGTTTCAGAGACCTGCTCTCCCGTTCGCTCAGCAGCAGCCCAATCCACCCTCTTACAGCCCAAGTCGGCCCAATGTCCGGCCCAATATTTCCCGGACAGCCAGTGTGTCTTCATTTTTTGTCTCGCGTATAAAAGGTGTCCCCCCCCACCCCCGAAAAAACCATTTGCTTAACCAGTGCTCGGGCGCGCTCCAAAATTACGAGCGCTATTTTGAATTCGTCCTGCTCTCTTCCTTGTCGCAAAAGTCAAGGTGAGTTCTACTTAACCCCCCGAATCCAACCTCTCCCCTTCAGAGTTGCTCGAATTGGTTTCATGTTTTTACTGTCGATCGCTTGTGAACACCTGCGACTTACTCCAATCGCTTCGGATTTCTTCAAATTTTACACCGGTGAATTTGATCGTTGTTGCAGCCGCAACGGGCGCCCCCGAAAATTCCTCTCCTGGTGCCCTGTCCGGGTGCTCGCGAGCAGGTGAGCTCTCCTTCACCCCCGAATGCGACCTCTTCCCTTCAGAATTGCTCTGTTGATCACCGTAAACACCTGCGAATTACTCGAAGCGCTTCGATTTTTTTTGAATTTGACACGAGCGAATTTGATCCTTATTGTGACTCCAGGGCGCCCTCCAAAAATATTCTCCTGCTGCTCCCTTCTGGTACTCGCGTGAAGGTGAGCTCACTGCTTCACCCCGAATCTGATTTTTTTTGAATGAACGGGCACAAGATAGTGCCTATTTTATTGATAAAGAAGAGGAGTTACAAACCGGGTATAGCTAAATTTTGTAAAGCTATACCAGATTGGCACTGGACAAACCTTGATCTCCTTTCTCAGTGGTGTCCTTCTTCCGAGCCTTCTCCTCAACATCTAGAGAAGCTATCAGGTTGTCAACCGATATCTCCTGTCTCTTATGTTTCAAAGCAGTGGCGAAGTTCCTCCATGATAGGGGCAACTTTGCAATAATGCACCCAGCCACAAACTTGTCCGGAAGAGGACACTTAGCGAGTTCAAGGTCCCTGACAGTGCACTGAATCTAATGCGCTTGTTCGACTAGAAAACGGTTATTCACCATCTTAATGTCATGGAAGCTCTCCATGAGGTAAGGTTCACTGCCTGCATCTGCTGCATCATATCTCACAGACAGAGCATCCCACAGCACCTTCGCATCGGTGATTTCCAAGTAGGCATCGACCAGACGGTCAGAGATAGCGCTTACGAGACATCCCACGAAAAGGTTGTTGGCATCAGTAATCCTTTTCTGCTCTTCTGCAGTCAGTTCACCCTCAGGTTTGCCCATCCTCGTGTCCCAGATGTTCATAGCATTAAACCAGAGACGGATCTTAGCCGCCCACCTCTTAAAGTTCACACCAGTGAACTTATTGGGATTCATCACATCGACAAAACCAGTCCCCATGTTACTCATATCAACAGATTGCCTAGAATAAGGTTTTTGGATTGTTGGAGAAATAGAAAATTTATTGATTAAAATCCGAACAATAATAATCATGGCATGAATTAATACTAGCATGCAACCCTCTAACATACTAGTGAACATCAACATCTTCATGAAGAACTCAGAAAACATGATGAAATAATAGATCTGAACACGGCGCGCGTACAGCGGACGTGCAGGAGTAGCCGCAGCAATGGGTGTTGATGAAGCGATGTCTATGGTGCGAATGGGACGCAGTAATCGGCGCTGCAGACGACGAGCTCGTACAGCGCCGGACCTTAACGGAAGACGAGCCGTGACGAAGACTTGGAGCAGTCGCGCGGAGCGCTTTCCAAAAATCTTGTTCGCCCTCTCCCGGTGCATGATCACAAGGACAAAGGTTCCGGAGACCTGCTCTCCCGTTCGCTCAGCAGCAGCCCAATCCACCCTCTTACAGCCCAAGTCGGCCAAATGTCCGGCCCAATATTTCCCGGACAGCCAGTGTGTCTTCATTTTTTGTCTCGCGTATAAAAGGTGTCCCCCCCACCCCCGAAAAAACCATTTGCTTAACCAGTGCTCGGGCGCGCTCCAAAATTACGAGCGCTATTTTGAATTCGTCCTGCTCTCTTCCTTGTCGCAAAAGTCAAGGTGAGTTCTACTTAACCCCCCGAATCCAACCTCTCCCCTTCAGAGTTGCTCGAATTGGTTTCATGTTTTTACTGTCGATCGCTTGTGAACACCTGCGACTTACTCCAATCGCTTCGGATTTCTTCAAATTTTACACCGGTGAATTTGATCGTTGTTGCAGCCGCAACGGGCGCCCCCGAAAATTCCTCTCCTGGTGCCCTGTCCGGGTGCTCGCGAGCAGGTGAGCTCTCCTTCACCCCCGAATGCGACCTCTTCCCTTCAGAATTGCTCTGTTGATCACCGTAAACACCTGCGAATTACTCGAAGCGCTTCGATTTTTTTTGAATTTGACACGAGCGAATTTGATCCTTATTGTGACTCCAGGGCGCCCTCCAAAAATATTCTCCTGCTGCTCCCTTCTGGTACTCGCGTGAAGGTGAGCTCACTGCTTCACCCCGAATCTGATTTTTTTTGAATGAACGGGCACAAGATAGTGCCTATTTTATTGATAAAGAAGAGGAGTTACAAACCGGGTATAGCTAAATTTTGTAAAGCTATACCAGATTGGCACTGGACAAACCTTGATCTCCTTTCTCAGTGGTGTCCTTCTTCCGAGCCTTCTCCTCAACATCTAGAGAAGCTATCAGGTTGTCAACCGATATCTCCTGTCTCTTATGTTTCAAAGCAGTGGCGAAGTTCCTCCATGATAGGGGCAACTTTGCAATAATGCACCCAGCCACAAACTTGTCCGGAAGAGGACACTTAGCGAGTTCAAGGTCCCTGACAGTGCACTGAATCTAATGCGCTTGTTCGACTAGAAAACGGTTATTCACCATCTTAATGTCATGGAAGCTCTCCATGAGGTAAGGTTCACTGCCTGCATCTGCTGCATCATATCTCACAGACAGAGCATCCCACAGCACCTTCGCATCGGTGATTTCCAAGTAGGCATCGACCAGACGGTCAGAGATAGCGCTTACGAGACATCCCACGAAAAGGTTGTTGGCATCAGTAATCCTTTTCTGCTCTTCTGCAGTCAGTTCACCCTCAGGTTTGCCCATCCTCGTGTCCCAGATGTTCATAGCATTAAACCAGAGACGGATCTTAGCCGCCCACCTCTTAAAGTTCACACCAGTGAACTTATTGGGATTCATCACATCGACAAAACCAGTCCCCATGTTACTCATATCAACAGATTGCCTAGAATAAGGTTTTTGGATTGTTGGAGAAATAGAAAATTTATTGATTAAAATCCGAACAATAATAATCATGGCATGAATTAATACTAGCATGCAACCCTCTAACATACTAGTGAACATCAACATCTTCATGAAGAACTCAGAAAACATGATGAAATAATAGATCTGAACACGGCGCGCGTACAGCGGACGTGCAGGAGTAGCCGCAGCAATGGGTGTTGATGAAGCGATGTCTATGGTGCGAATGGGACGCAGTAATCGGCGCTGCAGACGACGAGCTCGTACAGCGCCGGACCTTAACGGAAGACGAGCCGTGACGAAGACTTGGAGCAGTCGCGCGGAGCGCTTTCCAAAAATCTTGTTCGCCCTCTCCCGGTGCATGATCACAAGGACAAAGGTTCCGGAGACCTGCTCTCCCGTTCGCTCAGCAGCAGCCCAATCCACCCTCTTACAGCCCAAGTCGGCCAAATGTCCGGCCCAATATTTCCCGGACAGCCAGTGTGTCTTCATTTTTTGTCTCGCGTATAAAAGGCAAACCCCCTCCCCCCCAAAAAAAACCATTTTCTTAACCAGTGCTCGGGCGCGCTCCAAAATTACGAGCGCTATTTTGAATTCGTCCTGCTCTCTTCCTTGTCGCAAAAGTCAAGGTGAGTTCTACTTCACCCCCGGAATCCAACCTCTTCCCTTCAGAGTTGCTCGAATTGGTTTCATGTTTTTACTGTCGATCGCTTGTGAACACCTGCGACTTACTCCAATCGCTTCGGATTTCTTCAAATTTTACATCGGCGAATTTGATCGTTGTTGCAGCCACAGCGGGCGCCCTCGAAAATTCCTCTCCTGGTGCCCTGTCCGGGTGCTCGCGAGCAGGTGAGCTCTCCTTCACCCCTGAATGCGACCTCTTCCCTTCAGAATTGCTCTGTTGATCACCGTGAACACCTGTGAATTACTCGAAGCGCTTCGATTTTTTTTGAATTTGACACGAGCGAATTTGATCCTTGTTGTGACTCCAGGGCGCCCTCCAAAAATATTCTCCTGCTGCTCCCTTCTGGTACTCGCGTGAAGGTGAGCTCACTGCTTCACCCCGAATCTGATTTTTTTTTGAACGAACGGGCACAAGATAGTGCCTATTTTATTGATAAAGAAGAGGAGTTACAAACCGGGTATATCTAAATTTTGTAAAGCTATACCAGATTGGCACTGGACAAACCTTGATCTCCTTTCTCGGTGGTGTCCTTCTTCCGAGCCTTCTCCTCAACATCTAGAGAAGCTATCAGGTTGTCAACCGATATCTGCTGTCTCTTATGTTTCAAAGCAGTGGCGAAGTACCTCCATGATGGGGGCAACTTTGCAATAATGCACCCAACCACAAACTTGTCCGGAAGAGGACACTTAGCGAGTTCAAGGTCCCTGACAGTGCACTGAATCTAATGCACTTGTTCGACTACAAAACGGCTATTCACCATCTTAATGTCATGGAAGCTCTCCATGAGGTAAGGTTCACTGCCTGCATCTGCTGCATCATATCTCGCAGACAGAGCATCCCACAGCACCTTCGCATCGGTGATGTCCAAGTAGGCATCTACCAGACGGTCAGAGATAACGCTTACGAGACATCCCACGAAAAGGTTGTTGGCATCAGTAAACCTTTTCTGCTCTTCTGCAGTCAGTTCACCCTCAGGTTTGCCCATCCTCGTGTCCCAGATGTTCATAGCATTAAACCAGAGACGGATCTTAGCCGCCCACCTCTTAAAGTGCACACCAGTGAACTTATTGGGATTCATCACATCGACAAAACCAGTCCTCATGCTACTCATATCAACAGATTGCCTAGAATAAGGTTTTTGGATTGTTGGAGAAATAGATAATTTATTGATTAAAATCCAAACAGTAATAATCATGGCATGAATTAATACTAGCATGCAACCCTCTAACATACTAGTGAACATGAACATCTTCATGAAGAACTCAGAAAACATGATGAAATAATAGATCTGAACACGGCGCGCGTACAGCGGACGTGCATGAGTAGCCGCAACGACGAGTGTTGATGAAGCGATGTCTTTGTTGCGAATGGGACGCAGCAATCGGCGCTGCAGACGACGAGCTCGTACAGCGCCGGACCTTAACGGAAGACGAACCGTGACGAAGACTTGGAGTAGTTGCGCGCAGCGCTTTCCCAAAATCTTGTTCGCCCTCTCCCATTGCATGATCACAAGGACGAAAGGTTCCGGAGACCTGCTCTCCCGTCCGCTCAGCAGCAGCCCAATCCACCCTCTTACAGCCCAAGTCGGCCCAGTGTCCGGCCCAATATTTCCCGGACAGCCAGTGTGTCTTCATTTTTTGTCTCGCGTATAAAAGGCGTCCCCCTTCCCCCCCCCAAAAAAACCATTTGCTTAACCAGTGCTCGGGCACGCTCCAAAATTATGAGCGCTATTTTGAATTTGTCCTGCTCTCTTCCTTGTCGCAAAAGTCAAGGTGAGTTCTACTTCACCCCCCGAATCCAACCTCTTCCCTTCAGAGTTGCTCGAATTGGTTTCATGTTTTTACTGTCGATCGCTTGTGAACACCTGCGACTTACTCCAATCGCTTCGGATTTCTTCAAATTTTACACCGGCGAATTTGATCGTTGTTGCAGCCACAGCGGGTGCCCTCGAAAATTCGTCTCCTGGTGCCCTGTCCGGGTGCTCCCGAGCAGGTGAGCTCTCCTTCACCCCTGAATGCGACCTCTTCCCTTCAGAATTGCTCTGTTGATCACCGTGAACACCTGCGAATTACTCGAAGCACTTCATTTTTTTTGAATTTGACACCAGCGAATTTGATCCTTGTTGTGACTCCAGGGCGCCCTCCAAAAATATTCTCCTGCTGCTCCCTTCTGGTACTCGCGTGAAGGTGAGCTCACTGCTTCACCCCGAATATTATTTTTTTTAAACAAATGGGCAAAAGATAGTGCCTATTTTATTGATAAAGAAGAGGAGTTACAAACCGGGTATAGCTAAATTTTGTAAAGCTATACTAGATTGGCACTGGACAAACCTTGATCTCCTCTCTCGGTGGTGTCCTTCTTCCGACCCTTCTCCTCAACATATAGAGAAGCTATCAGGTTGTCAACCGATATCTCCTGTCTCTTATGTTTCAAAGCAGTGGCGAAGTTCCTCCATGATGGGGGCAACTTTGCAATAATGCACCCAACCACAAACTTGTCTGGAAGAGGACAGTTAGCGAGTTCAAGGTCCCTGACAATGCACTGAATCTAATGCGCTTGTTCGACTACAAAATGGTTATTCACCATCTTAATGTCATGGAAGGTCTCCATGAGGTAAGGTTCACTGCCTGCATCTGTTGCATCATATCTCGCAGACAGAGCATCCCACAGCACCTTCGCATCGGTGATGTCCAAGTAGGCATCGACCAGACGGTCAGAGATAACGCTTACGAGACATCCCACGAAAAGGTTGTTGGCATCAGTAAACCTTTTCTGCTCTTCTGCAGTCAGTTCACCCTCAGGTTAGCCCATCCTCGTGTCCCAGATGTTCATAGCATTAAACCAGAGACGGATCTTACCCGCCCACCTCTTAAAGTTCACACCAGTGAACTTATTGGGATTCATCACATCGACAAAACCAGTCCTCATGTTACTCAAATCAACAGATTGCCTAGAATAAGGTTTTTGGATTGTTGGAGAAATAGAAAATTTATTGATTAAAATCCGAACAGTAATAATCATGGCATGAATTAATACTAGCATGCAACGCTCTAACATACTAGTGAACGTCAACATCTTCATGAAGAACTCAGAAAACATGATGAAATAATAGATCTGAACACGGCGCACGTACAACGGACGTGCAGGAGTAGCCGCAGTGACGGGTGTTGATGAAGCGATGTGTATGTTGCGAATGGGACGTAGCAATCGGCGCTGCAGACCACGAGCTCGTACAGCGCCGGACCTTAACGGAAGACGAGCCGTGGCGAAGACTTGGAGCAGTCGCACGGAGCGCTTTCCAAAAATCTTGTTCGCCCTCTCCCAGTGCATGATCACAAGGATGAAAGGTTCCGGAGACCTGCTCTCCCGTTCGCTCAGCAGCAGCCCAATCCACCCTCTTACAGCCCAAGTCGGCCCAATGTCCGACCCAATATTTCCCAGACAGCCAGTGTGTCTTCATTTTTTGTCTCGTGTATAAAAGGCGTCCCCCCTCCCCCCCCAGAAAAAACCATTTGCTTAACCAGTGCTCGGGCACGCTCCAAAATTATGAGCGCTATTTTGAATTCGTCCTGCTCTCTTCCTAGTCGCAAAAGTCAAGGTGAGTTCTACTTCACCCCCCGAATCCAACCTCTTCCCTTCAGAGTTGCTCGAATTGGTTTCATGTTTTTACTGTCGATCGCTTGTGAACACCTACGACTTACTCCAATCGCTTCGGATTTCTTCAAATTTTACACCGGCGAATGTGATCGTTGTTGTAGCCACAGCGGGCGCCCTCGAAAATTCCTCTCCTGGTGCCCTGTCTGGGTGCTCCCGAGCAGGTGAGCTCTCCTTCACCCCCGAATGCGACCTCTTCCCTTCAGAATTGCTCTGTTGATCACCGTGAACACCTGCGAATTACTCGAAGCGCTTCGATTTTTTTTGAATTTGACACCAGCGAATTTGATCCTTGTTGTGACTCCAGGGCGCCCTCTAAAAATATTGTCCAGCTGCTCCCTTCTGGTACTCGCATGAAGGTGAGCTCATTGCTTCACCCCGAATCTGATTTTTTTTTAAATGAACGAGCACAAGATAATGCCTATTTTATTGATAAAGAAGAGGAGTTACAAACCGGGTATAGCTAAATTTTGTAAAGCTATACCAGATTGGCACTGGACAAACCTTGATCTCCTTTCTCAGTGGTGTCCTTCTTCCGAGCCTTCTCCTCAACATCTAGAGAAGCTATCAGGTTGTCAACCGATATCTCCTGTCTCTGATGTTTCAAAGCAGTGGCCAAGTTCCTCCATGATGGGGGCAACTTTGCAAAAATGCACCCAGCCACAAACTTGTCCGGAAGAGGACACTTAGCGAGTTCAAGGTCCCTGACAGTGCACTGAATCTAATGCGTTTGTTCGACTACAAAACGGTTATTCACCATCTTAATGTCATGGAAGCTCTCCATGAGGTAAGGTTCACTGCCTGCATCTGCTGCATGATATCTCGCAGACAGAGCATCCCACAGCACCTTCGCATCGGTCATGTCCAAATAGGCATCGACCAGACGGTCAGAGATAACGCTTACGAGACATCCCACGAAAAGGTTGTTGGCATCAGTAAACCTTTTCTGCTCTTCTGCAGTCAGTTCACCCTCAGGTCTGCCCATCCTCGTGTCCCAGATGTTCATAGCATTAAACCAGAGACGGATCTTAGCCGCCCACCTCTTAAAGTTCACACCAGTGAACTTATTGGGATTCATCACATCGACAAAACCAGTCCTCATGTTACTCAAATTTATTGATTAAAATCCGAACAGTAATAATCATGGCATGAATTAATACTAGCATGCAACCCTCTAACATACTAGTGAACATCAACATCTTCATGAAGAACTCAGAAAACATGATGAAATAATAGATCTGAACACGGCGCACGTACAGCGGACGTGCAGGACTAGCCGCAGCGACGGGTGTTGATGAAGCGATGTCTATGTTACAAATGGGACGCAGCAATCGGCACTGCAGATGACGAGCTCGTACAGCGCCGGACCTTAACGGAAGACGAGTCGTGACGAAGACTTGGAGCAGTCGCGCGGAGCGCTTTCCAAAAATCTTGTTCGCCCTCTCCCGGTGCATGATCACAAGGATGAAAGGTTCCGGAGACCTGCTCTCCCGTTCGCTCAGCAGCAGCCCAATCCACGTTCTTACAGCCCAAGTCGGCGCAATGTCCAGCCCAATATTTCCCGGACAGCCAGTGTGTCTTCATTTTTGGTCTCGCATATAAAAGGCATCCCCCTCCCCCCCCCCAAAAAAAACCATTTGCTTAACCAGTGCTCGGGCGCGCTCCAAAATTACGAGTGCTATTTTGAATTCGTCCTGCTCTCTTCCTTGTCGCAAAAGTCATGGTGAGTTCTACTTCACCCTCCGAATCCAACCTCTTCCCTTCAGAGTTGCTCGAATTGGTTTCATGTTTTTACTGTCGATCGCTTGTGAACACCTGCGACTTACTCCAATCGCTTCGGATTTCTTCAAATTTTACACCGGCGAATCTGATCGTTGTTGCAGCCACAGCGGGCGCCCTCGAAAATTCCTCTCCTGGTGCCCTATCCGGGTGCTCCCGAGCAGGTGAGCTCTCCTTCACCCCCGAATGCGACCTCTTCCCTTCAGAATTGCTCTGTTGATCACCATGAACACCTGCGAATTACTCGAAGCGCTTCATTTTTTTTGAATTTGACACCAGCGAATTTAATCCTTGTTGTGACTCCAGGGCGCCCTCCAAAAATATTTTCCTGCTGCTCCCTTCTGGTACCCACGTGAAGGTGAGCTCACTGCTTCACCCCGAATCTGATTTTTTTTAAACGAACGGGCACAAGATAGTGCCTATTTTATTGATAAAGAAGAGGAGTTACAAACCGGGTATAGCTAAATTTTGTAAAGCTATACCAGATTGGCACTGGACAAACCTTGATCTCCTTTCTTAGTGGTGTCCTTCTTCCGAGCCTTCTCCTCAACATCTAGAGAAGCTATCAGGTTGTCAACCGATATCTCCTGTCTCTGATGTTTCAAAGCAGTGGCCAAGTTCCTCCATGATGGGGGCAACTTTGCAAAAATGCACCCAGCCACAAACTTGTCCGGAAGAGGACACTTAGCGAGTTCAAGGTCCCTGACAGTGCATTGAATCTAATGCGCTTGTTCGAATAGAAAATGGTTATTCACCATTTTAATGTCATGGAAGCTCTCCATGAGGTAAGGTTCACTGCCTACATCTGCTGCATCATATCTCGCAGACAGAGCATCCCACAGCACCTTCGCATCGGTCATGTCCAAGTAGGCATCGACCAGACGGTCAGAGATAACACTTACGAGACATCCCACGAAAAGGTTGTTGGCCTCAGTAAACCTTTTCTGCTCTTCTGCAGTCAGTTCACCCTCAGGACTGCCCATCCTCGTGTCCCAGATGTTCATAGCATTAAACCAGACACGGATCTTAGCCGCCCACCTCTTAAAGTTCACACCAGTGAACTTATTGGGATTCATCACATCGACAAAACCAGTCCTCATGCTACTCATATCAACAGATTGCCTAGAATAAGGTTTTTGGATTGTTGGAGAAATAGAAAATTTATTGATTAAAATCCGAACGGTAATAATCATGGCATGAATTAATACTAGCATGCAACCCTCTAACATACTAGTGAACATCAACATCTTCATGAAGAACTCAGAAAACATGATGAAATAATAGATCTGAATACGGCGCACGTACAGCGGACGTGCAGGAGTAGCCGCAGCGAGGGGTGTTGATGAAGCGATGTCTATGTTACAAATGGGATGCAGCAATCGGTGCTGCAGACGACGAGCTCGTACAGCGCCGGACCTTAACGGAAGACGAGTCGTGACGAAGACTTGGAGCAGTCGCACGGAGCGCTTTCCAAAAATCTTGTTTGCCCTCTCCCGGTGCATGATCACAAGGATGAAAGGTTCCGGAGACCTGCTCTCCCGTTCGCTCAGCAGCAGCCCAATCCACGTTCTTACAGCCCAAGTCGGCGCAATGTCCAGCCCAATATTTCCCGGACAGCCAGTGTGTCTTCATTTTTTGTCTCGCATATAAAAGGCATCCCCCTCCCCCCCCCCGAAAAAACCATTTGCTTAACCAGTGCTCGGGCACGCTCCAAAATTACGAGCGCTATTTTGAATTCGTCCTGCTCTCTTCCTTGTCGCAAAAGTCATGGTGAGTTCTACTTCACCCCCCGAATCCAACCTCTTCCCTTCAGAGTTGCTCGAATTGGTTTCATGTTTTTACTGTCGATCGCTTGTGAACACCTACGACTTACTCCAATCGCTTTGGATTTGTTCAAATTTTACACCGGCGAATTTGATCGTTGTTGCAGCCACAGCGGGCGCCCTCGAAAATTCCTCTCCTGGTGCCCTGTCCGGGTGCTCCCGAGCAGGTGAGCTCTCCTTCACCCCCGAATGCGACCTCTTCCCTTCATAATTGCTCTGTTGATCACCATGAACACCTGCGAATTACACGAAGCGCTTCGATTTTTTTTGAATTTGACACTAGCGAATTTGATCCTTGTTGTGACTCCAGGGCGCCCTCCAAAAATATTTTCCTGCTGCTCCCTTCTGGTACTCGCGTGAAGGTGAGCTTACTGCTTCACCCCGAATCTGATTTTTTTTAAACGTACGGGCACAAGATAGTGCCTATTTTATTGATAAAGAAGAGGAGTTACAAACCGGGTATAGCTAAATTTTGTAAAGCTATACCAGATTGGCACTGGACAAACCTTGATCTCCTTTCTCAGTGGTGTCCTTCTTCCGAGCCTTCTCCTCAACATCTAGAGAAGCTATCAGGTTGTCAACCGATATCTCCTGTCTCTTATGTTTCAAAGCAATGGCGAAGTTCCTCCATGATGGGGGCAACTTTGCAATAATGCACCCAGCCACAAACTTGTCCGGAAGAGGACACTTAGCGAGTTCAAGGTCCCTGACAGTGCACTGAATCTAATGTGCTTGTTCGACTACAAAATGGTTATTCACCATCTTAATGTCATGGAAGCTCTCCATGAGGTAAGGTTCACTGCCTGCATCTGCTGCATCATATCTCGCAGACAGAGCATCCCATAGCACCTTCGCATCGGTCATGTACAAGTAGGCATCGACCAGACGGTCAGAGATAACGCTTACGAGACATCCCACGAAAAGGTTGTTGGCATCAGTAAACCTTTTCTGCTCTTCTGCAGTCAGTTCACCCTCAGGTTTGCCCATCCTCGTGTCCCAGATGTTCATAGCATTAAACCAGAGACGGATCTTAGCCGCCCACCTCTTAAAGTTCACACCAGTGAACTTATTGGGATTCATCACATCGACAAAACCAGTCCTCATGCTACTCATATCAACAAATTGCCTAGAATAAGGTTTTTGGATTGTTGGAGAAATAGAAAATTTATTGATTAAAATCCGAACAGTAATAATCATGGCATGAATTAATACTAGCATGCAACCCTCTAACATACTAGTGAACATCAACATCTTCATGAAGAACTCCGAAAACATGATGAAATAATAGATTTGAACACGGCGCGCGTACAGCGGACGTGCAGGAGTAGCCGCAGCCACGGGTGTTGATGAAGCGATGTCTATGGTGCGAATGGGACACAACAATCGGTGCTGCAGACGACGAGCTCGTACAGCGCCGGACCTTAACGGAAGACGAGCCGTGACGAAGACTTGGAGCAGTCGCACGGAGCGCTTTCCAAAAATCTTGTTCGCCCTCTCCCGGTGCATGATCAAAGGTTCCGGAGACCTGCTCTCCCGTTCGCTCAGCAGCAGCCCAATCCACCCTCTTACAGCCCAAGTCGGCCCAAAGTCCGGCCCAATATTTCCCGGACAGCCAGTGTGTCTTCATTTTTTGACTCGCGTATAAAAGGCGTCCCCCTCCCCCCTTCCTGAAAAAACTATTTGCTTAACCAGTGCTCGGGCGCGCTCCAAAATTACGAGCGCTATTTTGAATTCGTCCTGCTCTCTTCCTTGTCGCAAAAATCAAGGTGAGTTCTACTTCACCCCCCGAATCCAACCTCTTCCCTTCAGAGTTGCTCGAATTGGTTTCATGTTTTTACTGTCGATCGCTTGTGAACACCTGAGACTTACTCCAATCGCTTTGGATTTCTTCAAATTTTACACCGGCGAATTTGATCGTTGTTGCAGCCACAGCGGGCGCCCTCGAAAATTCCTCTCCTGGTGCCCTGTCCGGGTGCTCCCGAGCAGGTGAGCTCTCCTTCACCCCCGAATGCGACCTCTTCCCTTCATAATTGCTCTGTTGATCACCATGAACACCTGCGAATTACACGAAGCGCTTCGATTTTTTTTGAATTTGACACTAGCGAATTTGATCCTTGTTGTGACTCCAGGGCGCCCTCCAAAAATATTTTCCTGCTGCTCCCTTCTGGTACTCGCGTGAAGGTGAGCTTACTGCTTCACCCCGAATCTGATTTTTTTTAAACGTACGGGCACAAGATAGTGCCTATTTTATTGATAAAGAAGAGGAGTTACAAACCGGGTATAGCTAAATTTTGTAAAGCTATACCAGATTGGCACTGGACAAACCTTGATCTCCTTTCTCAGTGGTGTCCTTCTTCCGAGCCTTCTCCTCAACATCTAGAGAAGCTATCAGGTTGTCAACCGATATCTCCTGTCTCTTATGTTTCAAAGCAATGGCGAAGTTCCTCCATGATGGGGGCAACTTTGCAATAATGCACCCAGCCACAAACTTGTCCGGAAGAGGACACTTAGCGAGTTCAAGGTCCCTGACAGTGCACTGAATCTAATGTGCTTGTTCGACTACAAAATGGTTATTCACCATCGTAATGTCATGGAAGCTCTCCATGAGGTAAGGTTCACTGCCTGCATCTGCTGCATCATATCTCGCAGACAGAGCATCCCATAGCACCTTCGCATCGGTCATGTACAAGTAGGCATCGACCAGACGGTCAGAGATAACGCTTACGAGACATCCCACGAAAAGGTTGTTGGCATCAGTAAACCTTTTCTGCTCTTCTGCAGTCAGTTCACCCTCAGGTTTGCCCATCCTCGTGTCCCAGATGTTCATAGCATTAAACCAGAGACGGATCTTAGCCGCCCACCTCTTAAAGTTCACACCAGTGAACTTATTGGGATTCATCACATCGACAAAACCAGTCCTCATGCTACTCATATCAACAAATTGCCTAGAATAAGGTTTTTGGATTGTTGGAGAAATAGAAAATTTATTGATTAAAATCCGAACAGTAATAATCATGGCATGAATTAATACTAGCATGCAACCCTCTAACATACTAGTGAACATCAACATCTTCATGAAGAACTCCGAAAACATGATGAAATAATAGATTTGAACACGGCGCGCGTACAGCGGACGTGCAGGAGTAGCCGCAGCGACGGGTGTTGATGAAGCGATGTCTATGGTGCGAATGGGACACAGCAATCGGTGCTGCAGACGACGAGCTCGTACAGCGCCGGACCTTAACGGAAGACGAGCCGTGACGAAGACTTGGAGCAGTCGCACGGAGCGCTTTCCAAAAATCTTGTTCGCCCTCTCCCGGTGCATGATCAAAGGTTCCGGAGACCTGCTCTCCCGTTCGCTCAGCAGCAGCCCAATCCACCCTCTTACAGCCCAAGTCGGCCCAAAGTCCGGCCCAATATTTCCCAGACAGCCAGTGTGTCTTCATTTTTTGTCTCGCGTATAAAAGGCGTCCCGCCCTCCCCCCCGAAAAAACCATTTGCTTAACCAGTGCTCGGGCACGCTCCAAAATTACGAGCGCTATTTTGAATTCGTCCTGCTCTCTTCCATGTCGCAAAATTCAAGGTGAGTTCTACTTCACCCCCCGAATCCAACCTCTTCCCTTCAGAGTTGCTCGAATTGGTTTCATGTTTTTACTGTTGATCGCTTGTGAACACCTGCGACTTACTGCGATCGCTTTGGATTTCATTAAATTTTACACCAGCGAATTTGATCGTTGTTGCAGCCACAGCGGGCGCCCTCGAGAATTCCTCTCCTAGTGCCCTGTCCGGGTGCTCCCGAGCAGGTGAGCTCTCCTTCACCCCCGAATGCGACCTCTTCCCTTCAGAATTGCTCTGTTGATCACTGTGAACACCTGTGAATTACTCGAAGCGCTTCGATTTTTTTTGAATTTGACACCAGCGAATTTGATCCTTGTTGTGACTCCAGGGCGCCGTCCAAAAATATTCTCCTGCTGCTCCCTTCTGGTACTCGCGTGAAGGTGAGCTCACTCTTTACCCCGAATCTGATTTTTTTTTAACGAACGGGCACAAGATAGTGCCTATTTTATTGATAAAGAAGAGGAGTTACAAACCGGGTATAGCTAAATTTTGTAAAGCTATACCAGATTGGCACTGGACAAACCTTGATCTCCTTTCTCAGTGGTGTCCTTCTTCCGAGCCTTCTCCTCCACATCTAGAGAAGCTATCAGGTTGTCAACCGATATCTCCTGTCTCTTATGTTTCAAAGCAGTGGCGAAGTTCCTCCATGATGGGGCAACTTTGCAATAATGCACCCAGCCACAAACTTGTCCGGAAGAGGACACTTAGCGAGTTCAAGGTCCCTGACAGTGCACTGAATCTAATGCGCTTGTTCGACTACAAAATGGTTATTCACCATCTTAATGTCATGGAAGCTCTCCATGAGGTAAGGTTAACTGCCTACATCTACTGCATCATATCTCGTAGACAGAGCATCCCACAACACCTTTGCATCGGTCATGTCCAAGTAGGCATCGACCAGACGGTCAGAGATAACGCTTACGAGACATCCCACGAAAAGGTTGTTGGCATCAGTAAACCTTTTCTGCTCTTCTGCAGTCAGTTCACCCTCAGGTTTGCCCATCCTTGTGTCCCAGATGTTCATAGCATTAAACTAGAGACGGATCTTAGCCGCCCACCTCTTAAAGTTCACACCAGTGAACTTATTGGGATTCATCGCATCGACAAAACCAGTCCTGATGTTACTCATATCAACAGATTGCCTAGAATAAGGTTTTTTATATTGTTAGAGAAATAGAAAATTTATTGATTAAAATCCGAACAGTAATAATCATGGCCTGAATTAATACTAGCATGCAACCCTCTAACATACTAGTGAACATCAACATCTTCATGAAGAACTCAGAAAACATGATGAAATAATAGATCTGAACATGACGCACGTACATCGGACGTGCAGGAGTAGCCGCAGCGACAAGTGTTGATGAAGCGATGTCTATGGTGCGAATGGGACGCAGCAATCTGCGCTGCAGACGACGAGCTGGTACAGCGCCGGACCTCAACGGAAGACGAGCCGTGACGAAGACTTGGAGCAGTCGCGCGGAGCGCTTTCCAAAAATCTTTTTCGCCCTCTCCCGGTGCATGATTACAAGGACGAAAGGTTCCGGAGACCTGCTCTCCCGTTCGCTCAGCAGCAGCCCAATCCACCCACTTACAGCCCAACTCGGCCCAATGTCCGGCCCAATATTTCCTGGACAGCCAGTGTGTCTTCATTTTTTGTCTCGCGTATAAAAGGCGTCCCCCCCCCCAAAAAAACCATTTGCTTAACTAGTGCTCGGGCGCCCTCCAAAATTACGAGCGCTATTTTGAATTCGTCTTGCTCTCTTCCTTGTCGCAAAAGTCAAGGTGAGTTCTACTTCACCCCCCGAATCCAACCTCTTCCCTCCAGAGTTGCTCGAATTGGTTTCATGTTTTACTGTCGATCGCTTGTGAACACCTGTGACTTACTCCAATCGCTTCAGATTTCTTCAAATTTTACACCGGCGAATTTGATCGTTGTTGCAGCCACAGCGGGCGCCCTCGAAAATTCCTCTCCTGGTGCCCTGTCCGGGTGCTCGCGAGCAGGTGAGCTCTCCTTCACCCCGAATGTGACCTCTTTCCTTCAGAATTGCTCTGTTGATCACTGTGAACACCTGCGAATTACTCGAAGCGCTTCGATTTTTTTTGAATTTGACACCAGCGAATTTGATACTTGTTATGACTCCCGGGCGCCCTCCAAAAATATTCTCCTGCTGCTCCCTTCTGGTACTCGCGTGAAGGTGAGCTCACTGCTTCACCCCGAATCTGATTTTTTTTTGAACGAACGGGCACAAGATAGTGCCTATTTTATTGATAAAGAAGAGAAGTTACAAACCGAGCATAGCTAATTTTTGTAAAGCTATACCAGATTGGCACTGGACTAACCTTGATCTCCTTTCTTAGTGGTGTCCTTCTTCCCAGCCTTCTCCTCAACATCTAGAGAAGCTATCAGGTTGTCAACCGATATCTCCTGTCTCTTATGTTTCAAAGCAGTGGTGAAGTTCCTCCATGATGGGGGCAACTTTGCAATAATGCACCCGGCCACAAACTTGTCCGGAAGAGGACACTTAGCGAGTTCAAGGTACCTGACAGTGCACTGAATGTAATGCGCTTGTTCGACTACAAAACGGTTATTCACCATCTTAATGTCGTGGAAGCTCTCCATGAGCTCGCATGATCATCGAACCAAGCCCTATCCTTTAGCGCGTTCTTTTTTTAAAGCCTTTTATTTTGATTGGTGTATTGTTCTTAGTTGTACTTGTTTGATTGCTTGTGTAGTCGAATGCTTGTGTTGTTGCTTGCTTCGAGTAGAAGGAACGAGGTTCGAGAGCAGGAAGATTAAGAGCAAGAGCAAGAGTTGAAGAATTCTGAGTAGCAGTATCCTTGTTGGATAAAGGCAAGTATAGCACGGACAATCCTTGCTACCTAAACACCACCTTTACATTATTTACTGCATACGCATGTGTCTAATTTGTTCCCCTTTAAGGTTGTACCTAGTTTTGTTTATCCTGTACCTTGATCACCTGGGTTTATGCATATGGGTAGATATTTGCTAGGCGCAGCTACTGTCACCTTGCTTAACTGTTAATCATTACTTAATGGTTCACTTTAATGTTAATGTTAAAACTTGCCTTTTAGCAACATGGATAAGGGAGCTGGGGCGTACGCTGCGTGCTTGGCCCTAGTGTCTCTCCGTAAGGACTGGTTCTTAAAGCGGCAACCCAGGAACCTGTCGCCACCGCTGGAACTATAATGGCTCTGGTCTTGGAATAGTAACTTGTACGGCTCTAGCTTGTCAGTGGTTACCGACGGGCCGACGGCGTTATGGGAAGTAAGGTGCTGGGTATGGTTTTGATCCACCGAGGGCGGTAGCCCCGTCGGCTATGTCTTGTTAGACACAGTCCCGTGTTGGGAGCCTAAGGGGGAGAGAGCTCCACACGTTGCGCCTGTTCGGCCGCGTTGCCCCGTGCTCTGGATTGCCATTGACCCTCCTATCGGTGCGCCCTGGGAGTCAGTCAATCTTGGTGCCTCGGACCTTACTGCCTTATTGTACTGTAGCGGCCACTGTCTTGTTAGGGTGTCTTGTGAAAAGCCTCGTAGCGTCCCTATGCAGTCACACCTCGGAAGTGTTGATGTGCGTGGTTGGGTGCAAAGCTCCATGAGCTTTTACGCGACCGGTGGGTAAAGGGTGAAACCTCTGCAGAGTGTACAATCTACCATGATAGCCTTGCTCAGGGTCATGAGCGGCCTGGATCCTTTTTGATTAGAAGTTGATATTTACTACTATTAATGATTACTTCTACTTTATTAATTGGGTTACAAATGGGATTCATATTACTGTAGTAACTTTGGATTATGTTAAAATGTAACAACTAAAATTGCTAATGCAGTTCAACCGTGTCTAGCCTTACTTTTGAGCCTTCATACACCGTGTTATACTTGCTAAGTAAGACATTTACTTACACTTGCCATTATTCAACAAAATCCTGGACGGGCAACAGATGGAATGAATGAGGCTACTGCTACTGAATTCCCTGAAGATCTGCCTTACTACTAAGCTGTGGTCAACCAGCTGGTGTCCCTGTGGACTGCGGCTCCGCTAGTTGAGAGTTAATAAATAGACTTCTGTTGTGTTTTAGGTAAACTCTGATGTAAAACTGTTTTATTCGAGCATATGTACTCTGATTTTCATATTTGTAAGCTATATGTGTTCTGTGGACATCCTGGGCACACATATGGCAGCATTCGGGTTTCTGTGTAAATCCGGGTGTGACAGATTGGTATCAGAGCCGACCCTCGCGGTTGCGCGTACGGGTGAGTGTGCGGGCATAGGGCGCATGGCGCGTATGGCCCGGGTAGGGCATACGGCATGGACTATGGCGCCGGCACTGGACGTACGGTCGTGCGCTAAGGTGGAACGGTCCTGGACATTTGCCCGTGTGGGTGAGTTGCGTCGACGAGGACGTCGGGTTCTTTGAGGGGGGGTGTATGTCACACCCGGCCCAGTTTGTATGGCCCAGTAGTGGCCCATGAGTGCGAGATGCACGTGTTTAGTGCCACATTGCTAGTTTAGCAAGGGTGAAGGCAACTTATAAGCCTTTCTCTTCCAGCCATAGCACCTTCGGGTTAACCCTTTTACACGAAGCGAGGACGAAAGTGTAAGCAGGGTGCTATGTGTACGCGTGCGCGCCCCTCGGAAGGGCTGTGCGGGGCGGCTCGTGGATGGCGGGGTGTTACACACTGTCTGCATCTGCTGCATCATATCTCACAGATAGAGCATCCCACAACACCTTCGCATCGGTCATGTCCAAGTAGGCATCGACCAGACGGTCAGAGATAACGCTTACGAGACATCCCACGAAAAGGTTGTTGGCATCAGTAAACCTTTTCTGCTCTTCAGCAGTCAGTTGACCCTCAGGTTTGC
This sequence comes from Echinochloa phyllopogon, assembly GCA_033239725.1. NCBI lineage: Eukaryota > Viridiplantae > Streptophyta > Magnoliopsida > Poales > Poaceae > Echinochloa > Echinochloa phyllopogon. The sequence continues at coordinate 22,919,227 of BTCW01000008.1, forward strand.
CCATCCTCGTGTCCCAGATGTTCATAGCATTAAACCAGAGACGGATCTTAGCCGCCCACCTCTTAAAGTTCACACCAGTGAACTTATTGGGATTCATCACATCGACAAAACCAGTCCTCATGTTACTCATATCAACAGATTGCCTAGAATAAGGTTTTTGGATTGTTGAAGAAATAGAAAATTTATTGATTAAAATCCGAACAGTAATAATCATGGCATGAATTAATACTAGCATGCAACCCTCTAACATACCAGTGAACATCAACATCTTCATGAAGAACTCGATTTTATTTGAATTTTACACCAGCGAATTTGATCCTTGTTGTGACTCCAGGGCGCCCTCCAAAAATATTCTCCTGCTGCTCCCTTCTGGTACTCTTGTGAAGGTGAGCTCACTGCTTCACCCCGAATCTGATTTTTTTTTGAACGAATGGGCACAAGATAGTGCCTATTTTATTGATAAAGAAGAGGAGTTACAAACCGGGTATAGCTAAATTTTGTAAAGCTATACCAGATTGGCACTGGACAAACCTTGATCTCCTTTCTCAGTGGTGTCCTTCTTCCGAGCCTTCTCCTCAACATCTAGAGAAGCTATCAGGTTGTCAACCGATATTTCCTGTCTCATATGTTTAAAAGCAATGGCAAAGTTCCTCCATGATGGGGGCAAGTTTGCAATAATGCACCTAGCCACAAACTTGTCCGGAAGAGGACACTTAGTGAGTTCAAGGTCCCTGACAGTGCACTGAATATTGGTCACGAGTTCCTCATAGCAACAAAGACAAATATACAAAATTCTATGGGCAATTATCTTGGAAAAGATCTCAAAAGACGAATCAAAGAAAAGTAGCTCGGGGGCAGTTTTTTGTGCATTGCGGATAGTCCGTGAAGGTCAGCGGCGGACAGTCTAGGGGTCTCGGACACTCCGGATAGAGCATAGCGGATAGTCCGCGGCTAACTAATAGCCACAACATTCAGCAGAGATAGCGGCGGACAGTCCGCGGCAGCCATGGCGGAAAGTCCGCGAGCGTCGGGCGCAGGTGGACCCGCCCGGCCGTGGCTCTTTTCAACAAGGGGAAGGGGCACTCACCCTATATGACTCCAAACCGACCAGACCTAGTCCGCATCCTCCTCTTTCTCTCCCATCTACATCAAGGAATAAGCCACCATTGAGGAGGGAGGACTTGGTGCTTCGCTAGACCTTCCGAAGCTCGTCCCTGGAAACTCCGCGACCTTCTCTATCATGTCCTCTCGGTATTTCATTGATTCCTCCTTTGGTTTTCTTGGATTTATATCATAAGACATGGTTAGGGTTTGAGATGGGATTTTGATTTGGTCTATGGATTCATGCGAACAACTAGGGGGATGTGTTGATAGAGTCATGGAGAATATATGCTAATGATTTGGTCAAGTTTCATGGGCTGAAAACGGAGATCGATTGATGTTTATGGGTGGTTGATGGGCTGTTCGTCACAGAACAGAGCCTGGTGGACCATCTGTCGGTCTGATGGCGAACAGTCCGCCCGTGTCCTGACAGCAGCAACAGCTACAACAGCCTATCTTGTATTGGATTTTTGTCTCATATATGAATTGTTGCTTATTATTATTGGGTTATTTTGGCAGTGCCAGTGGTTCAAGGGGAGGAAGAGGGAAAAAGAAAACTACATAGAGGGCAAGGCGTCAACCCTCTGACAGTGATGATGGCTATGAAATAAGTGAAGAAGAAGAATCAAGAGTTGACACTGAGATGGAGGATGAAGAAAGTGAGGATGAACTAGCCGATGTGAATGCAAATAGAGGAAGTAGGGTTTGGAATCCTACTAATTATAGAAGGGATCATGCCGGAACAATATGAATTTGATCGAGACACACGTGACTTGTTCTTTCGCACTCAAGTTCAACAGGATGTCTTCTATGGTCACATGCTCAAAAAGGTGATGTTCAAACATCAGTTTATTGACCTTTACTATATGGGTGAAAAGGATGTCATGAGTGGCTTAGTGCCAAAATTTGAGGCCATGGGATTGACTGAATTTTTAGAGCACAAATGTGATTGGGATAACACAGTGATCAGACAATTCTATGCCACAGTTGAGGTGGACATGATTGAAAAAAACTTGCATGGATGACCGGGAAGAGAAGATATCAAGCTACATTTGCTAAGTTTGCTGAGGAAAATAAGTTTGATTATACATTTCTCACTAGTGATCCCACCTATGACATTCTTGATGAAAATCCACTGTTAGTTGATGAGATTGTCCAATTCTATGAGTCAAACAGGACAGGCATTGGAAGGGTGTTGGAGAGGGTAACAGGTCTTAGGCATCATCCAGCAGTCCTTATTAAGATTGCCAAAGCCACGGTTCTCCCTAGGAGTGGGTATAAAGAAGCTTTTGTTGGATGGCACTGCAACTTTGTGAAGCATGTTATGGCAGGTGATAAAATTGATGTGGTAAATCTGATCATGGGACAAATTATGGAAAAGAAGACAAATATTGAGATCAACTTGTACTTTTCTCCCTATATCATGTCACTCATCCAAGCCAAGACCAAGTTCAGGGGTCCTTGCAATGAGAAGCATACCCTATATAGGCCCTTCAAAAATGACAGGACGTTTCTTAAGAGGGAGTTGACTGAGTACCTGCCTGGTGATCTATATGAAGCACGAGGTGATGCAGAGGCTGAAGAAGATGAAGCTGAGGGTGCTGATGCACAAGCTATGCCAGCACCTCCACCTCCTGCAGCCCAGCCACAGATTCCACCACAGTGGGTACCTCCACCAGGCTACTTTGATCCTTACTTTACCACTATGCAGCAGTCCATGACCACTAAATTCCAGCAGATGCAAATGGGATTTGACACACACTTTGAGGCATATGGGCAGCAAATGAACAACTACTTTCAGAACATGCAACATGGGCTCAATGTTTGTCTTGACAGCTTGACCACCTCTGAACAAGAGCTCATGGATATGAATCAGCAAGCAACTCTTTGATCGTTAGACACAGCTTTAGAGCTCATTTGACACTCTCAACACAAGCTTTACAGATTTCAGTGACCACTTCTATAGCATCTATCCTCGGCCTCCTCCACCACCTCAGCAGGACTAGATCCCATTTTGGGTCATTGATGACAAAGAGGGAGAGAAATTTGAAGAAGTGACGGATGGATCATGGTCATGGATGAACCTTTGCATTTGCATATTTATTTTATGCCATTGCATGAACTTTGGCTTGTAATAATCATTAAATCTCTCTATGTGTGGTTTGCTTGTTGAACTAGAACTTATGGTAGTTTGTTTGTGGCACTCTATGTGGTTATCTAATGCTATTTGTGGCTTGTTCTAGTTCTTGTGAAAATTTAAGGTTAATCTTTCCTTATTTGAGATTTGTTGGATATATCTATGCTCTTGTTGCCTCGGTTTTCATCTTTGTAGGGAAAATTCCTCCAGAATCCTATTCAATGATATGTGCAAAATCAAATGCAAAGTCGTATGCATGTGTGTAGGGGGAGTTCTCCTATTTTTCGTGTTTTTGAAGTCATTCACTCTATCTATTCTTTGGATTCTATATGAAGAGAGTAAGTGATTTCAAAACTCAAAACCTATCTCATATCACTTCTTGAAATGGTTATCATCAATTACCAAAAAGGGGGAGATTGAAAGCATCTGGGCCCCTAATTTGTGTTTGGGTAATTAATGACAATCATAGAGGACTAACAATTTCATTGAGATATGAGAATAGATTAGTCCTTGGGATTGGATGAGCTCTAGCGGTGTGCTATGATCATGATGAATATGTTGAAGATCTAAAGGAGCTCAAGGCAAAGGTATAAGATAGTGCGTTTTGATTTTACCGGTCAAGCGGGGTTTAGTGGATGAACATTGACCGGATTATAGGCTAGATAGCCATACTATCAAGAGGGGTCAATGTCGTTGGCTTGGCGGGTCCATAATGTCACTTTGCTCAAACATTTGCATTGCATGCATGAGGGCTAACACCGTTTGAGAAAGTGGAAAACAACTAGAAGTGAAAACGCACTTGTGATGGGCTTACCACATCCTGGCGGACTGTCTGCATGGCCGCTGGAGGATTGTCTGGGGGTCCGGATAGTCCGCGGCCAATTGAGGCGGACGGTCCGCAGGCAAACTGACCTGCACAATTTTGGCTAAGTGTCGAAGTTGCACGGCGGAGAAATTGTGAGGCGGACCGTTTTGGTGGACCGTTCACATAGAGACGATTCCGAGCTATCTAGAGCACTTTTGTGAGGCGGACGGTCCGTAGGCAAAAATGGCCGAGCACGTTTTGCCTTGGAGGACGGTCCGCCAGTCTCTAATGGCTATCTCTGACACACTCTGACACACGTTCTAGCCGTTGAAATTCAAAGGCGGACGGTCCGCCAGTTGTGAGGTGGACGGTCTGCCAGTGTCCTGCTTTGAATGTAACTGTTAGATTTCGAGGGGGTGAGTATATATACTCCACCCCCGGGGTTGGGAAGGCTCTCTTGGCACATTTGAAAGCTTCCTTGACACATTTGAGCATTCCCCAACCTCTCTCTCACTCACTTGGCTTAGTGGTTGCATCTTTGTGGGATTGAGAGCATCCTAATGCATTGCATCAAGAGTTTGAGCTTTGTGGCACTAGGGAGACTTCAAGCGGTCATTGACTTATTACTCTTGGAGGTTGCCACCTCCTAGAAAGCTTGGATCTTGTGGTTCCTTGAGTACTTCAAGAAGATTGTGAAGTAGCCTTGGAAGATTGGTGTGAAGGGTCTTGTGCTCACCTCACCGGAGTGGTGAAGAGCAACTCTAGTGGAAAAGAGATTTGGAGCGGTTCTTTGGTTCTAACCGGCTTATACAACAACCGGTGTCTTGATAGAGGAGCTGTTGAACATTGAATCCATCTCAACGTGGATTAGGGGTGACCGGCAAGTCATCGATACCATGGGATAAGTTCTTGTGTCCTCTTGTGTTGTTTACTTGCTTATTGTGTTGATTATTTGTTTCAAGCAAGTTATTTTCATAGAACTTGAATTGTATCTTGTCACCTTAGGTTGCAAAACAATCAACATAGGCTTAGACTAGCTAGAGATTTAATTCACCTTGTGGTACTAATTAATTTTCTCAAGTGTTGTGTTTGAAGTTTTTGACACAGCCTATTCACCCCATCTAGTTGGTAATCCTAGATCCTATAGGCGGCGCAGACTAGATGCGTCGGCTCAGCAGGTGGGATCAGGAGGAGGATCTCGCCCACGATCTCTTCCCGGAGCTCTGGGGGAGTTGAGGTGCGGCAACATGGCGGCAGCAACGTGGGGAATTCGGTTCTGAAGAGGATCACGGTGGCCGGTGGCGGTGGGATAGGAGGAGGGGAAAGACAAGGGGGGAGGGTTGGGTTGGAATCGGCCAAACGGTGGGGTAGTAGTTGAGCGCCTCGTTGAACTGCTCCATGAACGCCGCCGCGTTGTGGTTCGCCTCCGGCTCTGCCACCACCATAATCTTTAGGGACAGCACCATCGCCGGCTGCAGGAAGCTCCCGAGTTTCACAGTTGCTGTTGCTGCTGCGCCACCGCCGCCGCCTACAGCATCGGGGACTGCGGCGACAGCGACTAGACGATGGATGACGCGTCAGGGCTCAACTAGAGTCGAGAGAGAGGGGAGATAGGAGGGACAATATATACTGACATATGGATCCCACCTCCAAATGGCGTCCACATCAGCAAAACCACCCATCAAAACAGCCCGGTGGCCAAATATGGGCGGTTTTGAGAGTTGAGTTGTCAAAGATATATTTATGGTTTCGAGTTTAATGGTCAAAAATGTACTTTTTCCTAAACTTAATATAGTTTAGTATAATTTGTTTCAGTTTTAGTTACATAGATATATTTAGTCAAATTTATTTCCATTTTAGTTCAATCAGTTCAAGTTATATTATAAATTATTTTAATTTTAGATCAACTTAGTACAATGAAGAACAATTATAGTATGCCATTGTTGCCAACGGCAGATATCACCTCTAAAAGCGAAGGGACCCACGAGTAGTAGAAAAGGTAAACAAAAGCTACCTGAAGCTAGCAAAGATATTTTTTCCTTGGTGTTTGGGAACATTTTGTTCTCTCGTAATTGCTTGAAACCCGAGAGAACAGGGATCGACTTGAAGGCGCATCTAGTCCTTGGGATCTAATAGAGGTTTCAACCCCAAATACGTTCGGATGTAAAAAGAAGAATTTTTTCAGGTGGGGCAGGGCAATAGTCAAGTGAACTACGAGTATAATCCTAGTGAAAAGGCATAGATGTGGCCCAATGTTGGGCAATAAGATTGACTATCCAAGCTAGTGTTGGGATCATAAAAATGGGTGAAGCTCGTTATGAAAGGTTAAATCTAGAGGAGAAGATGTGTGAGAGTTAGGCAAGTGTGACATGGTCTTGGATGTGTTCCTTGTTTTTCAAGAGAAATGGACAATTGTCAGAAAAAGTGTTGCTGGCACTCTCCCTCATTAATAGAGTGAGTTTGTACTTGTTGGTGGTACCTAACATTCCTAGTTATATACACGTTACAAACATACTTTCACATACCATGTGGCACGGCCATTATGGGCTATGGAGGGGTAGAGGACTAACACATACAATGGTCGTAGGCGGCACTTGTTGACGGTCCTTAAGTATCCAATCCGACTGTCAACTCTTGTAAAGAATAAGTATAAAAAAACTCTTGTAAAGAACAATGACAAAACAAACACCAAACCAGAGATAGGAGTTCAATTATAATCATTTCCATGAGTTTTGGTGAATCATTGTTTACAAGAGATCATGTTTTCATTCTAGGAAAATTATGCTCCAATAAAGGAAAAGGCACACTTCGGAGCATTCTATATGAGCACGAAAATTGGAGGGCCCACATTCCGAAGCAAATCAAGACAAGCCCAAGAGGAAACACACCCTTGCCCAATCAGAGAAAAGCACATGGATCCATGGGCCCATAAACAAGGGAACACCGCCCAAACTTACCGCCAAACACCTTGTACCCACAAAATGATCCATAATACTGTGAGATGGCCCTGGGTTTGTCTGAACCTGGACGGCCTCATAGCACGCCCAATTTTGGTCAGACTACCTCATGCGCTCTCCCCAAGGTGGTTGTCAAGGTTTCTACGCTTAGAGACACCAGGAACCGCCCTATCCCACCTATTAAAGTAGGAGAAGAGCATCCCCTAAACAAACAACAGGATAAGAGATGAACTCCACTCCAAGGCGAAGCCATACCTCCGTAGTGCTTAGAAAATAGGGAGAGAGTACGTGTGGGGTAGTTCGGGGGAAGTGTCGGCCTGTTGGCACCTTGGCCTTGTTCCTTGACATATGCTTCCTTTCTTAAGTGAGTATTCGTGATCTCCTAGCGAGTCTCTTAGTTAAGTAAGTTCTATTCTTTACTTGCTGACGGGATCATCGTCCGTCCTTCTGGTGAATGCTCTATTAGACAGCCCCTGAGACAGACCGATAACCTTGATCGATGCTAGAGTAGTAATCGACAGCATAGACGTGGTGTATCGGCTCTAGATTACCTTTGTTTATGTAACACCCTAATTTTGAAATTGGTACGTTTTTTTAAAAAAATTCTAAATGCCAAATAGTGCACCGTAGCGCCGAAGCCGCTCAACTCCGGTGATTCGCCATCGCAAAACGCCCAGCGCCGCCGCCCAGCTCCGTCGCCGGTGACCTTTGACCGGCGGCGCATCTTGCACCGTTGGATCGTGCACCAGCGGTTGAGATTAGAAGCCCCCATACCCCTTCGCGTTTTAAATCCTAGCCGCACACATCCGATCCGACGACCCAGATTGGCTGCTGACTTGAGTCAACCAGCTGGCCCGCCCTTTTTGCGCTGAGGCCCTTGCAGAACTTAGTTTTTACGCCGATTGTGCACTGTGTCTTAGGAAACTTCTATGCTAGCCCCTTTTAACTATAGATAATTATGTTTAGGCCCCTAGACAGTATAATTAGCATGTGAACCCTTGTAATTTTACTGTTTTACACAATAGACCTTGAAACTTTCTGAATTATTATATTATAGCCCTTGTTAATTTAATTAAAATGTAAAAACCTATTTAAACCTTGTATAAAATACCTTGTTGATGTCATAATTTTATATATGATGTCATAAATTAGTGTATTTTATTCTAAAAATATTATAATCCTTGCTAATGCTATAAAAATTAGTTTTAGCTTAAATAAAATTCATTTAGGTGTTAATAAAATTCCAGAAAATAGCTAAATCACGTTTTAGCTTGTAGCTTTTGCGTCCTAGCTCCGTTTTAGTCTGTTCTTGTTGCGATGGTCCTCTTTTAGCATGGGCTATCGTTTGCAAGCATAGTTTCGCTATGATCATGTTTTATAAAATTAAATAAAATATTAAATTGGTTAATTACCTTTCATTCCACCTTTTAAATAAAACTTGTTTAGGTTTCTACACCGGCTTTTGATAAATTCATGTTAATTTGAATAATGCCAACATAAATGTATTTCTAATTTGTAACTTGCATAGTTTAACACGACACACGAAACGAATCGATTAGACCCTCTCATATGTTTCTAGTTTCGTAATTAAATATTAAATACCTTAAATCTTATGTAAACAATTTATAAATTAAATATGACTAGGTTTTACCCCTCTTTATAAGTTAAATATAATTTGAATAACTTCAACATAGGGTATTTTCTTGGAATATCCTTTAGCCCCCGTTTGGAAGTAGATATTGAGGGGTAGGAATTGGCATTGACATTGAGATCCCTCTAATTCAGCTGTTTGGACTGCTTCAGCATTGGGGAATGGAATCGCGCTCCAATGCCAGGCGGTATTCGCCACCCTTGCGTGAGCCTGCCCACGATACGGAGCCCTCCCCCTCGGTACTGCTTGGAATTCTCCTCCTCCCTGGCGTAGCGCTTCGTCTTCTTCCTCGTGAAAAAACAAAGAGCGACAGGAGGGTGAGAGAGGCCGCGGGCGGAAGTCCTCCGGTGAGCCTCCCTCGATGGCGCGCGACGCGGGGACGCGGAGGACTTGGAGGGCGGGAGGCTGCAGAACTCCTCGCATCAGGCATGGGGCGGAAGCGGGACGCGGACGCGGCGGCGGGGGCGGCCAAGGCGCAGGCGGCGCGGGAGGTGTGCGTGGCGTCGGCCTCCGCGGCCAAGGCGCAGGCGGCGCGGGAGGTGTGCGTGCCGTCAGGGCCTCGGCGTCGTCCACCTCCTTGAGCGATGGGAAGGACAAGATCAAGGCGACGCTCCCCACCCAGTTCGCGGCGGAGGCCCGCTCCGGCAACCTGCAGAACCTCGGCCTCATTCGCGTCCTCGACGGAACCTGCAACGCCGTCCCCAACAACAAAAAGTAAGCCCCCAGCAATTGCGAATGTGTACTTCAGGGCCTTGATTATTAGCAATTGCGAGATTGCGTCCCAAACTCTTGATGCCGAGGTCAATTTCCTTCTCGATCTGGTAATGGTTGCCGTAGGACAGATGGATCCGGTATGAACCAATTCTACTTGTGTGCATCCAAACAGAAAATGGAATTGAGTTCTTTGCCATGATTGCAAACTCCAATACAATGACATCCAAACAATAGAATTGAAATTGCATCTCATTTCAATACCATGGTTGATTTGGTATTGAACCCAATTCAATTCCATGCCCTCCAATATCAACATCCAAACGAAGCCTTATGTATGTTTTCATAAATTAAAATTAAAGAAGCATATAGTTGTCCTTTTCCATATATAATTTAAACATTGCGATAGTTGTATCTTTTCAAGCGTAGCTCCGTTTTAAGCGCTTCTCGTGCCTTTGCGCTCGTTGTAGCTAGTGTTAGCTAGCAATATGTTTTTGGAAAGTATTTTGATATTGCTTGGTGTATTGCTCTTAGTTGTACATGTGTGCTTGTTTGCAGTTGATTTGTTTACGTTGAGGAACGTTCAGAGCAAGTGAGAACCTTGGATTTGAGTTTGAGGCAAGTGGTTCTTTGATCATTTTCCTTGTACCTATTTAATTTATTTAACGCAATGTCACCTGTTATTTATAATTGCTTGCATTAGATGTCATAATTTGCTGGGAATCCTATGTTAGGTTGTTTACTAGAACTTCATGATTATTCCTTGATGCCCTTAGAGGTTACCTATCTGGGTAGTTTTATTGCTTAGCTTTGCTCAACAGTGGATGGTTGGGATAATTTAATATTGACTAATGAATTATGCAATGTGGGCTTGGTAATCTTTTTAGCAACCTGGAACTCTAGGCGGCTCAGGCAAGCGGGTTTGATGCTTGGTTTTTGAGGAAAGTTATGTTGGTTTTGCCTGAGCCGAGCTTAAGGATTGATCTATGGAGTGACCACCCGGGACTTACAGTACAACCATGAGACTATATGGGCAATGGTCTTGGCTGAGCAAGTTGGGTAATCCAGGGGTACGTGTTGAGCGGGTAGGAGCCGACTAGGGCAGCGTCCCAGAAGTCGTTGTACGACACGGTGATGGGTAAGAGCCCTGAGTGGGTCAATGCTCCCTGGAGAACCAATGGAAGGCCTCGTAGTGCACCGCGTAGCACTCACATCTCGGAAATGTGAGGGGGGTTTAGCGGGCCCCAGCAAATGGTGACACGACTCATGGTGAAAGTGTACAACCTCTGCAGAGTGTAAAACTGTTATAACAGTCGTGCTCACGGTCAAGAGCGGCCTGGACCCTCGCATGGTTAGCTGATTTGGGAGGATCACAGTGGTGGTTAACTGTGGTTTTGGTTAGTTTTGGGATTAACCTTAAGTTGGGTGGTTTGGGAAGCTTATCACATTATAATATCTCTAGGTGCTTTAATAAAATTTGACCAACTAAAATTTGAGCATTGCAGTCCACCAAATAAAGCCTTTGTTAAGCCTTCATGTCATATTTTCCCTCCCACTTACTAAGTGCCAACCATAAGTGCACTTACGCTTGCTATAGACCTTAATAGGGTAGCGAAGACTTGGATCATGAAGACCTGGAGTTCTAGGCTGGCGTGCCCCCGGTCGACGTTCCTGTGGAAGATGGAGCCCTCCGTCACGATTAGATTTACGATTGTGTAATTTTCTTTAAAGACCCTTTGGTCATTTTGTAAATAATATACGCTTTGTAATTGATATTGTTCTGTTATTCACTTATGATGTCACTTTATGCATGAATTTGATCTTGGGCATGCATAAAGGGTGCGTTCGGTTTTGTCCTTAAAACCGGGCGTGACAGTTTATCTCAAACCCCACGGTGTTGTAGGTGTAAGCAGCAGGTGGTGACAGCACTGTCCATCCCTCATATTCCCCCACGTTCGGGTTTGGCGTAGAGTTGTAAGCCGGAGTAGCTTGGCAGACTAGATGTGAGCCTGTGCCCAAAGGAAGTAAGTAGAGATTTAATATATCTTTACCGGAAACTCTTAGGCCATATAAATCCTCTATATTCTCGCCTACCTTACTCGTATTTGTCCTTAGACGAACCAGCTACAAGGCAAGTATACCTCTGTTCTCTGTAAAAATATGATATCCTGAATACTCTCCGGGGTGAAGTGCTACAGCGGTATATGTGTGCACTTGCGGATTTATTCATGAACGTTAATAATTGCCAACAGTTCTAAGCCACATTACCACCCGGGCCATGCATGGTGACTGTCATACCCCAGCCCAGCACAACTAGAACCTAGTTGGAAATTTGGGCAAGGAGCCCTTTCGTTTGATCTGGTTGTTGAAAATAACTGAAGACCAGGCAAACATAATTAGAAAGCTAATTCCTCTTGGTAATTCAGCTATCTAGAAGCATGCAAACTCTACACGGCATTGTAATTTCATTTATCTCCGTCAAAGATATCCATGCTCTGCACCTGCATTTAGCCACAATCTTAATGACATTAACTGACCATTTGTCTACTGGTCTCAACACTATCACTATTAACCCCATGCATGTGCGACTATTATTCTTGCACCGGCCATCATTGATTAATCTCTCAGTACGTGCTCATCTCTGAGTACCACTTTATTGTTTATTCCCAAGTAACTCAGGCAGCGATGTGTTATCCTTGATGACCGTTTGGCGGAGCCACCAGTATGGCGAGCCATGGCAGCCGCCATACCTGCCGCCGGCGACACCCCCCCACCCCCCGAGGCACCATGGAGTTCACGCATGGAGTTCTTCTGCCGTCTGGAGAAGGAAGAAGAAGAAAACTGCTGTCTTTTGAGAGTTTGGACCATTAGCCCATTAGCTTTTGTATGTTGGGCCGTCATAATAGTACAATACACAGCTGGCCCACTACCGAAACAAGGCAGCCTGCGGCCTGCCTAATCCTCGGCAAGGAATACGAAGTGACCAAGGTCTGCCCGTTTCTTTGCTTTCCTCGACGCAAGACGAAGCGACTGGTCACTCGTGATGGCGGCGGACGAAGGGGAGGGCCTGGAAACCAATCTCGCCGAACAATCCTCGCCTAATCCCCCTCCTCTAGATCGTCGTCGACTTCCAATTTCAAATGCCAGCGGGATAGAAAAAAATTAAAAGGTAAGAAAGTTGGATTATAGAATTAGTTAATTCATCTGTACCTGCACTTTGCCATTGTAATTTGCAAATTTTGATGTATGTTTGATTTAATGCTTGTCAGTTGTAATCATGAAGCGATTCCAAGCCTTAAAACATCGGAGGATGAATCTTCCTCGCCCACCTTGCTGCACCTAGTGCTTGTACAGTATGTTTATCCAATCATCTATTTAGCAACATTTGATATTTTCATACAATTGTGACTTACAAGTTGATCTCTAGTATGTTGATACTATATTTGTCTTTTACTGCAATGTGATCTCTTGTTGTACATGTTTTCTATTAATGGTTAGTAGTAGGTTCGCCATAGCTTAATTTTGATCCTGGCTTCGCCACTGGGTTTGATAATTACTCATGCATCCAAGATGCATACTCCATCCTGGTTAATGTTCATGAAGTTCAGGAACTATTGTTTAAGCATACACGTTGCAGAAGTCCAAAGGCATGTAACTCCTCTCAGCACTATCTCTCCAATTAGTTCCCACTAATCCACCGTCACTCTTTCCCAGTATATATAGCTGTGCCTCTAGCGTGATAGGATGCACCCAGAAAGAAGGCTTAAGCAAATAAGTTGTGAGAGTGAGGGACTTGGAGAAGGAGCTGAGATCATTGGATGGCGTCCCTAGCGAATGATGCGCTAAACCGGTCATCGTTGATGCGTCTGGTGGTCAAGCCGAATGAAGGTGACGCGCACTGGCGTAGTTGCGACCAAGCGTGGCTGCAGATCCGGTGGATGTTCGGGGTAATTTTCGAATGCGAGGCAAGCTACGTACCCACCTTTGATGCATATATCCCACTGGCTCATGTTTTATAAAATATTTTGAATACCAGCTTACTATTGCAATGTTTTGTAAATAAGATATAGCATACCTTGTGGCTGTGGCCTCATCGTTGATGCGTCTGGTGGTCAAGCCGAATGAAGGTGACGCGCACTGGCGTAGTTGCGACCAAGCGTGGCTGCAGATCCGGTGGATGTTCGGGGTAATTTTCGAATGCGAGGCAAGCTACGTACCCACCTTTGATGCATATATCCCACTGGCTCATGTTTTATAAAATATTTTGAATACCAGCTTACTATTGCAATGTTTTGTAAATAAGATATAGCATACCTTGTGGCTGTGGCCTTGTTGTTGCATGGGAGAGTGGTTGGTCGGGAAGGCGGTGCGCGGCACCACGCACTACCGGAGAAACAGACATTAGCACCGGTTGGGAAAGCCCTTTAGCACCGGGTTTCCCAACCGGTGCTATGTTTCCGAGGCTAAAGGTACCCACCTTTAGCACCGGGTTAAATAACCGGTGCTAAAGGTGTGTCCATTTGCCAAAAAATATGTGCGTTGGTGCGGGGATTCGAACTCATGACCTCTTGGCTCGTGCGTACCCACCTAACCATCTCACCTACAAAGCACATGTGATGAGATAGAAGATTCTTTTGTTTTGTAGTAGCATGTGACACCCCCTTTAGCACCGGGTTGGTGTTACGACCCGGTGCTAAAAGACCTTTAGCACCGGATCGTAACACCAACCGGTGCTAAAAGGTGACCCTTTAGCACCGGTTGATGTTACGACCCGGTGCTAAAGGGTTGGGGCCTTTAGGGACTTTTAGCACCGGTTGGTATTACCAACCGGTGCTAAAGGGTTCACGAGGGCGCCCCAATTTCGCACCCGGTGCTAACGTTACATTAGCACCGGATCTTGAGTGCACCGAGGCATATGAGGGGTGCGGATGTGAGTTATTCTTGTAGTGACGGTGGTGCTAGTTGGTGGAAACACTTAACTAAGGTTAATACCAGTTTGGTGGCGGATCATTGTACGCATACTAGTATCTCCATGGTCATGTATATTGGCAAATACCTACATAGAGGACGGTGTAACCCATATAGAGTGAACACGGTGCTGGACGTTGGGCCGGCCGTGAGTTGGACGCGGTGCTAGACATAGGGCCAGTCACGATGTGGGCATAGCGCTGCACGGAGCGTTGGCTGTGTTGATCTTTGGACTTAGTAGTCACTACGTGAAAACCTCAAATAGGTAACGTGGGATTGGTAACAGACTCACGAAGCCCGTTACAAGGTGCGACATCAGTAACGGGCGCAAACAACGACCGTTACCAATAAGCGTGTCAGGACCGAGCCCAGCCCCTGCACAACAACGCCCGTTACTAATAATGATTTTTGGTAACGGTCGTTGTTCGCAACCGTTACTAGTATTCCTTGTAACGGACATTACACACAACCGTTACCAATAATACTACCATCTGTAACGGTCGCTTAATGTCCGTTACAGGCTGGGACTAGTAGTAACGGTAGTTGTATTAGGCACTTCAAGCCCGTTACGTATCTTTGACTACTGGTAACGATGTTAGGTTTGGCCAGTTAACGCCCGTTACTAGTGTCGGAGCTCAATTATTATTTGCATAAGCTACAGTAGCTACAGTGTGTCGTCTTCCACCTCGCTGCTGCTGTCGGCGTAGAGCAGCAGCCGGCGGCGGGCGACGTCCACTCCGCCACCGTCCTGGCGCCCGCCCGTTCTCTCTCCCGCTCTTCGACTCGTCGTTACCGCGCGGGCGACCGCGCCTGCTTGCCGCCCGGCCGGCCGCGCCACACATGCATGTTCAAATATATAACAGGACACACATTACATATATAACAGGCATGTTCACAGACATTACATCCTAGTTAATTAGTTATTAAGTACTGCATACATAGAGCCAGAAGGGACAAAAGAACAGAACATGTTCATCTCTTTTTATCTAACTCCGACCGCGCATCGATAAGTGCATTTTTAAGAACTCTTTTCTTCTCTTCTGCTTCTTTGAGTTTTGCTTTGAGTTCTTTCTTCTTTTATTTCTTGCGCTCGAGTTCGGAGGCCAGATAATCCACTTCTGCTTTGAGATTTGCTGCCTTTTCCTTTTCTTCCCAGAGAGAAAATTTCAACTGTTGTTGCTTCTTTCCTGCCTCACTTAGCCTCATTTCCAATTCCTTGTTTGCCTCCCTAGCTTCATCGAGGTCTTGCAAGGCCTTGTTGTACTTCTGTGCTGCCTCCTTCTTCAGCTGACAAAGAAGACAAGGATGGATGGATCGTATCTGAAAATAAAACAGATAGTCAAATGAGGCAGTGCCTTAACATGTGGCTAGATTCACACAGTCAATTATTTCACACACAAACAGCAATGATCTGCCAAACAACAAGATATGTTGTTCACACAGCCAGTCCTGATACTATATGAACTGCATAGCACAATTTTCAAATTTTATAGACATAAACACACAACCTATTATTTCACACACATGAACTACATAGCATAATTGTTTCACGTAGCCTGAGAGTCTAACAAGGATGTTACAGAATCTATATGAATCACACTGCCTATTATTTCACACACATGAATTTGCATTTCCAGCTCACAATCAAAGGCATTCCCAGATCATAATCAGAGGCATTTCTAGTTTATCAAACATTAATCCCTAATTAAATAGAGCAGATTCTTCAGCATTTAGATACACAATTAAGCCTCCAGACGAGGAACACCGGATTCATTGTTTGATAAACTCATTGCTCACCTCGTCGCCGGAGTCATGGTCGGAGGAAGAAACTAGGTCGATTTCCACCCGAGGGGGAGCCGGAGCCGGAGCCGGAACGACCGACGAAGAAGGACCACCCTCTCCCAAAGGGATGATTCCTCGCCCCAGCCTCCAGACTCCCCCCGCTCTCGCGCGGGGAGGACTCCTCCTCGCCGGAGCCGGAGCCGGAGCCTCTGTTGACACTTCTTATGGTCCACTATCAGGATTGCCAATCCTAGTAATGGTGCAGGGAGTGTTCATTGGTATTCTTACGATACAGATATAAATCCGCAAGCGCACGGATACCGATGTAGCATTTCACCCGGGAGTATTCCTAGGTATCGTATTTATATTTCCGCAGGGAAGCATTGGATAAAGAGTATTGACTATTAACAAGGATGTAACTACTAATTAAAGTACCCGCTAACAAGGTGGGGGTACAGAATAGAATAGGAGTGATATGCAATTGACACACACAAGGAGAAGTTTAAGATAGAGATAGAAGAGCGGTCTAGCTAGTGGGAGGACAACGAGACAGGAAAGGATTCCTATATACTTCCACTGGCCTTGAGATACCTCTGGAAAGGGTTACGACTACCATAAAGAATGGCATCTATGGTTCTCTTCCAAGTTCTATTATCTCAACATCGGGGACGGAGCCCGTGACACACAGAAAGGGATGAGAAGGGGTGCCACAAACTCCGTGCTCTTACGAGGTGCCTGCAGACCGGAACTAACGTGATGGACTACGAAGACCGAAAGGGCTGTCACCACCTCACGGCTACCACCTCCGTTGCGACGGGGACAAACCAAGGTTACCATCTAGACTAGGTACCACACCTACGCTAGGCAATAACTACTCACTCTCCTAGAAAGAGCAAGCACTCCTGTCAATACCCCGGTGACAATTCACCGGAAGCATTGAGCAGAAACGAGGAACCAGCTGAGATAAAGAACTAAGATAGAACTTATAGAACCAGACTACAACAGCTTATAACCAGAGCTAGACATTCCACAGATATCCCGGAATAAATGTAGAACAAATAACTCAAGTAAATACGGGAGGAAATATATTGAGAAAACTCAGAGTCTTACATAAAGAAAAGGAAAAGATACAAGAGCTTTACCAGAACTCCAGAAGACGACTCCGGAACCCCGAGCAAAGCTCGACCCTGACTCTAACTCCCAACAGGACTAGCCTACTCTACATCTTGAAAGTGGAGAATGCAGACTCGCTCCCAAGTGGTGTGTGTTTACAAGTGAAGTGTAAGGTCCTATATATAGTGCTCCAGGGTCGGTTCAGGTAGGGTAACGGCCAAGGGAGGGGGCAGAGGCGGTTGCCGGCCGTTTCGGCCGAGAGGGTCGGTTCGGCCGAACCCTGGCGTTCGGCCGAACGCCCGATCCACCGCCTCAGCCACCTACGGCCGAGATGCATCCCCTGGAGTCGGTTGTGCAACTGGGGGCGGTTCGGGCGAACCCCCCAGTTTGGCCGAACTGGGCTGGGAGCCCAGGCCCGCCCCCCTGCACCGCCTTCGGCTCTGAGTCCCTCCTGGGCCGGCCTCTACTGCTTGGACTTGTCTTGATTCGGCCCAGGTTGACGTGTCGGTGCTCTGGGACATGTTGGCGGTCGTCCACGTGTCGTGCATTGTGTTTTCTTGGTCATCGGTGACGTGGACGGCTCCCGGTGGTCTGTACGGCTAAGGGGGGTAACCGGCCGAACGGAGTCGTTCGGCCGATTCGGTCATTTTTGGCCCCAATAGCGCGTATTTGTCGTAGTTGTACCTGCACAAGTGACACTCACCAAAACTCGTGGAACTTTATTAGAAATAAAACCTAAGTACATGGAATGTTGCATATAACCTTGTTTATTCCCGAGTATTGGTGGTCGGATTTGGGTTGTAACGACCGCCAACAAGCTCCCCCAAGCTTAGCTCTTTGCTCGTCCTCGGGCAAAGATATAAACTTAGGCTTGGTGGATCAGGAGTTGCTACAATGTCATTTCTTTTGCAGGTAACTTATAAACAACTAGTCTTCAAAAATACTTGAATCATAGGCAAAGTTTCAAATCATCTTTTTACCTATGGGGCTTATAGCAATCTCCTTATCTTGGGCGGTTGAAAGGACGGACAGTTTAAACTCAGTTTTATTCCATCTCGGAATTTTTTTCACAAGTTTTGAAAACTATAAATTGTTCCTCATTGGCACACTCAATCACTCAAGTGTATTTGAATCCTCACCAAAGGCTTGTGCCTTCTTTTCATCCTAACATCTAATATGGCTTTTTGTGTGGCTCAGGGACAAAGGATGAAGGCATGCATGCATCTTATATTTTGCTAAGTCAAAGACCGGATCTCTGAGGAGACAAATCACATCTTAAGATCAAGACGTGCAAGTGTGTGGATATGAATGGAGTGGAATATGGTGGAATGGTGGAATGGAATATGGTGGAACTCCTTGGATGAAACTCCCTCTCCATGATTTATTTTCGAGAACATGGGCTATCTTTTATTCTCATATTTTTGCCATGCCACTTGGCATGCTTTTCTTTTTTTCTCTTTCTTTTTGCCATGCTCTTTGGCATGCTTTTCTTTTTCTCTTATTTTTGCCATGCTTCTTTGGCATGCTTTTCTTTTTGCATAGCCCATGTCTCTATCAAGAATATTTGGAGAGGGAACTCATAGAACATGGAGCATTTATTTTTGTGGATGGACGATGGAAAATGTTTGCTAACTCCCAGTGTAGGAATTGCAAGTGAGAGGTGGTGTGTGTACGTGGGTCTCGATCTTTAAGAATATGAAAGCTTCACTCAAAGGTCACAACAATTTGACAAAGCTCACTAAGATAACAAGCAACATATGAGTAGAAATTTTCAACTAAGCTTATCATACGGCTCTGGTAGGTATTTTGACCAATGAGGAACTTGTTTCATTTTGAAAGCATAAATTTCCGAGATTTTCCCCGTACTAAAAGCAGAATAGAATTTAACCAAATTCTCACTATATCAACCCCCACAACAACTTAAACTTGGAATAAAGCATGTGCTCCCACAAGGTTTTCAAGATCATTTTTACTCATGCCAAATAACTCAAGCACAATCTAGCAACTAGTTGAAACAGAGTACTTGCAAAATTAATGACAGAGCAACTATTCATCATTTCCAAGGTGAGAGGCATATGATTCATTCCATGCATAGTTGGGAGTTATTTTTATTCAAGGGAAATATTGTTTAAGGGAAATATTTTTGGTATTTTCATTTTTTTTAAATGCAAATTATCATGAAGGAAAATGAAAGGGAAATTAAAAGATCAAAGTGCTGGATAAATCGGGACATACCTGGTGGGGGTCCTCCCCCAAGCTTGGACTTTCACTGGTAGGGGTTGCGCCTTGATAGGTATTGGCTCAGTTGTTCTGCTTGCTCGTGGACGTCATGCTGGATGGACGCTACCATCCCGCTATTCTCTTGATGGTACTGAGAATGGCGGGCTAGCGTGTCTTGAATCTCTCGGGTACGGTCGTCGATGAGCTCGACTCGGCCGGAGATGTAGGGCAACTCCCGGCCGTAGTCGAAGCGTGCGGACTGTGAGTATCCGGGGTAATATGGCTGGGAGGCACTATCGTACCCTCCTCCATACCGACTCCCGGACCACTCGGAGTCCGTGTCCTGGCCGTGGTCCCAGCGTCCTGAGGTGAAGTAGTTCGGCTCCTGGTGTTGCCCGGAGCCTCCTGCTCCGGACGTCCCAGCACCGGTGTACATGTCGTAGGTGGCCTCAAAAGTGGAAGTGTGTCGGTGCGGCATTTGTGGTGCATCTTCTGGCTCCTGTGAGGTGGCGAGCCCAGCATCACGCCTGGCTCGTCCCCTCGTGACGGGTCCGTCACCTGCAACGCTGTGCCGAGCGGGCTCTCTCCAAGGTGGAGAATCGTCCGACTCGGTCCTCAACTGAAGAGTTAGTTTCGGCGTGGTATACAACCTTAGTGCTGCACAGGGCAAAGGCACTTCAGTTGTATATCCACGGTAAATCATTGCCAGCGTTGCGTCAGGCGTCCGCCGTATCATGTGGGCTTGCACGAAGTGCTCGGCATCCACGACGGAACGCGCTGTCTCGATGTACGTGAGCTGGGCGCCTTGGAGGACGCCCAGATGGTTAGCGAGGCGAGTGACTAGAGAAGTCATCGCCATGCTACCCGCACGAGAATTATGAGACAACCAGTGACCAACCATGTCTTTCACAGGTGAATAGGGAATCTGCTTGACCATGGCAAAAAGAACCCGCAACTCGATGGTGTTGACAGGGCGCAAATCTGCCCGGGGGAATATCGTCATAGACACCCAACGATGCATGAAACGCAAAGTGGGGTTATGTATGCTGTTCGTGCGCGGTGCATGACAGTTGGTATTCCCCGAAATCTTTTTCCAAAATGCCACCCGGTCAAATCTTTTAAGCGCTTTGTTCGCGTCTAAGGAACAACGGCTTGAAAATCCGAGACTCGAACTAAAATCCCTCCAAGAGCAGAAAAACTCTTGGTTGAAAAATTGAAAACGAATCCCCCCAGTTTCAGAAACCAAAGTCGAGAGGAATTCAAGGGTGAGCAGGTACGAACCTTCTTCGTTGATGTGCCAGAAATTCTCCCAGCCAACGGCTTGGAAGATTTCCGTGAACTCTACGTCCATCCCCGTGTCACTGAGCAAGTCTTGCTCAAACACACGGGTGTGCTCGAACTCCTTCAGCCGAAGCTCGTTGAAGGTGTTCTGCTCCCGTTCTGTCCTGAGATTGATGTCACTCTCGCTCAGGAGCTGCCTGGCCAGGGGCGTGGCATGGCCCCATCCCGAGCCGGCTACTCCGTACTCGTCCGTGTCCATCCAGCTCGAGCCCCAGGACGGAGCTGGGGAACTCCCAGCATCGTCCGATCATCAGCCTAGCCGGGCGGAACGATGGAGCGACGTGAAGAACTTCGACATGATTCCTGCAAAAGGTTAGTGCAACAACAACTACCCGAAGGACTGAATATATATGGTTAGCACGAGAAAATCAAGTCAGTCGTTAGAGATAGTTAGTCGTTCTTGCGGGGATAAAAACCACCACAAAAGGTTAGTCGTTCTTGTGGGTGTCGGTGACCACCACAAAATCGTCCAGAATTTCAGCACAAAGATCGCAACAAAAGCAAAATATTTTTGGGATTTTCTAGTGATGCAAGTGAACCAAAACTTGAGCAAGAACTTTGGGAAGGACTTGAGCACAAGCTAGAGCAAGAAATGAGAGAGGGAGAGCTTCTAACAGAAATTTTTCAGAGTGTATGAGTGTGTGAGAGCAAGCAAGCAACGCACCAGCATTTATAGGCCGAGGGGAGGCAGGTCCCTGGTTCGGCCGAACTGGGTGGTTCGGGCGAACCAGGCCCTGGTGACCAGGCCACTCCTCCCTGAGTGGAGCACCTCCCCTTGCTTTGATTCCACGAAATTTTGTGTGGCCAACAATTCCCAAGGTCATGTGAGTGGTTTTTAGTGGTAGGTAAGATGCAAACTTGACATGACCAAAGTTGGTTTTAGTGGAGTCACCCCCATGCTGCCATGTTTGTGATAATTGGTGAGTATGCAGCCATTTTAGTGGGGTAGACATGTTTGGTGCTGGTTGGTGATGATGGTAAATAATTGGAGATGTTCTAGAAGGGGTGAAAGTGAAGAAAGTTACAAATTACACCCTCTCTAATTAAATTTCAGCATGTGTCCAATTATTTCTAACCAAGCTTGCAAAATTTTCTACTCTCTCTCAAATTAATTACTCAAGTGGTTCATTTATTTTGGAAAGGGAAACATGCAAATGCAATGAAGGAAATAAAATTGGAAGGAAAATATGGGATAATACCGGTTTTCCTCGCGGCGAGAGCTCAGCTTTTAAGTCCGCGAGCGGGGCTTCTCCTGTCTTCAACTGTTCTTGTCACCATCCGATCTGGAGAGAATGTCTCGGACGATGCAACTTCCTGTTCCAGGTTACTTATAATTTACTGCAATATGTGCATACCTGGAATGATTGTCCACCCTGGGCTTCAACTGTATCCATAGCCTTCATATCCGGTGTGAAGTATATTTTGGGACTCCCCCTTCTCTCTTTTTTTTTGATTTTTTTTTCTATAGGGGTTAGTCCACACATACAACCAATATCCATAGAAGTATTGCTTTAAAGGTTCATTAATCAAACTTGACACCATGTCTAGTTCGATTAAAGCAAGCTAATTAACCTAAGCACCATGCTTAATTTAAAGAGCTTATGAATGTGTTCTCGAGATTACATTCAAACTAGAGCAAACCAAAATAGATAAAGGGAGCATGAAAACATTGAGAGATATTCACATGGAGATAAGCATATGGAAACTAGTGAACTTTGCTTTGATTAAGGTAAAAAAACAAAAACCTTTTCACGTACCTGAGTGTTCCCACCATTGGCATCTAATGATGAAGACTTTTGGAACTGATGCCACAGTGATGGCACTACGCCGACGTGACTCCACGTAGTTGGCTGAGTCCTCCTTCATGTTGATGTTGTCGTGTACGGGTACAAGATCATGGGTGTGGCAAAGGGGATCGGCACTCAAATATGCCAACTCGTGGAATGCCGCGGAACTAGCTTGTATGCGAATGTTGAAAAATGGGTCCTAAAACAATCTAGTGGAGTGGCAAAGGAGCGGAGGCGTGGAGTACATCTCCTCTCTTACGCAAAGCGCAAAGAACGAGCGAAAACTAGCCAGGCCAGGTGAAGTTTGGCCACTACCCTTGAATCAAGGCTTGCAGACATACAAACACCTTGGCTTAAAACCAGTGGTCACTGGATATTTATTTTTTTTTTTTAGTTTTTTTTTCAATGCAAAACAGTGATGGGGTGAATGTATGCGAATGCAAGAATGGGAAACATGCAGTGGATTGGAAAAAAATGGGGTGATAAAATGCATGAATTTCTAAATTAAGTGATTCAAAGCAAACATGCAGTGGATAATGCAAAAATTTAAAGGATAAAGCTCAAAATTTAAAGTCTAAGAGCTGGACTATCTCACATACCTTGATTTTCTCGCCATTACCGACAATTTGAGACAGAATTGCGGTGATGCAGCATCATTCGTCTGTCACATTTGATTTTGTTTTTCTCTAGGATGACGATCTTCACTTCAGGCTGCACATGATTATGATAGTATATATGTATATTTTTAATATAAACACATACATGTGGGAAATATTTTTTCTTTTCTTCTGAAGATTATCGGCCGAATCGCAGTAGTCAGGGGCAAACAATGATAAATCCTGCATGATCAAGCACCCTAGGCTCTCTGCATCCTCCTGTTTGAAACAAACTCAAACAAACAGGGGTGATCCCGCTAATGCTAGCGGTAAATTAAATTAGTAGACACCAGTGTCAATCATCAATATCTTTCGCCAATTGCTTCCCCGGCAACGGCGCCAGAAAATGCTTGTTGACACTTCTTACGGTCCACTATCAGAACTGCCAATCCTAGTAATGGTGCAGGGAGTGTTCATTGGTATTCTTACGATACAGATATAAATCCGCAAGCGCACGGATACCGATGTAGCATTTCACCCGGGAGTATTCCTAGGTATCGTATTTATATTTCCGCAGGGAAGCATTGGATAAAGAGTATTGACTATTAACAAGGATGTAACTACTAATTAAAGTACCGGCTAACAAGGCGGGGGTAAAGGATAGAATAGGAGTGATATGCAATTGACACACACAAGGAGAAGTTTAAGATAGAGATAGAAGAGCGGTCTAGCTAGTGGGAGGACAACGAGACAGGAAATGATTCCTATATACTTCCACTGGCCTTGAGATACCTCTGGCAAGGGTTACGGCTAGCATGAAGAATGGCATCTATGGTTCTCTTCCAAGTTCTATTATCTCAACATCGGGGACGGAGCCCGTGACACACAGAAAGGGATGAGAAGGGGTGCCACAAACTCCGTGCTCTTACGGGGTGCCTGCAGACCGGAACTAACGTGATGGACTACGAAGACCGAAAGGGCTGTCACCACCTCACGGCTACCACCTCCGTTGCGACGGGGACAAACCAAGGTTACCATCTAGACTAGGTACCACACCTACGCTAGGCAATAACTACTCACTCTCCTAGAAAGAGCAAGCACTCCTGTCAATACCCCGGTGACAATTCACCGGAAGCATTGAGCAGAAACGAGGAACCAGCTGAGATAAAGAACTAAGATAGAACTTATAGAACCAGACTACAACAGCTTATAACCACAGCTAGACATTCCACAGATATCCCGGAATAAATGGAGAACAAATAACTCAAGTAAATACGGGAGGAAATATATTGAGAAAACTCAGAGTCTTACATAAAGAAAAGGAAAAGATACAAGAGCTTTACCAGAACTCCAGAAGACGACTCCGGAACCCCGAGCGAAGCTCGACCCTGACTCTAACTCTCAACAGGACTAGCCTACTCTACATCTTGAAAGTGGAGAATGCAGACTCGCTCCCAAGTGGTCTGTGTTTACAAGTGAAGTGTAAGGTCCTATATATAGTGCTCCAGGGTCGGTTCAGGTAGGGTAACGGCCAAGGGAGGGGGCAGAGGCGGTTGCCGGCCGTTTCGGCCGAACCCTGGCGTTCGGCCGAACGCCCGATCCACCGCCTCAGCCACCTATAGCCGAGATGCATCCCCTGGAGTCGGTTGGGCAACTGGGGGCGGTTAGGGCGAACCCCCCAGTTTGGCCGAACTGGGCTGGGAGCCCAGGCCCGCCCCCCTGCACCGCCTTCGGCTCTGAGTCCCTCCTAGGCCGGCCTCTACTGCTTGGACTTGTCTTGATTCGGCCCAGGTTGACGTGTCGGTGCTCCGGGACATGTTGGCGGTCATCCACGTGTTGTGCATCGTGTTTGCTTGGTCATCGGTGACGTGGACGGCTCCCGGTGGTCTGTACGGCTAAGGGGGGTAACCGGCCGAACGGAGTCGTTCGGCCGATTCGGTCATTTTCGGCCCCAATAGCGCATATTTGTCGTAGTTGTACCTGCACAAGTGACACTCACCAAAACTCGTGGAACTTTATTATAAATAAAACCTAAGTACATGGAATGTTGCATATAACCTTGTTTATTCCTGAGTATTGGTGGTCGGATTTGGGTTGTAACGACCGCCAACAGCCTCCTCTTCGCCGCTCGCGGCCGCCGCGGCTTCCCTTGCAGCAGCGGTGGTGGCCTTCGGAGGGCGAGGGTGCTCCCGCCCCCTGGCGTGAATGAAGCGGCGGCAGCGGCGCGCGTGTAGGGTTGCCGGCCCACCGCGGCGGCGGCGGTCTTCATCGTGCAAGAAACCCTCTCCTTGTGAGGGGAGGGCTTCTTGGTGCTTCCGCTTGCCCGCATCCACCGGCCGGATTGAAGCCGGACATCTCCGCCGCTCGCCGCTTGCGCTTCTTGGATGGGGGAGAGAGAGTGAGAGCGAGTGAGCAAGAGAAAGGGAGAGAGAGAGACCCTTCCTGCCACTTGCGCTTCTTATCCTATTCCCAGTGAAGGAAAAAAAAATGTAAAAACTTATCAGTAACGGTCTTTATCAAAGGGCCCGTTACGAAAAAACTGATGTCGCCTTCAACTTTTCAGTCGCTTCATGTAACGTGCTTGACCAAAGTGTCCGTTACGAAAAAGTGGATGCCGCGTTCAACTTCCTTCAACTTCCCAGTCGCTTCATTTAGAGGGTTTTCCAACCAAATTAAATCTAATCTTCAGCAAGACTTTGCAAAGATCGAACGATCCAACCAAGATCCTCCTCCTCGGCAATCAACCAGTCAAATTTATTCAAGCAGTCAATCCAATCACAGGCATTCAAGCAGTTAATCAGACCACATGCTATGAACAAAAAAACACACATAATGCAGTCATAATATTCAGAACGAAGAAGAAGATGCAAAATGCACACATAACATTAATTAAAATAGTTCAGGCAAAACCACGTACGCCGCAAAATAATATTTACAAACAGTGCAAAATAATAAAATACTATCATCTACTCCTCCGCCTCGTCCTCGTCGTCGTCCTCCTCCTCCTCGTCCTCCGCCGCCGCCGCCGGGGGATACGCCGGCGCGATCGCTGGATGATGAATCCTCATCACCTCGGCGACCTGCCACAGACCGAAGACGTAGTGCTGGACAGTCTGGTCCACCTACTCATTCACACTCGGCAGACCAAGAAGAGGCAGATATGCGTTCATCCTGGTCCAGGTGTCACGCAGGACGTTGAGCGTCCACTGGGGGTCGATGCCTGGGAGCACCACCGGCGGCGGTGGAGGCTGCGGCACCGGGTTGGCGGCGGAGGAGGACTCACCTTTGGTCCTGTGACACTTGGAAGAACATCCCTCGCCGGTGGAGGCCATGGCGGTTGCTAAATGGCAGCGAACGAGAATGGAGATTGGGGAGAGGAGAGCAAATGGCAGCGAATGGAGATTCGGGAACAAGAATGGAGATTAGGGAGAGGAGATTGGGGCGGTTGATATACTGGGTGAACGGGGAATGGGGAACGGTTGTTGTACTGCGCGCGGTTGCGAATTCGAGGCGTTAACAGAGTCCGTCTGCAAATGCCGTGAATGCTTCGTCTTCATCCTTATCCGTAACGGGCTTTGTCGAAGTAACTGTTACAAATGTGAGGCGTTCCTCCGTCAGCCATCCCCATCGGTAACGGGCGTTGTGTCAGTGACCGTTACAAATTGATATAAGTAACGGACATTGGGAAAGTGCCCGTTACAGATGTGAGAGCAGAGTCCGTCAAATGTCGTTACGACTTCTATTTCAGTAACGGGCTTTAGAAATGTGCCCGTTACGAATATGTGTGAAACAGAGTCAGTCAAAACCGAGTGACGACCTTTCCTTTTGTTGTTACCTCGTTTCCCGTGCTTATTTACTTCTTCCTCCACTATCTCCTTCCATTCTCGTTTCCCTTGCTCATTTTTCTCTCGCCGGAGGACTCGAGGTAAAAAACCCCTCTTCTCATCTACGCCGGCGAGGACTCCCCATTTGATTCTTCTTCTGATTTGATTTTTCTTCTTCTTCTTCTTCTTCTTCTTCTTCTTCTTCTTCTTCTTCTTCTTCTTCTTCTTCTTCTTCTTCTTCTTCTTCTTCTTCTGATTGATCTCATCTCTTGGAAAGATCCCAACACTGTTCATCCCCTAGGTAGCTTCGAGCTCGATCTGCTCCTTCTTGCAACTGGTAGATTGCTGCGTAATATCTATATTTTGGACTATATATGCTGGTAAAATTTAGTTGTGATATTTGTGATATGCTGATAAATCTCATTTGGTTATATTGGACATAGCTACTATTAATTTTGGTAATATAAATCTCTTAGTATTTGGTTATATAAATCTCATATAGTATTGGGTTATATAAACCTCATAGTATTTGTGATATTTGATTTTTTTAGATCTAATTGGTTATATAAATCTCATAGTATTTGTGATATTTGTTGCTAGTAACATTTAGTAAAATTATGTTCATCTTTTCTTTCTTGCTATATACAACAATGATTTGGTTATTTTCTTTTCATTTGTTTATTTTTCAGATGGCGTCGTTGCATCTTAAGGATGATTTGGCTTTTGTTAAGGAGATGGTTCCCATCTGCCGTGATCAGAAGATCTATCATGGAATAGAAGATGGTCCACAGGAACGTCTTGTGTTAGCTTGGTCTTCGCACAATACGGCCAACGATATGTTCATGGCGACCGTTCGGGCTTTGGAGTGTATCGTCACTGATATGAAGAGTGTTTTTGGGTACCGCATTGCTCCTGATGCTGCACGGAACCGTGCATTTGTTCTTTGTCCGGATGCTGCAATGGCTCAGGAGCTTCACGGTCGGTTTGTGAAGGTTGTCAAGGAGACGATATTCTTCGACTTCGTGGCAAGTGTTGTGCCGTTGTATGAAGAAGTCAACCAGCACAAGCGAGTCCGTAGGTGCAACTGATCCGTGACGACTGATGATGGAGTTATCAAGCTTGCATTGGTCTTCTGTTATCATCATCTGCACTTTTATCATCTTTGTGTCAAGCTTTGTGTCAAGCTTCGACTTTGTGATATATGAACTTCATGTGTGTTTGTGTTATGAGGTGGCTGAACATTTATGTGTTTGTATTATTGTGCAAGAAGTTTAATTGCACTTTCATCATTGTGCAATGTCTAATGAATGGTTGCATCTCAATAATTTGGATGAAACTTATTCATATATAAGATGTAGGCAGTTTGACTTTTTTGACCCCACGTTGACCGTTCGTCTTATTCAAAAAATTTGTGAAAATATGGTCAAATTTAAGTCACTTCTGTAGATTTTATATTAATAAAGCAAGTCACCACAAAAAATATGATAACTTGCGCAAAACTTTGAATAGTACGAGCGGTCAACTTTGGGTCAAAAAAAGTCAAACGGCCTACACTTTAGAACGGAGGGAGTATGAACTTTATGAATTGTATGAAACTTTATGAGTAAAGTGCACCCACCATACATAGAGTTGCATTATTGTGTCACTTTGGTCCAACAAGTTACAAATGTAGCAATAATACTATACATTAAGTTACATAATGCGGGTTGTATGGTCTAAAATTACACAACAGTACGTTGTATTTTGTGTCATGATATGTACTAAGATGGAGTTCCCCATTTTGTGATGTGTGGATCTCAAAAAGTTGGATGACAATTTTCAAAAAATATATGAACTTTATGAAAGTTCATGCTCCCTCCGTTGTAACATGTATGGAGTTTGACTTTTTTGACCCCACGTTGACCGTTCGTCTTATTCAAAAAATTTGTGAAAATATGGTCAAATTTAAGTCACTTATGTAGATTTTATATTAATAAAGCAAGTCACCACAAAAAATATGATAACTTGCGCAAAACTTTGAATAGTACGAGCGGTCAACTTTGGGTCAAAAAAAGTCAAACGGCCTACACTTGAATGGAGGGAGTATGAACTTTATGAATTGTATGAAACTTTATGAGTAAAGTGCACCCACCATACATAGAGTTGCATTATTGTGTCACTTTGGTCCAACAAGTTACAAATGTAGCAATAATACTATACATTAAGTTACATAATGCGGGTTGTATGGTCTAAAATTACACAACAGTACGTTGTATTTTGTGTCATGATATGTACTAAGATGGAGTTCCCCATTTTGTGATGTGTGGATCTCAAAAAGTTGGATGACAATTTTCAAAAAATATATGAACTTTATGAAAGTTCATGCTCCCTCCGTTGTAACATGTATGGAGTTTGACTTTTTTGACCCCACGTTGACCGTTCGTCTTATTCAAAAAATTTGTGAAAATATGGTCAAATTTAAGTCACTTATGTAGATTTTATATTAATAAAGCAAGTCACCACAAAAAATATGATAACTTGCGCAAAACTTTGAATAGTACGAGCGGTCAACTTTGGGTCAAAAAAAGTCAAACGGCCTACACTTGAACGGAGGGAGTATGAACTTTATGAATTGTATGAAACTTTATGAGTAAAGTGCACCCACCATACATAGAGTTGCATTATTGTGTCATTTTGGTCCAACAAGTTACAAATGTAGCAATAATACTATACATTAAGTTACATAATGCGGTTTGTATGGTCTAAAATTACGCAACAGTACGTTGTATTTTGTGTCATGATATGTACTAAGATGGAGTTCCCCATTTTGCGATGTGTGGATCTCAAAAAGTTGGATGACAATTTTCAAAAAATATATGAACTTTATGAAAGTTCATGCTCCCTCCGTTGTAACATGTATGGAGTTTGACTTTTTTGACCCCAACGTTGACCGCTCGTCTTATTCAAAAAATTTATGAAAATATGGTCAAATTTAAGTCATTTATGTAGACTTTATATTAATAAAGCAAGTCACCACAAAAAATATGATAACTTGCGCACAACTTTGAATAGTACGAGCGGTCAACTTTGGGTCAAAAAAAGTCAAACGGCCTACACTTTAGAACGGAGGGAGTATGAACTTTATGAACTGTATGAAACTTTATAAGTAAAGTGAATCCACCATACATGAGTTGCATTACTATGTCACTTTGGTCCAACAAGTTACAAATGTAGCGATACTATACATTAAGTTACATAATGCGGTTTGTATGGCCTAAAATTACGCAACAGTACGTTGTATTTTGTGTCATGATATGTACTAAGATGGAGTTCCCCATTTTGCGATGTGTGGATCTCAAAAAGTTGGATGGCAATTTTCAAAAAATATATGAACTTTATGAAAGTTCATGCTCCCTCCGTTTTAAAATGTAGGGAGTTTGACTTTTTTGACCCCAACGTTGACCGCTCGTCTTATTTAAAAAATTTGTGAAAATATAGTCAAATTTAAGTCATTTTTGTAGACTTTGTATTAATAAAGCAAGTGGCCACAAAAAATATAATAACTTGCGCAAAACTTTGAATAGTACGAGCGGTCAACTTTGAGGTAAAATAAAGTCAAACGGCCTAAATAGTTGCCTTGATTTACATCACTTTCAGTAACGGGCTTTTCAAAGTGCCCGTTACGAATGAAGTATTGTTTGGTTAGATGCAGATCCAATGGTCAAAATTTCATCCGCGCCTCATTCCCGCGCCCAAAATTTGCATATTTCCCCCGACCCCGCGTCATTCCCCCCCGACCCCGCGCCATTCCCCCCCGACCCCGCGTCATTTCCACCAAACCCTAGCGGCGGCGCGGCGGCATCCCCCCCCCCGGCGCGCGCGGCTTCCCCAACCACCAAACCCTAGCGGCGGCGCGGCGCGGCTGCATCCACCCCGGCGGCGCGGCTGCATCCACCCCGGCGGCGCGGCATCCCCGTCCAAGAACTCGGGACCCGGCCCTGCAACGGCGACGCGGACCCGGCCACCTCAAGCAATGCGGCGACGCGGATCCACCCCTCCGGCAACGACGACGGCGAGCACGACTGCTTCCTCTGCGGCGCAGGTCAGTGCTCCTCTAACCCCATACTGTTGTGCGCTACTGCATCTGATGCTGCTGTGCCTACTACGCTGGGTGCACCAATCTTCCTGTTACTTTGCTGTTGTTTAGGCTCCGTTCACCTTGACCAGATTTGGCTCGATCTATATGTCATGGATACAGATCCTGCTCTGGCTGCTGTTCATTTTCAATTTTTATTTGTTCAAAGGAAACTCGATCTGTATGTCATGGACACAGATCCTGATGTGGCTGCTGCCAAGTTATCTTTTTCCTTCTGCATTTTTTCCATTAGTTCTGCATGTTCATCTTGTGTAGAATCATATAATCCTAGTGCTTGCTCTTAGTGCTTGTTCATCAACCAATCAGGCATTTAATCTGCCTTTATCATGTTTAAATTGCAAATTATCTATCAATTGTTCTGGACTATGTACTGCTACAATTGTTAGTTCTTCTTAGTATCTTAATCTTGTGTAGAATCATATAATCCTAGTGCATTTTACTAACTGTTTCTTTGTCCTCTTCTTTCATGTACCTGCCTAATGTAATGTACACTTCAATGATGCTTTGGTATATAAGCATCGCACAAGGAAGCAGTTGAAGGAACGACTGAGCTGCTTTGATATAGGATCTCATTTCTTCGGCCTGTCTAAATATGGTTAGTACCTATCCCCAACCAGTATGCTAAGTAAACTATCAATTCTATGTGTATATGTTGTACATGCTGATTTTATTTAGGACCTGTATTGATTTCTAGTCTAATAGTAGCTAATAATAATTTTGTTCATATTTCCATCCCTGCTTATATTTCTATACTGACAAACTGATATATCATCTATGCAGGCTAACTCATCAGGAAGCTCCTCTGGTGACAACGGTGCACATAATGTAGAGGAGGAGTATGCACCTGATTCACAGGGTAATTCGGCACACACTGCTGGGAGTACTAATCGAGGACGACGGTCACGGACACAGACCAAATGGCCAGAAGACAAGGTGATTGCAACTGGACTTGACGACCAATGGATCCCTACCCCAAAGGTGGCGAGGGACCGATTCATATTGGTCTGTGGTCTCATTGCTCGAGAGAGGGTGTCAATCAACGCAAAGCTTGAGGATTTCACACTGGAGCAGAAGCAAGCCCTATTCCCTGCTCTAGAGGAAAAGCTAGAGTACCCACCCATGTCCGAAGGTGTCCGCGATAAGGCAATCAAGGCAGCTGTGAGCAAGATTGGGGAGTTACAGCGGCGATTCAAGAGCCATTTAAGATCAGAATTTGTGAACCAAGACGAGCTTCCCTATGAGAAGCATCAGTTTTAAGCCAGAAGACTGGCAGCAGTTTGTGGAGACATCCAAATCTCCAAGTTTTGAGAAGGTGAGCCAGGAGATGAAAGAAAAGAGAGCAAAGCACAATAAGCCGCACAGGACGGGCAGAAAAGGTTATGCTGGTAAACAGCTAGAGTGGGAGGAGGAGGATGAAAAGCTAGCTGCAGAAGGAAAAGAGAACCCTTGGGACCAATTTCCCGGCCGTACGAGGCCATATCTGCGGGCAAGGGCATCAAAGCAGGCCACTAGTGAAAGCGGGGGAGGGGGGGGAATAACATTCAGCTCCCCTCTGGTGTCGGATGTAGCAGAAAAGGTGAAAAGAATTGCAACTAAAGCTAGCGTAGGTTCTTTCCCTGGGGTTAGGTAGGATGATATTCTGACCCAGGCACTTGAGAATCCAGAGCATCGAGGTCGGGTCCGAGCCGTGTCTAGCTCAATAGGCTGGGGTAAAGGGTTTGGCCCAGAGTTTGCTGGGATGTACCGGAAGAAGAAGAGGAAGAGGTCTAGTGCCGTCGACAAGGAAGAACTATTTGATGAAACACTCGCTAGAGTTGTGAAGGTGCTAAGAGTTGCATGCGTGCAGATACCGAATGATATTCCTCTGGGGTTACACAAGGGTGATATCTGCGACAAAGAAGCGCTTGTCAATGAGGATGACAACAGGCAAACACCTATCAATGAGGATTACAGACCGTGTCCATCACCTGAACCAGACACAATAGATCTGCTGACAGAGCCAACCAAGTGTAGTCTTGTGATGGATGCCAGCGATATGCTCATGGAGCTTGCATTGGCAACTGTCCAACCAAATCAAGAGGTTTGCCATACAGTACCGGTAGAGTCTGGGTATGCTGTGGTGAAAGTTACTTATGTGTGGCCCAATGCGAAGCACATTCGTCTGCCTATTCCAGTAGAGGATGAGTACACAACCCTAGGTGGTGCTCAATTTCAATGGGTACAGTGGCCAAGGAACCGGATCCGTATACCACCCTTGTCGAAACCTCCCGCCTCTGCAGCCACATCTCAGGGGACAGTCAGCCAGACAGACAAAAGCCAGCTGCCGAGACCTCCGCCTCAGGATCAGCCACACCAGCAGCAGAACAACCAAACACCTCCGCTTCAGGACCAGCAGAACAGCCAAACACCTCCGCTTCAGGAGCAGCCATAGCCAAAGCAAACCCTGCAGCACACACAGAAGCGGCCACAGCAGACAGCAAGCAGAAGCAGCAGCAGACTGCGGCAGGAGAAGATCATCGAACCTCCAACTCTGGAGCAGCAACATCAGCAGCAGAACACACAGCAGACAGATCAGCAAGAACTGAAGAACAAGCCGCTCCCCAAAGCACAAGTCCTTGCTGTTGTTTCTCAATTTTGGACCATGGCTGATCCAAAATACAAGCCTGGTGGCCCTATGTTGTCAGAACAGGGTTTAAATGCTGCTGGACCAAGCTGTAAAGCGTTGCATGATCAAATCATGACACAGAGTGTCAAAGGTGTTACTGGCATTCCGGTAAAGTTAGCTGCATCCTACTTCCATGGTGAAGGTAATACAGAAATCACAGTTCAATTCCAGGACTTGTATGACCTTTTCAACCTCGGAAGTCTGGACGTGAGTTTGTTGAGGTGCTGGATATTGTAAGTCCCTTCACAGTTCAATTCAATGACCTGTAGTATGACCTTACCACAAATTTCATGCTAACAAATTTCATGCTAACAAATGTAGGCTAATGAGGAAACGAGTACAAGAGATGGGATTGAGTGTTGGGTTTGTGGACCCACAGGTATTCTGTCTCGCAATGGTTGTTTCCCAACCCCAAGTGATAATACAAACACTAAAAAATGTTATGTATCACGACTTTGTGGTGGCTCCCTACAACACCGGTGGCCACTGGGTACTGCCGGTCATTTCTATGAAGTGGAGTTGGGTTTGGATTTTAGATTCTGCGAAAATTTTTCCAAAGCGGACGTTCACCGAATTCCTAGCTCTTGTCGACCGGTAAGTATATATATTGTAGGTTTTGTTCAGAAAAATTCAATCTCATAATGTTTCTAATCGATATTGCTGATCATGCAGGGCCTATGCAGACCACATGAATCAGAAACAGAAACAGAGAAAAAATGCAAAAGCCAAACCACCTACACTCACGCACAAGGCAGATTTTTAGGTAAGATGAAAAATCAAGTTTGTTTTATCTTGTTCACTTCATACATATTTGGTACCGGTCATAACTTGTGTCATTTTGGTACATTCATTCAGTGCCCTCAACAGCCATCAGGGTCCCTTCTCTGTGGATTCTATGTTGCGGTGTATGTTATGGATGTAATATATGAAATGACCGCATTGAAAAGGCCTTCTGTAAGTATACTGCTCAGCCTTCTCCATTTGTTTTTAGAAACTGATCGACTTTTACCCTGTATTCTCCTAAAAATTGTATTATGCAGGAATTCAAGCTTACCAAAGCACCGATCCATACAAAAAGACTAAGGTTGGTCCAGGAGATGATGTGCGATTTCATTCGTAACGAGATCGTCGACCCAGAGGGCGAATTCCATGATAATCGACAACCAGTACGTGTTCAAGGTCCAGAAGGTGATCAAGTTCAAGCAGGTGGTACTACTTGAAACTTGTAGGCCTGAATGAAACTTGATAATGTTTATGGTCTTTCCTCTCATTCTTAAACTTGTAGTTTACATGATCAGTCTACCTATCCCAGTAGGGGATAAGATTCATCAACTTGAAACTTGTTGCATGTGTATGATAAGATACAAACTTGATGTGTACTTATCTATATATGTGATGTGTATCTCAATCTGTATGTGATGTGTATCTCAATCTGTATGTGATGTGTATCTCAATCTATATGTGATGTGAATAACCTGGGGGCTGCCAAATCCTGGCTGGTTCCAGGATGCAGCCAGAACCAGGCCAGATTCTGTGGTGGTGGAACAACAAAAGGTAACGGGGACATTTATAGATCGTTACAATTGAACACAAAGGTAACGGGCATCAAGTAAGAACCGTTACCTACACAAAGTATCAGTAACGGTTGTTACGTAACACTCGTTACAGGGTCTGACCGGTGGGTCCAGAGAGGAGACTAGTCAATGCACCTCCGTAACGGTTGTTAAGTAAAGCCCGTTACAAGTACTGACCGGTGGGACCGGAGAGAAGACTGGTCAATGCGCCGCCGTAACGGTTCTTAAGTCAAGCCCGTTACAAGGTTTGCGTTTTAGTAACGGTTGTTACGTAAAGACCGTTACAAGTGTTGTGGTTTCGTTACGGTTCTTAAGTAAAGCCCGTTACAAGTGTATTGTTTTGGTAACGGTCGTTTGTCTGTGCGCGTTACGAAATTGATCTATGGGCCCACAAAAATCGCAAGTTTGGGTTACTGGTTGCTTATATTGGTAATAGTCATTGTGAAGTGCGGGTTACAGGTTTTGGTCGTTCGTAACGGGCGGATTGCCCGTTACCTTTGACCGACTATTAGTAACGGAGTAAGGGTAACAGGCACATTGCCCATTACCTATGGGCATCTACGCCTGTTACAAATCTCGGTTTTCCACGCAGTGAGTGGATTCACTACAACGGCGGGGTTGCCGATATGTCAGACCAGCCGGATGGGCCCTATACCGTAGCTCGGATATGGGAAAACCTATATTTTTCTCGAGTTGGTCAACGCTTAAAATGGACGCGTGAATGGACAGACGTGGTCTGACATGATACTTAGAAAAATCCATGGAAAAGGGTACACCTCTGCAGAGCGCACAAATGTGAATATTCACTCCTGCTGCACCCGGGTTATAAATGGGTTACCTGCGTATAATATTGGACCCCACCAAATAGAATTTTTAATTAAAATTTAGTATTTCTTCTCAACAAATATGTTTACAAAATTTATTAGAGTTTGGAGCAGTGGCTCTTTGAGACTATTGGGATTCCTTGACATATACTGTGCATATTTCATCTTTCTTGCTGAGTTTTATACTCAGTAGTTTGCATGGTGGTAGACGCAGTTAACAGCTTGGCACGGATCTCGAGGAGATAGACATTAAGAAGCCGTGAGCAACAGAATCTATATACATATGTTTGTAAATCTTAAGGTGACATTGTAGTTAGTTTATTTGGTCCATATTTGGAATCCATTTTCTGTAAAGTCGTTTTTTGATTTCAATTTGTTTCGGATCATGGTGTGCGGAGATTGGGCTCTTAAAACAGCTAGGCCCTATTTTGGGGTGTGACAGTGACGAGACAATTATACAAAGGGCATTTGTTCTCAATGCCCTCATCATGATGTGTGGCACATGATTTGACACGTGACTGGACACATGCGCATCGAGGGCCACGAATGTTTGACTCATATGTTTTCCATAGCTTATTAATTAATATACCAAACTCTTTACATGCTTAAATGTTGTCTAATCTATCCCAGTTCATGTAGGACCTTTTGGGAGTATCTAGGCCATGTTTATGGCCTGTTCGGCTGGCTTGTTACAGCGCCAGCCCACAGTGTTTTTGTCTCTGTAAAACCAGCACCAGCCACTAGCTACCAACCAGCCAGCGGTATTTTTCTCTCGGCAAAAACCAGCACCAGCCAGCCGAACAGGGCCTTCCAAAATTTCCCTCTCCAAACTTCACTATTCACCTATCACATCAAATCTCTCTCCTCATGCCTGGAGCACTAAATGTAGGTAAATAAAAAAACTAGGTGCATAGTTTTGATGTACACGACGAGACGAATCTTTTAAGCCTCGTTAGATTATGGTAGGACAACGATTATCACAAATAAACGAAGAGTGCTACAGTGTGCTACAGTATCTGATGTGACTTTTCTACCAACTTTTCACGGGAACTAAACACACCCGTAAAAGATAATCGTGAAAAAACCTGTCAAAAGGCAGTCGCAACCTCGTACATAAGACAAACTTCTGGGTAAATGCTGCTCCCTCCATCCCAAATTATTATTCTTCGTTGACATAAACAATTATGTAAATGTCCTTAGTTGTGAGTGGATTAAGTTTTTTACCGATGTATTATAACCTGCGATTAGGGTTACCCTATCGCCACAGTAAACTTTGCCGGCGGCATACATTCCGTAACCTGGGCCGGTTTTTAGGGTTTTTTCCTAACTTTACCACTGGTCGTGAGAATCATAGAGATACAATTTTTTTAAGATTTTCTATAGAGTTTTTGATCTTTAAACCAAAGATATTTAATTTAAAGATTGGAGAGTACAGACGAAAATTTAGGGATTTCGGAGCATACCATTGAACCTTTGATTGCTTTGTAGAGTAGTCCGAGGCTCAGGGGCTACACCCATTGGCTGCATGGAAGATGCACTCTAATGGAAACTACTCGGTAAACATGATAAGAGCGTATTGTGCTTCACCTCAACTACTCGACTGATCAAAGATGAAGTTTTGAAGAAGTGTTAACAGAATCAAGACTTGAAGAGAACGCTGTTGGCACTTCTTACGATCCAATGTCAAAATTGAGAATCCTGGTACTGGGGTAAGGAGTGTTTCATTGGTTTTCCTTATGGCTTAGTAAAATATAGAAATATTCTGTAAGCGCACAGAATCACCGCTGTAGCACTTCACCTGGGAGTATCCCGAGGTATCGTAATTTATATTTCCGCAGGGAAGCTTTGGCAAGAATACTAGTGAATAGATATTCGAGACTATCAGAGAAGGGTATATGACTAGACAAGACAGGGGATAACGATATTGGATAGGAGTGGATATACCGGACACACAGCTCAAGGGATACTCAGATAAGGGAGAGAAGAGATAGATAGCTGGGAGGACAACGAGAAGAGATAGAGGACTCCTGGATACTTTATCTACCTATGTGTTGGCGGTCGTTACAGCCCAAATCCGACCACCAATACTCGGGAATAAATGAGGTTATATGCAACATTCCATGCACTTAGGTTTTATTTCTAATAAAGTTCCACGAGTTTTGGTGAGTGTCACTTGTGCAGGTACAACTACGACAAATATGTGCTATTGGGGCCGGAAATGACCAAATCGGCCGAACGACTACGTTCGGCTGGTTACCCCCCTTAGCCGAGCAGACCACCGGGAGTCGTCCACGTCAACAATGACCAAGCGAACACATCACACGACACGTGGGCGACCGCCAACTCATCCTGGACCATGCCACATCATTCTGGGCCAGATCAACACGAAGTCATGCATCAGGAGGAAGCCCAGGGGGGTCCAGGCAGTAGAGGCGGTGCTGGGGAGGCCGGCCACGGGCCAGGCCCAGTTCGGCCGAACTGGGCCCTTCGGCCGAACCGCCCCCAGCTGGAAACCGACACCAGGGAACCAATCCTGGCCGTTGGAAGCAAGGTCGGCAGATCCTCTGGTTCGGGCGAACTGGGGAGTTCGGTCGAACCGACCTGTTCGGCCGAACCGCCTCCCCTCGCCCGAAATCCCAGGGGGTACCCCCCTGGCTTCCTTGGCCGCTACCCTGCCTCAACCGCCTCGGACTCCTATAAATAGAGGGTCACTTTCACTTGTAAACACACACCAAGCCAAGGAGCTCATTTCCACTTTCATTCTAGTAGAGTTAGGATAGTTTAGTTGGGAGTTAGAGTTGAGTCGAGCTTTGCCTCGGAGCTTCCGGAGTCGTCTTCAGAAGCTCTGGTAATAGCTCTTGTATCTTTTATTTTTCCTTTTGTAAGACTTCGAGTTATCAATATAGTTATCTTTATCACTTTGCCTTTGTCATTTATATCTTGCTTCTACTTTATCCTAGTTGCAAATATATCTTGTTTAGACTATAGTCAGTTATAGTTCTAGTGCTTGTAGTCTTGTTTAAGTCTTTGTCTTGGCTGGTTCTTCGATCTTGCTTGATACTGGAGGTGAATTGTCACCAAGAGTATTGACAAGGTTGCTTGCTCTTGCTAGCAGAGTAAGTAGTCGTTGCCTAGTGTAGGAGTGGTTCCTAGACTAGTCAGTGGCCTTAGTTTATTCCCGTCGCAATGGAGGTGGTAGCCGGGAGGTGGTGACAGGCCTTTCGGTCTTCGTAGCCCATCAATTTAGTTCCGGTCCGTAGGATTCCCTAGTTGGGAAATAGTGGCACCCCTTCTCATCCCTTTCTGTGTGTTCACCGGTTCCCTTGTCCCGATGCTAAGACATTAGAGTTATCCCAGATCTCCTAGTGCTGGCTCTGTAGCCGCTGTATCTCTAAGCTAGAGTGACATAGGTAGATAAAGTATCCAGGAGTCCTCTATCTCTTCTCGTTGTCCTCCCAGCTATCTATCTCTTCTCTCCCTTACCTGAGTATCCCTTGAGCTGTGTGTCCGGTATATCCACTCCTATCCAATACCGTTATCCCCTGTCTTGTCTAGTCATGTACCCTCCTCTGATAGTCTCGAATATCTGTTCACTAGTAATCTTGCCAAAGCTTCCCTGCGGAAATATAAATTACGATACCTTGGAATACTCCCAGGTGAAGTGCTACAGCGGTGATTCTGTGCGCTTGCAGAATATTTCTATATTTTACTAAGCCATAAGGAAAACCACTGAAACACTCCTTACCCCAGTACTAGGATTCTCAATTCTGATATTGGATCGTAAGAAGTGCCAACAAGCATTTCTGGCGCCGTTGCCGGGAAGTCTTTGGCTAGATCACTTTTGAACTTTTATCTTGAGCTATCTTAGTTGAGTACCGCTACTCAAGCGGGTTTATCCTTGCTCTGTTCGTTGGTCTTTGTGGAACAGAGTAGTGCATGACTGGTTTCCAACTACCGTCAAACTTCCAAGAAAATCCGGAGTCATTTGTGAGGAAAGTACGACCCCGTGTTGTACCTCCTCAGAAGAACCTCCTTCCGATGAACCCAGTCCTTCCTGTCGTTGACCAGGCTACATCGAGGATGGCAACCAAGACGATCCGTGAGTTCTCTGCTCCATCAAGCGAGAACGTACGTGTCGGACCAGCTCCGCCAGTCGGAGATGGTAGCTTCGAGCTGAAGCCAGCCCTCATCAACATGGTACAGGCTAGCCCATTCTGCGGCAAGCCACACGATGATGCCAATGCTCATCACCAGCATTTCCTGGATATTTGCAACACCTTCACCATCCGCGGAGTAAGTATCGATGCCATTCGCCTTCGTTTATTCCCATTCTCATTATTAGGCAAGGCGAAACAATGGTTTTATGCTTACCGCGAAGCAATAGATACCTGGGATAAATGCACTAGCGCTTTGTTGCTAAAATTCTTTCCGGTTGGGAAAACCAACGCCCTCTGGAACAAAATAGCTAGTTTCCAGCAGCTAAAAGATGAAACAGTCCCGGAGGCATGGGATCGCCTCCAGGACTATATTTCTTCTTGTCCTCACCATGGTATGCAGAGTTGGTTCATAATCCAAACTTTCTATCACGGGCTGAGAAATTCTGCCCGTGAGTACCTGGATGCTGCTGCTGGAGGCTCGTTCTTCTCTCTTGAGGAGAGTCGTGCGAAGGCCCTCATAGAGAAGATGGTCGAGAACCAAGGTTGGTCCGACGACCGGACTCAACCAAAGACCCGAGGAGTCCACCAAGTTGAAGCTCTGGACATGCTCGCTGCCAAGATGGACCTCCTGATGAAGAAACTGGAAGCACCTGCTCAAGAAACGGTGCAAGCCATGGACGCTCGCATGACCTGCGAAGTCTGTGGCAACACTGGCCATTCGGGGAATGACTGCCCCGAAACGCGAGAAGATGCCCACTACGTCAACAACTCCAACAACAACGGGTACCGACCGAACAACTACGGCAACCAAGGTTGGAATCCGCGCCCAAACCTCCCTTTTGAGAGGCCTCAACAAGGTAACAATTTCAATTCCAGCAACTTCAATAATCAGTCGTCTCTTAGAGATCTTGTGTTTGGCCAGATGAAAATAACTGAGAACATCAATAAAAAGCTTGCTGCTAATGATAAAACACTGGAAAGCATAGACTCTAGGATGGAATCATTTTCTTCTGCTATGAAAAGTCAACTGAGCTTTAATAAAATGATAGAAACTCAAATTTCTCAGTTAGCTGTTTCTTTGCCCTTACCCGTAGCGGGGAAATTCTCTGGGCAACAAGACAATTTCCCCCATGAAAAGGTTAAAGCGGTCACCACGAGAGGGGGTAAGACCACTCGGGACCAGCCATATCCTGACAGTGCAGGTAAAAAGGCAGCCACTACAGAAAGTGATAGCGAAGAAGAGGAGGCCGCAGCAGAACCACAGAAGACAAGTCCACAGAAGGAAGCAAAGGCGGCCCCTCACTAGTTTTATGAACCAAATGTGCTACCATTCCCCAGAAGATGCCATAAGCCGACGGTGGACGAACTATTCAGTAAATTTGTTGAGGTAATTCGAAAGTTATAAGTCAATATCCCATTGCTTGAAGCTATGCAGGTTCCCACATATGCCAAGTATCTGAAGGACATCCTCAACAACAAAAGGGCACTGCCAACCACCGAGGTAATTAAACTAACCGAAGCATGTAGTGCGACTATCTTGAACAATCTTCCAGAAAAGAAGAAGGATCCAGGATGCCCTACCATCGCATGTTCGATCGGGGAGCAGCACTTCAACCATGCCCTGTGCGATCTTGGAGCAAGCGTCAGTGTCATGCCCAAGGTAGTGTTTGACAACCTGAACTATTCTTCTTTGTCCCCTACAACCATGTATTTGCAGCTAGCGGATCAATCGATTCGCTATCCCGCGGGAATAGCCGAAGATATTCCGGTGAAAATCCGGGAATTCTTCGTACCCGTGGACTTCGTGGTGCTCGATATGGAGGTCGACACGAAGACACCTCTCATCCTCGGGAGGCCATTTCTGAGCACCGCCAATGCAAACATCGACGTAGGAGCCGGAGAAATCAGCCTGGACATCAACGGCAAGGAAGAAAAGTTCGTGTTCAAGCCTAGGGTGGAGAAATGCTCTCAGGTATGCACTGATTTAATTCAAAATTTCAATAACCTGGAGCAGGTCAACGTGGTTGCATCCGAACCACAATCTTCAGAGACACCGATCCCACCGCCACCAACACCGAAGAAGAAGAACAAGAAAATGTGGCGGAAGAAGGTTGCATCATCCGAGTCATCCACTCCGGGACCAGACGATGACAAAAGCAACTGAAGACAGGAGAAGTCCCGCTCGCGGACTTAAAAGCTGAGCTCTCGCCGCGAGGAAAACCGGTATGTATCCCATATTTCCCTTCCAATTTTTAAATTTCCAATTGCATTTGCATGTTTCCCTTTCCAAAATAAATGAACCACTTGAGTAATTAATTTGAGAGAGAGTAGAAAATTTTGCAAGCTTGGTTTAAATAAATGGTCACATGCTGAATTTTTACCTAGGGTGGATGTAATTGGTAATTCCTATCATTTTCATCCCTTCTAGAACATCTCCAATTATTTACCATCACCACCAACCAGCACCAAACATGTCTACCCCACTAAAAATGGCTGCACACTCACCAATTATCACAAACATGGCAGCATGGGGATAACTACACTAAAAACCACTCAAATGTCCTTGGGAATTGGTGGCCACACAAACTTGGAGTGGAAACAAAGGCATGTGAGTGCTGCACTCACATGGGAGTGCCCCGGCCACCAGGCCTGGTTCGGGCGAAGCAGAGCCTTCGGGCGAACTGGCCAAGGCCCTCCCCTCGGCCTATAAATTGCTGGCCAAGCTTCCTTGCTTCCTTGCACCATTCGCACACTAATACATTCTGAAAATTCTCTCCCTCTCAAGATTCTTTGCTCTAGTGCTTGCTCAAGTTCTCCCCAAGTTCTTGCTCAAGTTTTGGTTCACTTGCATCACTAGAAAATCCCAAAAATATTTTGCTTTTGTTGTGATCTTTGTGCTGAATTTCTGGACGATTTTGTGGTGGTCACCGACACCCACAAGAACGACTAACCTTTTGTGGTGGTTTTCATCCCCGCAAGAACGACTAACTATCTTCAACATCTGACTTGATTTTCTTGTGCTAACCATATATATTCAGTCCTTCGGGTAGTTGTTGTGTACTAACCTTTTGCAGGAATCATGTCGAAGTTCTTCACGTCACTCCATCGTTCTGCCCGGCTAGGCCGACGATCGGACGATGCTGGGAGTTCCCCAGCTCCGTCTCGAGGCTCGAGCCGGATGGACACGGACGAGCACGGAGCAGCCGGCTAGGGATGGGGCCATGCCACACCCCCGGCCAGGCAGCTCCTGAGCGAGAGTGACATCAACCTTAGAACAGAAAGGGAGCGGAACACCTTCAACGAGCTTCGGCTGAAGGAGTTCGAGCACACCCGTGTGTTTGAGCAAGACTTGCTCAGGGATACGGGGATGGACGTAGAGTTTACAGAAATCTTCCAGGCCATTGGCTGGGAGGATTTCTGGCACATCAATGGAGAAGGTTCGTACCTGCTCACCCTTGAATTCCTCTCGACTTTGGTTTCTGAAACTGGGGGGATTCGTTTTCGATTCTTCAACCAAGTGTTCTTCTGCTCTTGGAGGGATTTTAGTTTGGGTCTCGGATTTTCAAGCTGTTGTTCATTAGACCCGAACAAAGCGCTTAAAAGATTTGACCGGGTGGCATTTTGGAAAAAGATTTCGGGGGATACCAACTGTCATGCGCCACGCACGAACAGCATACATAACCCCACTTTGCGTTTCATGCATCGTTGAGTGTCTATGACGGTATTCCCCCGGGCAGATTTGCGCCCTGTCAACACCATTGAGTTGCGGGTTCTTTTTGCCAAGGTCAAGCAGATTCCCTATTCACCTGTGAAAGACATGGTTGGTCACTGGCTGTCTCATATTTCTCGTGCGGGTAGCATAGCGATGACTTCTCTAGTCACTCGCCTCGCTAACCACCTGGGCGTCCTTCAAGGCGCCCGGCTCACGTACATCGAGATAGCACGTTTCGTCGTGGATGCCGAGCACTTCGTGCAGGCCCACATGATACGGCGGACGCCCGATGCAACGCTGGCAATGATTTACCGTGGATATACAACTGAAGTGCCTTTGCCTTGTGCAGCACTAAGGTTGTATACCACGCCGAAACTAACTCTTCAGTTGAGGACCGAGTAGGACGACTCTCCACCTTGGAGAGAGCCCGCTCGGCAC
Source organism: Echinochloa phyllopogon (assembly GCA_033239725.1). Classification (NCBI taxonomy): domain Eukaryota; kingdom Viridiplantae; phylum Streptophyta; class Magnoliopsida; order Poales; family Poaceae; genus Echinochloa; species Echinochloa phyllopogon. Next base: position 22,963,725 of record BTCW01000008.1, read on the forward strand.
AGCATTGCAGGTGACGGACCCGTCACGAGGGGACGAGCCAGGCGTGATGCTGGGCTCGCCACCTCACAGGAGCCGAAAGATGCACCACAAATGCCGCACCGACACACTTCCGCTTTTGAGGCCACCTACGACATGTACACCGGCACTGGGACGTCCGGAGCAGGAGGCTCCGGGCAACACCAGGAGCCGAACTACTTCACCTCAGGACGCTGGGACCACGGCCAGGACACGGACTCTGAGTGGTCCGGGAGCCGGTATGGAGGGGGATACGACAGTGCCTCCCAGCCATACTACCCCGGATACTCACAGTCCGCACGCTTCGACTACGGCCGGGAACTGTCCTACATCTCCGACCGAGTCGAGCTCATCGACGACCGTACCCGAGAGATTCAAGACACGCTAGCCCGCCATTCTCAGTACCATCAAGAGAATATCGGGATGGTGACGTCTATCCAGCACGACGTCCACGAACAAGCGGAACAGTTGAGCCAGTACCTTTCAAGGCTCAACCCCTACCAGTGAAGAGTCCAAGCTTGGGGGAGGACCCCCACCAGGTATGTCCCGATTTATCAAGCACTTTGATCATTTAATTTCCCTTTCATTTCCCTTCATGATAGTTTGCATTTAAAAAAAATGAAAATACCAAAAAAATTATTTCCCTTAAATAATATTTCCCTTGAATAAAATAACTCCCAACTATGCATGGAATGAATCATGTGCCTCTCACCTTGGAAATGATGAATAGTTGCTCTGTCATTAATTTTGCAAGTACCTTGCTTCAACTAGTTGCTAGATTATGCTTGAGTTATTTGGCATGAGTAAAAATGATCCTGAAAACCTCGTGGGAGCACATGCTTTATTCCAAGTCTAAGTTGTTGTGGGGATTGATATAGTGAGAATTTGGTTAAAATTCTATTCTGCTTTTAGTACGGGGAAAATCTCGGAAATTTATGCTTTCAAAATGAAACAAGTTCCTCATTGGTCAAAATACCTACCAGAGCCATATGATAAGCTTAGTTGAAAATTTCTACTCATATGCTGCTTGTTATCTTAGTGAGCTTTATCAAATTGCTTTGACCTTTGAGTGAAGCTTTCATACTCTTAAAGATCGAGACCCACATACACTCACCACCTCTCACTTGCAATTCCTACACTGGGAGTTAGCAGACATTTTCCATCATCCATCCACAAAAATAAATGCTCCATGTTCTATGATCTCCCTCTCCAAATATTCTTGATAGAGACATGGGCTATGCAAAAAGAAAAGCATGCCAAAGAAGCATGGCAAAAATAAGAGAAAAAGAAAAGCATGCCAAAGAGCATGGCAAAAAGAAAGAGAAAAAGAAAAGCATGCCAAGTGGCATGGCAAAAATATGAGAATAAAAGATAGCCCATGTTCTCGAAAATAAATCAAGGAGAGGGAAATTCATCCAAGGAGTTCCACCATATTCCATTCCACCATATTCCATTCCACCATCCCACCATATTCCATTCCACCATATTCCACTCCATTCATATCCACACACTTGCACGTCTCGATCTTAAGATGTGATTTGTCTCCTCTAAGATCCGGTCTTTGACTTAGCAAAATATAAGATGCATGCATGCCTTCATCCTTTGTCCCTGAGCCACACAAAAAGCCATATTAGATGTTAGGATGAAAAGAAGGCACAAGCCTTTGGTGAGGATTCAAATACACTTGAGAGATTGAGTGTGCCAATGAGGAACAATTTGTAGTTTTCAAAACTTGTGAAAAAAAATTCCGAGATGGGATCCTGAACAGAGTAGAGTGGAATAAAACTGAGTTTAAACTATTCGTCCTTTCAACCGCCCAAGATAAGGAGATTGCTATAAGCCCCATAGGTAAAAAGGTGATTTGAAACTTTGCCTATGATTCAAGTATTTTTGAGCACTAGTTGTTTATAAAGTTACCTGCAAAAGAAATGACATTGTAGCAACTCCTGATCCACCGAGCCTAAGTTTATATCTTTGCTCGAGGACGAGCAAAGACCTAAGCTTGGGGGAGCTTGTTGGCGGTCGTTACAGCCCAAATCCGACCACCAATACTCGGGAATAAATGAGGTTATATGCAACATTCCATGCACTTAGGTTTTATTTCTAATAAAGTTCCACGAGTTTTGGTGAGTGTCACTTGTGCAGGTACAACTACGACAAATATGTGCTATTGGGGCCGGAAATGACCAAATCGGCCGAACGACTACGTTCGGCCGGTTACCCCCCTTAGCCGAGCAGACCACCGGGAGTCGTCCACGTCAACAATGACCAAGCGAACACATCACACGACACGTGGGCGACCGCCAACTCATCCTGGACCATGCCACATCATTCTGGGCCAGATCAACATGAAGTCATGCATCAGGAGGAAGCCCAGGGGGGTCCAGGCAGCAGAGGCGGTGCTGGGGAGGCCGGCCACGGGCCAGGCCCAGTTCGGCCGAACTGGGCCCGTCGGCCGAACCGCCCCCAGCTGGAAACCGACACCAGGGAACCAATACTGGCCGTGGGAAGCAAGGTCGGCAGATCCTCTGGTTCGGGCGAACTGGGGAGTTCGGCCGAACCGACCTGTTCGGCCGAACCGCCTCCCCTCGCCCAAAATCCCAGGGGGTACCCCCCTGGCTTCCTTGGCCGCTACCCTGCCTCAACCGCCTCGGACTCCTATAAATAGAGGGTCACTTTCACTTGTAAACACACACCAAGCCAAGGAGCTCATTTCCACTTTCATTCTAGTAGAGTTAGGATAGTTTAGTTGGGAGTTAGAGTTGAGTCGAGCTTTGCCTCGGAGGTTCCGGAGTCGTCTTCAGAAGCTCTGGTAATAGCTCTTGTATCTTTTACTTTTCCTTTTGTAAGACTTCGAGTTATCAATAGAGTTATCTTTATCACTTTGCCTTTGTCATTTATATCTTGCTTCTACTTTATCCTAGTTGCAAATATATCTTGTTTAGACTATAGTCAGTTATAGTTCTAGTGCTTGTAGTCTTGTTTAAGTCTTTGTCTTGGCTGGTTCTTCGATCTTGCTTGATACTGGAGGTGAATTGTCACCAAGAGTATTGAAAAGGTTGCTTGCTCTTGCTAGCAGAGTAAGTAGTCGTTGCCTAGTGGAGGAGTGGTTCCTAGAATAGTCAGTGGCCTTAGTTTATTCCCGTCGCAACGGAGGTGGTAGCCGGGAGGTGGTGACAGCCCTTTCGGTCTTCGTAGCCCATCACGTTAGTTTCGGTCCGTAGGATTCCCCAGTTGGGAAATAGTGGCACCCCTTCTCATCCCTTTCTGTGTGTTCACCGGTTCCCTTGTCCCGATGCTAAGACATTAGAGTTATCCCAGATCTCCTAATGCTGGCTCTGTAGCCGCTGTATCTCTAAGCTAGAGTGACATAGGTAGATAAAGTATCCAGGAGTCCTCTATCTCTTCTCGTTGTCCTCCCAGCTATCTATCTCTTCTCTCCCTTACCTGAGTATCCCTTGAGCTGTGTGTCTGGTATATCCACTCCTATCCAATACCGTTATCCCCTGTCTTGTCTAGTCGTGTACCCTCCTCTAATAGTCTCGAATATCTGTTCACTAGTAATCTTGCCAAAGCTTCCCTGTGGAAATATAAATTACGATACCTCAGAATACTCCCAGGTGAAGTGCTACAGCGGTGATTCTGTACGGCTTGTACGGCTAAGGGGGGTAACCGGCCGAACGGAGTCGTTCGGCCGATTCGGTCATTTCCGGCCCCAATAGCGCGTATTTGTCGTAGTTGTACCTGCACAAGTGACACTCACCAAAACTCGTGGAACTTTATTAGAAATAAAACCTAAGTGCATGGAATGTTGCATAAAACCTCATTTATTCCCGAGTATTGGTGGTCGGATTTGGGTTGTAACGACCGCCAACAAACGCGCAAGATGCTCGGGGGCTTGTGGGACTAGGATCCCTAGAGCCACTCATATATGGGAATAAACAACTCTGCCGAGAGTAGTTTGACCCGTGAAAAATGGCGTAGTTGACTCGGAGAACTAGTCGTGTATTGTTAGGAGACTACCCAATTACCATATTGTAGTACTCCCTATTGTATACCACTAGGATCATGTAACCGACTTGTATAACTCTGTTCCCCGGATATATAAACTCTATTCCCCGGATATATAATGCGGAGCAGGGACCCCTTGTAAACAACTCAACTCATACACAAACAAATACAACATACCGAACGTACAGTATTATGCACACTGTGGCCCGAACCTGTCTAAATCTTTGTCTCATGTGTACATCATCGTTCCTTAGAACTCGGCGAGAACCACGACTATCCTAGATAGGTACTGGGTCATTAAACACTGACACTTACCATCAGAGATATTTTAAGCATGACTTATTTTGCGCCAACGACCTCCACAAAATAAGTTGTGCCAAACATCATGAAAAAACTGCCATAGAAGTTTTCTTCCTAAACCTCTAACTCTTATGAAACATCATACAGGCGTGAGAAAAAACTGTGAAGCCACATGGAAAATTTGATTTTCACGAGAGTTCATACCGGCATGAAAATAGTCTCATTTTTTGTGAGTCGCCATGAAATACCGTTATTTTCATGAGAGTTTATGTCACCAAGAAAGTACATGTTGTGATATGATCCAAATTCATAGACAGAGCGAAGTGGAGGCCCATCACCAGAGGTTTGGGCCGGAGCAAGGGGTACTGTGTTTTTCTCTCATGAGCGCACAGTTTAGTCCCACATCGGCAACGCAACCAAGCTCGGTCACGTGAGCTGCCTATATAATAGAGCTTTGCCCTTGATGAATAAATCATCCTCTTGTAAGCCGCCAATAGGCGTTGTAAACACACACCTCATATAGTAAAGTTTTGCTGGCTGGCGCCCGTGGTTTTTTTCCCTTCTACATTGGGAGGGTTTCCACGTTAAAATCCCGTGTCTCCTGCGGTTTGATTCCTTTGCTTCTTGTCGTTTATTCGTCATCATTTACAACAAGTGGTACCAGAGCCGGTTTCAGATTCGGTTTCCTTGATGTCGACGACGATGAAGTTTGATCTACCGTTGTTGGATTACAAGACGAGGTTCGCGCTGTGGCAAGTCAAGATGCGGGCTGTTCTGGCGCAAACTCATGATCTCGATGAGGTGTTGGATAAGTTTGGTGGCAAGTCGTCCAACGAATGGTCTGATGAGGAGAAGCGCAAGGATCGTAAGGCTCAGTCTTTAATTCAGCTTTATCTGTCTAATGATATTCTGCAAGAATGTCTGCAGGAACAGACTGTTGCAGCACTCTGGCTGAAACTGGAATCGATCTGCATGTCGAAGGATCTAACCAGTAAAATGCATATGAAGTTGAAGCTGTTCATGCTCAAGATGAAGGAGGGTGATTCAGTGATGAGCCATATATCTATGTTCAAGGAGATCGTTTCTGACCTAGCGTCGATGGAGGTGAAGTATGATGATGAGGACTTAGGTCTCCTATTGTTATGTTCTCTGCCAAACTCTTTTGCAAATTTCCGTGACACCTTGTTGATTAGCCGTGATGAACTAACCGTTTTGAAAGTTTATGAGGCACTCTAATCAAGGGAAAAGATGAAAGGCATGGTGCAGCCTGACGGATTGTCATCGTCCAAGGGCGATGCTTTGCAAGTGAGAGGCAGACCGGAGCACAGATCTTCCAATGAAAGTAATGATCGTTACAAGAGCCAAGAAAGTAGAGGGCGTTCTAAGTCCAGACCACCCAAGAAGTTCTGTAAGTATTGCAAGAAGAAATCACATTTTATTGAGGAGTGTTGGAAGCTTAAGAACAAAGAGAACAGAAAAAATAACTCGGATGGTAATGCCTGTGTTGTTTCTGGTGCTGGGAATACTTCTGATTCAGGAGATTGTCTGATTGTTCTTGCTGGTTGTGTTTCTGGTCATGATGAATGGATACTTGATTCTACATGTTCGTTTCATATCTACACTAACAGAAATTGGTTTAGTTCGTTTAAGCCTGTACAGAAAGGAGATGTTGTGCGTATGGGAGACGATAATCCGTGTGACATTGTGGGGATCGGCTCAGTTCAGATCAAGGCTCATGATGGCATGACACGCACGCTACAGAATGTGAGATACATACCAGGGATGACCAGAAATCTGATTTTGATCAGCACACTTGATGCAAAAGGATTCAAGTACTCCGGTTCAGGCGGAGTTTTAAAGGTATCAAAAGGTTCTCTTGTTTGTTTAGTAGGTGATCTGAATTCTGCAAAGTTATATGTCCTAAGAGGAAGTACTTTACATGGTTCTGTTTCTGCTGCTGCTGTTACTAATGCTGAACCTAATAAGACTAACCTTTGGCATATGCGTCTTGGACATATGAGTGAACTTGGTATGGCAGAATTGATGAAGAGAAACCTACTGGATGGTTGTATTTTTAGTAGCAAGAAGTTCTGTGAGCATTGTATTTTCGGGAAGCATAAAAGGGTAAAGTTCAACACTGCTGTTCATACCACCAAAGGTCCTCTTGATTATGTACATGCTGACTTATGGGGTCCTTCTCGTAAGCCTTCTTATGGTGGTGCTTGTTACATGCTTACTATTATTGATGACTACTCTAGAAAACTATGGCCTTATTTTCTGAAAAATAAAGATGATACTTTTGCTGCTTTTAAAGATTGGAAAGTGATGATAGAAAGGCAAACTGATAGGAAGGTGAAGGTGCTTCGTACTGATAATGGTGGAGAATTTTGTTCTGCTGCATTTAATAATTATTGCAGGCAGGAAGGCATTGTCAGGCACCACACCATACCGTATACTCCGCAGCAAAACGGTGTGGCTGAGCGCATGAACAGGACCATCATCTCGAAGGCTCGTTGCATGTTGTCCAATGCACGGATGAGCAAGCGCTTTTGGGCTGAAGCAGCTAACACCGCATGCTACTTGATAAACAGGTCGCCTTCTATTCCACTTAATAAGAAAACACCTATTGAGGTATGGTCCGGCACACCCGCTGATTATTCACAGTTGAAAGTTTTTGGCTGCACTGCTTATGCTCATGTTGATAATGGAAAATTGGAGCCTAGAGCTATTAAATGTCTTTTTCTTGGTTATGGTTCGGGAGTTAAAGGATATAAGTTGTGGAATCCCGAAACTGAAAAGACTTTCATGAGCAGGAGTGTTGTTTTCAATGAATCTGTGATGTTTAATGACAGTTTGTCCTCAGATCATGTTCCAGATAATTTTAATAAAGGGCTGCAGCATATGAGCGTGCAGGTGGAGCATGTGGATGATGATACAGACGAGCAGGTGGAGCCACCTGTGGATGATCAGGAAAATCAAGCTGTTGATGATGAGGCTCATGATGATGTTAAGCACTTACCACCTGATTTGCAGCTAGAGGAGGATTTACCTATTGCTCAGCGCAAGTCAAAGAGAAATTCTGGACCTCCTAAACGTCTCATTGATGAGTGTAATCTAACCTATTATGCTTTGAGTTGTGCTGAACAGGTGGAGAATTCACATGAGCCGACCACATATGTTGAGGCCATTGATTGTGCTGATAACGAGAAGTGGATTTCTGCTATGCATGAGGAGATGCAGTCACTTGAGAAGAATCACACATGGGATGTTGTACCATTGCCAAAGAAGAAGAAGACAGTCCGCTGCAAGTGGATCTTTAAGAGAACGCAGGGTTTATCTCCAAGCGAGCCTCCAAGGTATAAGGCAAGGTTAGTAACGAAAGGCTACAGTCAAATTCCTGGTGTTGATTATAATGATGTTTTCTCTCCTGTGGTAAAGCATAGTTACATTCGAACATTCTTTAGTATTGTTGCTGCACATGATCTTGAGCTCGAGCAGTTAGATGTGAAGACTGCATTTCTGCATGGTGAACTTGAGGAGGATATATACATGGACCAGCCAGAAGGGTTCATAGTGCCAGGCAAGGAGAATTTTGTGTGCAAGTTGAAGAGATCCTTGTATGGTTTGAAACAGTCCCCTCGTCAGTGGAATAAAAGGTTTGATTCATTTATGCTGTCGCACGGCTTTAAGAGGTCTAAATTTGATAGCTGTGTCTATATCATGCATGTTAATGGATCACCTATTTATTTGCTCATTTATGTTGATGATATGTTGATTGCTGCCAAGAGTAAAGTCGAAATTGCTAAGTTGAAGAGATTATTGAGTAGCGAATTTGACATGAAAGATCTTGGTGCTGCTAAGAAAATTTTGGGCATGGAAATTACTAGAGATAGAAAATCTGGTGTGCTATTTCTTAGTCAGCAGAATTATATTCAGAAAATTCATCAGCGTTTCAACATGGATGATGCTAAGCCTGTCAGTACTCCTATTGCAGCTCATTTCAAATTGTCGGCTGCTCAGTGTGCTAGTACAGATCAGGATATTGAGTACATGTCTAGAGTTCCTTATTCTAGTGCTGTTGGTTCTTTGATGTATGCCATGGTCTGTTCTCATCCAGATTTATCTTATGCTATGAGTCTGGTTAGTAGATATATGACTAATCCTGGTAAAGAACATTGGAAGGCAGTTCAGTGGATTTTCAGGTACCTCAGAGGCACTGCAGATTCTTGTTTGAAGTTTGGCAGAACTGAGAAGGGACTTATTGGCTATGTTGATTCAGATTTTGCTGCTGATGTTGATAGGCGAAGGTCACTCACAGGTTATGTGTTCACTGTTGGCAGTTGTGCTGTGAGCTGGAAGGCCACTTTGCAGTCTGTTGTGGCTTTGTCTACTACTGAGGCAGAATATATGGCTATTGCTGAGGCGTGCAAAGAATTAATTTGGCTGAGCGGATTGTACTCTGAGCTGGTTGGGGCTGTTTCTTGCATTGATTTATATTGTGACAGTCAAAGTGCTATTTACCTTACCAAAGATCAGATGTTCCATGAGAGGACAAAGCATATTGACATCAAGTATCATTATGTACGAGATGTGGTTGAGGAAGGAAAGCTGAAAGTATGCAAGATCAACACTCATGATAATCCAGCTGATATGATGACTAAACCTGTTCCTGTTGCTAAGTTTGAGCTATGCTCAAGCTTAGTTGGTTTAGTTAATTAGCCCAAGAGGCTATTTGGCGCCAGTCGTATTTTTCTTCGTGATGATTCAGGATGAAGTGAAGATGCTGCAAAAGAATTTGTCTCAAGGTGGAGTTTGTTGTGATATGATCCAAATTCACAGACGGAGCGAAGCGGAGTCCCATCACCAGAGGTTTGGGCCGGAGCAAGGGGTACTGTGTTTTTCTCTCATGAGCGCACAGTTTAGTCCCACATCGGCAACGCAACCAAGCTCGGTCACGTGAGCTGCCTATATAATAGAGCTTTGCCCTTGATGAATAAATCATCCTCTTGTAAGCCGCCAATAGGCGTTGTAAACACACACCTCATATAGTAAAGTTTTGCTGGCTGGCGCCCGTGGTTTTTTTCCCTTCTACATTGGGAGGGTTTCCACGTTAAAATCTCGTGTCTCCTGCGGTTTGATTCCTTTAATTCTTGTCGTTTAGTCGTCATCATTTACAACAGTACACACAAAACATCGAGATCTCATTCTAGTATGCATCCATGCACATGTATGATCCAGATATAAATAAAACTTTTTCCTGATGATCAAACATGCCAGGGAAGATGAGCGGAGAGGGAAAGCTAACACCTTTCCAACTATTTCGTGAGAGCTGTTCATTTTCATGAGAATTTACTGATCACCTCCACGAATCATACATAATTTTGGTGAGAGTGTTGGGATGACGTACATGAAAATAAGTATTTTCATGAGGGTCCATGTAACACCTTCATGAAAATAAAATATTTTGTGATAGCTTTTTCCCTCGCCTTTAAAAAAATAGGAACCACATTTTTTATGGGGGCTTGTTGATTCTTCTCAGGAAAACAGTGCCTCTCTCACGAAATTAATTAATGTCCATTTTGTGGTTGTGCTTCCGTTCTGTTGCAGAAATCTTAAAACTGAAAATATAATAGGAACCACATGTATCGTTGGCAAAGCTATCGGCCATACTGTAATAGGAATCGGACGCAATGCAATTGGCACAACATATTTAAAATTGACAGTGACTGTAGGCAGAAAGTACCAAACTATACTTTAGGGTGGCTGTGAAGTCACAAGTTGCATAAGACAAAAGAAAACACCTTTTTCTGTCAAAATTAAGTCTATTAAAATGCACGTCCACACATGTACAATTAGCACGTGAGGCCGGACTATGACACGTAGAAGAACAGGTTGAGCCATTAACAGGGACCCGGCCGTCTCACTTTCATCAGCCTCATGAAGCCAATAGAAAGCGATCGAGAGTTTTATCGATTGCTGCTGCAACCCTAAAATACTATTCCAGAAGAAAGATAATGCGGAAGTGCTAAATTCCCAGCTCCACCCCAAGACAATAATTCTTCATCTTACGAACTCACTTATGTCAGTTGTGTAATTTGACATCTTTCAAATCGCCCAAACGACGATGGATGTTCAACATTTATTCTTCCCACGAAAATGGCACGGATATTATCCGTTCGTATCCGAGTCCGTATTCGATTAGATGGGTCTATATCCATTCGAATCCGAATTCGGACAGTCATTATCCGCTACCGAACCGAATCCGAATAACGAAAATTAAATATTTAAGATGCCGATATTCATTACTATCTTATCCGACACAAGTGGACACTATTCGTACCCGATCCGAATCCGAGAGAAAAAAATTATCTGTATCTGTATCCATCCGTATTCAATCCGTTTTCATCCCTACTTCCCCCATTCCCGTTCCCCTCATTGCCCAAACCACAAGTAGAAAAACGACTTTCCGTCCCCTATATTTGTCCCGGATAAATTTGGGCCCAGGACTATTGCCATTAGTCCTGGTTGGTATTTCTAGTTAATAACACCAACTGGGACTAAAATTGACCATTTAGCACTGGTTGGAGGCTCAACTCAGGACTAAAAGTGACCATTTAGTCCCGGTTGGAGGCTCAACCGCCGGGACTAAAGGGTCTCAAGTAATAGTCCCAGTTGGTGGCCCAACCCGGACTAAAGAGTTTTTAGTCCCAGTTAGAGCTACCAACCAAGACTAAAGAGTCATCTACGGCCTACTATAAAACAAAAACATCCCACCAAGAGTAACATGTGATGCATAATTGGGGTGGTTAGTAGGCTACACGCGAGGTAAGGCAAGGTTATGGGTTTGAAACCCATGGGCTGCAACATTTTTTGTATTTCGAGATCCGGTGTCTCCCATGTTCGAGCCATGCTGGGAGGGCGCAGTATCGGCGGCAGCCGTGCACTGGCATAGAGATAAAGCGTGGCTGCTCGCGAATCCCTCAGTGACCGAGTGCAGGCACCAAGGCAATGCACAGTGGCTGTGAGTGGATGCAGGGGCAGCGCGCAGAGCCGGCGCACGACGGTGATGAGTGGACCCAACGACAACCACAAGCGGGTGTGTACACGCGCGGGCCTAGCAATGGCCACGTGTGGACGCAGAGGTAGGCGGTGGAGCACAGGCCTCACAGTTTTAGCCGTGCTAGCGCATAGTCTAGTTAGCGGCCATGGCCTGTTGGTTGCCGATGCGATGTGGCATGGGTGGGACGGTGCGGAGGAGGTTGAAGCCACATTGGTGCGGGCTACTTGGTGGTGGTGGCAATGGTGGGTGCTAAGCTTGTGGCGGCAGCATATAGGTGGGTATTGCATGAAAGCTGTTGGCGGTCGTTACAGACCGATTTCTGACCTCCAACCGAGTATAAAACAAACACAATGGAGACACACACCATAGCTATAGGGCTTATCACTGAGTATTTCCACGAGTTTTGGTGATTGTCCATTGTGCAGGTACAAAATAGAGAAAAACGTGCTATAGGGGACGGAAATGACCGATTCAGCTGGACGACACGATTCGGCCGGTTACACCCCTTAGCCGTACACGCCACCGGGAGTCGTTCTCGTTGACGATGACCAAGCAGTTGACATGTGGACGACCGCCAACTCGTTCTGGACCTCTGCCATGTCATCCTGGGCCCACACAACACGAATTCCATCAAGAGAAGATAGCCCAGGAGAACAAGGACGCAGAGGCGGTGCTGGGAGGGCCGGCCGTGGGCCAGGCCCGTTCGGTCGAACAGGGCGGTTCGGCCGAACCGACCCCAAGCCAGCACCGCCTCCCAGAGAGCAATCCAGGCCATAGTGGCTTGGGTCGGTGGATCCACCTGTGGGATATGGGTACCCCTGGGCCCACTGTCTGGCCAGACTACGGCGGCAAGGGCCCACGTCTGACAGGCCCGTGGGCCGACCCCTACGCGACCCACCCGGGCACCCCGACTTGACGGGCAAGTTTGATGAAGACCCGGCGGGCGGCTCGTCCGGATATCTAGGGATACTCCAAACATAACCGACCTGGACTAGAGTCCTGGTCGGAACCAAGTAGGTTTAGATGGAAACCGACTTGTAAACCCTAGTCCGCTAACCTATATAAAGCGGCCTAGGTGAGAGGCATATGATTCATTCCATGCATAGTTGGGAGTTATTTTTATTCAAGGGAAATATTGTTTAAGGGAAATATTTTTGGTATTTTCATTTTTTTTAAATGCAAATTATCATGAAGGAAAATGAAAGGGAAATTAAAAGATCAAAGTGCTGGATAAATCGGGACATACCTGGTGGGGGTCCTCCCCCAAGCTTGGACTTTCACTGGTAGGGGTTGCGCCTTGATAGGTATTGGCTCAGTTGTTCTGCTTGCTCGTGGACGTCATGCTGGATGGACGCTACCATCCCGCTATTCTCTTGATGGTACTGAGAATGGCGGGCTAGCGTGTCTTGAATCTCTCGGGTACGGTCGTCGATGAGCTCGACTCGGCCGGAGATGTAGGGCAACTCCCGGCCGTAGTCGAAGCGTGCGGACTGTGAGTATCCGGGGTAATATGGCTGGGAGGCACTATCGTACCCTCCTCCATACCGACTCCCGGACCACTCGGAGTCCGTGTCCTGGCCGTGGTCCCAGCGTCCTGAGGTGAAGTAGTTCGGCTCCTGGTGTTGCCCGGAGCCTCCTGCTCCGGACGTCCCAGCACCGGTGTACATGTCGTAGGTGGCCTCAAAAGTGGAAGTGTGTCGGTGCGGCATTTGTGGTGCATCTTCTGGCTCCTGTGAGGTGGCGAGCCCAGCATCACGCCTGGCTCGTCCCCTCGTGACGGGTCCGTCACCTGCAACGCTGTGCCGAGCGGGCTCTCTCCAAGGTGGAGAATCGTCCGACTCGGTCCTCAACTGAAGAGTTAGTTTCGGCGTGGTATACAACCTTAGTGCTGCACAGGGCAAAGGCACTTCAGTTGTATATCCACGGTAAATCATTGCCAGCGTTGCGTCAGGCGTCCGCCGTATCATGTGGGCTTGCACGAAGTGCTCGGCATCCACGACGGAACGCGCTGTCTCGATGTACGTGAGCTGGGCGCCTTGGAGGACGCCCAGATGGTTAGCGAGGCGAGTGACTAGAGAAGTCATCGCCATGCTACCCGCACGAGAATTATGAGACAACCAGTGACCAACCATGTCTTTCACAGGTGAATAGGGAATCTGCTTGACCATGGCAAAAAGAACCCGCAACTCGATGGTGTTGACAGGGCGCAAATCTGCCCGGGGGAATATCGTCATAGACACCCAACGATGCATGAAACGCAAAGTGGGGTTATGTATGCTGTTCGTGCGCGGTGCATGACAGTTGGTATTCCCCGAAATCTTTTTCCAAAATGCCACCCGGTCAAATCTTTTAAGCGCTTTGTTCGCGTCTAAGGAACAACGGCTTGAAAATCCGAGACTCGAACTAAAATCCCTCCAAGAGCAGAAAAACTCTTGGTTGAAAAATTGAAAACGAATCCCCCCAGTTTCAGAAACCAAAGTCGAGAGGAATTCAAGGGTGAGCAGGTACGAACCTTCTTCGTTGATGTGCCAGAAATTCTCCCAGCCAACGGCTTGGAAGATTTCCGTGAACTCTACGTCCATCCCCGTGTCACTGAGCAAGTCTTGCTCAAACACACGGGTGTGCTCGAACTCCTTCAGCCGAAGCTCGTTGAAGGTGTTCTGCTCCCGTTCTGTCCTGAGATTGATGTCACTCTCGCTCAGGAGCTGCCTGGCCAGGGGCGTGGCATGGCCCCATCCCGAGCCGGCTACTCCGTACTCGTCCGTGTCCATCCAGCTCGAGCCCCAGGACGGAGCTGGGGAACTCCCAGCATCGTCCGATCATCAGCCTAGCCGGGCGGAACGATGGAGCGACGTGAAGAACTTCGACATGATTCCTGCAAAAGGTTAGTGCAACAACAACTACCCGAAGGACTGAATATATATGGTTAGCACGAGAAAATCAAGTCAGTCGTTAGAGATAGTTAGTCGTTCTTGCGGGGATAAAAACCACCACAAAAGGTTAGTCGTTCTTGTGGGTGTCGGTGACCACCACAAAATCGTCCAGAATTTCAGCACAAAGATCGCAACAAAAGCAAAATATTTTTGGGATTTTCTAGTGATGCAAGTGAACCAAAACTTGAGCAAGAACTTTGGGAAGGACTTGAGCACAAGCTAGAGCAAGAAATGAGAGAGGGAGAGCTTCTAACAGAAATTTTTCAGAGTGTATGAGTGTGTGAGAGCAAGCAAGCAACGCACCAGCATTTATAGGCCGAGGGGAGGCAGGTCCCTGGTTCGGCCGAACTGGGTGGTTCGGGCGAACCAGGCCCTGGTGACCAGGCCACTCCTCCCTGAGTGGAGCACCTCCCCTTGCTTTGATTCCACGAAATTTTGTGTGGCCAACAATTCCCAAGGTCATGTGAGTGGTTTTTAGTGGTAGGTAAGATGCAAACTTGACATGACCAAAGTTGGTTTTAGTGGAGTCACCCCCATGCTGCCATGTTTGTGATAATTGGTGAGTATGCAGCCATTTTAGTGGGGTAGACATGTTTGGTGCTGGTTGGTGATGATGGTAAATAATTGGAGATGTTCTAGAAGGGGTGAAAGTGAAGAAAGTTACAAATTACACCCTCTCTAATTAAATTTCAGCATGTGTCCAATTATTTCTAACCAAGCTTGCAAAATTTTCTACTCTCTCTCAAATTAATTACTCAAGTGGTTCATTTATTTTGGAAAGGGAAACATGCAAATGCAATGAAGGAAATAAAATTGGAAGGAAAATATGGGATAATACCGGTTTTCCTCGCGGCGAGAGCTCAGCTTTTAAGTCCGCGAGCGGGGCTTCTCCTGTCTTCAACTGTTCTTGTCACCATCCGATCTGGAGAGAATGTCTCGGACGATGCAACTTCCTGTTCCAGGTTACTTATAATTTACTGCAATATGTGCATACCTGGAATGATTGTCCACCCTGGGCTTCAACTGTATCCATAGCCTTCATATCCGGTGTGAAGTATATTTTGGGACTCCCCCTTCTCTCTTTTTTTTTGATTTTTTTTTCTATAGGGGTTAGTCCACACATACAACCAATATCCATAGAAGTATTGCTTTAAAGGTTCATTAATCAAACTTGACACCATGTCTAGTTCGATTAAAGCAAGCTAATTAACCTAAGCACCATGCTTAATTTAAAGAGCTTATGAATGTGTTCTCGAGATTACATTCAAACTAGAGCAAACCAAAATAGATAAAGGGAGCATGAAAACATTGAGAGATATTCACATGGAGATAAGCATATGGAAACTAGTGAACTTTGCTTTGATTAAGGTAAAAAAACAAAAACCTTTTCACGTACCTGAGTGTTCCCACCATTGGCATCTAATGATGAAGACTTTTGGAACTGATGCCACAGTGATGGCACTACGCCGACGTGACTCCACGTAGTTGGCTGAGTCCTCCTTCATGTTGATGTTGTCGTGTACGGGTACAAGATCATGGGTGTGGCAAAGGGGATCGGCACTCAAATATGCCAACTCGTGGAATGCCGCGGAACTAGCTTGTATGCGAATGTTGAAAAATGGGTCCTAAAACAATCTAGTGGAGTGGCAAAGGAGCGGAGGCGTGGAGTACATCTCCTCTCTTACGCAAAGCGCAAAGAACGAGCGAAAACTAGCCAGGCCAGGTGAAGTTTGGCCACTACCCTTGAATCAAGGCTTGCAGACATACAAACACCTTGGCTTAAAACCAGTGGTCACTGGATATTTATTTTTTTTTTTTAGTTTTTTTTTCAATGCAAAACAGTGATGGGGTGAATGTATGCGAATGCAAGAATGGGAAACATGCAGTGGATTGGAAAAAAATGGGGTGATAAAATGCATGAATTTCTAAATTAAGTGATTCAAAGCAAACATGCAGTGGATAATGCAAAAATTTAAAGGATAAAGCTCAAAATTTAAAGTCTAAGAGCTGGACTATCTCACATACCTTGATTTTCTCGCCATTACCGACAATTTGAGACAGAATTGCGGTGATGCAGCATCATTCGTCTGTCACATTTGATTTTGTTTTTCTCTAGGATGACGATCTTCACTTCAGGCTGCACATGATTATGATAGTATATATGTATATTTTTAATATAAACACATACATGTGGGAAATATTTTTTCTTTTCTTCTGAAGATTATCGGCCGAATCGCAGTAGTCAGGGGCAAACAATGATAAATCCTGCATGATCAAGCACCCTAGGCTCTCTGCATCCTCCTGTTTGAAACAAACTCAAACAAACAGGGGTGATCCCGCTAATGCTAGCGGTAAATTAAATTAGTAGACACCAGTGTCAATCATCAATATCTTTCGCCAATTGCTTCCCCGGCAACGGCGCCAGAAAATGCTTGTTGACACTTCTTACGGTCCACTATCAGAACTGCCAATCCTAGTAATGGTGCAGGGAGTGTTCATTGGTATTCTTACGATACAGATATAAATCCGCAAGCGCACGGATACCGATGTAGCATTTCACCCGGGAGTATTCCTAGGTATCGTATTTATATTTCCGCAGGGAAGCATTGGATAAAGAGTATTGACTATTAACAAGGATGTAACTACTAATTAAAGTACCGGCTAACAAGGCGGGGGTAAAGGATAGAATAGGAGTGATATGCAATTGACACACACAAGGAGAAGTTTAAGATAGAGATAGAAGAGCGGTCTAGCTAGTGGGAGGACAACGAGACAGGAAATGATTCCTATATACTTCCACTGGCCTTGAGATACCTCTGGCAAGGGTTACGGCTAGCATGAAGAATGGCATCTATGGTTCTCTTCCAAGTTCTATTATCTCAACATCGGGGACGGAGCCCGTGACACACAGAAAGGGATGAGAAGGGGTGCCACAAACTCCGTGCTCTTACGGGGTGCCTGCAGACCGGAACTAACGTGATGGACTACGAAGACCGAAAGGGCTGTCACCACCTCACGGCTACCACCTCCGTTGCGACGGGGACAAACCAAGGTTACCATCTAGACTAGGTACCACACCTACGCTAGGCAATAACTACTCACTCTCCTAGAAAGAGCAAGCACTCCTGTCAATACCCCGGTGACAATTCACCGGAAGCATTGAGCAGAAACGAGGAACCAGCTGAGATAAAGAACTAAGATAGAACTTATAGAACCAGACTACAACAGCTTATAACCACAGCTAGACATTCCACAGATATCCCGGAATAAATGGAGAACAAATAACTCAAGTAAATACGGGAGGAAATATATTGAGAAAACTCAGAGTCTTACATAAAGAAAAGGAAAAGATACAAGAGCTTTACCAGAACTCCAGAAGACGACTCCGGAACCCCGAGCGAAGCTCGACCCTGACTCTAACTCTCAACAGGACTAGCCTACTCTACATCTTGAAAGTGGAGAATGCAGACTCGCTCCCAAGTGGTCTGTGTTTACAAGTGAAGTGTAAGGTCCTATATATAGTGCTCCAGGGTCGGTTCAGGTAGGGTAACGGCCAAGGGAGGGGGCAGAGGCGGTTGCCGGCCGTTTCGGCCGAACCCTGGCGTTCGGCCGAACGCCCGATCCACCGCCTCAGCCACCTATAGCCGAGATGCATCCCCTGGAGTCGGTTGGGCAACTGGGGGCGGTTAGGGCGAACCCCCCAGTTTGGCCGAACTGGGCTGGGAGCCCAGGCCCGCCCCCCTGCACCGCCTTCGGCTCTGAGTCCCTCCTAGGCCGGCCTCTACTGCTTGGACTTGTCTTGATTCGGCCCAGGTTGACGTGTCGGTGCTCCGGGACATGTTGGCGGTCATCCACGTGTTGTGCATCGTGTTTGCTTGGTCATCGGTGACGTGGACGGCTCCCGGTGGTCTGTACGGCTAAGGGGGGTAACCGGCCGAACGGAGTCGTTCGGCCGATTCGGTCATTTTCGGCCCCAATAGCGCATATTTGTCGTAGTTGTACCTGCACAAGTGACACTCACCAAAACTCGTGGAACTTTATTATAAATAAAACCTAAGTACATGGAATGTTGCATATAACCTTGTTTATTCCTGAGTATTGGTGGTCGGATTTGGGTTGTAACGACCGCCAACAGCCTCCTCTTCGCCGCTCGCGGCCGCCGCGGCTTCCCTTGCAGCAGCGGTGGTGGCCTTCGGAGGGCGAGGGTGCTCCCGCCCCCTGGCGTGAATGAAGCGGCGGCAGCGGCGCGCGTGTAGGGTTGCCGGCCCACCGCGGCGGCGGCGGTCTTCATCGTGCAAGAAACCCTCTCCTTGTGAGGGGAGGGCTTCTTGGTGCTTCCGCTTGCCCGCATCCACCGGCCGGATTGAAGCCGGACATCTCCGCCGCTCGCCGCTTGCGCTTCTTGGATGGGGGAGAGAGAGTGAGAGCGAGTGAGCAAGAGAAAGGGAGAGAGAGAGACCCTTCCTGCCACTTGCGCTTCTTATCCTATTCCCAGTGAAGGAAAAAAAAATGTAAAAACTTATCAGTAACGGTCTTTATCAAAGGGCCCGTTACGAAAAAACTGATGTCGCCTTCAACTTTTCAGTCGCTTCATGTAACGTGCTTGACCAAAGTGTCCGTTACGAAAAAGTGGATGCCGCGTTCAACTTCCTTCAACTTCCCAGTCGCTTCATTTAGAGGGTTTTCCAACCAAATTAAATCTAATCTTCAGCAAGACTTTGCAAAGATCGAACGATCCAACCAAGATCCTCCTCCTCGGCAATCAACCAGTCAAATTTATTCAAGCAGTCAATCCAATCACAGGCATTCAAGCAGTTAATCAGACCACATGCTATGAACAAAAAAACACACATAATGCAGTCATAATATTCAGAACGAAGAAGAAGATGCAAAATGCACACATAACATTAATTAAAATAGTTCAGGCAAAACCACGTACGCCGCAAAATAATATTTACAAACAGTGCAAAATAATAAAATACTATCATCTACTCCTCCGCCTCGTCCTCGTCGTCGTCCTCCTCCTCCTCGTCCTCCGCCGCCGCCGCCGGGGGATACGCCGGCGCGATCGCTGGATGATGAATCCTCATCACCTCGGCGACCTGCCACAGACCGAAGACGTAGTGCTGGACAGTCTGGTCCACCTACTCATTCACACTCGGCAGACCAAGAAGAGGCAGATATGCGTTCATCCTGGTCCAGGTGTCACGCAGGACGTTGAGCGTCCACTGGGGGTCGATGCCTGGGAGCACCACCGGCGGCGGTGGAGGCTGCGGCACCGGGTTGGCGGCGGAGGAGGACTCACCTTTGGTCCTGTGACACTTGGAAGAACATCCCTCGCCGGTGGAGGCCATGGCGGTTGCTAAATGGCAGCGAACGAGAATGGAGATTGGGGAGAGGAGAGCAAATGGCAGCGAATGGAGATTCGGGAACAAGAATGGAGATTAGGGAGAGGAGATTGGGGCGGTTGATATACTGGGTGAACGGGGAATGGGGAACGGTTGTTGTACTGCGCGCGGTTGCGAATTCGAGGCGTTAACAGAGTCCGTCTGCAAATGCCGTGAATGCTTCGTCTTCATCCTTATCCGTAACGGGCTTTGTCGAAGTAACTGTTACAAATGTGAGGCGTTCCTCCGTCAGCCATCCCCATCGGTAACGGGCGTTGTGTCAGTGACCGTTACAAATTGATATAAGTAACGGACATTGGGAAAGTGCCCGTTACAGATGTGAGAGCAGAGTCCGTCAAATGTCGTTACGACTTCTATTTCAGTAACGGGCTTTAGAAATGTGCCCGTTACGAATATGTGTGAAACAGAGTCAGTCAAAACCGAGTGACGACCTTTCCTTTTGTTGTTACCTCGTTTCCCGTGCTTATTTACTTCTTCCTCCACTATCTCCTTCCATTCTCGTTTCCCTTGCTCATTTTTCTCTCGCCGGAGGACTCGAGGTAAAAAACCCCTCTTCTCATCTACGCCGGCGAGGACTCCCCATTTGATTCTTCTTCTGATTTGATTTTTCTTCTTCTTCTTCTTCTTCTTCTTCTTCTTCTTCTTCTTCTTCTTCTTCTTCTTCTTCTTCTTCTTCTTCTTCTTCTTCTTCTGATTGATCTCATCTCTTGGAAAGATCCCAACACTGTTCATCCCCTAGGTAGCTTCGAGCTCGATCTGCTCCTTCTTGCAACTGGTAGATTGCTGCGTAATATCTATATTTTGGACTATATATGCTGGTAAAATTTAGTTGTGATATTTGTGATATGCTGATAAATCTCATTTGGTTATATTGGACATAGCTACTATTAATTTTGGTAATATAAATCTCTTAGTATTTGGTTATATAAATCTCATATAGTATTGGGTTATATAAACCTCATAGTATTTGTGATATTTGATTTTTTTAGATCTAATTGGTTATATAAATCTCATAGTATTTGTGATATTTGTTGCTAGTAACATTTAGTAAAATTATGTTCATCTTTTCTTTCTTGCTATATACAACAATGATTTGGTTATTTTCTTTTCATTTGTTTATTTTTCAGATGGCGTCGTTGCATCTTAAGGATGATTTGGCTTTTGTTAAGGAGATGGTTCCCATCTGCCGTGATCAGAAGATCTATCATGGAATAGAAGATGGTCCACAGGAACGTCTTGTGTTAGCTTGGTCTTCGCACAATACGGCCAACGATATGTTCATGGCGACCGTTCGGGCTTTGGAGTGTATCGTCACTGATATGAAGAGTGTTTTTGGGTACCGCATTGCTCCTGATGCTGCACGGAACCGTGCATTTGTTCTTTGTCCGGATGCTGCAATGGCTCAGGAGCTTCACGGTCGGTTTGTGAAGGTTGTCAAGGAGACGATATTCTTCGACTTCGTGGCAAGTGTTGTGCCGTTGTATGAAGAAGTCAACCAGCACAAGCGAGTCCGTAGGTGCAACTGATCCGTGACGACTGATGATGGAGTTATCAAGCTTGCATTGGTCTTCTGTTATCATCATCTGCACTTTTATCATCTTTGTGTCAAGCTTTGTGTCAAGCTTCGACTTTGTGATATATGAACTTCATGTGTGTTTGTGTTATGAGGTGGCTGAACATTTATGTGTTTGTATTATTGTGCAAGAAGTTTAATTGCACTTTCATCATTGTGCAATGTCTAATGAATGGTTGCATCTCAATAATTTGGATGAAACTTATTCATATATAAGATGTAGGCAGTTTGACTTTTTTGACCCCACGTTGACCGTTCGTCTTATTCAAAAAATTTGTGAAAATATGGTCAAATTTAAGTCACTTCTGTAGATTTTATATTAATAAAGCAAGTCACCACAAAAAATATGATAACTTGCGCAAAACTTTGAATAGTACGAGCGGTCAACTTTGGGTCAAAAAAAGTCAAACGGCCTACACTTTAGAACGGAGGGAGTATGAACTTTATGAATTGTATGAAACTTTATGAGTAAAGTGCACCCACCATACATAGAGTTGCATTATTGTGTCACTTTGGTCCAACAAGTTACAAATGTAGCAATAATACTATACATTAAGTTACATAATGCGGGTTGTATGGTCTAAAATTACACAACAGTACGTTGTATTTTGTGTCATGATATGTACTAAGATGGAGTTCCCCATTTTGTGATGTGTGGATCTCAAAAAGTTGGATGACAATTTTCAAAAAATATATGAACTTTATGAAAGTTCATGCTCCCTCCGTTGTAACATGTATGGAGTTTGACTTTTTTGACCCCACGTTGACCGTTCGTCTTATTCAAAAAATTTGTGAAAATATGGTCAAATTTAAGTCACTTATGTAGATTTTATATTAATAAAGCAAGTCACCACAAAAAATATGATAACTTGCGCAAAACTTTGAATAGTACGAGCGGTCAACTTTGGGTCAAAAAAAGTCAAACGGCCTACACTTGAATGGAGGGAGTATGAACTTTATGAATTGTATGAAACTTTATGAGTAAAGTGCACCCACCATACATAGAGTTGCATTATTGTGTCACTTTGGTCCAACAAGTTACAAATGTAGCAATAATACTATACATTAAGTTACATAATGCGGGTTGTATGGTCTAAAATTACACAACAGTACGTTGTATTTTGTGTCATGATATGTACTAAGATGGAGTTCCCCATTTTGTGATGTGTGGATCTCAAAAAGTTGGATGACAATTTTCAAAAAATATATGAACTTTATGAAAGTTCATGCTCCCTCCGTTGTAACATGTATGGAGTTTGACTTTTTTGACCCCACGTTGACCGTTCGTCTTATTCAAAAAATTTGTGAAAATATGGTCAAATTTAAGTCACTTATGTAGATTTTATATTAATAAAGCAAGTCACCACAAAAAATATGATAACTTGCGCAAAACTTTGAATAGTACGAGCGGTCAACTTTGGGTCAAAAAAAGTCAAACGGCCTACACTTGAACGGAGGGAGTATGAACTTTATGAATTGTATGAAACTTTATGAGTAAAGTGCACCCACCATACATAGAGTTGCATTATTGTGTCATTTTGGTCCAACAAGTTACAAATGTAGCAATAATACTATACATTAAGTTACATAATGCGGTTTGTATGGTCTAAAATTACGCAACAGTACGTTGTATTTTGTGTCATGATATGTACTAAGATGGAGTTCCCCATTTTGCGATGTGTGGATCTCAAAAAGTTGGATGACAATTTTCAAAAAATATATGAACTTTATGAAAGTTCATGCTCCCTCCGTTGTAACATGTATGGAGTTTGACTTTTTTGACCCCAACGTTGACCGCTCGTCTTATTCAAAAAATTTATGAAAATATGGTCAAATTTAAGTCATTTATGTAGACTTTATATTAATAAAGCAAGTCACCACAAAAAATATGATAACTTGCGCACAACTTTGAATAGTACGAGCGGTCAACTTTGGGTCAAAAAAAGTCAAACGGCCTACACTTTAGAACGGAGGGAGTATGAACTTTATGAACTGTATGAAACTTTATAAGTAAAGTGAATCCACCATACATGAGTTGCATTACTATGTCACTTTGGTCCAACAAGTTACAAATGTAGCGATACTATACATTAAGTTACATAATGCGGTTTGTATGGCCTAAAATTACGCAACAGTACGTTGTATTTTGTGTCATGATATGTACTAAGATGGAGTTCCCCATTTTGCGATGTGTGGATCTCAAAAAGTTGGATGGCAATTTTCAAAAAATATATGAACTTTATGAAAGTTCATGCTCCCTCCGTTTTAAAATGTAGGGAGTTTGACTTTTTTGACCCCAACGTTGACCGCTCGTCTTATTTAAAAAATTTGTGAAAATATAGTCAAATTTAAGTCATTTTTGTAGACTTTGTATTAATAAAGCAAGTGGCCACAAAAAATATAATAACTTGCGCAAAACTTTGAATAGTACGAGCGGTCAACTTTGAGGTAAAATAAAGTCAAACGGCCTAAATAGTTGCCTTGATTTACATCACTTTCAGTAACGGGCTTTTCAAAGTGCCCGTTACGAATGAAGTATTGTTTGGTTAGATGCAGATCCAATGGTCAAAATTTCATCCGCGCCTCATTCCCGCGCCCAAAATTTGCATATTTCCCCCGACCCCGCGTCATTCCCCCCCGACCCCGCGCC
This sequence comes from Echinochloa phyllopogon, assembly GCA_033239725.1. NCBI lineage: Eukaryota > Viridiplantae > Streptophyta > Magnoliopsida > Poales > Poaceae > Echinochloa > Echinochloa phyllopogon. The sequence goes on from BTCW01000008.1 coordinate 22,987,675, forward strand.
ATTCCCCCCCGACCCCGCGTCATTTCCACCAAACCCTAGCGGCGGCGCGGCGGCATCCCCCCCCCCGGCGCGCGCGGCTTCCCCAACCACCAAACCCTAGCGGCGGCGCGGCGCGGCTGCATCCACCCCGGCGGCGCGGCTGCATCCACCCCGGCGGCGCGGCATCCCCGTCCAAGAACTCGGGACCCGGCCCTGCAACGGCGACGCGGACCCGGCCACCTCAAGCAATGCGGCGACGCGGATCCACCCCTCCGGCAACGACGACGGCGAGCACGACTGCTTCCTCTGCGGCGCAGGTCAGTGCTCCTCTAACCCCATACTGTTGTGCGCTACTGCATCTGATGCTGCTGTGCCTACTACGCTGGGTGCACCAATCTTCCTGTTACTTTGCTGTTGTTTAGGCTCCGTTCACCTTGACCAGATTTGGCTCGATCTATATGTCATGGATACAGATCCTGCTCTGGCTGCTGTTCATTTTCAATTTTTATTTGTTCAAAGGAAACTCGATCTGTATGTCATGGACACAGATCCTGATGTGGCTGCTGCCAAGTTATCTTTTTCCTTCTGCATTTTTTCCATTAGTTCTGCATGTTCATCTTGTGTAGAATCATATAATCCTAGTGCTTGCTCTTAGTGCTTGTTCATCAACCAATCAGGCATTTAATCTGCCTTTATCATGTTTAAATTGCAAATTATCTATCAATTGTTCTGGACTATGTACTGCTACAATTGTTAGTTCTTCTTAGTATCTTAATCTTGTGTAGAATCATATAATCCTAGTGCATTTTACTAACTGTTTCTTTGTCCTCTTCTTTCATGTACCTGCCTAATGTAATGTACACTTCAATGATGCTTTGGTATATAAGCATCGCACAAGGAAGCAGTTGAAGGAACGACTGAGCTGCTTTGATATAGGATCTCATTTCTTCGGCCTGTCTAAATATGGTTAGTACCTATCCCCAACCAGTATGCTAAGTAAACTATCAATTCTATGTGTATATGTTGTACATGCTGATTTTATTTAGGACCTGTATTGATTTCTAGTCTAATAGTAGCTAATAATAATTTTGTTCATATTTCCATCCCTGCTTATATTTCTATACTGACAAACTGATATATCATCTATGCAGGCTAACTCATCAGGAAGCTCCTCTGGTGACAACGGTGCACATAATGTAGAGGAGGAGTATGCACCTGATTCACAGGGTAATTCGGCACACACTGCTGGGAGTACTAATCGAGGACGACGGTCACGGACACAGACCAAATGGCCAGAAGACAAGGTGATTGCAACTGGACTTGACGACCAATGGATCCCTACCCCAAAGGTGGCGAGGGACCGATTCATATTGGTCTGTGGTCTCATTGCTCGAGAGAGGGTGTCAATCAACGCAAAGCTTGAGGATTTCACACTGGAGCAGAAGCAAGCCCTATTCCCTGCTCTAGAGGAAAAGCTAGAGTACCCACCCATGTCCGAAGGTGTCCGCGATAAGGCAATCAAGGCAGCTGTGAGCAAGATTGGGGAGTTACAGCGGCGATTCAAGAGCCATTTAAGATCAGAATTTGTGAACCAAGACGAGCTTCCCTATGAGAAGCATCAGTTTTAAGCCAGAAGACTGGCAGCAGTTTGTGGAGACATCCAAATCTCCAAGTTTTGAGAAGGTGAGCCAGGAGATGAAAGAAAAGAGAGCAAAGCACAATAAGCCGCACAGGACGGGCAGAAAAGGTTATGCTGGTAAACAGCTAGAGTGGGAGGAGGAGGATGAAAAGCTAGCTGCAGAAGGAAAAGAGAACCCTTGGGACCAATTTCCCGGCCGTACGAGGCCATATCTGCGGGCAAGGGCATCAAAGCAGGCCACTAGTGAAAGCGGGGGAGGGGGGGGAATAACATTCAGCTCCCCTCTGGTGTCGGATGTAGCAGAAAAGGTGAAAAGAATTGCAACTAAAGCTAGCGTAGGTTCTTTCCCTGGGGTTAGGTAGGATGATATTCTGACCCAGGCACTTGAGAATCCAGAGCATCGAGGTCGGGTCCGAGCCGTGTCTAGCTCAATAGGCTGGGGTAAAGGGTTTGGCCCAGAGTTTGCTGGGATGTACCGGAAGAAGAAGAGGAAGAGGTCTAGTGCCGTCGACAAGGAAGAACTATTTGATGAAACACTCGCTAGAGTTGTGAAGGTGCTAAGAGTTGCATGCGTGCAGATACCGAATGATATTCCTCTGGGGTTACACAAGGGTGATATCTGCGACAAAGAAGCGCTTGTCAATGAGGATGACAACAGGCAAACACCTATCAATGAGGATTACAGACCGTGTCCATCACCTGAACCAGACACAATAGATCTGCTGACAGAGCCAACCAAGTGTAGTCTTGTGATGGATGCCAGCGATATGCTCATGGAGCTTGCATTGGCAACTGTCCAACCAAATCAAGAGGTTTGCCATACAGTACCGGTAGAGTCTGGGTATGCTGTGGTGAAAGTTACTTATGTGTGGCCCAATGCGAAGCACATTCGTCTGCCTATTCCAGTAGAGGATGAGTACACAACCCTAGGTGGTGCTCAATTTCAATGGGTACAGTGGCCAAGGAACCGGATCCGTATACCACCCTTGTCGAAACCTCCCGCCTCTGCAGCCACATCTCAGGGGACAGTCAGCCAGACAGACAAAAGCCAGCTGCCGAGACCTCCGCCTCAGGATCAGCCACACCAGCAGCAGAACAACCAAACACCTCCGCTTCAGGACCAGCAGAACAGCCAAACACCTCCGCTTCAGGAGCAGCCATAGCCAAAGCAAACCCTGCAGCACACACAGAAGCGGCCACAGCAGACAGCAAGCAGAAGCAGCAGCAGACTGCGGCAGGAGAAGATCATCGAACCTCCAACTCTGGAGCAGCAACATCAGCAGCAGAACACACAGCAGACAGATCAGCAAGAACTGAAGAACAAGCCGCTCCCCAAAGCACAAGTCCTTGCTGTTGTTTCTCAATTTTGGACCATGGCTGATCCAAAATACAAGCCTGGTGGCCCTATGTTGTCAGAACAGGGTTTAAATGCTGCTGGACCAAGCTGTAAAGCGTTGCATGATCAAATCATGACACAGAGTGTCAAAGGTGTTACTGGCATTCCGGTAAAGTTAGCTGCATCCTACTTCCATGGTGAAGGTAATACAGAAATCACAGTTCAATTCCAGGACTTGTATGACCTTTTCAACCTCGGAAGTCTGGACGTGAGTTTGTTGAGGTGCTGGATATTGTAAGTCCCTTCACAGTTCAATTCAATGACCTGTAGTATGACCTTACCACAAATTTCATGCTAACAAATTTCATGCTAACAAATGTAGGCTAATGAGGAAACGAGTACAAGAGATGGGATTGAGTGTTGGGTTTGTGGACCCACAGGTATTCTGTCTCGCAATGGTTGTTTCCCAACCCCAAGTGATAATACAAACACTAAAAAATGTTATGTATCACGACTTTGTGGTGGCTCCCTACAACACCGGTGGCCACTGGGTACTGCCGGTCATTTCTATGAAGTGGAGTTGGGTTTGGATTTTAGATTCTGCGAAAATTTTTCCAAAGCGGACGTTCACCGAATTCCTAGCTCTTGTCGACCGGTAAGTATATATATTGTAGGTTTTGTTCAGAAAAATTCAATCTCATAATGTTTCTAATCGATATTGCTGATCATGCAGGGCCTATGCAGACCACATGAATCAGAAACAGAAACAGAGAAAAAATGCAAAAGCCAAACCACCTACACTCACGCACAAGGCAGATTTTTAGGTAAGATGAAAAATCAAGTTTGTTTTATCTTGTTCACTTCATACATATTTGGTACCGGTCATAACTTGTGTCATTTTGGTACATTCATTCAGTGCCCTCAACAGCCATCAGGGTCCCTTCTCTGTGGATTCTATGTTGCGGTGTATGTTATGGATGTAATATATGAAATGACCGCATTGAAAAGGCCTTCTGTAAGTATACTGCTCAGCCTTCTCCATTTGTTTTTAGAAACTGATCGACTTTTACCCTGTATTCTCCTAAAAATTGTATTATGCAGGAATTCAAGCTTACCAAAGCACCGATCCATACAAAAAGACTAAGGTTGGTCCAGGAGATGATGTGCGATTTCATTCGTAACGAGATCGTCGACCCAGAGGGCGAATTCCATGATAATCGACAACCAGTACGTGTTCAAGGTCCAGAAGGTGATCAAGTTCAAGCAGGTGGTACTACTTGAAACTTGTAGGCCTGAATGAAACTTGATAATGTTTATGGTCTTTCCTCTCATTCTTAAACTTGTAGTTTACATGATCAGTCTACCTATCCCAGTAGGGGATAAGATTCATCAACTTGAAACTTGTTGCATGTGTATGATAAGATACAAACTTGATGTGTACTTATCTATATATGTGATGTGTATCTCAATCTGTATGTGATGTGTATCTCAATCTGTATGTGATGTGTATCTCAATCTATATGTGATGTGAATAACCTGGGGGCTGCCAAATCCTGGCTGGTTCCAGGATGCAGCCAGAACCAGGCCAGATTCTGTGGTGGTGGAACAACAAAAGGTAACGGGGACATTTATAGATCGTTACAATTGAACACAAAGGTAACGGGCATCAAGTAAGAACCGTTACCTACACAAAGTATCAGTAACGGTTGTTACGTAACACTCGTTACAGGGTCTGACCGGTGGGTCCAGAGAGGAGACTAGTCAATGCACCTCCGTAACGGTTGTTAAGTAAAGCCCGTTACAAGTACTGACCGGTGGGACCGGAGAGAAGACTGGTCAATGCGCCGCCGTAACGGTTCTTAAGTCAAGCCCGTTACAAGGTTTGCGTTTTAGTAACGGTTGTTACGTAAAGACCGTTACAAGTGTTGTGGTTTCGTTACGGTTCTTAAGTAAAGCCCGTTACAAGTGTATTGTTTTGGTAACGGTCGTTTGTCTGTGCGCGTTACGAAATTGATCTATGGGCCCACAAAAATCGCAAGTTTGGGTTACTGGTTGCTTATATTGGTAATAGTCATTGTGAAGTGCGGGTTACAGGTTTTGGTCGTTCGTAACGGGCGGATTGCCCGTTACCTTTGACCGACTATTAGTAACGGAGTAAGGGTAACAGGCACATTGCCCATTACCTATGGGCATCTACGCCTGTTACAAATCTCGGTTTTCCACGCAGTGAGTGGATTCACTACAACGGCGGGGTTGCCGATATGTCAGACCAGCCGGATGGGCCCTATACCGTAGCTCGGATATGGGAAAACCTATATTTTTCTCGAGTTGGTCAACGCTTAAAATGGACGCGTGAATGGACAGACGTGGTCTGACATGATACTTAGAAAAATCCATGGAAAAGGGTACACCTCTGCAGAGCGCACAAATGTGAATATTCACTCCTGCTGCACCCGGGTTATAAATGGGTTACCTGCGTATAATATTGGACCCCACCAAATAGAATTTTTAATTAAAATTTAGTATTTCTTCTCAACAAATATGTTTACAAAATTTATTAGAGTTTGGAGCAGTGGCTCTTTGAGACTATTGGGATTCCTTGACATATACTGTGCATATTTCATCTTTCTTGCTGAGTTTTATACTCAGTAGTTTGCATGGTGGTAGACGCAGTTAACAGCTTGGCACGGATCTCGAGGAGATAGACATTAAGAAGCCGTGAGCAACAGAATCTATATACATATGTTTGTAAATCTTAAGGTGACATTGTAGTTAGTTTATTTGGTCCATATTTGGAATCCATTTTCTGTAAAGTCGTTTTTTGATTTCAATTTGTTTCGGATCATGGTGTGCGGAGATTGGGCTCTTAAAACAGCTAGGCCCTATTTTGGGGTGTGACAGTGACGAGACAATTATACAAAGGGCATTTGTTCTCAATGCCCTCATCATGATGTGTGGCACATGATTTGACACGTGACTGGACACATGCGCATCGAGGGCCACGAATGTTTGACTCATATGTTTTCCATAGCTTATTAATTAATATACCAAACTCTTTACATGCTTAAATGTTGTCTAATCTATCCCAGTTCATGTAGGACCTTTTGGGAGTATCTAGGCCATGTTTATGGCCTGTTCGGCTGGCTTGTTACAGCGCCAGCCCACAGTGTTTTTGTCTCTGTAAAACCAGCACCAGCCACTAGCTACCAACCAGCCAGCGGTATTTTTCTCTCGGCAAAAACCAGCACCAGCCAGCCGAACAGGGCCTTCCAAAATTTCCCTCTCCAAACTTCACTATTCACCTATCACATCAAATCTCTCTCCTCATGCCTGGAGCACTAAATGTAGGTAAATAAAAAAACTAGGTGCATAGTTTTGATGTACACGACGAGACGAATCTTTTAAGCCTCGTTAGATTATGGTAGGACAACGATTATCACAAATAAACGAAGAGTGCTACAGTGTGCTACAGTATCTGATGTGACTTTTCTACCAACTTTTCACGGGAACTAAACACACCCGTAAAAGATAATCGTGAAAAAACCTGTCAAAAGGCAGTCGCAACCTCGTACATAAGACAAACTTCTGGGTAAATGCTGCTCCCTCCATCCCAAATTATTATTCTTCGTTGACATAAACAATTATGTAAATGTCCTTAGTTGTGAGTGGATTAAGTTTTTTACCGATGTATTATAACCTGCGATTAGGGTTACCCTATCGCCACAGTAAACTTTGCCGGCGGCATACATTCCGTAACCTGGGCCGGTTTTTAGGGTTTTTTCCTAACTTTACCACTGGTCGTGAGAATCATAGAGATACAATTTTTTTAAGATTTTCTATAGAGTTTTTGATCTTTAAACCAAAGATATTTAATTTAAAGATTGGAGAGTACAGACGAAAATTTAGGGATTTCGGAGCATACCATTGAACCTTTGATTGCTTTGTAGAGTAGTCCGAGGCTCAGGGGCTACACCCATTGGCTGCATGGAAGATGCACTCTAATGGAAACTACTCGGTAAACATGATAAGAGCGTATTGTGCTTCACCTCAACTACTCGACTGATCAAAGATGAAGTTTTGAAGAAGTGTTAACAGAATCAAGACTTGAAGAGAACGCTGTTGGCACTTCTTACGATCCAATGTCAAAATTGAGAATCCTGGTACTGGGGTAAGGAGTGTTTCATTGGTTTTCCTTATGGCTTAGTAAAATATAGAAATATTCTGTAAGCGCACAGAATCACCGCTGTAGCACTTCACCTGGGAGTATCCCGAGGTATCGTAATTTATATTTCCGCAGGGAAGCTTTGGCAAGAATACTAGTGAATAGATATTCGAGACTATCAGAGAAGGGTATATGACTAGACAAGACAGGGGATAACGATATTGGATAGGAGTGGATATACCGGACACACAGCTCAAGGGATACTCAGATAAGGGAGAGAAGAGATAGATAGCTGGGAGGACAACGAGAAGAGATAGAGGACTCCTGGATACTTTATCTACCTATGTGTTGGCGGTCGTTACAGCCCAAATCCGACCACCAATACTCGGGAATAAATGAGGTTATATGCAACATTCCATGCACTTAGGTTTTATTTCTAATAAAGTTCCACGAGTTTTGGTGAGTGTCACTTGTGCAGGTACAACTACGACAAATATGTGCTATTGGGGCCGGAAATGACCAAATCGGCCGAACGACTACGTTCGGCTGGTTACCCCCCTTAGCCGAGCAGACCACCGGGAGTCGTCCACGTCAACAATGACCAAGCGAACACATCACACGACACGTGGGCGACCGCCAACTCATCCTGGACCATGCCACATCATTCTGGGCCAGATCAACACGAAGTCATGCATCAGGAGGAAGCCCAGGGGGGTCCAGGCAGTAGAGGCGGTGCTGGGGAGGCCGGCCACGGGCCAGGCCCAGTTCGGCCGAACTGGGCCCTTCGGCCGAACCGCCCCCAGCTGGAAACCGACACCAGGGAACCAATCCTGGCCGTTGGAAGCAAGGTCGGCAGATCCTCTGGTTCGGGCGAACTGGGGAGTTCGGTCGAACCGACCTGTTCGGCCGAACCGCCTCCCCTCGCCCGAAATCCCAGGGGGTACCCCCCTGGCTTCCTTGGCCGCTACCCTGCCTCAACCGCCTCGGACTCCTATAAATAGAGGGTCACTTTCACTTGTAAACACACACCAAGCCAAGGAGCTCATTTCCACTTTCATTCTAGTAGAGTTAGGATAGTTTAGTTGGGAGTTAGAGTTGAGTCGAGCTTTGCCTCGGAGCTTCCGGAGTCGTCTTCAGAAGCTCTGGTAATAGCTCTTGTATCTTTTATTTTTCCTTTTGTAAGACTTCGAGTTATCAATATAGTTATCTTTATCACTTTGCCTTTGTCATTTATATCTTGCTTCTACTTTATCCTAGTTGCAAATATATCTTGTTTAGACTATAGTCAGTTATAGTTCTAGTGCTTGTAGTCTTGTTTAAGTCTTTGTCTTGGCTGGTTCTTCGATCTTGCTTGATACTGGAGGTGAATTGTCACCAAGAGTATTGACAAGGTTGCTTGCTCTTGCTAGCAGAGTAAGTAGTCGTTGCCTAGTGTAGGAGTGGTTCCTAGACTAGTCAGTGGCCTTAGTTTATTCCCGTCGCAATGGAGGTGGTAGCCGGGAGGTGGTGACAGGCCTTTCGGTCTTCGTAGCCCATCAATTTAGTTCCGGTCCGTAGGATTCCCTAGTTGGGAAATAGTGGCACCCCTTCTCATCCCTTTCTGTGTGTTCACCGGTTCCCTTGTCCCGATGCTAAGACATTAGAGTTATCCCAGATCTCCTAGTGCTGGCTCTGTAGCCGCTGTATCTCTAAGCTAGAGTGACATAGGTAGATAAAGTATCCAGGAGTCCTCTATCTCTTCTCGTTGTCCTCCCAGCTATCTATCTCTTCTCTCCCTTACCTGAGTATCCCTTGAGCTGTGTGTCCGGTATATCCACTCCTATCCAATACCGTTATCCCCTGTCTTGTCTAGTCATGTACCCTCCTCTGATAGTCTCGAATATCTGTTCACTAGTAATCTTGCCAAAGCTTCCCTGCGGAAATATAAATTACGATACCTTGGAATACTCCCAGGTGAAGTGCTACAGCGGTGATTCTGTGCGCTTGCAGAATATTTCTATATTTTACTAAGCCATAAGGAAAACCACTGAAACACTCCTTACCCCAGTACTAGGATTCTCAATTCTGATATTGGATCGTAAGAAGTGCCAACAAGCATTTCTGGCGCCGTTGCCGGGAAGTCTTTGGCTAGATCACTTTTGAACTTTTATCTTGAGCTATCTTAGTTGAGTACCGCTACTCAAGCGGGTTTATCCTTGCTCTGTTCGTTGGTCTTTGTGGAACAGAGTAGTGCATGACTGGTTTCCAACTACCGTCAAACTTCCAAGAAAATCCGGAGTCATTTGTGAGGAAAGTACGACCCCGTGTTGTACCTCCTCAGAAGAACCTCCTTCCGATGAACCCAGTCCTTCCTGTCGTTGACCAGGCTACATCGAGGATGGCAACCAAGACGATCCGTGAGTTCTCTGCTCCATCAAGCGAGAACGTACGTGTCGGACCAGCTCCGCCAGTCGGAGATGGTAGCTTCGAGCTGAAGCCAGCCCTCATCAACATGGTACAGGCTAGCCCATTCTGCGGCAAGCCACACGATGATGCCAATGCTCATCACCAGCATTTCCTGGATATTTGCAACACCTTCACCATCCGCGGAGTAAGTATCGATGCCATTCGCCTTCGTTTATTCCCATTCTCATTATTAGGCAAGGCGAAACAATGGTTTTATGCTTACCGCGAAGCAATAGATACCTGGGATAAATGCACTAGCGCTTTGTTGCTAAAATTCTTTCCGGTTGGGAAAACCAACGCCCTCTGGAACAAAATAGCTAGTTTCCAGCAGCTAAAAGATGAAACAGTCCCGGAGGCATGGGATCGCCTCCAGGACTATATTTCTTCTTGTCCTCACCATGGTATGCAGAGTTGGTTCATAATCCAAACTTTCTATCACGGGCTGAGAAATTCTGCCCGTGAGTACCTGGATGCTGCTGCTGGAGGCTCGTTCTTCTCTCTTGAGGAGAGTCGTGCGAAGGCCCTCATAGAGAAGATGGTCGAGAACCAAGGTTGGTCCGACGACCGGACTCAACCAAAGACCCGAGGAGTCCACCAAGTTGAAGCTCTGGACATGCTCGCTGCCAAGATGGACCTCCTGATGAAGAAACTGGAAGCACCTGCTCAAGAAACGGTGCAAGCCATGGACGCTCGCATGACCTGCGAAGTCTGTGGCAACACTGGCCATTCGGGGAATGACTGCCCCGAAACGCGAGAAGATGCCCACTACGTCAACAACTCCAACAACAACGGGTACCGACCGAACAACTACGGCAACCAAGGTTGGAATCCGCGCCCAAACCTCCCTTTTGAGAGGCCTCAACAAGGTAACAATTTCAATTCCAGCAACTTCAATAATCAGTCGTCTCTTAGAGATCTTGTGTTTGGCCAGATGAAAATAACTGAGAACATCAATAAAAAGCTTGCTGCTAATGATAAAACACTGGAAAGCATAGACTCTAGGATGGAATCATTTTCTTCTGCTATGAAAAGTCAACTGAGCTTTAATAAAATGATAGAAACTCAAATTTCTCAGTTAGCTGTTTCTTTGCCCTTACCCGTAGCGGGGAAATTCTCTGGGCAACAAGACAATTTCCCCCATGAAAAGGTTAAAGCGGTCACCACGAGAGGGGGTAAGACCACTCGGGACCAGCCATATCCTGACAGTGCAGGTAAAAAGGCAGCCACTACAGAAAGTGATAGCGAAGAAGAGGAGGCCGCAGCAGAACCACAGAAGACAAGTCCACAGAAGGAAGCAAAGGCGGCCCCTCACTAGTTTTATGAACCAAATGTGCTACCATTCCCCAGAAGATGCCATAAGCCGACGGTGGACGAACTATTCAGTAAATTTGTTGAGGTAATTCGAAAGTTATAAGTCAATATCCCATTGCTTGAAGCTATGCAGGTTCCCACATATGCCAAGTATCTGAAGGACATCCTCAACAACAAAAGGGCACTGCCAACCACCGAGGTAATTAAACTAACCGAAGCATGTAGTGCGACTATCTTGAACAATCTTCCAGAAAAGAAGAAGGATCCAGGATGCCCTACCATCGCATGTTCGATCGGGGAGCAGCACTTCAACCATGCCCTGTGCGATCTTGGAGCAAGCGTCAGTGTCATGCCCAAGGTAGTGTTTGACAACCTGAACTATTCTTCTTTGTCCCCTACAACCATGTATTTGCAGCTAGCGGATCAATCGATTCGCTATCCCGCGGGAATAGCCGAAGATATTCCGGTGAAAATCCGGGAATTCTTCGTACCCGTGGACTTCGTGGTGCTCGATATGGAGGTCGACACGAAGACACCTCTCATCCTCGGGAGGCCATTTCTGAGCACCGCCAATGCAAACATCGACGTAGGAGCCGGAGAAATCAGCCTGGACATCAACGGCAAGGAAGAAAAGTTCGTGTTCAAGCCTAGGGTGGAGAAATGCTCTCAGGTATGCACTGATTTAATTCAAAATTTCAATAACCTGGAGCAGGTCAACGTGGTTGCATCCGAACCACAATCTTCAGAGACACCGATCCCACCGCCACCAACACCGAAGAAGAAGAACAAGAAAATGTGGCGGAAGAAGGTTGCATCATCCGAGTCATCCACTCCGGGACCAGACGATGACAAAAGCAACTGAAGACAGGAGAAGTCCCGCTCGCGGACTTAAAAGCTGAGCTCTCGCCGCGAGGAAAACCGGTATGTATCCCATATTTCCCTTCCAATTTTTAAATTTCCAATTGCATTTGCATGTTTCCCTTTCCAAAATAAATGAACCACTTGAGTAATTAATTTGAGAGAGAGTAGAAAATTTTGCAAGCTTGGTTTAAATAAATGGTCACATGCTGAATTTTTACCTAGGGTGGATGTAATTGGTAATTCCTATCATTTTCATCCCTTCTAGAACATCTCCAATTATTTACCATCACCACCAACCAGCACCAAACATGTCTACCCCACTAAAAATGGCTGCACACTCACCAATTATCACAAACATGGCAGCATGGGGATAACTACACTAAAAACCACTCAAATGTCCTTGGGAATTGGTGGCCACACAAACTTGGAGTGGAAACAAAGGCATGTGAGTGCTGCACTCACATGGGAGTGCCCCGGCCACCAGGCCTGGTTCGGGCGAAGCAGAGCCTTCGGGCGAACTGGCCAAGGCCCTCCCCTCGGCCTATAAATTGCTGGCCAAGCTTCCTTGCTTCCTTGCACCATTCGCACACTAATACATTCTGAAAATTCTCTCCCTCTCAAGATTCTTTGCTCTAGTGCTTGCTCAAGTTCTCCCCAAGTTCTTGCTCAAGTTTTGGTTCACTTGCATCACTAGAAAATCCCAAAAATATTTTGCTTTTGTTGTGATCTTTGTGCTGAATTTCTGGACGATTTTGTGGTGGTCACCGACACCCACAAGAACGACTAACCTTTTGTGGTGGTTTTCATCCCCGCAAGAACGACTAACTATCTTCAACATCTGACTTGATTTTCTTGTGCTAACCATATATATTCAGTCCTTCGGGTAGTTGTTGTGTACTAACCTTTTGCAGGAATCATGTCGAAGTTCTTCACGTCACTCCATCGTTCTGCCCGGCTAGGCCGACGATCGGACGATGCTGGGAGTTCCCCAGCTCCGTCTCGAGGCTCGAGCCGGATGGACACGGACGAGCACGGAGCAGCCGGCTAGGGATGGGGCCATGCCACACCCCCGGCCAGGCAGCTCCTGAGCGAGAGTGACATCAACCTTAGAACAGAAAGGGAGCGGAACACCTTCAACGAGCTTCGGCTGAAGGAGTTCGAGCACACCCGTGTGTTTGAGCAAGACTTGCTCAGGGATACGGGGATGGACGTAGAGTTTACAGAAATCTTCCAGGCCATTGGCTGGGAGGATTTCTGGCACATCAATGGAGAAGGTTCGTACCTGCTCACCCTTGAATTCCTCTCGACTTTGGTTTCTGAAACTGGGGGGATTCGTTTTCGATTCTTCAACCAAGTGTTCTTCTGCTCTTGGAGGGATTTTAGTTTGGGTCTCGGATTTTCAAGCTGTTGTTCATTAGACCCGAACAAAGCGCTTAAAAGATTTGACCGGGTGGCATTTTGGAAAAAGATTTCGGGGGATACCAACTGTCATGCGCCACGCACGAACAGCATACATAACCCCACTTTGCGTTTCATGCATCGTTGAGTGTCTATGACGGTATTCCCCCGGGCAGATTTGCGCCCTGTCAACACCATTGAGTTGCGGGTTCTTTTTGCCAAGGTCAAGCAGATTCCCTATTCACCTGTGAAAGACATGGTTGGTCACTGGCTGTCTCATATTTCTCGTGCGGGTAGCATAGCGATGACTTCTCTAGTCACTCGCCTCGCTAACCACCTGGGCGTCCTTCAAGGCGCCCGGCTCACGTACATCGAGATAGCACGTTTCGTCGTGGATGCCGAGCACTTCGTGCAGGCCCACATGATACGGCGGACGCCCGATGCAACGCTGGCAATGATTTACCGTGGATATACAACTGAAGTGCCTTTGCCTTGTGCAGCACTAAGGTTGTATACCACGCCGAAACTAACTCTTCAGTTGAGGACCGAGTAGGACGACTCTCCACCTTGGAGAGAGCCCGCTCGGCACAGCATTGCAGGTGACGGACCCGTCACGAGGGGACGAGCCAGGCGTGATGCTGGGCTCGCCACCTCACAGGAGCCGAAAGATGCACCACAAATGCCGCACCGACACACTTCCGCTTTTGAGGCCACCTACGACATGTACACCGGCACTGGGACGTCCGGAGCAGGAGGCTCCGGGCAACACCAGGAGCCGAACTACTTCACCTCAGGACGCTGGGACCACGGCCAGGACACGGACTCTGAGTGGTCCGGGAGCCGGTATGGAGGGGGATACGACAGTGCCTCCCAGCCATACTACCCCGGATACTCACAGTCCGCACGCTTCGACTACGGCCGGGAACTGTCCTACATCTCCGACCGAGTCGAGCTCATCGACGACCGTACCCGAGAGATTCAAGACACGCTAGCCCGCCATTCTCAGTACCATCAAGAGAATATCGGGATGGTGACGTCTATCCAGCACGACGTCCACGAACAAGCGGAACAGTTGAGCCAGTACCTTTCAAGGCTCAACCCCTACCAGTGAAGAGTCCAAGCTTGGGGGAGGACCCCCACCAGGTATGTCCCGATTTATCAAGCACTTTGATCATTTAATTTCCCTTTCATTTCCCTTCATGATAGTTTGCATTTAAAAAAAATGAAAATACCAAAAAAATTATTTCCCTTAAATAATATTTCCCTTGAATAAAATAACTCCCAACTATGCATGGAATGAATCATGTGCCTCTCACCTTGGAAATGATGAATAGTTGCTCTGTCATTAATTTTGCAAGTACCTTGCTTCAACTAGTTGCTAGATTATGCTTGAGTTATTTGGCATGAGTAAAAATGATCCTGAAAACCTCGTGGGAGCACATGCTTTATTCCAAGTCTAAGTTGTTGTGGGGATTGATATAGTGAGAATTTGGTTAAAATTCTATTCTGCTTTTAGTACGGGGAAAATCTCGGAAATTTATGCTTTCAAAATGAAACAAGTTCCTCATTGGTCAAAATACCTACCAGAGCCATATGATAAGCTTAGTTGAAAATTTCTACTCATATGCTGCTTGTTATCTTAGTGAGCTTTATCAAATTGCTTTGACCTTTGAGTGAAGCTTTCATACTCTTAAAGATCGAGACCCACATACACTCACCACCTCTCACTTGCAATTCCTACACTGGGAGTTAGCAGACATTTTCCATCATCCATCCACAAAAATAAATGCTCCATGTTCTATGATCTCCCTCTCCAAATATTCTTGATAGAGACATGGGCTATGCAAAAAGAAAAGCATGCCAAAGAAGCATGGCAAAAATAAGAGAAAAAGAAAAGCATGCCAAAGAGCATGGCAAAAAGAAAGAGAAAAAGAAAAGCATGCCAAGTGGCATGGCAAAAATATGAGAATAAAAGATAGCCCATGTTCTCGAAAATAAATCAAGGAGAGGGAAATTCATCCAAGGAGTTCCACCATATTCCATTCCACCATATTCCATTCCACCATCCCACCATATTCCATTCCACCATATTCCACTCCATTCATATCCACACACTTGCACGTCTCGATCTTAAGATGTGATTTGTCTCCTCTAAGATCCGGTCTTTGACTTAGCAAAATATAAGATGCATGCATGCCTTCATCCTTTGTCCCTGAGCCACACAAAAAGCCATATTAGATGTTAGGATGAAAAGAAGGCACAAGCCTTTGGTGAGGATTCAAATACACTTGAGAGATTGAGTGTGCCAATGAGGAACAATTTGTAGTTTTCAAAACTTGTGAAAAAAAATTCCGAGATGGGATCCTGAACAGAGTAGAGTGGAATAAAACTGAGTTTAAACTATTCGTCCTTTCAACCGCCCAAGATAAGGAGATTGCTATAAGCCCCATAGGTAAAAAGGTGATTTGAAACTTTGCCTATGATTCAAGTATTTTTGAGCACTAGTTGTTTATAAAGTTACCTGCAAAAGAAATGACATTGTAGCAACTCCTGATCCACCGAGCCTAAGTTTATATCTTTGCTCGAGGACGAGCAAAGACCTAAGCTTGGGGGAGCTTGTTGGCGGTCGTTACAGCCCAAATCCGACCACCAATACTCGGGAATAAATGAGGTTATATGCAACATTCCATGCACTTAGGTTTTATTTCTAATAAAGTTCCACGAGTTTTGGTGAGTGTCACTTGTGCAGGTACAACTACGACAAATATGTGCTATTGGGGCCGGAAATGACCAAATCGGCCGAACGACTACGTTCGGCCGGTTACCCCCCTTAGCCGAGCAGACCACCGGGAGTCGTCCACGTCAACAATGACCAAGCGAACACATCACACGACACGTGGGCGACCGCCAACTCATCCTGGACCATGCCACATCATTCTGGGCCAGATCAACATGAAGTCATGCATCAGGAGGAAGCCCAGGGGGGTCCAGGCAGCAGAGGCGGTGCTGGGGAGGCCGGCCACGGGCCAGGCCCAGTTCGGCCGAACTGGGCCCGTCGGCCGAACCGCCCCCAGCTGGAAACCGACACCAGGGAACCAATACTGGCCGTGGGAAGCAAGGTCGGCAGATCCTCTGGTTCGGGCGAACTGGGGAGTTCGGCCGAACCGACCTGTTCGGCCGAACCGCCTCCCCTCGCCCAAAATCCCAGGGGGTACCCCCCTGGCTTCCTTGGCCGCTACCCTGCCTCAACCGCCTCGGACTCCTATAAATAGAGGGTCACTTTCACTTGTAAACACACACCAAGCCAAGGAGCTCATTTCCACTTTCATTCTAGTAGAGTTAGGATAGTTTAGTTGGGAGTTAGAGTTGAGTCGAGCTTTGCCTCGGAGGTTCCGGAGTCGTCTTCAGAAGCTCTGGTAATAGCTCTTGTATCTTTTACTTTTCCTTTTGTAAGACTTCGAGTTATCAATAGAGTTATCTTTATCACTTTGCCTTTGTCATTTATATCTTGCTTCTACTTTATCCTAGTTGCAAATATATCTTGTTTAGACTATAGTCAGTTATAGTTCTAGTGCTTGTAGTCTTGTTTAAGTCTTTGTCTTGGCTGGTTCTTCGATCTTGCTTGATACTGGAGGTGAATTGTCACCAAGAGTATTGAAAAGGTTGCTTGCTCTTGCTAGCAGAGTAAGTAGTCGTTGCCTAGTGGAGGAGTGGTTCCTAGAATAGTCAGTGGCCTTAGTTTATTCCCGTCGCAACGGAGGTGGTAGCCGGGAGGTGGTGACAGCCCTTTCGGTCTTCGTAGCCCATCACGTTAGTTTCGGTCCGTAGGATTCCCCAGTTGGGAAATAGTGGCACCCCTTCTCATCCCTTTCTGTGTGTTCACCGGTTCCCTTGTCCCGATGCTAAGACATTAGAGTTATCCCAGATCTCCTAATGCTGGCTCTGTAGCCGCTGTATCTCTAAGCTAGAGTGACATAGGTAGATAAAGTATCCAGGAGTCCTCTATCTCTTCTCGTTGTCCTCCCAGCTATCTATCTCTTCTCTCCCTTACCTGAGTATCCCTTGAGCTGTGTGTCTGGTATATCCACTCCTATCCAATACCGTTATCCCCTGTCTTGTCTAGTCGTGTACCCTCCTCTAATAGTCTCGAATATCTGTTCACTAGTAATCTTGCCAAAGCTTCCCTGTGGAAATATAAATTACGATACCTCAGAATACTCCCAGGTGAAGTGCTACAGCGGTGATTCTGTACGGCTTGTACGGCTAAGGGGGGTAACCGGCCGAACGGAGTCGTTCGGCCGATTCGGTCATTTCCGGCCCCAATAGCGCGTATTTGTCGTAGTTGTACCTGCACAAGTGACACTCACCAAAACTCGTGGAACTTTATTAGAAATAAAACCTAAGTGCATGGAATGTTGCATAAAACCTCATTTATTCCCGAGTATTGGTGGTCGGATTTGGGTTGTAACGACCGCCAACAAACGCGCAAGATGCTCGGGGGCTTGTGGGACTAGGATCCCTAGAGCCACTCATATATGGGAATAAACAACTCTGCCGAGAGTAGTTTGACCCGTGAAAAATGGCGTAGTTGACTCGGAGAACTAGTCGTGTATTGTTAGGAGACTACCCAATTACCATATTGTAGTACTCCCTATTGTATACCACTAGGATCATGTAACCGACTTGTATAACTCTGTTCCCCGGATATATAAACTCTATTCCCCGGATATATAATGCGGAGCAGGGACCCCTTGTAAACAACTCAACTCATACACAAACAAATACAACATACCGAACGTACAGTATTATGCACACTGTGGCCCGAACCTGTCTAAATCTTTGTCTCATGTGTACATCATCGTTCCTTAGAACTCGGCGAGAACCACGACTATCCTAGATAGGTACTGGGTCATTAAACACTGACACTTACCATCAGAGATATTTTAAGCATGACTTATTTTGCGCCAACGACCTCCACAAAATAAGTTGTGCCAAACATCATGAAAAAACTGCCATAGAAGTTTTCTTCCTAAACCTCTAACTCTTATGAAACATCATACAGGCGTGAGAAAAAACTGTGAAGCCACATGGAAAATTTGATTTTCACGAGAGTTCATACCGGCATGAAAATAGTCTCATTTTTTGTGAGTCGCCATGAAATACCGTTATTTTCATGAGAGTTTATGTCACCAAGAAAGTACATGTTGTGATATGATCCAAATTCATAGACAGAGCGAAGTGGAGGCCCATCACCAGAGGTTTGGGCCGGAGCAAGGGGTACTGTGTTTTTCTCTCATGAGCGCACAGTTTAGTCCCACATCGGCAACGCAACCAAGCTCGGTCACGTGAGCTGCCTATATAATAGAGCTTTGCCCTTGATGAATAAATCATCCTCTTGTAAGCCGCCAATAGGCGTTGTAAACACACACCTCATATAGTAAAGTTTTGCTGGCTGGCGCCCGTGGTTTTTTTCCCTTCTACATTGGGAGGGTTTCCACGTTAAAATCCCGTGTCTCCTGCGGTTTGATTCCTTTGCTTCTTGTCGTTTATTCGTCATCATTTACAACAAGTGGTACCAGAGCCGGTTTCAGATTCGGTTTCCTTGATGTCGACGACGATGAAGTTTGATCTACCGTTGTTGGATTACAAGACGAGGTTCGCGCTGTGGCAAGTCAAGATGCGGGCTGTTCTGGCGCAAACTCATGATCTCGATGAGGTGTTGGATAAGTTTGGTGGCAAGTCGTCCAACGAATGGTCTGATGAGGAGAAGCGCAAGGATCGTAAGGCTCAGTCTTTAATTCAGCTTTATCTGTCTAATGATATTCTGCAAGAATGTCTGCAGGAACAGACTGTTGCAGCACTCTGGCTGAAACTGGAATCGATCTGCATGTCGAAGGATCTAACCAGTAAAATGCATATGAAGTTGAAGCTGTTCATGCTCAAGATGAAGGAGGGTGATTCAGTGATGAGCCATATATCTATGTTCAAGGAGATCGTTTCTGACCTAGCGTCGATGGAGGTGAAGTATGATGATGAGGACTTAGGTCTCCTATTGTTATGTTCTCTGCCAAACTCTTTTGCAAATTTCCGTGACACCTTGTTGATTAGCCGTGATGAACTAACCGTTTTGAAAGTTTATGAGGCACTCTAATCAAGGGAAAAGATGAAAGGCATGGTGCAGCCTGACGGATTGTCATCGTCCAAGGGCGATGCTTTGCAAGTGAGAGGCAGACCGGAGCACAGATCTTCCAATGAAAGTAATGATCGTTACAAGAGCCAAGAAAGTAGAGGGCGTTCTAAGTCCAGACCACCCAAGAAGTTCTGTAAGTATTGCAAGAAGAAATCACATTTTATTGAGGAGTGTTGGAAGCTTAAGAACAAAGAGAACAGAAAAAATAACTCGGATGGTAATGCCTGTGTTGTTTCTGGTGCTGGGAATACTTCTGATTCAGGAGATTGTCTGATTGTTCTTGCTGGTTGTGTTTCTGGTCATGATGAATGGATACTTGATTCTACATGTTCGTTTCATATCTACACTAACAGAAATTGGTTTAGTTCGTTTAAGCCTGTACAGAAAGGAGATGTTGTGCGTATGGGAGACGATAATCCGTGTGACATTGTGGGGATCGGCTCAGTTCAGATCAAGGCTCATGATGGCATGACACGCACGCTACAGAATGTGAGATACATACCAGGGATGACCAGAAATCTGATTTTGATCAGCACACTTGATGCAAAAGGATTCAAGTACTCCGGTTCAGGCGGAGTTTTAAAGGTATCAAAAGGTTCTCTTGTTTGTTTAGTAGGTGATCTGAATTCTGCAAAGTTATATGTCCTAAGAGGAAGTACTTTACATGGTTCTGTTTCTGCTGCTGCTGTTACTAATGCTGAACCTAATAAGACTAACCTTTGGCATATGCGTCTTGGACATATGAGTGAACTTGGTATGGCAGAATTGATGAAGAGAAACCTACTGGATGGTTGTATTTTTAGTAGCAAGAAGTTCTGTGAGCATTGTATTTTCGGGAAGCATAAAAGGGTAAAGTTCAACACTGCTGTTCATACCACCAAAGGTCCTCTTGATTATGTACATGCTGACTTATGGGGTCCTTCTCGTAAGCCTTCTTATGGTGGTGCTTGTTACATGCTTACTATTATTGATGACTACTCTAGAAAACTATGGCCTTATTTTCTGAAAAATAAAGATGATACTTTTGCTGCTTTTAAAGATTGGAAAGTGATGATAGAAAGGCAAACTGATAGGAAGGTGAAGGTGCTTCGTACTGATAATGGTGGAGAATTTTGTTCTGCTGCATTTAATAATTATTGCAGGCAGGAAGGCATTGTCAGGCACCACACCATACCGTATACTCCGCAGCAAAACGGTGTGGCTGAGCGCATGAACAGGACCATCATCTCGAAGGCTCGTTGCATGTTGTCCAATGCACGGATGAGCAAGCGCTTTTGGGCTGAAGCAGCTAACACCGCATGCTACTTGATAAACAGGTCGCCTTCTATTCCACTTAATAAGAAAACACCTATTGAGGTATGGTCCGGCACACCCGCTGATTATTCACAGTTGAAAGTTTTTGGCTGCACTGCTTATGCTCATGTTGATAATGGAAAATTGGAGCCTAGAGCTATTAAATGTCTTTTTCTTGGTTATGGTTCGGGAGTTAAAGGATATAAGTTGTGGAATCCCGAAACTGAAAAGACTTTCATGAGCAGGAGTGTTGTTTTCAATGAATCTGTGATGTTTAATGACAGTTTGTCCTCAGATCATGTTCCAGATAATTTTAATAAAGGGCTGCAGCATATGAGCGTGCAGGTGGAGCATGTGGATGATGATACAGACGAGCAGGTGGAGCCACCTGTGGATGATCAGGAAAATCAAGCTGTTGATGATGAGGCTCATGATGATGTTAAGCACTTACCACCTGATTTGCAGCTAGAGGAGGATTTACCTATTGCTCAGCGCAAGTCAAAGAGAAATTGTGGACCTCCTAAACGTCTCATTGATGAGTGTAATCTAACCTATTATGCTTTGAGTTGTGCTGAACAGGTGGAGAATTCACATGAGCCGACCACATATGTTGAGGCCATTGATTGTGCTGATAACGAGAAGTGGATTTCTGCTATGCATGAGGAGATGCAGTCACTTGAGAAGAATCACACATGGGATGTTGTACCATTGCCAAAGAAGAAGAAGACAGTCCGCTGCAAGTGGATCTTTAAGAGAACGCAGGGTTTATCTCCAAGCGAGCCTCCAAGGTATAAGGCAAGGTTAGTAACGAAAGGCTACAGTCAAATTCCTGGTGTTGATTATAATGATGTTTTCTCTCCTGTGGTAAAGCATAGTTACATTCGAACATTCTTTAGTATTGTTGCTGCACATGATCTTGAGCTCGAGCAGTTAGATGTGAAGACTGCATTTCTGCATGGTGAACTTGAGGAGGATATATACATGGACCAGCCAGAAGGGTTCATAGTGCCAGGCAAGGAGAATTTTGTGTGCAAGTTGAAGAGATCCTTGTATGGTTTGAAACAGTCCCCTCGTCAGTGGAATAAAAGGTTTGATTCATTTATGCTGTCGCACGGCTTTAAGAGGTCTAAATTTGATAGCTGTGTCTATATCATGCATGTTAATGGATCACCTATTTATTTGCTCATTTATGTTGATGATATGTTGATTGCTGCCAAGAGTAAAGTCGAAATTGCTAAGTTGAAGAGATTATTGAGTAGCGAATTTGACATGAAAGATCTTGGTGCTGCTAAGAAAATTTTGGGCATGGAAATTACTAGAGATAGAAAATCTGGTGTGCTATTTCTTAGTCAGCAGAATTATATTCAGAAAATTCATCAGCGTTTCAACATGGATGATGCTAAGCCTGTCAGTACTCCTATTGCAGCTCATTTCAAATTGTCGGCTGCTCAGTGTGCTAGTACAGATCAGGATATTGAGTACATGTCTAGAGTTCCTTATTCTAGTGCTGTTGGTTCTTTGATGTATGCCATGGTCTGTTCTCATCCAGATTTATCTTATGCTATGAGTCTGGTTAGTAGATATATGACTAATCCTGGTAAAGAACATTGGAAGGCAGTTCAGTGGATTTTCAGGTACCTCAGAGGCACTGCAGATTCTTGTTTGAAGTTTGGCAGAACTGAGAAGGGACTTATTGGCTATGTTGATTCAGATTTTGCTGCTGATGTTGATAGGCGAAGGTCACTCACAGGTTATGTGTTCACTGTTGGCAGTTGTGCTGTGAGCTGGAAGGCCACTTTGCAGTCTGTTGTGGCTTTGTCTACTACTGAGGCAGAATATATGGCTATTGCTGAGGCGTGCAAAGAATTAATTTGGCTGAGCGGATTGTACTCTGAGCTGGTTGGGGCTGTTTCTTGCATTGATTTATATTGTGACAGTCAAAGTGCTATTTACCTTACCAAAGATCAGATGTTCCATGAGAGGACAAAGCATATTGACATCAAGTATCATTATGTACGAGATGTGGTTGAGGAAGGAAAGCTGAAAGTATGCAAGATCAACACTCATGATAATCCAGCTGATATGATGACTAAACCTGTTCCTGTTGCTAAGTTTGAGCTATGCTCAAGCTTAGTTGGTTTAGTTAATTAGCCCAAGAGGCTATTTGGCGCCAGTCGTATTTTTCTTCGTGATGATTCAGGATGAAGTGAAGATGCTGCAAAAGAATTTGTCTCAAGGTGGAGTTTGTTGTGATATGATCCAAATTCACAGACGGAGCGAAGCGGAGTCCCATCACCAGAGGTTTGGGCCGGAGCAAGGGGTACTGTGTTTTTCTCTCATGAGCGCACAGTTTAGTCCCACATCGGCAACGCAACCAAGCTCGGTCACGTGAGCTGCCTATATAATAGAGCTTTGCCCTTGATGAATAAATCATCCTCTTGTAAGCCGCCAATAGGCGTTGTAAACACACACCTCATATAGTAAAGTTTTGCTGGCTGGCGCCCGTGGTTTTTTTCCCTTCTACATTGGGAGGGTTTCCACGTTAAAATCTCGTGTCTCCTGCGGTTTGATTCCTTTAATTCTTGTCGTTTAGTCGTCATCATTTACAACAGTACACACAAAACATCGAGATCTCATTCTAGTATGCATCCATGCACATGTATGATCCAGATATAAATAAAACTTTTTCCTGATGATCAAACATGCCAGGGAAGATGAGCGGAGAGGGAAAGCTAACACCTTTCCAACTATTTCGTGAGAGCTGTTCATTTTCATGAGAATTTACTGATCACCTCCACGAATCATACATAATTTTGGTGAGAGTGTTGGGATGACGTACATGAAAATAAGTATTTTCATGAGGGTCCATGTAACACCTTCATGAAAATAAAATATTTTGTGATAGCTTTTTCCCTCGCCTTTAAAAAAATAGGAACCACATTTTTTATGGGGGCTTGTTGATTCTTCTCAGGAAAACAGTGCCTCTCTCACGAAATTAATTAATGTCCATTTTGTGGTTGTGCTTCCGTTCTGTTGCAGAAATCTTAAAACTGAAAATATAATAGGAACCACATGTATCGTTGGCAAAGCTATCGGCCATACTGTAATAGGAATCGGACGCAATGCAATTGGCACAACATATTTAAAATTGACAGTGACTGTAGGCAGAAAGTACCAAACTATACTTTAGGGTGGCTGTGAAGTCACAAGTTGCATAAGACAAAAGAAAACACCTTTTTCTGTCAAAATTAAGTCTATTAAAATGCACGTCCACACATGTACAATTAGCACGTGAGGCCGGACTATGACACGTAGAAGAACAGGTTGAGCCATTAACAGGGACCCGGCCGTCTCACTTTCATCAGCCTCATGAAGCCAATAGAAAGCGATCGAGAGTTTTATCGATTGCTGCTGCAACCCTAAAATACTATTCCAGAAGAAAGATAATGCGGAAGTGCTAAATTCCCAGCTCCACCCCAAGACAATAATTCTTCATCTTACGAACTCACTTATGTCAGTTGTGTAATTTGACATCTTTCAAATCGCCCAAACGACGATGGATGTTCAACATTTATTCTTCCCACGAAAATGGCACGGATATTATCCGTTCGTATCCGAGTCCGTATTCGATTAGATGGGTCTATATCCATTCGAATCCGAATTCGGACAGTCATTATCCGCTACCGAACCGAATCCGAATAACGAAAATTAAATATTTAAGATGCCGATATTCATTACTATCTTATCCGACACAAGTGGACACTATTCGTACCCGATCCGAATCCGAGAGAAAAAAATTATCTGTATCTGTATCCATCCGTATTCAATCCGTTTTCATCCCTACTTCCCCCATTCCCGTTCCCCTCATTGCCCAAACCACAAGTAGAAAAACGACTTTCCGTCCCCTATATTTGTCCCGGATAAATTTGGGCCCAGGACTATTGCCATTAGTCCTGGTTGGTATTTCTAGTTAATAACACCAACTGGGACTAAAATTGACCATTTAGCACTGGTTGGAGGCTCAACTCAGGACTAAAAGTGACCATTTAGTCCCGGTTGGAGGCTCAACCGCCGGGACTAAAGGGTCTCAAGTAATAGTCCCAGTTGGTGGCCCAACCCGGACTAAAGAGTTTTTAGTCCCAGTTAGAGCTACCAACCAAGACTAAAGAGTCATCTACGGCCTACTATAAAACAAAAACATCCCACCAAGAGTAACATGTGATGCATAATTGGGGTGGTTAGTAGGCTACACGCGAGGTAAGGCAAGGTTATGGGTTTGAAACCCATGGGCTGCAACATTTTTTGTATTTCGAGATCCGGTGTCTCCCATGTTCGAGCCATGCTGGGAGGGCGCAGTATCGGCGGCAGCCGTGCACTGGCATAGAGATAAAGCGTGGCTGCTCGCGAATCCCTCAGTGACCGAGTGCAGGCACCAAGGCAATGCACAGTGGCTGTGAGTGGATGCAGGGGCAGCGCGCAGAGCCGGCGCACGACGGTGATGAGTGGACCCAACGACAACCACAAGCGGGTGTGTACACGCGCGGGCCTAGCAATGGCCACGTGTGGACGCAGAGGTAGGCGGTGGAGCACAGGCCTCACAGTTTTAGCCGTGCTAGCGCATAGTCTAGTTAGCGGCCATGGCCTGTTGGTTGCCGATGCGATGTGGCATGGGTGGGACGGTGCGGAGGAGGTTGAAGCCACATTGGTGCGGGCTACTTGGTGGTGGTGGCAATGGTGGGTGCTAAGCTTGTGGCGGCAGCATATAGGTGGGTATTGCATGAAAGCTGTTGGCGGTCGTTACAGACCGATTTCTGACCTCCAACCGAGTATAAAACAAACACAATGGAGACACACACCATAGCTATAGGGCTTATCACTGAGTATTTCCACGAGTTTTGGTGATTGTCCATTGTGCAGGTACAAAATAGAGAAAAACGTGCTATAGGGGACGGAAATGACCGATTCAGCTGGACGACACGATTCGGCCGGTTACACCCCTTAGCCGTACACGCCACCGGGAGTCGTTCTCGTTGACGATGACCAAGCAGTTGACATGTGGACGACCGCCAACTCGTTCTGGACCTCTGCCATGTCATCCTGGGCCCACACAACACGAATTCCATCAAGAGAAGATAGCCCAGGAGAACAAGGACGCAGAGGCGGTGCTGGGAGGGCCGGCCGTGGGCCAGGCCCGTTCGGTCGAACAGGGCGGTTCGGCCGAACCGACCCCAAGCCAGCACCGCCTCCCAGAGAGCAATCCAGGCCATAGTGGCTTGGGTCGGTGGATCCACCTGTGGGATATGGGTACCCCTGGGCCCACTGTCTGGCCAGACTACGGCGGCAAGGGCCCACGTCTGACAGGCCCGTGGGCCGACCCCTACGCGACCCACCCGGGCACCCCGACTTGACGGGCAAGTTTGATGAAGACCCGGCGGGCGGCTCGTCCGGATATCTAGGGATACTCCAAACATAACCGACCTGGACTAGAGTCCTGGTCGGAACCAAGTAGGTTTAGATGGAAACCGACTTGTAAACCCTAGTCCGCTAACCTATATAAAGCGGCCTAGGGCACCTCCACCAGATAACGCTTACACACGCATCACATCCTGTAAGCCATACGCTCGTCCTAAGCTTCCTGAAGCTTGGCCGGGTACCAGCAATACAAACAACGCCACCGACACAGGGCGTAGGGTATTATACCTCCGGGTAGCCCGAACCTGTCTAAATCAGTGTCTCCTGTGTACCATCAAGCTGCTAGCTCATCAATCGCCCGCCTACAAATCAACCACTCGGGTACACCCAGGTGGATTGCTGGTCCTAAGGTCCGACAGTTGGCGCACCAGGAAGGGGTAGATTGGTGAGCTTTTTCGATTTGAAAACACCGTTGGCTTGATGGCAGATTGATCCGACGTCGTCTTCCCGGCGAACATGAGGGGCAACCCCAAGCACCTTCCGGGATGCAGCTTCTTCGCCAACTCCAGCGACTCCAGCTCCACCGGCGTCAACTTGACGCCGGCGGACTCGACTTCAACAACCCCGGGGACTCCCCCGGACGTGCCCGATCGGCTCATCGAGCAGATCAAGCAGCTCAGCGTCCATGAACGGATTCCGAATCTGCTTTTGAGGCGTCGAGTACCTTACCCCGACGAGATCATCGATGGGCTAAATCACATCAACGACACGCTCGCTGAGTGCATCGCCATGTCCGAGCGAGAACTAGACCGCTCAGGGAGCACGTTCCCCCATGAACTGAAGAACGCGGCTGCCGACTACTCCGGCCGGCTCCCACACCGCGAGGCCCAGATCCAATCTGAAAACCCGCCCGAACCCACCCAGATTCCAGATTGCGGCGAGTTCCAGGTTGCAACGACCATACTGAGGACCCCCGAGAACTCGACGGAAGCATCCAAGAGCCACGCTTCGTGGCCAGATCGTGAGGTACTCGGCGCGACAATGTCGTATAGATGCAAACACCCTCCAAGCTCAGCGCCGGCAGGCCTAGGCTGCAGATGAAGACGCGGACGGTGGATCGCGCCATGAAGACCTGGACCCACTGGACTCACGTAACCTAGCACGCGAGTTCGAGCGGGCTCAGGCTGACTACCATACCCCATCCGCGGCGATGGCGGCATGTATCGTCGAGCTAGCACACATGGAGGCCACCCCAGAGGCGGCCCGACTTCGAGATCGGCTGACCGTCGCACAGGACCTCCACCAGAAGGACAGAGAGGCCAGATCAAGATCTAGCCGACCACACTCGAGCAGATCGAGTTCCCGCATGACCGGGTACAACAGATCTGACCGAGGCAGGCGCCGGCATAGATCTCCAACTCTGGATGTCATCCCAGAGGAGGTCGATCAGGAGCGCACGGCTGACCACAAGCCGGACGAGTCCGAGGGCAGGCACCCTTGGAATCGCCGCAACGGCGGTAACAGGCGACGCAATCACCGCCGCAACGACGGCGACCTCCGCGACTGACTACGCAGGCATGACCGCGACGTGTGAGAAGAACTTAACAAGAGGCATCGCGAACGCGACGTCGCAGAGATGGAACGCCGAGAGCGATACGATCGGGACTTTGGCCGACCCGAACGCCGAGCCAACTACTCCGAGCACTCCGACATCGACGATCACCGTGCATGCCGCGAGCTCGACGAACGCGGCCGATATGACCACCGCTACGGCTCACCCAGAGCCCGTGACCGCCGTCATAGCGGCGGCAACGATAGCTTCGGCGAGGACGTCTTCAAGATCAAAGGCTTTCAGGCTTTCACTAAGCGGCTACGCCAGGTCTCATGGCCGGATACCTTCAAACCGGCCATGGTCGAGAAGTTTGACGGCCGCTCCGACCCCAAGCTCTGGATCCAAACCTACATCATGGCGGTCAAAGCCGCACGTGGCAGCACCGACCAGGCAGCAGCATACTTCCCGGTCATGCTAGGGAAAGCGGTGCTCCTATGGCTCTCAGGACTGCCGGAACAAACCATCGACAGCTGGGCACAACTCTGTAAGGTGTTCACAGAGAACTATCAGGTCACCTACACTCGACCGGGCACTAGGTTCGACCTAGATATAGTATGCCAAAACAGGGGTGAAAGTCTCCGAGACTACACCAACCGCTTATTCGACAACCGTAACAAGCTTACAGACGTCGAAGAGAGGGACGTCATAGATGCCTTCCGACGCAGACAGTACGACAAGGACGTCTTCCGCAACCTGTTCAAGAAAGACCCCAAGACGGTTGGGGAGATGATGAAGGTGGTCGAGGAGGAGGCTAAAGCCGATGCAGCCGAGCTAGCTCAGTTCAGAGACAAAGATCACGACCGCCCGCCGGCCGAGCAAAAGAAGGCGGAACCCACACGCAACAGACGCAGCAGGCCTGACGTCGCAACTGTCGCCTACTGTGCGGAAGTTCGGAAGCTAGAAGCCCACTTCTACGGGCTGGAATGCCGCCATGTGCCGCGTGAAGAGAATGTCGCCGCCGATGTCCTGTCCAAACTAGGATCCAAGCGATCCCAAGTACCCGCCGGCGTGTTCGTGCAAGATCAATGGAAGCCGTCCATCAAACTAATGGATGAAGATGAACCTAAAGCCACTGCCGACCAGGTCGTCGCAGTAGTCGCGGCTCCTCCAGAAGCAGAAGAAGATTGGCGTGAACCACTCATCGCGTTCGTGAAGAACGACCGTATGAATATAGAAGGCAAGTTCAAGGAAGACAAGACCGCCCTCGAGCATCTCAGCCGGCGAAGCGCCAACTACGTGGTCATCGGTTCGGAGCTCTACAGAAAAGCAGCATCCTCAGGAGTACTCATGAAGTGCATCCTGCGTAGCGAAGGCTTGGCACTACTACACGAAGTTCATTCGGGTGCATGCAGCAATCACGCGGCAGCTAGAACGCTAGTTGGCAAGATCTACAGATCCGGGTTCTTCTGGCCTACTGCGGTATCTGACAGAAAGGAACTCGTCCAGCGTTGCACCGGGTGCCAGTTCTTCCAGAAGCAAAAGCACCTACCGGCTCAGGCGCTACGCACTATCCCACCATCCTGGCCCTTCGCAGTATGGGGGCTAGATAACGTGGGGCCGTTTAAGCCAGCTCAAGGCGGATTCAAGCACCTACTCGTCGCGGTGGACAAGTTCACCAAATCGATTGAGTATAAGGTCGTTACCGACACCAAGTCGGCTATGGCAGCGGCCTTCATCGAAGAAATAACGCATCGCTTCGGAGTCCCAAACCGGATCATCAGCGACCTCGGCTCCCAGTTCACAGGGCACGAGTTCTGGGATTTCTACCAAGACAGCCAGATTGACGTCTACTACTCGTCTTCAGCTCACCCACTGTGCAACGGACAGGTCGAGCGGGCAAATGGCATGGTCCTGGACGCCCTCAAGAAAGAAATCTACGACGCACTAAACCCACGTGCAGGTCGTTGGGCTAAAGAAGTACCACATGTGGTATGGGGCCTTCGTACCGGATATTCGCCCTTCTTCATGGTCTACGGATTAGAGGCTGTACTACCAGCCGACCTCGCATTCAGCGCACCGTGTGTTAAGAATTATGAGGAGGGAGAGGCCGAGTCCAGTCGACAGGTCGACGTCGACGCGTTAGAAGAACATAGGCTCTGTGCCTTAACTTGGCATGCGCGCCATGAGTAGTAGATACGCCGGTACCACGATAGAAACATCAAGGAACGCTCTCTAAACGTGGGTGACCTCGCACTGCGCCGAGTCATGAGCTCGGCAGGACAGCATAAGCTATCTGCACCATGGGAAGGCCCCTTCATCGTCAAGGAAGTGGTATCTCCAGGAACCTACCGCCTAGAGTGGGCTGACGGCAATCCAGTGCCAAATGTCTGGAACATCCAGCACCTCACTATGTTCTATCCTTAGTAAAAAACACAGCTATGTATCCTTACCCTATTATTCCATCGCTCAATAAAATCTCTCCATTCGAATATTGTGCTCTACAACCAATACTTTTGCACTAACTCTACCACGACAGCTATACACTCGTCCTCCAGTAAAGTTACCTACGAAGTAACAAAGTAAAACGGCAAGTCCGACTCACTATAACCAGAACCAAAACTCGTGTGAAAGTACTCGGCCAGGACCCTGCCTACGACTAAGCCTCCACGCAGAGCATCGAAGCATGTAGGAGAGCTGCCTCCATAAGAGCTCCAGCTAGTTCGCCGCCCGAGTCCTTAGTATGAGTCATGGCAATGGTGAAGTGACAATGATTGGCACAATTCTAACAGAATTGGCAACAAAAGCTATAAGCTTGGAAAGTAATAATTATTGCACAAAAGTCTGCCAAATACTACATGTTTTTTTGCTCCCTTTCCAAACAGGTTACAAGCCGGTCACCTCAACAATGCTGCGGACCACGTCAATCGCCAAGCTGGCAAAGGATGCCGCCAAATCCTCGAACTGCTGCTCTGACAAGTTCGGATGGTACCCATCACGGATGTCTTTGAGGTCGAGGTTGGGGTGGTATGAGCGAACAAGGACCAGAGTGCTCCAAACCGTGTACTGGGCAGTCTCCGCTGCCACCCCCCTTGAGCAGCTCGGCAGGTGTCGCAGCCGGTCCACAAGTGGCGCCGCTTGCCGATCACCAGGAACTTCGATCCCATCGCAGGCAACCACGGCCGCCTGTGCCAGTTCTTCATATCGACCCGCTGCCTCTGCACATGTGCACGGGTCAGATCAAAAGGTTCAGCATCATGAATGCTGAGAAAAGAAGAAAACTCGGAAGCAACCCTTACCAGTCATGGCGACTGAAGAACGCGGCTGTCGACTACTCCGGCCGGCTCCCACACCGCGAGGCCCAAATCCAATCTGAAAACTCGCCCGAACCCGCCCAGATTCCAGATTGCGGCGAGTTCCAGGTTGCAACGACCATACTGAGGACCCCCGAGAACTCGACGGAAGCATCCAAGAGCCACGCTTCGTGGCCAGATCGTGAGGTACTCGGCGCGACAATGTCGTATAGATGCAAACACCCTCCAAGCTTAAAGCTGGCAGGCCGAGGCTGCAGATGAAAACACGGACGGTGGATCGCGCCATGAAGACCTGGACCCACTGGACCCGCGTAACCTGGCACGCGAGTTTGAGCGGGCTCAGGCTGACTACCGTACCCCATCCGTGGCGATGGCGGCATGTATCGCCGAGCTAGCACACATGGAGGCCACCCCAGAGGCGGCCCGACTTCGAGCTTGGCTGACCGTCGCACAGGACCTCCACTAGAAGGACAGAGAGGCCAGATCAAGATCTAGCCGATCACACTCGAGCAGATCGGTTTCCCGCATGACCGGGTACAGCAGATCTGACCGAGGCAGGCGCCAACATAGATCTCCAACTCTGGATGTCATCCCAGAGGAGGTCGATCAGGAGCGCACGGCTGACCACCAGCCGGACGAGTCCGAGGGCAGGCACCCTCGGAATCGCCGCGACGGCGGTAACAGGCGATGCAATCACCGCCGCAACGACGGCGACCTCCGCGACCAACTACGCAGACATGACCGCGACGTGCGAGAAGAACTCAACAAGAGGCATCGCGAACGCGACATCGCAGAGATGGAACACCGAGAGCGATACGATCGGGACTTCGGCCGACCCGAACGCCGAGCCAACTACTCCGAGCACTCCGACGTCGACGATCACCGTGCACGCCGCAAGCTCGACGAACGCGATCGATATGACCACCGCTACGGCTCACCCAGAGCCCGTGACCGCCGTCACAGCGGCGGCAACGACAGCTTCGGCGAGGACGACTTCGAGATTGAAGGCTTTCAAGCTTTCACTAAGCGGCTACGCCAGGTCTCATGGCCGGATACCTTCAAACCGGCCATGGTCGAGAAGTTTGACGGCCGCTCCGACCCCAAGCTCTGGATCCAAACCTACATCACGATGGTCAAAGCCGCACGCGGCAGCACCGACGAGGCAGCAGCATACTTCCCGGTCATGCTAGGGAAAGCGGCGCTCCTATGGCTCTCAGGACTGCCGGAACAAACCATCGACAGCTGGGCACAGCTCTGTAAGGTGTTCACAGAGAACTATCAGGTCACCTACACTCGGCCGGGCACTATGTTCGACCTAGATCTAGTATGCCAAAACAGGGGTGAAAGTCTCTGAGACTACACCAACCGCTTATTCGACAACCGTAACAAGCTTACAGACGTCGAAGAGAGGGACGTCATAGATGCCTTCCGACGCGGACTGTACGACAAGGACGTCTTCTGCAACCTGTTCAAGAAAGACCCCAAGACGGTTGGGGAGATGATGAAGGTGGTCGAGGAGGAGGCTAAAGCCGATGCAGCCGAGCTAGCTCAGTTTAGGGCCAGAGACCGGAGAGACAAAGATCACGACCGCCATCCGACTGAGCAAAAGAAGGCGGAACCCACACGCAACAGACGCAGCAGGCCTGACGTCGCAACTGTCGCAGAAGGAGAAGGCCGCGTGGAGTTGTTGGCACTCCTTACGGCCTACAGATGAATCCGCAAGCGGACGGATACCGATGTAGCTTTCACCCGGGAGTATTCCAAGGTATCGATTTCCACGGAGAACGAGAAGTGTACTAATCCTAAACTAAGTTGTCCTAGGTAGATGGTGTGGATGAAATGGAATGGATGAGATAGATGATGACAACAAGGAGAGAAGAGAAGAGGTAAGAGGGTAGAGAGGGTACGGGTCTGATAAAGGTATTCTACCGATTGATTGAGCAGATCAGAGGATACAGATAGATACTTGCTTCGGGACTATAGAGCCTCCGACACACAGAAAGGGGTGATAAGGGGCGCCGGTTACCCTGAACCTTGGGTCCTAAGACACCGGAACTAACGTGATGGGCTACGAAGACCGAAAGGGCTGTCACCACCTTACGGCTACCACCTCCGTTGCGACGGGCAGAAACTAACTTAGCCTCAAGTATAGGCACCACGCCTACACTAGTTGACTAATACTTATCTACTGCAGACAGATAAGCACTCAAGCTAAGCAGCTAGTATACAATTATACTACACAACTAAGCATTGAACGAAGAACCAGCAAGCATATAAAAGTAAGAACTGAATGCTCAATTAATCAGAGAGAGATACAAGAGTTACCAGACAAGACCCGGATGTTACTCGAAGTGAAGTCGCATCCGTAGAGGTACAACGGGAAGAGGGGCCGACACTTCGGCTCCTCTCCGGGACGCTCACCTCTCCTCTCTCCCATCTCTACTGATACAAGTGGAGAACTAACAGTGCTTCACCTGCACTCTACTCTTGTGTTGTGTGTCTTGCAGGTGACCAGGGGTCTCAATTTATAGTGGCCAGGGTCGGTGGAGAAGTGGAGCAGCGGCCAAGCAACTGGAGGTCGGTGCCGAGCTGTTCGGGCGAAAATCCCGGTTCAGCCGAACTCCCCGGTTCGGCCGAACCGAGGGATGCACCGCCTCAGTAGCCAAAGGCCAGGATTGCACCCTAGAGGCGGTTCCTTGGTTTGGCCGAACCCACGTGTTCGCCCGAACTGGGCTCGGCCCAGTGCTGCACCGCCTTGAGCTTGCACACGTGCTGGGCCAGCTCCTGGGGTCAGTTGGCAGGTCGGTTCACGCCCTGGGCTGGGCCGGAGGCCTTCTGGTTGACTTCGGGGTCTTTGTCAGGTTGAGTTTGGGCCCAGGGTGATGTGGCGGAAGCCCGGGATGAGTTGGCGCTGACGTGGACGACTCCCGGTGGCTTGCACGGCTAAGGGGGGTAACCGGCCGAATCGTGTCGTTCGGCCGAATCGGTCATTTCCGACCCCTATAGCACACATTTCTCGTTGTTGTACCTGCACAAGCGACACTCACCAAAACTCATGGAACTCCATTAGAAATAAAACCTATGTACATGGAATGTTGCATAGACTTTCATTTATTCGCGAGTATTGGTGGTCGAATTTGGGTTGTAACGACCGCCAACAAGCTCCCCCAAGCTTGGCTCTTTGCTCGTCCTCGAGGAAAGATAAAAACTTAGGCTCGGTAGATCTGGAGTTGCTATAATGTCATTTCTCTTGCAGGTAACTTTATAAACAACTAGTACTCAAATTTACTTGAACTATTAGCAAGGTATTAATTCAGCATTTTACCTATAGGGCTTATAGCAATCTCCTTATCTTGGGCGGTTGAAAGGATGAACAATTTAACTTAGTTTTATTCCACTCTACTCTTTTCAGGATCCTATCTCGGAGTTTTCACCCTTTTGTGAAAAGATAAATTGTTCCTCATTGGCTCACTCAATCGCTCAAGTGTATTTGAATCCTTACCAAAGGCTTTGCCTTCTTTTCATCCTAACATCTAATTTGGCTTTTTGTGTGGCTCAGGGACAAAGAATGAAGGCATACAAGCATCTTATATTTTGCTAAGTCAAAGACCGGATCTCTGAGGAAACAAATCATACCTTAAGATCGAGAAGTGCAAGTGTGTGGGATATATGGAGTGGAATATGGTGGGATGGAATATGGTGGAATGGAATATGGTGGAGCTCCTTGGGATGAATCTCCCTCTCCTTGATTTATTTTCGAGAACATGGGCTATCTTTTATTCTCATATTTTTGCCATGCCACTTGACATGCTTTTCTCTTTTTTTTTCCTTTCCTTTTGCTATGCTTTTCTTTTTCTTTTTATTTTTGCCATGCTTCTTTGGCATGCTTTTCTTTTTGCATAGCCCATGTCTCTATCAAGAATATTTGGAGAGGGAAATCATGGAACATGAAGCATTTTATTTTTGTGGATGGGTGATGGAAAATGTTTGCTAATTCCCAGTGTAGGA
Organism: Echinochloa phyllopogon; assembly: GCA_033239725.1. NCBI lineage: Eukaryota > Viridiplantae > Streptophyta > Magnoliopsida > Poales > Poaceae > Echinochloa > Echinochloa phyllopogon. The sequence continues at coordinate 23,022,572 of BTCW01000008.1, forward strand.
ATTGCAAGTGAGAGGTGGTGTGTGTACGTGGATCTCGATCTCTAAGAATATGAAAGCTTCACTCAAAGGTCACAACAATTTGACAAAGCTCACTAAGATAACAAGCAACATATGAGTAGAAAGTTTGAAACTAATCCTATCATATGGCTCTGGTAGGAATGTTTGACCAATGAGGAACTTTGTTTTGAAAACATAAACATCCGAGATTTTCACCATACTAAGAGCAGAAATAGAATTCAACCAAAGTATCACTATATCAATCCCCACAACAACCTAGACTTGGAATAAGGCACATGCTCCCACAAGGTTTTCAGGTTCATTTCTACTCATGCCAAATAACTCAAGCATAGTCAAGCAACTAGTTGCAACAAAGTACTAGCAAAATTAATGACAGAGCAACCATTCATCATTTCCAAAGTGAGATGCATGGTTGAGAGTTAATTTTATTCAAGCGAAGTATTTTCAATTGAATGACCAAAGTGCTGAGTAATTCGGAACGTACCTGATGGGGGTGCTCCCCCAAGCTTGGACTCTTCACTGGTAGGGATTCAACCTTGAAAGGTACTGAGTCACCTGGTCGGCCTGCTCGTTCTCGTCCTGTTCCTCCACTGAGTCATGCCTGTACTCATGTATCTTTTCGTTAAACAGGGCAATCTCCGGTTGGTTCAAATGCACCAACCGGAGCGACAATTTTATTCTTTTTGCATTCAACTCTAATTTTATTTATTCTTCGAACTAAAATTTGGAACAAATGATTGGAAGGGAAAATTCAGAGCACCCTAATCATGAATCTAAGCAAAATAAATGAATCACACAATTAACTAACACACCAAACTAAACTGAACTAAACGGTGCTCTAATAAAAGACGGACGGGGTTCAGAGTTCTATGAACTCGACGACATCTAATTCATTGAGTGGCGGAGGTTCTGGTTCTAGGAAAACCTTCAACCGCTGTCCGTTGACCTTAAAGGTGTTTCCGTCCTCGCTTTGCAAAGTGACGGCCCCATGAGATGCAGCATTGATTACTGTGAATGGGCCGTCCCACTTGCTCCTCAACTTCCCGTGACCGAAAAGTTTGACACGGGAGTTGAAAACGAGGACCTTATCTCCCGGCTTGGAGATTGCTAGTGAGTGGCATCAGGTCTCTAGTGTTAATGTTTCCGTGTTTCTGACAGCGGGGGCATCGCATGAAGAATGCTCTTTCATCTTCGTACATGCTGGGCCAATAAAATCCGCTCTGCCAGACTTTAGCATTGGTTCGGAATGCACCGTAGTGTCCTCCGTACGGAGCTGCGTGGCACCTCTCTAGGATTTTATATGCCATCAACGGAAGCAGAAGAAGATTGGCGTCCATCAAGATCAATGGAAGCCGTCCATCAAACTAATGGATGAAGATGAACCTAAAGCCACTGCCGACCAGGTCGTCGCAGCAGTCGCGGCTCCTCCAGAAGCAGAAGAAGATTGGCGTGAACCACTCATCGCGTTCGTGAAGAACGACCGTATGAATATAGAAGGCAAGTTCAAGGAAGACAAGACCGCCCTCGAGCATCTCAGCCGGCGAAGCGCCAACTACGTGGTCATCGGTTCGGAGCTCTACAGAAAAGCAGCATCCTCAGGAGTACTCATGAAGTGCATCCTGCGTAGCGAAGGCTTGGCACTACTACACGAAGTTCATTCGGGTGCATGCAGCAATCACACGGCAGCTAGAACGCTAGTTGGCAAGATCTACAGATCCGGGTTCTTCTAGCCTACTGCGGTATCTGACGCAAAGGAACTCGTCCAGCGTTGCGCCGGGTGCCAGTTCTTCCAGAAGCAAAAGCACCTACCGGCTCAGGCGTTACGCACTATCCCACCATCCTGGCCCTTCGCAGTATGGGGGCTAGATAACGTGGGGCTGTTTAAGCCATCTCAAGGTGGATTCAAGCACCTACTCGTCGTGGTGGACAAGTTCACCAAATCGATTGAGTATAAGGTCGTTACCGACACCATGTCGGCTATGGCAGCGGCCTTCATCGAAGAAATAACGCACCGCTTCGGAGTCCCAAACCGGATCATCACCGACCTCGGCTCCCAGTTCACAGGGCATGAGTTCTGGGATTTCTGCCAAGACAGCCAGATTGACGTCTACTACTCGTCTTCAGCTCACCCACGGTGCAACGGACAAGTCGAGCGGGCAAATGGCATGGTCTTGGACGCCCTCAAGAAAGAAATCTACGACGCACTAAACCCACGTGCAGGTCGTTGGGTTAAAGAAGTACCACATGTGGTATGGGGCCTTCGTGCCCAAAGAAGCACAACAACCGGATATTCGCCCTTCTTCATGGTCTACGGATCAGAGGCTGTACTACTAGCCGACCTCGCGTTCAACGCACCACGTGTTAAGAATTATGAAGAGGGAGAGGCCGAGTCCAGTCGACAGGTCGACGTCGACGCGTTAGAAGAACATAGGCTCTGTGCCAAATGTCTGGAACATCCAGCACCTCACTATGTTTTATCCTTAGTCCAAAACACAGCTATGTATCCTTACCCTGTTATTCCATCGCTCAATAAAATCTCTCCATTCGAATATTGTGCTCTACAACCAATACTTTTGCACTAACTCTACCACGACAGCTATGCACTCGTCCTCCAGTAAAGTTACCTACGAAGTAACAAAGTAAAACAACAAGTCCGACTCACTATAACCAGAACCTAAACTCGTGCGAAAGTACTCGGCCAGGACCCTGCCTACGACTAAGCCTCCACGCAGAGCATCGTAGCATGTAGGAGAGCTGCCTCCATAAGAGCTCCAGCCAGTTCGCCGCCCGAGTCCTTAGTACGAGTCATGGCAATGGTGAAGTGACAATGATTGGCACAATTCTAACAGAATCGGCGACAAAAGCTATAAGCTTGGAAAGTAATAATTATTGCACAAAAGTCTGCCAAATACTACATGTTTTTTTTCTCCCTTTCCAAATAGGTTACAAGCCGGTCACCTCAACAATGCTGCAGACCACGTCAATCGCTAAGCTGGCAAAGGATGCCGCCAGATCCTCGAACTGCTGCTCTGACAAGTTCGGATGGTACCCATCACGGATGTCTTCGAAGTCGAGGTCGGGGTGGTACGAGCGAACAAGGGCCAGAGTGCTCCTAACCGCGTACTGGGCAGTCTCCGCTGCCACCCCCCTTGAGCAGCTCGGCAGGTGTCGCAGCCGGTCCACAAGTGGTGCCGCTTGCCGATCACCAGGAACTTCGCTCCCATCGTAGGCAACCACGGCCGCCTGTGCCAGTTCTTCATATCGACCCACTGCCTCTGCACATGTGCGCGGGTCAGATCAAAAGGTTCAGCATCATGAATGCTGAGAAAAGAAGAAAACTCGGAAGCAACCCTTACCAGTCATGAAGACAGTGTGGGCGCCCAGAGCTCGGCCGTGCGCGCCGACGAGCTCCTGCATCTCCTGTTCCACCTTCGAGACCTTCTCCTCCAGAATCTTTTTCTCACAGGCATGACCTGCGCAGCAAAACCACCCATAACCAACTGTTATGGCCTCATGGTCAGTACAAGTGGGAAACTCAAGTCGACGCCGCACAGGCCTCCGCTCACTTTCTAGGGCACGCTTCAGCTCGGCGTCTCTCTCCCGCAGCACGGCCGTCACCTCCTTGAACTTCTGGTCCATTGTCGCAAAATGACCCTGGACGCGTTCCATTTCTTTGGCATAACCTGAGAACATAGAGCAAGAAAGATAAAACGCAAAGCCGCTAACGTCCGAGTACTTCCACAAAGGAATGCCTACCGGTATTAGCCGCCTCCAGCTGAGCGACAAGATCCTAGTTGAGCCGCACCAGGCCCTCCGCGTCCGAGTCCTTTTGGATGGCAACACCACAAGCCTCACCGGCAATGGTGCGGACCCGGGTCCTGAGCTCCTGCAACTCCCGGTACTCGTCCTCGGCCACACGCATCAACCGCGTGCTCTCCACGGTCCCGGACATCAGCACCTGCACCATTCAAAGCTCAAGCAACAAAGCTTAAGAATATCACACCCTGGATTCATGTTGGCACTTCTTACGATCCAATATCAGAATTGAGAATCCTGGTACTGGGGTAAGGAGTGTTTCAGTGGTTTTCCTTATGGCTTAGTAAAATATAGAAATATTCTGCAAGCGCACAGAATCACCGCTGTAGCACTTCACCTGGGAGTATCCCGAGGTATCGTAATTTATATTTCCGCAGGGAAGCTTTGGCAAGATTACTAGTGAACAGATATTCGAGACTATCAGAGGAGGGTACACGACTAGACAAGACAGGGGATAACGGTATTGGATAGGAGTGGATATACCGGACACACAGCTCAAGGGATACTCAGGTAAGGGAGAGAAGAGATAGATAGCTGGGAGGACAACGAGAAGAGATAGAGGACTCCTAGATTCTTTATCTACCTATGTCACTCTAGCTTAGAGATACAGCGGCTACAGAGCCAGCACTAGGAAATCTGGGATAACTCTAATGTCTTAGCTTCGGGACAAGGGAACCGGTGAACACACAGAAAGGGATGAGAAGGGGTGCCACTATTTCCCAACTGGGGAATCCTACGGACCGGAACTAACGTGATGGGCTACGAAGACCGAAAGGGCTGTCACCACCTCCCGGCTACCACCTCCGTTGCGACGGGAATAAACTAAGGCCACTGACTAGTCTAGGAACCACTCCTACACTGGGCAATGACTACTTACTCTGCTAGCAAGAGCAAGCAACCTTGTCAATACTCTTGGTGACAATTCACCTCCAGTATCAAGAAAGATCGAAGAACCAGCTAAGACAAAGACTTAAACAAGACTACAAGCACTAGAACTATAACTGACTATAGTCTAAACAAGATATATTTGCAACTAGGATAAAGTAGAAGCAAGATATAAATGACAAAGGCAAAGTGATAAAGATAACTATATTGATACTCAATGTCTTACAAAAGGAAAAATAAAAGATACAAGAGCTATTACCAGAGCTTCTAAAGATAACTCCGGAACCTCCGAGGCAAAGCTCGACTCAACTCTAACTCCCAACTAAACTATCCTAACTCTACTAGAATGAAAGTGGAAATGAGCTCTTTGGCTTGGTGTGTGTTTACAAGTGAAGTGCGACCCTCTATTTATAGCTCCAAAGGTCGGTTGTAGGCAGGGTAGCCGCCAAGGCAACCAGAGGCGGCAGAGAGGCGGTTCGGCCGAATTCCTCGGTTCGGCCGAACTACCCAGTTCGCCCGAACCGAGGGATGCACCGCCTCGGCCACCAAGGGCCAGGATGCAGCCCCAGGGTCGGTTTGGCAGCTGGGGCGGTTCGGCTGAACCCTCCAGTTCGCCCGAACTGGGCCGGAGGCCCAGGCCCGCCCCCCTGCATCGCCTCTGTTCTGTGGACTCCCTGGGCCAGCCTCTGGTGGTGTACTTCGTGCTGTGTGGGCCCAGGTTGATGTGGCGGTGCTCCGGGATGAGTTGGTGTCGTCCATGTATCGTTTGTCGTGTTCATTTGGTGCTCGTTGATGTGGACGACTTCCGGTGTCATGCACGGCTAAGGGGGATAACCGGCCGAACGGAGTCGTTCGGCCGATTCGGTCATTTTCGGCCCCAATAGCGCGTATTTGTCGTAGTTGTACCTGCACAAGTGTCACTCACCAAAACTCATGGAACTTTATTAGAAATAAAACCTAAGTACATGGAATGTTGCATATAACCTCGTTTATTCCCGAGTATTGGTGGTCGGATTTGGGCTGTAACGACCGCCAACAATTCACAAGACTCACCTCCATGTCCTGCAGCATCCAGCTTGACGAGCTGCAGATAAGTTCGAGCGCCGCCCTGTTCGCCTTGGCAATATGCTCGAAGCGCTCTTGGTGGCTCAGCACCTACTCCTCTTCGCCCTCTAGCTCGGCACGATGCTCCAGGAGAGCGCCATCATCAAGCTCTGGCATGTCCGAGTCCTCCTCATCAGGACGAGTGCTGGGACCGATCTTTGGGGCGGTGGTCACAGTAACCATGGCCGTCGAGTCCGCCCCACCAGTAGCACCGGAGACTGGCGGCCCCACCTGGGTCGAAACCAGCTCTGCTGTGGGCGGGTCCTGGGACACAGAGTCCCCCAGGTCACCGCAACCATCCGACCGAGTACGCGATGTGTCTGACAGTGTGGCCACATTCCTGAAAGCATCACAGCAAGAGACAACAAATATCAAGATTCAAGACACCAGAGGACCCGAGCACGACCAACTTAACCGAGTTCAGACTCTAACCTGTTACTCCTGTTCGGCCACTTGAAGAGCAAGCCTGCTGGGCGTGGTGGCCGACCATCCGCCGACGAAATAAAGGGTGTGGGGGATCGACCCTCATCTTCCACCTCTGGGGAGGCAACCACGTCTTCATCGGCCGACGGTGCAGGATCCGTCATGTGCCTCTTCACACGCGACGCACAAGACAACTGCGCCTGCGCCTGCGCCGACCTCTTCCGCGACTCGGCAGCCGCAGTCTGTGCCTGCGCCGCATAGAACTTCTGAGTGGCAGCCCGGGTACGAGTAGTGGCAGCCGCAGATCCCACAACGGCAGCATTACCTGAACTAGGAGGAGAACCGAGTTCTTCAGAGACCCAGTCGTCCAAGTCCTTGATGACCGGAAGCCGGTCATCCCTCGCCTCCTCCGGCCTCATTACCTTCTGCCGTAATGACGGGTCCGCCTCAGGCAACGGTGCCGGCCAGAAGAAGCGTTTGGTCACCTCCTAGCACAAAGAATGCAACATAAACTTAGAAAGCATGCAGAAAACACCAACGAAACGAGAAAAAGAGCTCGGAGTGGAAGCCCTACCGCAAGCGGAGGATTCTTCAATGAAAAAGGACGCGGAGCATCAAGATTGTTCACTTTGCCCTTCATCATGGTGCCCACGCGCCTGACTACCTCATCCGAGTCAAACCCTCGGGACGTCTCCCGGGTCGGGTCGGTGCGACCCGAGAACTCGTACGTCGTATGAACCCGGTCCTTGATCGGCTGGATGGTCTGGGCAACGAACGACACCGTCGCCGCCATGGCGGTCAAGCCCTTCTGCTTCAAAACAGCAATCATCGCCATAAGATCGGGGATGCCTTCGCATTCATCCCCGACTGGAAGACCGCGCCAGGACTCCCGCTCCTTTGGCGCCACACCAGTCCTACTCGGCAGAAAAGGTGGCTAGTCCACCATGTAGAACCACTCACGACGCCAATCCTTGTGGTCGTTGTTCAGCTGCAGATCAAAGTAATCCCTCTGCCTACCCATGCGCAATGCAATGCCCGCCCCACCGGTAATCCGACTGGGGCCGTCTCCCATGTTTCCCGACCCAATGCGCTTGACACGGTACAAGTACCGCCAAAGATGGAAATGGGTGGCGATTCCAAGAAACGCCTCACAGAGGTAGATGAAGAATGAAATATCAAAAATCCCATTGGGATTAAGATGAGAAAGCTCCATACCGTAGTAATGTAGCAGCCCGCGGAAGAAATCACCGGACGACGTGCTGAATCCGCGCTCAACAAAGTGCGCGAAGACGGCAATCTCGCCGGTGTTCTCGAACGGCCTCCTCTCCTTCCCCGGAAGCCTCCACAACAAGGTGTCCTTCGGGGGGGAGCACACCGTGGTTCACCATGTCCTCCAAGCGCTACATCGTCATCTTCGTCTTCCCCCAGAACACCTCCTGCTCGCCCTCCGATGGCACTCCGGCCGCCGCCAGAGCCTCCATAGCGGCGCGCTCAGCGGCTTCCTCAGCCATGGCTTCGCTCGAGTAGATGGAGCAAGGGATGGATGAAAGCTGGAGTGGGGGCGCTCGCCTATGGCGATCAATCTACGACTTCTACGCAACCTCGGACACCTCGCTCGGGCGCAATGGCGGGTTCAGCAAAAGGCAAGGCGGGGAAGACGAAGGGTGCGGCGCAACGGTGGGATGACGTCGACGGCTGGGCGCCGCACTACGACTCGGCGCGTTCCAAGGGAACCATGCCAAGTCCCTCGCATGCTCGGGGGCTGGGCGCCGCACTATGACTCGGCACGTTCCAAGCGAACCATGCCAAGTCCCTCGCATGCTCGGGGGCTGGGCGCTGGGTAGGGCCTGGTAGATCTTTATGACTATCACTAGCCATTTCAGGCGTTCGGACACAGTTCACCACCACAACAAATGAACATGTTCATATTCTATATTTCGCGAATCGCGACTTTACAAGGAAAAAAGTGCATCTGCCCAAAGGCCATTCAGAGATACAAAGATATAAACCACATATTATGCGGCTCTTGGACCACTTCAGTTCGGTGGCTTGCACACAATCGCCGGAACCAGTCTCCACAGCTTTCTCGACGATTTTCTTGTGGCATCCCACCAACTGAAGGACCTCGTGGCTACACTGCTGGAAGAGGGTAAGGACTAGGCGTCACCACCAAAAGTGCCCAGGCTCGGATCGCACCACTCGTCCTCGATGGGCTCCCTAGCGAAGTCAGCCACTCGACGTCATTCGCTACCTTTCTGACGAAGAGTACACTTACCACAGCCTCCTCGGTCGGATCCACCAAGAAGTAGGCACCTCCCCCGCCTATGAGGAGCGTGATGCCCTACTCCTTTCCCGCAGCATTTGCACCACTCTTCGACAATTTTCTTCTGGCATCAACGGCGCACACCAAGGCATGTACCTTGGCCTCCTCTACACTCACTCTCAATCCTCTCAGGAAGATGGATTCTCAAGATCCACATGGCGGCTATGTGCTTCTACAACTCGATGAGCGATGAACCACACAGGTACGTCTATTTATAGGCGCCCGGGGTTGCTGATCTGGTGGTCCGTGAACCACTAACGCCCGGCTGCGGATACGCATGCGTTTCGCTTTTTCCCGGGCGGGTGGCCATCAATGCCATTGACTGAGCGTGCTCTGAGGCGGGATTCCCGCAGAGCCAGTAGTAACAGCTTTTTGACTGGGCAGGCCCGGTCCATCGTTATCAACGCACTGTTGAGTCACGGGTGCTAATAAATTTGGCCCCTTCCTTGGTGGCAGCATGCTCTCACCCACTCGAAACTCAGCCAATTTGGCTGCGCAAGCCCTACAACTCAGAAAGTACCCTTGGTGGTAGCAAGCCTTCAACAACTCCTGGGCAACATGTTGTCTAGCTAATTTTTGAGTTTTGGCTCGCTTATACTAACCAACCCAACGCTCGGGGGCTACTGTACGTACAGTGCTCCTAATCGTCACCATGTACTCGGCCCTCGTGAGGACCGACCGACTAACTCAAAGGACTCGGCGTCGTGTTGGGTGTTCTCTTTTTTGAGCACCGCCCACCCTTGTGCCGATTACATGTTGAAGCACCTTCAACCGACTACATTGGCCTCGTTCCTTCATCAAGCAGTTCGGCACGCGCCTGCACGTTGCTCGGGGTATTGTGGGATATGGGTACCCCTGGGCCCATTGTCAGGCCAGACTACGGCGGACAGGGCCCACGTCTAACAGGCCCGTGGGCTGACCCCTACGCGGCCCACCCGGTCACCCCGACTTGACGGGCAAGTTTGATGAAGACCCGGCGGGCGGCTCGTCCGGATATCTAGGGATATTCCAAACATAACCGACCTGGACTAGAGTCCTGGTCGGAACAAAGTAGGTTTAGATGGAAACCGACTTGTAAACCCTAGTCCGCTAACCTATATAAAGCGGCCTAGGGCACCCCCACCAGATAACGCATACACACGCATCACATCCTGTAAACCATATGCTCGTCCTAAGCTTCCTGAAGCTTGGCCGGGTACCAGCAATACAAACGACGCCACCGACACAGGGCGTAGGGTATTATACCTCCGGGTAGCGCGAAACTGTCTAAATCAGTGCCTCCTGTGTACCATCAAGCTGCTAGCTCATAAATCGCCCGCCTAAAAATCAACCACTCGGGTACCCCCAAGTGGATTGCCGGTCCTAAGGTCCGACACCGCCGGTTCGGCCGAACTCTCGAGTTTGCCCGAACCGGGGATTTCGCTCGAACGGCCCGGCACCAACCTCCAGTTGCTTGGCCGCTGCTCCACTTCTCCACCGACCCTGGCCACTATAAATGGAGGCCTGGTTTCACCAGCAAAACACACAATACAAGAGATAGAGTAGGCATTGCGAAGTTCCGCCACTTCTATCAAGTAGCAATAGGGACAGAGGAGAGGTGAGCGTCCCGGAGAGGAGCCAGAGTGTCGGCCACTCTTCATGCTGTACCTCTACGGATGCGGCTCTGCGTCGAGTAACATCCGGGTCTTGTCTGGTAACTCTTGTATCTCTCTCTAATTAATTGAGCATTCAGTTCTTACTTTTATATGCTTGCTGGTTCTTCGTTCAATGCTTAGTTGATTGGTATAACTGTATACTGGTTGCTTAGCTTGGGTGCTTATCTTTCTATAGGAGATAAGTATTAGTTGACTAGTGTAGGCGTGGTGCCTACACTTGAGACTAACTTAGTTTATTCCCGTCGCAACGGAGGTGGTAGCCGTAAGGTGGTGACAGCCCTTCCGGTCTTTGTAGTCCATCACGTTAGTTCCGGTACGTAGGATCCCCCAGTTCGGATCTGGTGACACCCCTTCTCATCCCTTTCTGCGTGTCATAAGTTCTGTTGTCCCAAAGCAAGTATCTATCTGTATCCTCTGATCTGCTTGATCAATCAGTAGAATACCTCTATCAGACTCGTACCCTCTCTACCCTCCTATCACTCCTCTTCTCTCTTTGCTGTTGTCATCCACCTCATTCATACCATTCACTCTATTCCATCTACCTAGGATAACTTAGTTTAGAATCAGTCCACTTCTCGTTCTTCGTGGAAATCGATACCTTGGAATACTCCCGGGTGAAAGCTACATCGGTATCCGTCCGCTTGCGGATTTATCTGTAGGTCGTAAGGAGTGCCAACATGCTTTCTGGCGCCGTTGCCGGGGAACGGTAGCTGTTCTGATTCCGAACCCAAGTTGTCCGTGTATCCCCACCATCATCTATCCATATGGATTCCACTCTCACCTTACGTCAACACTCGGCTCCAAAGGGCGATTGTTTGGAGCCACCACCATCATCACACCCTATCCACACACCCGGCTATGAGCTACGTCCTGACTTCATAGCCATGGTTCGAGAGCAAACATTCTCAGGAACGAATGTCGAGAGTCCATACGCACATTTGCGCGAGTTTAAGCAACTCTGCTCGTGCCTGACCATTGTAGGCATGACACAAGATACACTCAAATGGAAGCTATTCCCATTCTCATTAGTGGGAGGAGCAAAGAAATGGTACTCTCTGGTGGTCAGTACTATGGAAGGAAGTTGGGAGACCCTTAGAGAAAAATTCTGTCTAAATTTCTTCCCAATCTCCAAGGTAGCCAGCCTCCGAGCAGAAATCATCACCTTTAAGCAATTAGAAGGAGAATCGCTAGGAGCTACGTGGGCTCGTTTCAAGCAAATCTTGGCGTCTGGACCAGACCTAGGCTTATCAGAACCTATCATTCTTCAACATTTCAGCCTTGGCCTCTGTCCTGTAGCCGCCACTTTCTTGGACTTTGCTTCTGGAGGGTCATTCTTCCATTTGGTTCCCAGTGAAGCGAGGGTAATCCTGGATCGTATCCTAGACAACACCCCCTACACTGGAATCTATGACGAACTCCTCGATGAAGAAGAGAAGCAGCCTAAACCTGAACCTGAAGAGCCAGTACCAGTCCAATCCAAATCCATTAGCTCTTCCATTCCATCGGTACCCGAAGCTCATTTCGAACCACAACCACATTCTAGCCCAGTCCATTATGATTCACTCTACACCACTCTCTATGATTTTGATGATGATCTATTTGATGACATCAGGAGTGCAACAAGTTTCCCACGGGAACGATGTGTAGAGCAAAAGGATCACGTACCCGACAAGGAAGAATTAGAATATCAGCGGGAGTACTTGGGACGTCTCTCCGCTGTTATGAGTCGTGAATGGCTAGAAGAAGCCGAAGCATCGACCGAGGTGGTCAAGATGCCCAGAAAAATCAAAAGGATATTCTGTGAAATCATGGGCCATGACCGAGAAATTGGGTACGACCCGAGCCTCGGAATCAATACAATCTCTAGCTCTTTGGTGCAAACCAAACTCCCTGGTAAATCATGGCCGTTTTCTCAAAAACGACTTAAGTTTACTTCAAGAAGAATCCTGGATTGTTTGGGGATCTTACGGGTCACAGCCATTAAGGTCAACGACCCTGAACTCTTCATGGATTTTCACATCTTCGACCTACCACACATCCCATCTTCATAGGTAGGACAATCTTGAAGATTTTGGAAAAAGCACCAATAAACCAGCTAGTAGAGCTTCGGATCAACAAAGAACTTATCCCTGTCTCCTATTCCCAATCTTTGAATACCCCGATAGAGGCAGACCTCGATCCTGACCATTTAGAGGAAGTCAGGTCAGCTTCCTTGCTAGACCTCGACCAGCCTATTCCAGAAGAGGATCTTCTATTCTTTATGGAGGAGGAGGAAACTCATCCTCCGATTGAGCTTGATACAAATGAAACTCCAAAACCATCTCCAATCGAGCTCAAACCTCTTCCACCTGGACTTAGGTATGCTTTCCTCTTTGGGGATAAGCAAACTCCAGTGATCATTAGTGATAAGCTCTCCGAAGTAGAAACCCAGCAACTCATCACTATCCTGGAGAAGAATTGATCGGTCTTAGGATATTCTCTCCAAGACATAAAAGGGATTAGCCCAAATCTCTGCACTCATCGCATCCCAATCGATTCCGAAGCAACACCGTCTCGGGAACCTCAATGACAGTTAAACAATGCCATGAGAGAGGTCGTGAAAAAGGAAGTTCTGAAACTACTTCACGCATGGATCATCTATCCTGTCCCCAATAGTGAATGGGATAGTCCCGTCCAAGTCGTTCCTAAGAAGGGAGGAATGACGGTTGTGCGCAATGACAAAAAATGAACTCATCCCTCAATGCACCGCCACTGGTTGGCATATGTGTATCGACTATCGTCGACTCAATAAGGCCACCAAGAAAGACCATTTCCCCCTTCCGTTCATAGACGAAATGCTTGAACGGTTAGCCAAACACTCTTTCTTCTGCTTCCTTGATGGTTACTCTGGGTATCACCAAATTCCTATCCATCCAGAAGACCAGAGTAAAACCACGTTCACATGCCCCTATGGGATGTACGCCTATCGGCGAATGTCCTTCGAGTTATGCAACGCACCAGCCTCTTTCCAACATTGCATGATGTCCATCTTCTCCGATATGATTGAGGAGATTATGGAAGTGCTCATGGACGATTTCTCAGTTTACGGAAGGACCTTTACCGAATGTTTGAAAAATCTGGACAAGGTCCTCCAGAGGTGTGAAGAGAAACACCTTGTTTTAAACTAGGAAAAGTGTCATTCTATGGTGCGAGAGGGAATTGTCCTAGGACATAGGGTGTCGGAACGTGGGATCGAGGTAGACAAAGCAACAATAGAAGTGATCGAGCAACTTCCACCTCCCACAAACATTAAGGGGATTCGTAGCTTCCTTGGCCATGCCGGATTCTATATGCGTTTTATCAAAAACTTCTCCCAGATATCTCGGCCCTTGACCAATCTCTTAACCAAAGATGCCCCCTTCGTGTTCGATGAGGAGTGCTATGCCGCATTTCACACCCTCAAAAAAGCACTCATTTCCGCTCCCATCATCCAGCCTCCCGACTAGAACATCCCATTTGAAATCATGTGTGATGCGAGCGACTATGCTGTAGGAGCTGTGTTGGGCCAAACCAAGGACAAGAAGCATTATGCTATCTCTTACGCTAGCAAAATGCTCACTGGCCCCCAGCTCAACTACGCAACCACGGAGAAGGAGCTCTTAGCAGTTGTATTTGCTATAGACAAATTCCAGTCCTACCTAGTCGGGGCCAAGGTCATAGTCTATTCAGATCACGCTGCTCTGAAGTACCTTCTGACCAAAAACGATGCAAAACCGAGACCCATCCGTTGGATTCTTCTACTCCAAGAGTTTGATATTGAGATAAAAGATAAGAAAGGAGTAGAGAACTCAGTGGCCGATCATTTGTCTCGGATGCAAGTCCCGTCTGATCTTCCAATCGATGACTATTTGCGGGATGACACACTCCTTAAGGTCACCATAGGCGATCAGTGGTATGCCAACATAGTAAACTACATGGTAACGGGGTATGTTCCCCCTCGAGAGAATATGAAAAGACTACCCTATGAGAGCCGACTCCACCTCTGGGACGACCCATACCTTTTCAGGATATGTAGTGACGGACTCCTCAGAAGATGCGTACCCGCACATGAGCCATATAAAAACCTGGAGAGGTGCCATGCAGCCCCGTACGGAGGACACTACGGTGCATTTCGGACTAATGCTAAAGTCTGGCAGTGTGGTTTCTTCTGGCCCAGCATGTATGAGGATGCGAGAGCATTTGTCATGTGGTGCCCCCGCTGCCAGAAACACGGGAACATCAACACTAGAGACGCAATGCCACTCACTAACAATCTTCAAGTAGAAATCTTCGATGTATGGGGAGTGGACTTCATGGGTCCCTTCCCGAACTCCGAGGGTTGTCAATTCATCCTAGTGGTGGTAGACTACGTCTCTAAGTGGGTGGAAGCCTTGCCTTGTGTAGCTGCTGACTCTAAGAGCGCGAGACGAATGTTTCATGTGGTTATCTTTCCTCGTTTTGGCGTTCCTAGGATAGTCATTAGTGACGGCGGCTCCCACTTCATAGATTCGGCCTTCCGTAAGTATCTCTCAAGTTTGGGGGTGCAGCACAATGTAGCTACACCTTATCACCCCCAAACCAGCGGTCAAGCAAAAACTTCCAATAAACAAATCAAAAATATTCTGCAAAAGACCGTAAACGAGATGGGCAGGCAATGGAAGGATAAACTTACAGATGCACTCTGGGCCTACCGCACGGCCTATAAGACACCCATAGGCATGACCCCATATCAACTAGTCTATGGCAAGACCTGCCATTTACCTGTAGAAATGGAGTTTAGAGCTCACTGGGCCATTAGGAAGTGGGGTATGGACCATCCAGCTGCCGGCCTCAAACGGAAGATCCAGCTGGCCGAGCTAGATGAGATGAGGGAGAGAGCATACCATAGCTCCCGGCTATACAAGGAACGGACCAAGAGATGGCACGACAAAAGGATTAAGGTCAAAACGTTCAAGCCGGGAGACAAGGTTCTCATCTTCAACTCTCGTGTCAAGCTTTTTGGTCACGGGAAGTTACGGAGCAAATGAGACGGCCCGTTCACAGTGATTAACGCTGCACCTCACGGGGCTGTCACATTGCAAGATGAGGATGGGAATGCTTTCAAGGTTAAGGGGTAGCGTTTGAAGATCTTCCTAGAACCTGACCCTCCGCCACTCGACGACTTAGATGTTGTCGAGTTTGTAGAACTCTGAAAACCGTCCATGGATCTCCGGCCCAAATCTTTCATTTCCAGACTTTCCGGGCCAAAACCTCCTGAACCTCAAAAATCCACGACCAAACACACGAGAGAAAACCTGACTCGCACCCATGGGGGCCTAGAGACCAGTTCGGCCGAACCCTAGGGTTCGGCCGAACCAGGTCACCTGCCCCCCCCCCCCCCCCCCCCCGAGCAGATATTTGCCTCTAGAGTCATCTACAGTTGAGCCTATCCCGAAACTCGCGAGGGAAACGTCGGGAATCTCGTTTTTCAATCGAGGGAAAACGCCGATAAAAGTCGAGACTCTCTGTCGACTTTCTCATCTCATCTACAAACTCTCTAGCCCATACACGGCAATCAAGGCTGCAATTCGCGCCCAAACCTCCCTTTTGAGAGGCCACAAGAAGGTAACAATTACAATTCCAGTAATTTCAATAATCAACCGTCTCTTAGAGATATTGTGTTTGGCCAGATGAAAATAACTGAAAACATCAATAAAAAGCTTGCTCCTAATGATAAAACTCTAGAAAACATAGACTCTAACAAGATTATCAGGGACTGCAACATGGCTTTCCTACTCGAGTAGACTTCAACTCATCAACTCAGCCATCTCACCTATTGTCACATACACCATGTGCACCATCAGATTACCAAGGGAGGTAATAGAAAACATTGATCGCATAAGAAAACAATGTCTGTGGCGAGGTAATTCAGAGAAAAAGAAGGGTGGTAACCTGGTGGCATGGGAAATAGTCCAAAGGCCAAAAGACAGAGGTGGCCTGGGACTGATCAATTTGAGATTGCAAAACGATGCCCTACTACTCAAGCATCTCCATAAGTTTTACAACCAAGCAGATATACCCTGGGTGCAGCTAATCTAGTTCAAATATTATCACGGTAAGATACCACATGTCACAAGAGAGGTGGGATCTTTTTGGTGGAAGGACGTGTTGCGTCTCAACAATCTCTACCGTGGTATCAAAAAATGCACAATTGGCAATGGTACCAGCTGCTGCTTCTGGTTGGACCCCTGGGTTGACCAAATACTGGAAACACAGTATCCAAGAATTGCCTCAATTGCCAGGAATAATGCAGTCTCAGTGGCTGAAATCGTGCAATCTGAAGATCTTGATGCAGTCTTTTTTCTACCATTATCAGAGGAGGCACTATCAGAGCTTGATTTACTTCAAAATGAAATACATGGCTCAGCCTTTGATGAGGACGCTAATGACACCTGGATCCCAATTTGGGGGAGTGACTACTCATCCAAGAAATTCTACACACACATTTATAGTGTCATCCAGGGCCACTCTATATTTAAAAAACTCTGGACATCACACTGCATACCGAGGATTAAATTCTTTGCATGGCTGGTTAATGTGGATCGTTTGAACACCAAAACCATGCTGTCAAGAAGATGGATTGACGTACACGATGATGACTTCTGTGTCATGTGTGACCTTGGGGAACTTGAAACCATAGATCATCTATTATTCGCCTGCCCCTTTGCACATCATTGTTGGAATAACATTGGCTTTCACTAGGATCTTAATCTGAGCCTAGGAGATCGGCTCACCAAAGGCATCCATGACCATGGACTGGGGTTTTCAACAGAAGCAGCCATGATAGCGGCATGGGAAATATGGAAAACAAGAAATGACAAGATCTTCAACAGAAATGAGCCACACATAGCACGATGGCAAGTTTGCTTTGTAACTCAGTGTAGAGCGCACCTCGTTAGATTTAAGACTGATCTACGATCGGCCTTTAGTGCTTGGTTAGATGCCTATAGTTAATTTTATCGCCGCAAGAACTCGGTAAGTGTGCTCTCTTTTTTTGATTAATTAAAAGGTTTTTAAAAAAACTGAGCTTTAACAAAATGATAGAAACTCAAGTCGCTCAGTTGGCTACCACTGTTCCTGTCACTGAATCGGGGAAGATTCCGGGGCAACCCGAACCTTCCATCGAGACAGTAAAAGCTGTCACTACAAGGCATGGTAAGATGTCTCGTAGTGTGTTCCGTACTAACCACGCAGGGAAGGTCGCACGCATCCAAGTGTTGACGCCAAGATGGACTTACCTGCCAAGAGCTGCAAAAAGGGCGATCATCAAGACCTCTCCGGACAGGAAGGAGGATCCCGGAGTACCCATCATTCAGTGCACGATCTGGGATCGTTGCATTGATGATGCAATCTGTTATCTAGGGGCCAGCGTCAACATCATGTCTAAGGTATTCTTTAAGAAATTATGCTACCCTACTTTGTCACCTACTACCGCCCAGGTTCAGCTTGCGGACTCAACCATCCGCTACCCCGAGGGGGTGATCGAGAATGTACCGGTCCGAATCTGGGGACGATATGTCCCTGTGGACTTCGTTGTCCTCGACACGGGGAATGAGCACTCGTTTCCCCTTGTGTTGGGTCGGCCGTTCTTGAACACCGTCCGGGCTAGGATCGATATGGATGTGAGAGAAATCTCATTCCGCATCGACGGAAGGTTGACCTACTTCAAGTTTCAACCCCGGGAAGAAAAGAAGGCAGAGCCACTTACACCGGAGCAGAGGAGCGCTGAGTGTTTCCTTAAGGCTCTCATCAATGGAGAGCTGGAAATACTCGGTGGTGAGCAGCTCATGTGGAACGAGCCGACAAAACCGACGAGTGCAGAAGAAATGGACTTCCTCGTAAAGAAATACGAGGAAGAGCAAGCCCTCTGGAATTCTCCAGAGACGCCGATCCCACCACCACCGACACCGAAGAAGAAGAACAAGAAGGTGTGGTGGAAGAAGGTTGCATCGTCCGAGTCATCCACTCCAGGACTGGATGATGACAAGAGAAATTGAAGACAGGAGATGTCCCGCTCGCGGACTTAAAAGCTGAGCTCTCGCCGCGAGGAAAACCGGTATGTATCTCATATTTCCCTTTCAAATTTTAATTTTCAATTGCACTTGCATGTTTCCCTTGAGTAATTAATGAACCACTTGAGTAATTAATTTGAGAGAGAGTAGAAAATTTTGCAAGCTTGGTTAAAAATAATTGGACACATGCTGAAATTTAATTAGAGAGGGTGTAATTTGTCACTTTCTTCATTTTCACCCCTTCTAGAACATCTCCAATTATTTACCATCACCACCAACCAGCACTAAACATGTATACCCCACTAAAAATGGCTGCACACTCACCAATTATCACAAAATATGGCAGCATGGGGGTGACTCCACTAAAATCCACTTTGGTCATGTCAAATTTGCATCTTACCTACCAAAACCCACCAAATTGTACATGACCTAGTGTTGGACCTATGAAAAAAGTTTGTGCTGGTGGGAGGCAAGATGTGCATGCAGCACATGGAGCACCCAGGCCAGCCAGCCTGATTCGGCCGAATGCTCTGGTTCGGCCGAACAAGGCAGTTCGGCCAAACCAGGCCGGCTGCCCCCTCGCGCGCCTATAAATGGTGCCCTTCGCCTCCTTGCTTACTGCACCATTCACACTCTGAAAAATTTCTGTAGGAGCTCTCTCTCTCTCTCTCTCTCATTCTCTTGCTCCAAGTTCGTGACAAGTTCTTCCCAAAGTTCTTGCTCAAGTTTTGGTTCCCTTGCATCTCTAGAAAAACCCAAAAAATATTTTGCCCTTGTTGTGATCTTTTTGCTGAAATTCTGGACGTGTTTGTGGTGGTCACCAACACCCACAAGAATGACTAACCTTTTGTGGTGGTTTTTATCCCCGCAAGAATGACTAACTATCTCGGACGACTGACTTGAATTTTCTGTGTTAACCTCATATATTCAGTCCTTTGGGTAGTTGTTGTTGCACTAACCTTTTGCAGGAATCATGTCGAAGTTCCTCTCTGCACTCCGTCGTTCCACCCGGCTTAGTCGCCGCACGGACGATGCTGGGAGCTCCCCAGCCCCGTCCCGTGATTTGAGCCGGATGGATGAAGATGAACAAGGAGCAGCCGGCTCGGGATGGGGCCATGCCACGCCCCCGGCCAGCCAGCTCCTGAGCGTGAACGACATCAACCTCAGGACGGAGCGGGAGCGGAACACCTTCAACGAGCTTTGGCTGAAGGAGTTCGAACACACCCGTGTTTTTGAGCAAGACCTGCTCAGAAAGACAAGGATGGACGAGGAGTTCCTAGAGATTTTCCAGGCCATTGGCTGGGAAAATTTTTGGCACATCAACGAGGAAGGTTCGTACCTACTCACCATCGAATTCCTTTCGACTTTGGTTCTGGAAAATGGGGGGATTCGCTTTCGATTTTTCAACCAAGAGTTCTTTTGCTCTTGGAAGGATTTTAGTTCAGGTCTTGGGTTTTCAAGTCATTGTTCTTTAGACCTGAACAAAGCGTTGAAAAGGTTTGATCGGGTGGTGTTTTGGAAAAAGATTTCGGGAAGTACCAACTGTCGTGCACCTCGCACGAACAGTATTCATAACCCCACTTTGCGTTTCATGCATCGATGGGTGTCTATGACGGTGTTTCCCCGGGCAGATGTACGCCCTGTCAACACAATCGAGTTGCGGGTTCTTTATGCTATGGTTAAGCAAATTCCTTATTCGCCTGTGAAGGATATGGTTAGTCACTGGATTTCTCATATTTCTCGTGCGGGCAGCATGGCGATGACTTCTTTAGTCACTCGCCTTGCTACCCATCTGGGCGTTCTTCAGGGCGCTCGGCTTACGTACATTGAGACAGCGCGTTCCGTCGTGGATGCCGAGCACTTCGTGCAAGCCCACATGATACGGCGGACACCTGATGCAACGCTGGTTATGATTTACCGTGGCTATACAACCGAAGTGCCTCTGCCTTGTGCAGCACTGAGGTTGTATACCACTCCTAAATTAACTCTTCAATTGAGTACCGAGTCCGACGACTCTCCACCTCGGAGGGAGCCCGCTCGGCACAGCGTTGCAGGTGACGAACCAGTCACGAGGGGACGAGCTAGGCGTGACGCCGGGCTCGCCACCTCACAGGAGCCGGAAGATGCACCACAAATGCCGCACCGACACACATCCGCATTCGAGGCCACCTACGACATGTACACCGGTGCTGGGGCGTCCGGAGCAGGAGGCTCTGGACAACCCCAGGAACCGGACCACTTCGCCTCCGGACGCTGGGACTACGGTCAGAGCACGGACTCTGAGTGGTCTGGGGGCTGGTATGCAGGGGGGGTACGACAATGCCTCCCAGCCATACACTCCTGGATACTCACAGTCCGTGCGCTTCGACTACGGTCGGGAGCTGTCCTACATCTCCGATCGAGTCGACCTCATCAACGACCGCACTCGAGATATCCAAGACACGCTAGCCCGCCATTCTCAGTACCACCAAGAGAATAGCGGGATGGTAGCGTCCATCCAGCACGACGTCCATGAGCAGGCGGACCAGCCGAGTCAGTACCTTTCAAGACTTAATCCCTACCAGTGAAGAGTCCCAGCTTGGGGGAGGACCCCCATTCAGGTACGTCCCGACTTGCATTTCCCTTTCATTTCCCTTTATGTTTTATTCTGCATTTAAAAAATGAATACACCAAAAATATTTCCCTTGAATAAAATAACTCCCAACTATGCATGGAATGAATCATATGCCTCTCACTTTGGAAATGATGAATAGTTGCTCTGTCATTAATTTTGCAAGTACTTTGTTTCAACTAGTTGCTTAATAATACTTGAGTTAATTGGCATGAGTAAAAATGAACCTGAAAACCTTGTGGGAGCAAATGCTTTATTCCAAGTCTAAGTTGTTGTGGGGATTAATATAGTGAGAATTTGGTTAAATTCTATTTCTGCTCTTAGTACGGGGAAAATCTCGGAGATTTATGCTTTCAAAATGAAACAAGTTCCTCATTGGTCAAAATACCTACCAAAGCCATATGATAAGCTTAGTTGAAAATTTCTACTCATATGCTGCTTGTTATCTTAGTGAGCTTTGTCAAATTGTTGTGACCTTTGAGTGAAGCTTTCATACTCTTAGAGATCGAGATCCACATACACGCACCACCTCTCACTTGCAATTCCTACACTGGGAGTTAGCAACCATTTTCCATCATTCGTCCACAAAAATAAAATGCTCCATGTTCTATGATTCCCCTCTCCAAATATTGTTGATAGAGACATGGGCTATGCAAAAAGAAAAGCATGCCAAAGAAGCATGGCAAAAATAGAAAGGAAAAGAAAAGCATACCAAAAAGCATGGCAAAAAGAAAGAGAAAAAGAAAAGCATGCCAAGTGGCATGGCAAAAATATGAGAATTAAAGATAGCCCATGTTCTCGAAAATAAATCAAGAAGAGGGAAGTTCATCCAAGGAGTTCCACCATATTCCATTCCACCATACTCCATTCCACCATTTTTCACTCCATCCATTCCACACACTTGCACTTCTCGATCTTAAGGTGTGATTTGTTCCCTTAGAGATCCGGTCTTTGACTTAGCAAAATATAAGATGCATGCATGCTTTCATCCTTTGTCCCTGAGCCACACAAAAAGCTATATTAGATGTTAGGATGAAAAAGAAGGCACAAGTCTTTGGTGAGGATTCAAATACACTTGAGTGATTGAGTGTGTCGATTGAGGAACAATTTGTAGTTTTCAAAACTTGTGAAAAACTCCGAGGTGGGATCCTAAAAAGAGTAGAGTAGAATAAAACTGAAGTTAAACTGTTCATCCTTTCAACCACCCAAGATAAGGAGATTGCTATAAGCCCCATAGGTAAAAAGGTGAATTAAAACTTTGCCTATAATTCAAGTATTTTTGAGCACTAGTTGTTTATAAAGTTACCTGCAAAAGAAATGACATTGTAGCAACTCCTGATCCACCGAGCCTATAATTCAAGTATTTTTGAGCACTAGCTTGTTGGCGGTCGTTACAACCCAAATCCGACCACCAATACTCGGGAATAAATGAGGTTTTATGCAACATTCCATGTACTTAGGTTTTATTTCTAATAGAGTTCCACGAGTTTTGGTGAGTGTCACTTGTGCAGGTACAACTATGACAAATACGCGCTATTGGGGCCGGAAATGACCGAATCGGCCGAACGACTCCGTTCGGCCGGTTACCCCCCTTAGCCGTACAAGCCACAGGGAGCCGTCCACTTCACCGATGACCAAGCGGACACAACGTATGACACGTAGACGGCCGCCAACACATCACGGAGCACCGACACGACATCCTGGGCCGAATCAACTTGAATCCAAGCAGCAGAGGCCGGCCCAGAAGCACCCGAGACCGAAGGCGGTGCTGGGGGGGCCTGGCACGGGCCAGGGCTGGTTCGGCCGAACTAGGCCCTTCGGCCGAACCGCCTCCAGGGAGCTGCCCAGAGCCACAGGATGCAGAGGTGGTGGAATGGACGGTTCGGCCGAACCGGGCAGTTCGGCTGAACCGCCTTCCTTCGCCCGAACGGCCAGGGGGTACCCCCCTGGCTCCATTGGCCGTTACTCCTCCAAACCGCCATGGACTCCTATATAATTAGTGCCATTTCACTTGTATCACGCACACCAAGCCAAGGAGCTCTCTCATTCCACTTGTTCTAGTAGAGTTAGGATAGTTTAGTTGGGAGTTAGAGTTGAGTCGAGCTATGCCTCGGAGGTTCCGGAGTCGTCTTCAGAAGTTCTGGTATAAGCTCTTGTATCTTTTACTTTTCCTTTTGCAAGACTTTGAGTTATCAATATAGTTATCTTTATCTTCTTGCCTTTGTCATTTATATCTTGCTTCTACTTTATTCTAGTTGCATCTATATCTTGTTTAGATTATAGTCAGTTATAGTTCTAGTGCTTGTAGTCTTGTTTAAGTCTTTGTCTTGGCTTGTTCTTCGATCTTGCTTGATACTAGAGGTGAATTGTCACCAAGAGTATTGACAAGGTTGCTTGCTCTTGCTAGCAGAGTAAGTAGTTGTTGACTAGTGTAGGAGTGGTTCCTAGACTAGCCAGTGGCCTTAGTTTATTCCCGTCGCAACGAAGGTGGTAGACGTGAGGCGGCGACAGCCCTTTCGGTCTTCGTAGTGCATCACGTTAGTTCCGGTCCGTAGGATTCCCCAGTTGGGAAATAGTGGCACCCCTTCTCATCCCTTTCTGTGTGTCACCGGTTCCCTTGTCCCGAGGCTAAGACAATAGAGTTAACCCGGATCTCCTAGTGCTGGCTCTGTAGCCACTGTATCTCTAAGCTAGAGTGGCATAGGTAGATAAAGTATCCAGGAGTCCTGTATCTCTTCTTGTTGTCCTCCCAGCTACCTATCTCTTCTCTCCCTTACCTAAGTATCCCTTGAGCTGTGTGTCTGGTATATCCACTCCTATCCAATACTGTTATCCCCTATCTTGTCTAGTCGTGTACCCTTCTCTGATAGTCTCGAATATCTGTTCACTAGTATTCTTGCCAAAGCTTCCGTGCGGAAATATAAATTACGATACCTCGGGATACTCCCAGGTGAAGTGCTACAGCGGTGATTCTGTGCGCTTGCAGAATATTTATATATTTTACTAAGCCATAAGGAAAACCACTGAAACACTCCTTACCCCAGTACCAGGATTATCAATTCTGATATTGGATCGTAAGAAGTGTCAACAAAGCCCTCATGCCTCGGTGATGCCCCGAAAAATAAAGGACTCGTGAAAGTCCAAATGAAAAAACAGAGAAAAAGAAAAAGAAAAAGAGAATTCTCAAAAAGGGAAGAGAAAAGAAAAAGGGGTCACGAGGCTGAGGACCGACATGAGCTCTGCATCCTTAACTTGCAACCGATCAACGGCAATGATGAACACTCTGGGAACCAATCTTCAGCTCGACAGAAGCACATGACGTGACAAGACCACCACCTGAGAGACAAAGACAAATATAAAAGAGAGTGAGTGAGTAAAAAGGAGTGACTCCAGAAAGCTGAGAGAATTGGGATGAAGGGACAAGGGTCATTTATTTGTGAAAACCAGAAAAACCCCGAATGCAGGATGAGAAAGAGGATCTTGTTGTAAGAGCCGTTCCGACTACCAACCGCCCAAGATTCAGGAACTAGCCACTGCAACACAGGTATGGAGAAAAGTTTGGAATATTCAATATGCAACATTTATGTCATGAAAGAACCCTTACTTTAGTCTTGCTCATGTTTTAATTTCTTTAATCGGGACGAGCAAAGATCTAAGTTTGGGGGAGCTTGTTGGCGGTCGTTACAGACCAATTTCCGACCTCCAACCGAGTATAAAACAAACACAATGGAGACACACACCATAGCTATAGGGCTTATCACTGAGTATTTCCACGAGCTTTGGTGATTGTCCATTGTGTAGGTACAAAATGGAGAAATACGTGCTATAGCGGACGGAAATGACCGATTCGGCCGAACAACACGATTCGGTCGGTTACCCCCCTTAGCTGTACACGCCACCGAGAGCCGTTCTCATTGACGATGACCAAGCAGTTGACATGTGGATGACCGCCAACCCGTTCTGGACCTCTGCCATGTCATCCTGGGCCCACACAGCACGAATTCCATCAAGAGAAGACAGCCCAGGAGATCAAGGACGCAGAGGCGGTGCTGAGAGGGCCGGCCGTGGGCAAGGCCCGTTCGGCCGAACAGGGCGGTTTGGCCGAACCGACCCCAAGCCAGCACCGCCTCCCAGAGAGCAATCCAGGCCGTAAGGGCTTGGGTCGGTGGATCCACCGGTTCGGCCGAACTCTCCAGTTCGCCCGAACCGGGGATTTCGCCCGAACGGCCCGGCACCGACCTCTAGTTGCTTGGCCGCTGCTCCACTTCTCCACTGACCCTGGCCACTATAAATAGAGGCCTGGTTTCACCTGCAAAACACACAACACAAGAGATAGAGTAGGCATTGCGAAGTTCCGCCACTTGTATCAAGTAGCAATAGGGAGAGAGGAGAGGTGAGCGTCCCGGAGTGGAGCCGGAGTGTCGGCCCCTCTTCAAGTTGTACCTCTATGGATGCGGCTCTGCGTTGAGTAACATCTGAGTCTTGTCTGGTAACTCTTGTATCTCTCTCTGATTAATTTAGCATTCAGTTCTTACTTTTATATGCTTGTTGGTTCTTCGTTCAATGCTTAGTGGATTGGTACAACTGTATACTGGTTGCTTAGCTTGGGTGCTTATCTTTCTATAGGAGATAAGTATTAGTTGACTAGTGTAGGCGTGGTGCCTATACTTGAGACTAACTTAGTTTATTCCCGTCGCAACGGAGGTGGTAGCCGTAAGGTGGTGACAGCCCTTCCGGTCTTTGTAGTCCATCACGTTAGTTCCGGTCCGTAGGATCCCCAAGTTCGGATTTGGTGACACCCCTTCTCATCCCTTTCTGCGTGTCATAGGTTCCGTTGTCCCGAAGCAAGTATCTATCGGTATCCACATCTGCTCGATCAATCAGTAGAATACCTCTATCAGACTCGTACCCTCTCTACCCTCCTATCACTCATCTTCTCTCTTTGTTGTTGTCATCCACCTCATCCATACCATTCACTCTATTCCATCTACCTAGGATAACTTAGTTTAGAATCAGTCCACTTCTCGTTCTCCGTGGAAATCGATACCTTGGAATACTCCCGGGTGAAAGCTACATTGGTATCCGTCCGCTTGCGGATTTATCTGTAGGCCGTAAGGAGTGCCAACAAAAGCCTAGCTTGACAGTGTATCAGGCTGGCAATAGTAACGAGTTTGACGCCGCTTTTTTTGTTGGGATGTTGTTCGGGAACTGATGAGGACATCCCAACCATACGTAACCCGAGTTCATTGGTTAAGACGGCTGCGTCGCTTCCACCACCGGGCATGGCAAAAGATACACCAAACCCAACTCAAGACACAAGCTCAACTCAGGTTACACCGAGTCAAGGACCTACACAAGAATATAAAGGACCGATTACTCGCAGCCGTGCCAAGTTACTCGAACAAGAGGTGAACTCATTCCTTGTTCAAATTAACTTCAACATATTTGAGGATTTTATACTACCTAAATGTCCTGCATTTGTTGTTCTTAGGTTCACACATGAAGAGAAGGATTATACTTTACATAGATGTAAACCAGACCATAAGGATTGGATTAATAAGGAGCCAAAGTTCAATTTGGACAGTTCGGACCACATCCTGATCGGTTCGGACCATCATATTGAATCAACCATAACTCTCGATTCCCAAAGTATCTTGTCACACCCGCATTTACACAGAAACCCGAATGCGGCCATGTGTATGCCCAGAAAGTCACATAACACATATACAAAAATAAATATGATAAATAGAGAACGTATGCTTGAATAAATAGAGTTTTACATCAGAGTTCAACATAAATAAACTAACCAATACAGTGGAAGACTAA
The DNA here is from genome assembly GCA_033239725.1 of Echinochloa phyllopogon. Lineage (NCBI taxonomy): Eukaryota > Viridiplantae > Streptophyta > Magnoliopsida > Poales > Poaceae > Echinochloa > Echinochloa phyllopogon. The sequence continues at coordinate 23,049,302 of BTCW01000008.1, forward strand.
TAACTCTCAACTAAGCGAAGCCGCAATCCACAGAGACTGTGACTGGGATAACGCAACTCAGTAGTACGGCAGATCTTTTGAAAACTCAGCAGCAGACTCATGCACGGCCCAATCTGTTACTCATCTGGGATTTTGTTGAATAAATGACAAGTATAAGTAAAACATTTACTTAGCAAGTATAGCACGGGTGTATGAAGGATCAAAGTAAGGTTAGACACGGCTAAACTGCATTAGCACTTTTAGTTGGTTCGTTTTAACATCGTCCAAGTTACTACAAGTGAATGAAATCTCAGTTGCAACCCAATTAATGAAGTGTAAATGACATTAAGAATAAATAAACATCATCTTCTAATCAAAAAGGATCCAGGCCGCTCATGACCCTGAGCAAGGCTATTATGATAGATTTACACTCTACAGAGGTTTCGCTCAGACCTCACAAACGACACTTCCGAGGTGTGATCGCATAGGGACGCTACGAGGCTTTTCACAAGATGTGGTAGAACCGCTAATCCAAACCCAATAAAAGTGTACTTATATCGCCTTAAATGCGATCCGACACTTAAATTGGATAAAGATAGCTATCTGTCGGGTTTCACCCGATACAACCACGTATTTTGAGATCGAAATAAAGCATACAATACTCGTAAGAAGACGAGCCCAGGGATTACATCAATCCAAATTATTACATCAAAGAGGTTCAGTTGCTTTTATTACAAAATGAGTTCAAAAGTAAAGCAGTTCAGAGTTCAACGGAAGCAGCGGAAAACAAACAAAATCTACTCGACGAAACGAATGACATCACGAGGAAGCCTCTCATGATATCATTCACCATGATCCTCGCCCTCTGAGGACCGGTCCCACTTGACAGACCAACCCGGAGGGAGCTGGGTTGGCCAAGTCAGACTAGCAACCATCTCATATAAAGTACCTGAAAAATTAGCCACAAGCAAGGCTGAGTATACTAATACTCAGCAAGACTTACCCGACAAATGAAACTTCTAGACATGCAAGGCTTTTTGGCTGAGGAGTTTGTTTTGCCAAAAGCATCTACAAGTGGATCCTTACTTTCAAATTTTATTTTCAAGATTCCAGTGAATATAACCATTCTAAGTGAGCACTTATACTAAACAAGCATGTTGTACAAACAAATTTAATCAACAACATAATCCAATATCAAGCTCATGTTCAACTTTTTACTCAGTGCAGAATTGTAATCAAGCAGTCTCAGTAGCTGCAAGAGACAGACGATTCGAATCGATTTGTTAACCTTGCAAGGTGGACCTAAACACACGAAGTGCAAGACCTCGACGGATCTTCACACCTCCACAGTTCCCATCAATCCCCGATTTGTGCTCAGAGACCACATCCTTTGGGATACAAGGCTCAAGGACCCCGGAACGACGCCGTGCCTTGCTGCACATGCACCCATATGAGCGCTCATAGGAATCCCATTCCAAGGGTAGTGGAGATCAGTCACGCCCCGGTTCAATCAGGTACTAAGCTTCTCAATTACCATATATCTCGGTATGTGTTTAGTACGTTCAAAAGCTTGACCACTAACGCCGACACATTTTGACCTTAGCAGATTTTAACTAGACAGACGGGGCATCAGCAACCACCCAAAGTAATCCATCCCAAGCCTCGTCCATCAATCCTTGTGATTCCAACATATATAAACCAGACAACTCCTATAACTCGCGAGTGACAGGAAATCACTCGACTTCTGCCGAGTACCTATTAGCATAGCCACTACCACGGGCCTATACTAGTAAGTCACTTGGGATTCTATGGGTAATGCAACTAAGGTTTCAAGACAACTCTTAGACCTAATGCATAATCATAGGAAAAAATAAAGGAATTGATGTGTGATTTTAGATAAAACTGGGTTATGCTCCGGGGCTTGCCTTCCTGCTCAACACTGGCCTTGGGCCCTTCCGAACTTTGGTTCGGGTCTTGATTAGTCTCAATCACGTTCAACTCTCCTTCTTGCTCCTCGTTTGCCGGCACGAGTTCGTAGTTCCCGACATCGATGTTAGTGTCTACACGAAATGCACATGCATAGGATTTTATTTAAACATTTGCATAAACAAAACTTGTTCTTGAACTTAACAAAGTCATGGGGTAGATTTGTGGCCATATTCACCTAGATAACATAATAAACTTATCTTGTGTTCACAAAAGTATGTGTTGTATTATTGGTGTTTCCATTTCACTTCATTTTGATGGTGATCTTGTACATAAATAAACATGTGGACACAGTGCAATACATAAAGAAAACAGGAACAAACACATGTAGTGGGTGTGGCTTGCACATGGTTATTTGAGTATTTCATTAAATAAGTTATCCCATTGCTCATTTTTATCATTTAATCAACTTTAGATAGCAGAACTTAATGTATTCATCTATACTATTTACTGAGCATTTCTAACCACATTATTGATGTACCATAAAAAGTTGAGTACATTTTACTGAGTAAATAATTTACTATAAATCTTTTACTACAGCAAAGCTAGAAACTAAAATAAATAGAAAACTGTAATTAAAAGTCATATTTTTAGGTTCGTTTTGTACAGTGATCTAGGCATATCATAGGGAACAACATATCCAAAACTCAGCTCCACAGCCTAGGTGTAGCTCAAGTTATGCATAAAAGATCTAAAACATTATTTTATTTTTGGCGCAAAAACTACACATAAAAAGTATATACTTTATTTGCAAAAGTTGTAGTGCTAGCTTCACTGAGTCCAACAAAATGGAGTTTGTATTTTTATGACTTTTATACGATTTTTAATCGATTTTTGAAGTTGTAGTGCTGTTTTTAATTCAAAAACTTAAGTTTTACGAGCAGGCCCCTGGCATTTTTCGTTCACGTCCTTTGAAGTTTTTAAAAGTTTGCAATGTGGTCCCCGATGGCCGGCGGCGATGGCGAGACAAAATCCGGCGAAGTGGGACCCCAAAGCTCGACTTGATCTAGTCTACGGGCATCAGCAGCTCACCACGGTTCGATTGGAGGTGGTTTCATGGGCGGTGGTGGCTCGACGGCAGAGCAGATCGGGCAGCGATGGTGAGGTCATGCCGGCGATGTGGAGGTCGGGGAAGGTCAAGCGAGTGGTCGGTTAGCTTCGTAAGATGATGGTGATTGCATTGGCGACTTGGGTTTGGGCGGAGGCTAAGCGAGCACGGCCGCCCTCGTGGAGGTGGTGGCCGGCGGCAATGGTGGAGCGGCGGTGGAGCTCGTGGGGCGTCGGGGAGAGCTTGGCTGGGGTTGGTGAGCTGTACTGGAGCACGAGGAAGGTGTTGGTGAGCTCGGCTTGAGCTGAGAGACAGTCAGACGGCTCGCCCACGACGAGGTGGTGGCGGCGGCGCTAATGGCGCGGGCGAGCTCGAGAGCGAGCTTGGCGGTGGTGAGGAGGCTCGGGGGTCCTTTTTATAGGCGGCTGAGGTGGGAAGGAAGCCTCGACGTGAAGATTTGTAGGCCAAGTGGACGGCGCGGCGGGGTACACGCGTCGGTGTATCACCGGCGGCATGGGCGCCGCCAGAGCGCGTCGTCCGCGTGGCTGTGCGCGAGCGGGGAGCGAGCGAGGCGTGAGCTGGGGCTGCGCTGGTGCCACGCATGGAATGGCGAGGTGCTGCTGTTCGCTGCTCGGCTTGGCGCGTCGGAAGGGTTTGCCAGCCGCGTGGCGCACGGCGCGGCGTGAGCGCGGCCGAGAGCGAGAGCGAGGGCGCGAGCGCGTGGGGGAGGAGACGCAGGCAGGTGGGGTCAGACTCGTGCGGAACATGAGGAGCTTGCCTTGGTGCGGCTCGGTGCGCCGGGCTGGCTTGGCCGGCGGTCACATGGCGCGGCGGCGCCGTGGGGAGCGCGGCGGCGCTGAGGAAGCAGAAAAACAGGGGAGAAGGAGAGAGAAAGAAAAGGACAGGGGCTTGACCAGAGATTGACCACGGTTAACCAGCGAATTCCCACTGTTTTCATATTGTAACTCCAAAATCTCCCAAAATAAAAAGTGTGCAAAACTGCTTTCTCTACAACTTTGATGTTGTACGATTTTTTATTTGAGCCCCACATTCAGTAGTTTTTGTAGGGTTTTCAAAACACATTCAAATGGTCCTTGAATTCAAAGTTTTAAAATTAATTGCAACTAAACTTTTTGCTCCAATTTGTTTTTACTACTATGAGAGTCATGTCCCTAATCATGATGACTTTGCATAACTTAACTTTTAAAATCAACATTTGTTTTGGTCAAAGGGAGGTTTATTTATGCAGTCAAACCTTAGGTTTGACTTTGGTCAACTTAAAATTAAAAGTATAAAGTTGGTACAATTGGTTTAATTTGAACTCTAAACACTTGAATTGTCACATTTCCTATTATTTTTATTTTGGGCAAAAATTTGAGTTGAGTCCTGGTTTAATCAGGAAAGGAGGATATTTGAAATTGCATTTAAATAAATTTTAAACTTGAATATCAAAAGCAGTTGAACAAACTTTATGGTCTCTTCTCATGGTCATATTATTTTGTTGACTCATTGTTTAAAACTTTTAGCTTCATAAATTTTGATAGAATTTGGAGTCAACACTAGGTTTGACTCTAGTCAATCTTATGATTAAATTCAAATTATGCTTCAAAATGTTTTAATTTGGAACCTAATTTATTGAGTTGTCACACAAGGCACCCTAACAAGACAGTAGCCGCTAAGGTACAACAAGGTGGTGAGACCCTAGGAACCGAGATCGACATACGCCTACGGAGTCACAGCATAAGGTGGTCGATGGCATGTAGAGCGCGGGCATCACATCCCAACAATGCGCAACGTGTGGAGTTCCCCATCGCAGGGACTCCCAACACGGGACTGTGCCTAACGAGACATAACCAACGGATCACCCGTCCTCGGTAGAGTCAGGATACACCCGTGCCTTGCTTCCCCTAACGTCGTCGGCACGTCTGTAACCACTGGCAAGCTAGAGACGTACATGCTACTTGACCAAGACCAGAGCCACAATAGTTCTAGCGGTGGCGATAGGCTCCTGGGTTGCCGCTTTAAGAAGCGGACCTTATGGAGAGACACTAGAACAAAGCACAAAGCACATGCTCTAGCTCCCTAAACCAAGGTGCTAAAAAGCAAATTTTGTCATCATGTTAAAGTGAACCATTAAGTCAAAATTAACAATTAAACAATGGTGATAATAGCTGTGCATAGCAAAAATTCTACCCATATGCATAAACCCGAGGTAATCAAAGGACAGGATAATCAAAACTAGGTACAACCTTAAAGGTACATCAATTTAGACACATGCATGCATCAAATAATTTATTACAAAGTGGGTAGGTAGCAAGGATTGTCTCCTTAAAGTGGGTGGGTAGGTAGCAATGATTTAGACACATGCATGCATGCTATAACTTGACTTCCTCAAAGTGCCGCTGCTCCTGGTGGTCCTGCTCCTAAAAGTCCTCCTAGTACTCAAACTCCAACGCAAACGGCTCACCGAATGGACACTAATCACCACACAAGCCAATACATGCAAATAAAAGTATTCTATTAGAACAGTACACCAAACAGTAGAAACAAACAAAAGAAGGCTTTAAAACTAATCTACGCTTCTCTACGAACACATGACCGCAAGAATCACACTAATCGGAGCTAAAACGAGAAAGATATGGCGTTTCTAAGGTTCGGGGACTTGCTGGCGAGGTTTAAAAGTTTCTAGGGGCTTCTTTGTGAAAAACTGAGGACCTATATGTAATTTTGTATAAAAACCGAAGGGCTAACATGCAAAAGAAAAAGGACAGGACGACAAGTTCTATTATTGAAAAGTTCAGGGGGCTAAACGCGAAGAAAGGACCTAGATGTAATTATTTTTACTACTGGAGTCGACCCCGGGTTGATTACGATAAAAGGGAGGGGTTCTTTTGTAAAACCAGCGGAGCTAACCTGTACGCGCCGGGTTTGACTTGGGACTTAGGCGGATGCGGGCCGTTGGATCCAGATCGCGTGGCTTGAGTGAGTTGGGGTAGGTTTGGTCGTTGGCGGTGCTTCGCCGGCGTTGCATGAATACGCGCTAGGGGCCTCGGTTCGCGATGGGGCTAGGCTCTACGGAAGCGCGGGAGCATGACAAACTCAGCTAGGAGGTTCTCATTGACAGGGAGACGACATAGGTGGCGTGCGACGGCGAGACGCGGAGGCAGAGCTCCGGCGAGGTCGCGCGGTCGATACGGAGCGAGAAAAAGAGCGGAGAGTGGCTTGGGACGAAGCTGGGGGCATGCCAAGCTCACTGCGGGGCTTAATGCCGTCCGTGGAGTCACGCCGGCCGCGGGCGATGTTATCCGACGGCAGCGGCGTTCCGGCGAGGTGGTCACGAGCGCTAGGAAAACTAGAGCGGGAGGGAAAACGAGCTCGGGGGCGATCCTTACCGAAGCGCGAAGCTAACGGGAGCGTCAAGAGGGGCAGAGCGGCACCGGAGCGGGAGATCGATGACGACGGCGACGAGCTCCAATGGCAGCGGCGGCGAGCTCGGTGTGCGGCGCTAGAGGAGGCTACGGCTTGGTGTTGAGGGACGGCGGGGAAGCGGTGACTTAAATAGGGCCGAGGGAGGTGCTAGACCGGCTCGGGCGCCGAGGTGGCACAAACGCCAAGGGTGAAAAGAGCGACGGCGCAGCGGAAGCTTTCTATGCGGAGGCGCAGCGCGATAAGGAAGGTGGCGCGGTGGAAGCTTCGGGGAAGGTCTGCGGGGGTCCACGAGGTCGCAATGGGCCGGACAAGGAGCGGGCGGTGTGGGAGCTGTCGAGCTCGGCTCATGTCCGAGCCTGGCGCGGGGAGGAAGATGACCCCGACAGGCGGGGCTCGCGTGTTGGCGAGAAGGAGCGGGGGGCGGGCTTGTGCATTCTGATGGGCCGAGCGGCTGTTAGCTGGGCTGAAGAGACGGCGGGGTCCGCAGCTAGGCCGAGCGAGGCGCTGGGGCGCGGGAAACTGGCGCGCGAGCGGGCCGAGGCGGTGGATGGGATGGACCGCGAGGAGAAAGAAGGGAGCGAAAGCGAAATAAAGAAAAAGTTCAGGGAGCGAAAATGAACTCGGGCCGAAACAACTTTTCTAGGGCTCAAAACAAAGCGATTTAAACTCGAATTTAAATCTAATTTAAATTCTCATTTGAACCACAAGCAATACAAAACTCAATGCAGTAGTATGAAAACAAAAAAAATGTTTCTAAGCCTTATATTTAATTTTAAATTCCCAGAAATTATTTGTTTACCCTATATTAATTATAAGTGCTTCATTAAAGAGCAAATTAATTACTAAAATTTTAAATAGGGCTATTTTAGGGTGTTACATATTTGGAGGTCCCCAAGCACTTGCTGAAATGCTTATGAAGTCTACTTTCAATGCAACAAATCTCATGTTCACTGGATGTCCCAATAAAGAGTTATTGTAGAATATTGGGCAAACACCACACACCCAAGATGGGGGGGTGACCTTTCATTATATAGGCCGGATACGGCTTGGAGTACAAGAATACAACTCTAATACAATACAAGACCATATACAACTCTATATATCTAACACCCGCCCGCAGTTGCAGGTGGACTAACGCCTAGACTGAACCTAAAATCTGTAAATAACTGTACAGGAAGACCCTTAGTCATAATGTCAGCAAACTGGCGCGACGAAGGAATGTGAAGAACTCGAACTTCACCCAAAGCCACTTTCTCGCGGACGAAATGAATATCAATCTCAATGTGCTTCGTTCGTCGATGATGAACAGGATTGGCAGCCATATAAACTGCACTAACATTGTCACAGAAGACGAGCGTCGCCTTTGAGAGAGGAACATGAAGCTCGTGAAGAAGCTGTCGCAGCCAGCAACACTCAGCCACTGCATGAGCAACAGCCCGATATTCTGCCTCTGCACTGGAACAAGAAACTGTAGTCTGACGCTTGGACGACTAAGAGACCAATGTATCGCCAAGATAGACACAATATCCAGAGGTAGAACGTCGAGAATCAGGGCAGCCAGCCCAATCAGCATCAGAGTACGCCGTAAGAGAGTCAATCGGACCAGTGCCAATCCGAAGACCATAGGACAGGGTACCCTTCACACAGTGCAAGATGCGCTTTAGAAACGCCAGATGAGACTCGCGAGGATCATGCATGAACAAACAGACCTGCTAAACAGCATATGCAAGATCCGGTCGCGTCAGGGTGAGATATTGAAGAGCACCAGCTAAACTCCGGTAAGCAGACGCATCAGCAATAGGCGCACCATCTGTAGCAGACAACTTGGCCTTAGTATCAACAGGCATTGTCGTAGAGTGACAATCACTCATACCAGCACGCCGAAGAATCTCCAAAGCATATTGCTGCTGAGAAAGAAACAACCCATCCGAAGAACGTGTCACAGACATGTGTAAGAAGTCATGAAGATCCCCCAAATCTGTCATAGCAAACTCACTGTGCAGTCGGTCAATAATGTTCTGAAGCAACATGGTAGAAGAAGCAGTCAAGAAAATATCATCCACATAGAGAATAAGATAGGCCATGTCGTCACCATTGCGATAGACAAACAACGAAGTATCCATAGCTGATGGAACGAAACCCAGGGAACGAAGATATGTCGCAAACCGCTTATTCCAAGCACGAGGAGCCTGCTTCAGTCCGTACAGAGACTTCTGAAGAAGACAAACATAATCTGGATATGCAGGATCAACAAAACCAGGGGGCTGCTCACAATATACCGTTTCCTCGAGATATCCATGAAGAAACGCATTCTTCACATCCAACTGATGAATAGGCCACTGACGAGAAGCCGCAATGCTCAACACAGTCCGAATCGTGCCCTGCTTAACAACCGGGCTGAAGGTCTCATCATAATCAACACCAGCCTTCTGATTAAATCCCCGAGCAACCCAGTGAGCTTTATGCTTGGAAAGAGTACCATCAGAATTATACTTAACTTTCCAAAGCCATCGTCCAGTCACAACATTAACACCAGGAGGACGAGGCACCAGGCGCCATGTGCCATTATCCATCAATGCTTGGTACTCATCAGCCATAGCAGCGCGCCAGTTCAGATCAGCAAGGGCACTGCGATAATTACTCGGAACAGGAGAGACAACTGTAGAAGTGGCTGTAAAATTCTGATAATTAACAGGTTGTATCGTACCAGACTGAAGACATGTCAAACAATGTATAGCAGGACTCGGCTCGGGACCATGAACTTGCTCAGGATTGATCGGCGGGGGAAGTGGACGGCGACTGTAGACCTGTCCAAATCACCCGAACAGAGGGGGCGTCGGCGCAGGTGCTGGTGAGTACTCTACCATTGAGTTAGCAACCCAGATAAAATAGGATCTCTTAGACACGATCGAAATCCTAAAATCGATGGAATTACACCAGACGCTCCTGTCAAAACATTGAATTAGCAAGACATCAAAAGAAAGATTTTATCACTCATTAAAAACACTCAAATAAAAAATTCCTCTATGAGAGTACATGCAAGGGAGGCAACCCCATCATTTGAGCGAAGTGTAGACAGAAATACCTAATATGGAGTGACGATAAAGAGACCCAGCTATCTACAAATTCTATTTGTTCAATAGACCTTTGTCAATGGAAATACAATGCAATTAGATACAAAAAGGAAATAAAATAAAGACTTTTGTTGGATTGGCACAACATAAATGCAGCAAAAAAAAATAGGACTAAGAAGGAGGCAAATTGTGTCTAAACAAGTGTACTAGCGACCCTCTCCCACTTTTTTTTTATTCATTTAGTTCCTCAATTAACTCAAATTTCTTTCTTTATCTTTAAAGAATTCCGCCTTCCTTAAAATATCATAAACAGTTCTTGTAGGTCGAGCACCCTTTTCAAGGAAATAGAGAATAGCTGGAACATTTAAATAAGTTTGATTCTTTATTGGATCATAAAAACCCACTTTTTGAAGATCTCTTCCTTCTCTTCGAGATCGAACATCAATTGCAACGATTCGATAGATAGCTTATTGGGATAGATGTAGATAAACAACCCCTCCCCTAGAAACGTATAGGAGGTTTTCTCCTCATACGGCTCGAGAAAATGATTCTAATTTTTGTGTATAATACAAGTAGATAGAAATTAGATTATGACTTGCATTAATTTCCTTAAAGAAAAAACAAATTTCATTTATACTCATGACTCAAGTTGGCTAATTTTGACTGACAGACTTCAAAAGAAAACCTTTCGAAATTTTTTGAGTCGTCTCTAAACTCTTTTCTTTATATCATCTCGAAGAAATTGACTTTTATTCCTTATTCTGATCTAATTCTATTGTTGAGACGGTTGAAAATCGTGTTTACTTGTTCCGGAATCCTTTATCTTTGATTTGTGAAATCCTTGGGTTTAGACATTACTTCGGGAATTCCTATTCTTTTTTCTTTCAAAAGAGTCGCAACATACCCTTTCTTTTTTCTTATTTCCTTCGATAAAGCATTTCACTCTTCTATAGAAATCAAATATGAACAATTGATTCAGGTAGACTTTTAATAGAAAAAGTTTTTCCAATCTTCCAAAATTGGACTTTTTTCTTATTTTAACCTTTTGATTTCTATATTAAAGATAGACTGACAAAGTTGGCCTAATTTATTAGTTTTCACTAACCCTAGATTCTTTCCCTTGATAAAAAAGAAATTCTGTCCTCTCGAGCTCCATCGTGTACTATTTACTTACAAACATTACTTACAAACAACCCAGCGCAAATTCGGTTCGGGACGAATAGAACAGACTATGTCGAGCCAAGAGCATTTTCATTACTATGGAAAATGATGGATAGCAAAATCCACAATCGATCATGTCCTTCAAGTCGCACGTTGCTTTCTACCACATCGTTTTAAACGAAGTTTTACCATAACATTCCTCTAATTTCATTGCAAAATGGTATCGAGAATTGATCCAATATGAAAGGAATCATGAATAGTCATTGCTTTTGTATACTAATTCAAACTTGCTATCTATGGAGAAATATGGATAAAAGAAATAAGTATTTATCGGGAAACACTCTGCAAAGATCCAATTTTATTAAACTAATATTCTATCATATGAATGAAACATAGTTCGAAAAAGAGGAATAAAAAAGTTTGCTTAAGACTTATTTATTATTGAATTTCCATTCTCAACAGAGAACTCAAGATGATTAATCCTGAAATGAGAAGGATCAACTCTTCTCCAACAAATAAACTATCAACCTCCAGTTTAATTAATTTATTTAATTAATATATTTTTCTGTAACAAAAACAATTAACTATTAACCAAATAAGCTATGCTAATGAAAAGATTGGTAGTTTTGGGGTAGTTATTAAATTATCATACTTCTTCGACTCGAATAACAAAAGAAATCAACTTTTTTTTGTGTCATGCAGGGCATAATACGATTCTATCTTTCGCTTCATCAGAAAAAATCTGGGACGGAAGGATTCGAACCTCCGAGTAACGGGACCAAAACCCGCTGCCTTACCACTTGGCCACGCCCCATTTCGTTTTAGGTGACACTAAAAAACACTATTATTTTTATATATTATTCGTCAATCCCACTTCAATTACCTAAAAAATAAGGGATATTTTCTTGCTAGGATTCTAGACATGCGGATAATATAGAATCCAAAAAATGCATTGATCATTACATGGAATTCTATTAAGATATTATATGAAAGTCGAATTTCTTCCATTCTCATTTGAGAATGCGAATACAAGGAGGTATTTTGTGTTTGGGAAAGTCCGAAGAAAAAAGGATTTTGAATCCACCTTTTCTTTTGCTTTTTTTCCCTTAGAAAAATAACTCAATCAAAATCCAATTATCTACTCTACAAGAACGAAATGCTTGTTATGCCTAATATACTTAGTTTAACCTGTATCTATTTTAATTCTGTTCTTTGCCCCACTAGCTTTTTCTTCGCCAAATTACCCGAAGCTTATGCCATTTTCAACCCAATCGTGGATGTTATGCCTGTCATACCTGTACTCTTTTTTCTATTAGCGTTTGTTTGGCAAGCCGCTGTAAGTTTTCGATGAAATCTTTACTATTCTGTCTGCCAAATGGAATGATGTATTCATTCCAAAAAAAAAGAAAAAATGGATAAGAGCCGAGAAGTCTTATATTATGAACCTTCGATTCTCAAATTCTAATTCTTCTACATTGAATGTATAGCTGCAGCAATAAATTTGGATCAGCTTTTCTACCCCCTACGGCTACGTTGAGCAGGTACCTTTAGGTACCCACACAATACCTAAACTAATTTTTGATATTGATAAGAGTGCTTATTAGAAAGCAATTCTTACAATTTTTTTAAGAATGGATTTTTGCATTTTTAGGTGTCAAAATAAACAAAACCCATCCTAGTGGATCCGTGTGGTAAGGAAAAATGGGTAATCTATTCCTTAACAAAAAAAATCTTGGAGATTATGTAATGCTTACTCTCAAACTTTTTGTTTATACAGTAGTGATATTCTTTGTTTCCCTCTTTATCTTTGGATTCTTGTCTAACGACCCAGGACGTAATCCTGGGCGTGAGGAGTAAAAATCTCAAATTTTTGGGAATTTTTTCTTACAAATTGGATTTATTTCGTACATTTATCTATGAGAAAATCCGGGGGTCAGAATTCCTTACAATTCGAAAGTCCCAAATGATCCGAGGGGGCGGAAAGAGAGGGATTCGAACCCTCGGTACAAAAAAATTGTACAACGGATTAGCAATCCGCCGCTTTAGTCCACTCAGCCATCTCTCCTCGTTCCAAATCGAAAGGTTTTCGTGATATGACAGAGGCAAGAAATAACAATTGCAAAAAATCCTTCCTTTTTCTTTCATTTCAAAAGTGCATAAAAATTATATTGCCAATTCCATTTTAATTATATTCTTTTTTCTTAATGTTAATAAAAAAAAGAAGAAAATTCTTCTTTTTTTTCTTTCTAAAATTCGATATAGGCTGGGCTGAGATGAGAGACAACCAGATATATTTTCTCTTCAGCGGGCAGTTCTATATAGGATTTGTTAGAATAAAAGAAGCAAGTTATAAAAAAACTCTTTTTTTTATTTATCCACAAAGCAAAAAAGGTTCTTATCAAACCCACAAAAAAATTGGAAAGAAAGATAAAGTAAGTAGACCTGACCCCTTGAATGATGCCTCTATCCGCTATTCTGATATATAAATTCGATGTGGATGAAATTGGTGTATAAGCGGATTTTTTGTATTTCCTTAGACTTAGATCGCGCAAGGCAAGAATTTTTCGCTATTTACGATTTCATATTCTTGTTACTAGACGTTCTATAGGAATAAGAAGAAATCGCAACTCTTTTCCTTTACACATAAAAAGGGTTTCAAAACTCAATTTTTCTTTTCAATATCTTTCTTTTTTTCAGAATCCTATTTTTGTTTTTCCACCCATGCAATAGAGAGCGAATGAGAAAAGAGGGTTTCCCTTAAAAGATAGGCTTTTGAAATAGGAATCGTGGAATAATGCTGAATTCAAATGTTTATTTCTTTATTTCTATAGTATAACAAAAATTAATTGAATGAAATTCATGGATTTACCACGACCTTGGTTGTGACTCCATAGATAAAAACGCAAAATTTCTATCTTCGAGACCATTGAAAAAGGGCATTGAACGAGAAAGAAATCGTCCACAGATAATCTATCGTATGCCCTGGAAGTAATATGAGGTGCTCGGAAATGGTTGAAGTAATTGAATAGGAGGATCACTATGACTATAGCCCTTGGTAGAGTTACTAAAGAAGAAAATGATCTATTTGATATTATGGACGACTGGTTACGAAGGGACCGTTTCGTTTTTGTAGGATGGTCCGGCCTATTGCTCTTTCCTTGTGCTTATTTCGCTTTAGGGGGTTGGTTTACAGGGACTACTTTTGTAACTTCTTGGTATACTCATGGATTGGCTAGTTCTTATTTGGAAGGTTGCAACTTCTTAACCGCGGCGGTTTCCACTCCTGCCAATAGTTTAGCACACTCTTTGTTGCTACTATGGGGCCCGGAAGCACAGGGGGATTTTACTCGTTGGTGTCAATTAGGTGGTTTGTGGACTTTTGTCGCTCTCCATGGGGCTTTTGCACTAATAGGTTTCATGTTACGTCAATTTGAACTTGCTCGGTCTGTTCAATTGCGGCCTTATAATGCAATTTCATTCTCTGGTCCAATCGCTGTTTTTGTTTCCGTATTCCTTATTTATCCACTAGGACAATCTGGTTGGTTCTTTGCGCCGAGTTTTGGCGTAGCAGCGATATTTCGATTCATCCTTTTCTTCCAAGGATTTCATAATTGGACGTTGAACCCATTTCATATGATGGGAGTTGCCTGAGTATTAGGTGCAGCTCTGCTATGCGCTATCCATGGGGCTACCGTAGAAAACACTCTATTTGAAGATGGTGATGGTGCAAATACCTTCCGCGCTTTTAACCCAACTCAAGCTGAAGAAACTTATTCAATGGTCACTGCTAACCGCTTTTGGTCCCAAATCTTTGGTGTTGCTTTTTCCAATAAACGTTGGTTACATTTCTTTATGCTATTTGTACCCGTCACCGGTTTATGGATGAGTGCTATTGGCGTAGTTGGCCTGGCTCTGAACCTACGTGCCTATGACTTCGTTTCCCAGGAAATCCGTGCAGCGGAAGATCCTGAATTTGAGACTTTCTACACCAAAAATATTCTTTTAAACGAGGGTATTCGTGCGTGGATGGCAGCTCAGGATCAGCCTCATGAAAATCTTATATTCCCTGAGGAGGTTCTACCACGTGGCAACGCTCTTTAATGGAACTTTCGTTTTAGCTGGTCGTGACCAAGAAACCACCGGCTTTGCTTGGTGGGCTGGGAATGCCAGACTTATCAATTTGTCCGGTAAACTACTTGGAGCTCATGTAGCCCATGCCGGATTAATCGTATTCTGGGCCGGAGCAATGAACCTATTTGAAGTGGCCCATTTCGTACCAGAAAAGCCCATGTATGAACAAGGGTTGATTTTACTTCCGCACTTAGCTACTCTAGGTTGGGGAGTAGGGCCGGGGGGAGAAGTTCTAGATACTTTTCCTTACTTTGTATCCGGAGTACTTCACCTAATTTCCTCCGCAGTCTTAGGCTTCGGTGGCATTTATCACGCGCTTCTGGGACCCGAGACTCTTGAAGAATCTTTTCCATTCTTTGGTTATGTATGGAAAGATAGAAATAAAATGACTACAATTTTGGGTATTCACTTAATTTTGTTAGGTCTAGGTGCTTTTCTTCTAGTACTCAAGGCTCTTTATTTTGGAGGCGTATATGATACCTGGGCCCCCGGGGGGGGGATGTAAGAAAAATTACCAATTTAACCCTTAGCCCCAGTGTTATATTTGGTTATTTACTAAAATCCCCTTTTGGGGGAGAAGGGTGGATTGTTAGTGTGGATGATTTAGAAGATATAATTGGGGGACATGTATGGTTGGGTTCCATTTGTGTACTTGGCGGAATTTGGCATATCTTAACCAAACCCTTTGCATGGGCTCGCCGTGCGTTTGTATGGTCTGGCGAAGCTTACTTGTCTTATAGTTTAGCTGCTTTATCCGTTTTTGGTTTTATCGCTTGTTGTTTTGTCTGGTTCAATAATACGGCTTATCCAAGTGAGTTTTACGGACCCACTGGGCCAGAAGCTTCTCAAGCTCAAGCATTTACTTTTCTAGTTAGAGACCAGCGTCTTGGAGCTAATGTAGGGTCTGCCCAAGGACCAACCGGTTTAGGTAAATATCTAATGCGTTCCCCAACGGGAGAGGTTATTTTTGGAGGGGAAACTATGCGTTTTTGGGACCTTCGTGCTCCGTGGTTAGAACCTCTAAGGGGCCCCAACGGTTTGGACTTGAGTAGGTTGAAAAAAGACATCCAACCTTGGCAAGAACGACGTTCGGCAGAATATATGACCCATGCTCCTTTAGGCTCTTTAAATTCCGTGGGTGGCGTGGCTACCGAGATCAATGCAGTTAATTATGTCTCTCCTAGAAGTTGGTTAGCGACTTCCCATTTTGTTCTAGGATTCTTCTTTTTTGTGGGCCATTTGTGGCATGCAGGAAGAGCCCGAGCTGCTGCAGCAGGCTTTGAAAAGGGAATTGATCGTGATTTGGAGCCTGTTCTTTACATGACCCCTCTTAACTAAGATTTTTTTATTTCTACCTGTTCTACTTTTTTTCTGTTCTGGCTCGGTTATTCCATCTAGCCGAGCCATTCATGCTTTTTTATGGAAGAATGATATAAGGGGGCAGAACAAAGAAAACATAGAAAGAAACAAATGTATTCAATAAACAAAAGGAGAGAGAGGGATTCGAACCCTCGATAGTTCCTAGAACTATACCGGTTTTCAAGACCGGGGCTATCAACCACTCAGCCATCTCTCCACAGCCCAATCCCTATTTTATTCCTACAAATAGAACATAGCTATATGAAATGGTCTACTAACTCCTAGAAACATCTCAGATGCAAGTCCACTTTCGATATATCTCTGTATACTGTATACACGGATACAGAATCCGCTATATCTGTTTGTGAAATAAAGGCTAAATCCCCTCAACTCCATATCCAAATAAAAGCGGTAAGGAAAAAGTTTTAAAGAGAAGAATCAATGGATTCATGATTAAACCCCTCCCACTTCTTGTATTTTCGTACAATTTTGATTAAGTGAGGGATCAAATATAAATATGTAGTCAACTTTATTTGAAGGTAGTTTGGAGGATTAGAAATATGACTATTGCTTTCCAATTAGCTGTTTTTGCATTAATTGCGACTTCCTCAGTCTTAGTAATTAGTGTACCCCTTGTATTTGCTTCTCCTGATGGTTGGTCAAATAATAAAAACGTTGTATTTTCCGGTACATCATTATGGATTGGATTAGTCTTTCTGGTAGCTATTCTGAATTCTCTCATTTCTTGAATTTGTTTAGTATTTAGTAGCCCTATATAAAATAAATAAAAAGAAAGGCCCTTTTTCGAAAAAATTAGGATTTTGATACACATTAAAATGCTATTTTCGTTCCGAATTATTATATTACCTCTTCTCTTTCATTATTATGAAATTCTATTGCATTAGAATATTGATTGACAGACAATTAATAAAAAGAAAACTCTAATAGAAAATGAAACGGTCGACCCAGACATAGACGGTCGACCTAGGTGGATATACCCTATAAAATATAGGCCGTAGCGAGCGTAGTTCAATGTAGCGAGCGTAGTTCAGTGGTAAAACATCTCCTTGCCAAGGAGAAGATACGGGTTCGATTCCCGTCGCTCGCCAGCTTCATTTAGTAAGGTAAAAAAGATAAAAAATTCAGTCTAGTTGACTACTTAACTACTTCTATTAAATAAGAAATTAATATTAAATTAAGCAGTTGTTAGTCTAGTCCTGTACCCCTTCCTATCTTATCCTTCTTTTGCACCCGACTCAAAAAAAAAGAGTGCTTCGATTCGGGGGTGAAAATCCAACTTTCCAAGAAAGTTCCCTAAACCGGGGATTCACCGAGACAAACAAGAGACAAACGGTTTTGAAAAGGGGATAGGCTATGCTTTTCTTTCTTTTTTTTTCTGCCTGCTGAATAAAAAAAAGAGTTAGATATAGCCCTCTACCATATCTATACAAATAGAATAGTCCATTTATACGGACTGCTAAGTGCGGAGACGGGAATCGAACCCGTGACCTCAAGGTTATGAGCCTCGTGAGCTACCAAACTGCTCTACTCCGCTCTATAAGGCCGAAAACAGATGGACGAAAAAGGTTGAATACAAGTGTCTACCATGTCTAGACAAACAAATAGAATAGTCTTTTATACAAAATGGAGCGGGTAGCGGGAATCGAACCCGCATCGTTAGCTTGGAAGGCTAGGGGTTATAGTCGACGTTGGTTGATTATTTTTAACGTCTCTAATTCAAAACCGAACATGAAATTTTGAGTTCATTCGGCTCCTTTATGGATATTCTCACCACTTAACATCTAAGTCAGCTTTTCTGTCTGAATGGAACCAAAGCTCTCCGCTTTCTAGATGATCCCTATAGAGTAGGAAATAGAAATTCTCCTAAATATCTATCTAATCTACTTACTTCGTTCCTTAATTTCATTCAAGAGATCCTGAGGAAAAGAGTTGGGTTTCCACCGAGCTGAAACAATATACTGATGGTTCTAGTAAACCAAAACCATCGTTTTTTAGCTATTGGGCTTCCATTTCCTTTTTAAACAAAACAAAAGAAGATTTAGTTACGATTGGAAATAAACTTTTTTGTATCTTCATCCATAGATCCTTTACTCATATTTATTCAATCGGAATACTTAAATGCAAAATTATGCTTCGCGACTCTGTACTCATAATCAAATTTGTATTTTGGATGCAAATTCAAATAGTCTTTGGATACTAATCGCGAGAATGTATATTCTTCCTCAATATGCTATTGAGAGAAAAAGGATTAAACCCTTTATAAGAACTAAAGTTTTCATCGGAATATGAATATAAAAAAACTTAAGGATGCCTTAAGTATATCATTTCAAATTCAGTTATTAATAGAACGAATCACACTTTTACCACTAAACTATACCCGCTACATGTAGATTATGATACCAACGCTACCCTTTGTCAAGGGTAGCCATTCGAGAAGGGGGCTAATTCAACCTTATCGAATCAAACGGAGAAAATTCATGGGGGTGGGCGATTGGTACTTCAATCGCGAACCTTTACTTTAGGATTTAGATAGCCCCTCTCTAGTCTGTAAAATACATCTCTTCTTACCATGCCAATAGTGTATGAACCAAATGTATGCATTTCGATTAGGATCTATTCTACGGTTATGACTACAAGGATCATTATTTGTGAGGACGTAAATGTGCCAGACTCTTGTCTAGTTTTATTATTCCTACAATATAAACTAATTCCTACAATATACTCTAAGAGATATAGGGGGCAGTACAGTCCCCATAAATCCCTTTCTTCCTTTTCTTTTTTGTTCAGAATTGAACAAATAAATCGGGAAAGATTTTTTCTTCCTCCACTTATCATGAAATCCAAGCCATAGGGAAGGAGTGAGATGACTTTAAAAAATTCATCATAGACTTCCTCTATCACTTGAGAGAAGCAACAAACAAAGAGTAATAACTTAAAAAGAAAAGCGGATAGGAGTCGACAGATTTACCTAATGAAAATTGACATCAGAGGACTCTGATGAGGACTCCCAAAACTCTTCATAAAGAGGATCCGGAAAGTCTCTGGTTAGTGGATCCTCTCCATTTACTAATTTCCTCTCTTCTTTTCCACTCAATTCTAGTTTATTAAATTCTTGTTTAAAAGAATCAAAGAAGATGAATAGAACTAAGAACACATAACATAAAAAAGGGCATAGAGGACCAAGATCATTACCAACCGTTCCTCCTAAGAATCATATTGGGTATCTGTTCCCTTCCTTTTCATCCTAGGATCGGAAATCTAAAATCCTCTTTTTTTTTTCTAGTGTTCGGAAACAGAAAACTCTTAACCTGGAGGAGTTATGCATATAGCATATGGTTTTTCTTTTTTGTTGGGCAAGCAGTAGTATAATTTTTCTACTCTGCAGTATAAATTCGACTGACAACTTTTTAGAATAAAATTAACTCCAACATAGTTTGTTCCAAATCGACTAGAATCCTTGTGGAATAGTCAAGTACCCCATTTCCAAGGGGTACCTGTTGAAAATCGTTTCAACAAATCCGTCCAAAACTTTTTAACAAAAATTAAAAAGTTTTGAACTCGAAACTTTTTCCAAAAGATGCTTGTTAAAAATTGTTTCAATCTATCACCAAAACAGATAAGAAGTATATCACTGAAAATTAATACCTAGCCATATGGGTATATGAAGAGCGCAAATTCCTTTATACCCCACCCAATTAGAATTAGGGGAAATAAAACATAAATTGAGAAAGTTCTCATCATAAGATCGGCCAATAGAAGAAAAAAGTCCCTAATTCTGCAGAACATTCTGAGCACATGAAAAGTGAATAGCCTAAAGATAAAAAAAACAAAGTCTTTCATTTTTTTAACAGCAGTTCTTATGGCCCCTTGGGCATTTTTGGCCCATTGTTGTATCCGATTCAACAATTGATACATATTTGTTCTCCCCTTAAATAAATCCCCTTAAACAAAAAAAAATGGAACTTCCGGGCTTTGGTGAGTCGTCCGAGATCGTGTTTACATACCTATGAACTTACCCACCTTCTTCACGGTATCCGATATATATAATAACTTTTGAATGTGTCAACTCTCTGTTCAAGTATTTTATTATATGTTATATGTATTTATTTATATAATAATAAAATACCTCTACTTTGTGCAAGTGATAATAGAAAATATGAAATATTTTCTTATTTTTCTTGATTTTATCAAGATTTTGAACCTCCCCATAAATAAACTTCTACATCTCGATATATATATAAAAGAAAATCTCTACATATATCTCTATATATGTATATATTATGTACATTAATATATACATATATTATGTACATGTACATTATGCAGTAGACTCATATATAGTAAATGAAAGTGGCTAATTATTGAATAAAATGAAAGTGGCTAATTATTGAATAAAAAGCCCTTTTAACTCAGTGGTAGAGTAATGCCATGGTAAGGCATAAGTCATCGGTTCAAATCCGATAAAGGGCTTTTCACTTACACTTAGTGGTAGAGTAATGCTTTGGTAAGACGGAAGTCATCGGTTCGAATCCTAGAAAGTACTTTTCTACTAAATTCATTTTTTTTTTGAAAATGTCTCCATTTTTTCTTGAATTTTATGACTTAGTTTAGTGCAAGATGCCAGCATTTTTGGTCTGAACACTAAAGGAAGCGCAGAGTTTAAATTGCAAAAAAGAAATGAAATAGGACTTCCTGTTAGAGCAATCAAATCAATACCTGTACTGAACTAATCTAGACTCCTTTTTATTAATCTATTCTTATTCTATACCCTTTAAAGGAATTTCCTTAAAAAGTAGGGGATGATCTGTGAATTAACCTAACCCTCAACTAAAAAAACCCTATGAAAACATAACGGAAAAGTAGTAAAGACTCTTTCCTTATGATCTAGTTATACTCTTCGAGTATATTGACAATTCCAAAAAACTGCTCATACTATCATTATAGTATAATGACGAGTGGTTGTATATGGCGCTATCGTCTAGTGATGCCCCTATCGTCTAGTGGTTCAGGACATCTCTCTTTCAAGGAGGCAGCGGGGATTCGACTTCCCCTGGGGGTAGGGAGTATTATAAAAAGAGGTTAATCATAGATTATCAAAAAGCCTAGAAAAAATTCTTCCTGGGTCGATGCCCGAGCGGTTAATGGGGACGGACTGTAAATTCGTTGACGATATGTCTACGCTGGTTCAAATCCAGCTCGGCCCAAAAATCTAGGGCTTCGTGAATATAAACTAAATCCATTTTTTTGTATGAAAGAAAAAAAAGTTCTGATCCATAGAACTAAAGGATAAAGAGAAATGGGGAAATTTTTTCTAATCCATATCTCTCTGATTTTTTATCTTACACAGAAAAGACAAAGAAAAGAGTTTTTCTTATGGAAAGGCGGATTATCGTTTATTTTTAGGGATAAAAAATCGCGACATACTAGTTATGCCACTATCACTATACCCACATATCCTATGTGGGTATGTAGTATATTATTCCTCTATTTCTTAGAGCACGACAGACGAATCGAATCTTCTTATGGTTCTATTTAAGAATAGGTATGCCATACACCCCGCAGGGATTGTAGTTCAATTGGTCAGAGCACCGCCCTGTCAAGGCGGAAGCTGCGGGTTCGAGCCCCGTCAGTCCCGAACTAGGGTTCCATGAATGGATAAATTCATCTTTCATGGAAATTTTTGATGAAAAGGGGGGGCCGGAGGCAACATCAAATATCTATGGGGTACCCTTAGTTCACTTTTTTTATTTCGCATTTCTCAGTAAAAAGAGAGCAGTATAGGCATTTTTTTTCACTACTTCTGGTTGATAAGGAAAGGCGTACATATCATACGTGGATTAGTATAATTTAGGATATTACTCTATTTTTATGATTATACCATCCTCATCTTAACTTCCTATTCGACTCTTATGGAATAGAGTACCGGTATTTTACCGGAATCCATACATAAACCATATTCTTTTATTGTTAGAGAAAAAATTTCATCTAATTAGTTCCTTTTTGGGGGTTAAACCACACCCCTTCCATTTTCTAGTTCTAACGTTGTTTGTGTATGTTCAATGAATAATTAGGAAGAATCCCCCTCACTCCATTTGCCGACTCCTTTTTTTTATGGATCCGCTCTCATCTTTAGATCCCAAAAAGCGGATATTGATAGTAACCTAATTAAATAAAAACCAAGCAAGCGCTCTTTTTCCTAAATTAAAATATTTTGATTTCAGATTTAAATATTGGATCCTTTTTATTTAAGATCCTCTTTTCTCCATCTCATTTCTACTTCTACTGCTTATTTGGATGTCTATGTGACCCATAGAAAGTAGGTCATATAATACATACATACATAATTGTATGTATAACTATAAGAAAATAGAAGGGAAATTGGATAAAAGAAAAAGGAAGGGAAATTGGATAAGATAAGAAAGATTTTATTTTGGGTTATACATGGTTATACATATATAAAAGCAAAAGTGGAAAAGAATGAAAAATAGAATAGAGGGAGTTTCGAATCCAATCAAAAAACCTATTTTGGTCTTAGTATGGATAAAGGATCTTCCTATGTTATATTATTCTACTATCAAGCATGAATTGATTTGATAGATCCAATATTCATAATATTGGATTGATTCAGTATTATCAGAATGTAAGTCCTCCCCTGAAATTTACAGGATACCCCTTTTTCCTCTCTATGGGATTACATCCCGAGTTATTGTGAAAAAAAAAATCAAGAGGTTATGGAAGTCAATATTCTCGCATTTATTGCTACCGCATTGTTCATTCTAGTTCCTACTGCCTTTTTACTTATTATTTATGTAAAAACAGCCAGCCAAAATGATTAATTGGAATTCCAATTAATCATTGAAGAAATGAAAATGAAAAAGGGATTAAAGAAAATACAAATCCAAGTTTTAAATGAAAGGATCTGGTTGGAATCATAAAGTGTGGTAGAAAGAACTATATGTAGTTCTTTCTACCACACTTTAGATTCTTTCTATTATATTATCTTGAATCTACATGGAATCGATTAGTAGATTGAAATAGTAGTCTAATTCAACTTCTTTTTTCACTGCATCCACTTAATTTCCATCAAGTCAAAATCAAAAAAATCGAAGACAATTCTTCATTGAAAGAATCCATAGAGGGGGGGGGGGGGGGGGGAATAATACGAGAATAGACTATAGTAAAAGAAAAAAAGTAAAAGGAAAAAACCTACGAATCTTTCATGCTTAAAAATAGCGCGAGATGCTTCAATCGAGATCCTTCAAAAAAAAAAGAACATCAAAAATTTTCTAAGAATAAGAAAATAGTATAAATGGAAAATGTGCGATATGTTGTGAATAGCTTCGTGTAAAAAAGGTTAATTTTCTTATGTATAGAACTTTCTTTTTACTCGCCACTTCTAGTAGAATAGAAATTCTGAATTACTATAATAGCCCTTTCTATTCTATTATACTGGAATAGAACATAGTAGAATAGAACGACTCTTTCTTACTTTCTTAAAAAAGTTTTTTACAAGAGTGAAACAAAACTAAAGAAGGAGAGAAAAAATAAAGTTTGCCAAACTTATTAATGCAAAACGATCAATTAAAGAAAAGAGTTGATACTACAATTCGACTACTCAATCAATTGGTAGTATCCCTAGAGTCCACTCCTCCCCCATACTACTAGCGAAAGAGAAAATGTAAAGACTACCATTAAAGCAGCCCAAGCGAGACTTACTATATCCATGTAAATTATGTCTCCTATTTTTATGAAGGAATTCTTCTACTATTGATCAATAATCATAGTGGAATCAAGGGTACAGAGTCAAAAGGCCATTCTGCCCTAAGACTATGGATGAATCCGTTAAAGGAATTTACTTCTAACAAATTCTTATATGATTTCTAGTAGAATTGGAGAGCATTAAGTATAAATATGATACATAGCCCTTTCCCTAAAAAAGAGTAGGGGGATGTCCTGAATAGAAGGGAATAGAGAGATTTTTTCTTCCGTTTGTTTTTTTATAAGCAAAGGGCATAAGAATATATCCTAAAATTAGGATAGATAAATATTTATTGAATACCTACCTTACACTTGTTTATTTTTGACCTAAACCCTACTGCCCCGCTTTCTATCTTTCTATGAAAGAGTGAGGAGGCCCCATCCACAACCCAGAAATTTATTTATGATCAGCCTATTCAATCTAATTCTCGACAGAATCAGTAACCTTTACTTTAGTGTATGTAGGTAGCATAAGATGTACGAAGTGTATGTAGTAAGATGTATCATAAAGAAAATGTATGATAATTAGGAAAGGAAGTCTTGATATTTCTTCGCGAAGTCCCTTCTTCTATACTTAGATTGAAAAAGCTTAGATTGAAAAAGGACTGCTCCTTAGGAACCTTTGGATACGAAGATTTCTGACATCTTAGTCTCGTAGTTTTAAATTCCTGAATCGAATCAATTTAAATCAATAAAAGAATAACGAAACGCTACCTCATCCCTATTGGTATGGGCCACTGCCGACAAAACAAACCCTAGTTTGAGGATAGAACTATGGTATGGATTCTCAAAATTCAGTCTCGCCAAACCTAGTTACTCTCGTGCCCCAACTTATAGAGGTAGGAATTTGTAGGGTTTGATCAGTACTATAATCCTAAGTATTTTATTGATCAGGCGGCACCCAGATTTGAACTGGGGGTAAAGGATTTGCAGTCCCCTGCCTTACCACTTGGCCATGCCGCCAAAAAACCCGATCTAAAATCGAGAAAAGACCAAGTATTCATCTACACTTTTTTACTAAAACCCTTTTTTTCTTTTATCTTGAATCTAATTCTACTTAACTTTTTCTAATCTTTTTCAAAAAATAGATTTCTGCTTTTTTGGATCCTGTTTCGCTTATTCTCCTCGATGGATTCCATTTTAAAACACACATTGCTAACACTAGAAAACTTCCCTTTTCTTTCTATTCTATTGAGATCACAAAGGAGAAAAAGTGGATTTCCAGTCACAGGCTGCAAAATTCAGAAAAAATTAGAACCATTAACTATAATTTTCTTTTTTTTTAATTGCAGTAGTGAACGACTTTTAAATAGGTATTCTCCCCCCCCATTATTTTTAATGGCATAATAAAATAGAATAAATGTTTCCCTAATCCGTATATAGGGAAACTCCAGGTCCGAACAGCATTATTATCTATGGATCCCCCTTATGTACATATCCCTATGGGGAATCGTGCTTTCATTTTTCATTGCATTAAATAAAAAAAAGAGGGAATTGGCTCTGATATAGATTATGGCTTGGCCTTCTTGGCCCACCTAAGTGCAAAAGAAAGGATATGTAGATAGGTGGATAACTAGATTGGCAAGTACTTAAAAAATAAAGTAAATACTTTATTTTAGGATTCTACAACGAAATCCTTTATTTTCCAGCAATTCTCTACTACCTACGAAACAAAAAAGAAACTTCAAATTCTTTTTGAAAATAAAACTAAGCGTGCTATTCTAAATCGAACTAAAGTCAAACTTTCTAGTGCTTATAAATTCTTATGGCTTTATCCCTTTCATAGAAAGGAGATAAAACGAGAAATCTTTGCTATCCAATCTTTTTAGAATATCATAAAGTTTAAGTGGCAGAATTTTTTTCTAGGACTGTTTTATCAATTCATTTTTATTGCATTTCTACCCCTGGTAAATTCGAATTTTCGTCGAAATCGTCTCTATTCATATGTATGAAATACATATATGAAATACATATGTGGAGTTCCCTAGAATTTCATGTGATTCAGTAAACAGAATATAGATTCCATGATTGCTAGATTGATCCGTAGGGATTGATGAAGAGTGAGCTGATAATGGAATTTTTCTTCGATAAATAAGAAACTTAAGATTAAAATGCTCCGGAATGGAAATGAGGGAATGTCCACAATACCCGGATTTAGTCAGATCCAATTCGAGGGATTTTGTAGATTCATTAATCAAGGCTTGGCAGAAGAACTTGAGAAGTTTGCAACAATTAAAGATCCAGATCACGAAATTGCATTTCAATTATTTGTGAAAGGATATCAATTGCTAGAACCCTCGATAAAAGAAAGGGATGCTGTGTATGAATCACTCACCTATTCTTCCGAATTATATGTATCTGCGAGATTAATTTTTGGTTTCGATGTGCAAAAGCAAACCATTTCCATTAGAAACATTCCTATAATGAATTCCTTAGGAACCTTTATAATAAATGGAATTTACCGAATTGTGATCAATCAAATATTGCTAAGTCCTGGTATTTACTACCGCTCGGAATTAGACCATAAGGGAATTTCTATATACACCGGGACTATAATATCAGATTGGGGAGGAAGGTCGGAATTAGCAATTGATAAAAAAGAAAGGATATGGGCTCGCGTGAGTAGAAAACAAAAGATATCCATTTTAGTTCTATCATCAGCTATGGGTTCAAATCTAAGAGAAATTTTAGATAATGTTTCCTACCCCGAAATTTTCTTGTCTTTCCCGAATGCTAAAGAGAAGAAGAGGATTGAGTCAAAAGAAAAAGCTATTTTGGAGTTTTATCAACAATTTGCTTGTGTAGGTGGGGACCTAGTATTTTCGGAGTCCTTATGCGAGGAATTACAAAAGAAATTTTTTCAACAAAAATGTGAATTAGGAAGAGTTGGTCGACGAAATATGAATCGGAGACTGAATCTTGATATCCCTCAGAACAATACATTCTTGTTACCACGAGATATATTGGCCGCTACGGATCATTTGATTGGAATGAAATTTGGAACGGGTATACTTGACGATGATGATATGAATCACTTGAAAAATAAACGTATTCGTTCGGTTGCAGATCTGTTACAAGATCAATTCGGACTGGCTCTTGGCCGTTTACAACATGCGGTTCAAAAAACTATCCGTAGAGTATTCATACGTCAATCGAAACCGACTCCACAAACTTTGGTAACTCCAACTTCAACTTCGATTTAATTAATAACTACTTATGAGACCTTTTTTGGCACATACCCCTTATCTCAAGTTTTTGATCAAACCAATCCATTGACACAAACGGTTCATGGGCGAAAAGTGAGTTGTTTGGGTCCTGGAGGATTGACGGGGAGAACTGCAAGTTTTCGGAGCCGAGATATTCATCCGAGTCACTATGGGCGTATTTGTCCAATTGACACGTCCGAAGGAATCAATGTTGGACTTACTGGATCGTTAGCTATTCATGCGAGAATTGATCACTGGTGGGGATCCATAGAGAGTCCTTTTTATGAAATATCTGAGAAAGCAAAAGAAAAAAAAGAGAGACAGGTGGTTTATTTATCACCAAATAGAGATGAATATTATATGATAGCAGCAGGAAATTCTTTGTCCTTGAATCAGGGTATTCAGGAAGAACAGGTTGTTCCAGCTAGATACCGTCAAGAATTCCTGACTATTGCATGGGAACAGATTCATGTTAGAAGTATTTTCCCTTTCCAATATTTTTCTATTGGAGGCTCTCTCATTCCTTTTATTGAGCATAATGATGCGAATCAGGCTTTAATGAGTTCTAATATGCAGCGCCAAGCAGTTCCACTTTCTCGGTCCGAGAAGTGCATTGTTGGAACTGGATTGGAACGCCAAACAGCTCTAGATTCGAGGGTTTCCGTTATAGCCGAACGCGAGGGAAAGATCATTTCTAGTGATAGTCATAAGATCCTTTTATCAAGTAATGGGAAGACTATAAGTATTCCTTTAGTTGCCCATCGGCGCTCTAACAAAAATACTTGTATGCACCAAAAACCTCGGGTTCCGCGGGGGAAATCCATTAAAAAAGGGCAAATTTTAGCGGAGGGAGCAGCTACAGTTGGTGGGGAACTTGCTTTAGGAAAAAACATTTTAGTAGCTTATATGCCCTGGGAGGGTTACAATTTTGAAGACGCCGTACTAATTAGCGAACGTTTGGTATATGAGGATATTTATACTTCTTTTCACATCCGAAAATATGAAATTCAGACGGATACAACAAGCCAAGGCTCCGCTGAAAAAATCACTAAAGAAATACCACATCTAGAAGAACATTTACTCCGCAATTTGGACAGAAATGGAGTTGTGAAGTTGGGATCCTGGGTAGAAACTGGCGATATTTTAGTGGGTAAATTAACGCCTCAAATAGCGAGCGAATCGTCGTATATCGCGGAAGCTGGATTATTACGGGCTATTTTTGGTCTTGAGGTATCCACTTCAAAAGAAACTTCTCTCAAACTACCTATAGGTGGAAGAGGGCGCGTTATCGATGTGAAATGGATCCAGAGGGACCCCCTTGACATAATGGTTCGTGTATATATTTTACAGAAACGTGAAATCAAAGTTGGGGATAAAGTAGCCGGAAGACACGGGAATAAGGGGATCATTTCCAAAATTTTGCCTAGGCAAGATATGCCCTATTTGCAAGATGGAACACCTGTTGATATGGTCTTCAATCCCTTAGGAGTACCCTCACGAATGAATGTGGGACAAATATTTGAAAGCTCGCTCGGATTAGCAGGGGATCTGCTAAAGAAACATTATAGAATAGCACCCTTTGATGAGAGATATGAGCAAGAGGCTTCAAGAAAACTTGTGTTTTCGGAATTATATGAAGCCAGTAAACAAACAAAAAATCCATGGGTATTTGAACCCGAGTACCCGGGAAAAAGCAGAATATTTGATGGAAGAACAGGAGATCCCTTCGAACAGCCTGTTCTAATAGGGAAGTCCTATATCTTAAAATTAATTCATCAAGTTGATGAGAAAATTCATGGACGTTCTACTGGGCCCTACTCACTTGTTACCCAACAACCCGTTAGAGGAAGAGCCAAGCAAGGGGGACAACGAGTAGGAGAAATGGAAGTTTGGGCTTTAGAAGGATTTGGTGTTGCTCATATTTTACAAGAGATACTTACTTATAAATCTGATCATCTTATAGCTCGCCAAGAAATACTTAATGCTACGATCTGGGGAAAAAGAGTGCCTAATCACGAGGATCCTCCAGAATCTTTTCGAGTGCTCGTTCGAGAACTACGATCTTTGGCTCTAGAACTGAACCATTTCCTTGTATCTGAGAAGAACTTCCAGGTTAATAGGGAGGATGTTTGATCGGAATCAATATAAATTCTTTTCTTATTTCTATTTTATGATTGACCAATATAAACATAAACAACTTCAAATTGGACTCGTTTCCCCTCAACAAATAAAGGCTTGGGCTAAAAAAATCCTACCTAATGGGGAAGTCGTTGGCGAAGTCACAAGGCCCTCCACTTTTCATTATAAAACCGATAAACCAGAAAAAGATGGATTGTTCTGCGAAAGAATCTTTGGACCCATAAAAAGCGGAATTTGTGCTTGTGGAAATTCTCGAGCGAGCGTAGCTGAAAACGAAGACGAAAGATTTTGCCAAAAATGCGGGGTAGAATTTGTTGATTCTCGGGTACGAAGATATCAAATGGGCTACATAAAACTCGCATGTCCAGTGACTCATGTGTGGTATTTGAAAGGTCTTCCTAGTTATATCGCGAATCTTTTAGATAAACCCCTTAAGAAATTGGAGGGCCTAGTATATGGCGATTTCTCTTTTGCTAGGCCCAGCGCTAAAAAACCCACTTTCTTACGATTACGGGGTTTATTCGAAGATGAAATTTTATCCTGTAACCACAGTATTTCTCCCTTTTTTTCTACCCCAGGCTTTGCAACATTTCGAAATCGGGAAATTGCGACAGGAGCAGGTGCTATTAGAGAACAATTAGCGGATTTGGATTTGCGAATTATTATAGAGAATTCCTTGGTTGAATGGAAGGAATTAGAAGACGAGGGGTATAGTGGAGATGAATGGGAAGATAGAAAAAGACGAATAAGAAAAGTTTTTTTGATTAGACGCATGCAATTGGCGAAACATTTTATTCAAACAAATGTAGAACCAGAATGGATGGTTTTGTGCTTATTACCGGTTCTTCCTCCCGAATTGAGACCCATTGTTTATAGGTCTGGGGATAAAGTAGTGACTTCGGATATTAATGAACTTTATAAGAGAGTTATCCGTCGGAACAACAACCTTGCCTATCTATTAAAAAGAAGTGAATTAGCACCAGCGGATTTAGTAATGTGCCAGGAAAAATTAGTACAAGAAGCCGTGGATACACTTCTTGATAGTGGGTCCCGCGGGCAACCCACAAGGGATGGTCACAATAAAGTATACAAATCACTTTCAGATGTAATTGAGGGTAAAGAGGGGAGGTTTCGCGAGACTTTGCTTGGGAAACGGGTCGATTACTCGGGGCGTTCTGTCATTGTTGTGGGTCCTTCGCTTTCATTACATCAATGTGGATTACCTCTAGAGATAGCAATAAAGCTTTTTCAGCTATTTGTAATTCGTGATTTAATCACGAAACGTGCTACTTCTAATGTCAGGATTGCTAAAAGGAAAATTTGGGAAAAAGAACCCATTGTATGGGAAATACTTCAAGAAGTTATGCGGGGACATCCTGTACTGTTGAACAGAGCACCTACCCTGCATAGATTAGGCATACAGGCCTTCCAACCCACTTTAGTAGAGGGGCGTACTATTTGTTTACATCCATTAGTGTGTAAGGGTTTCAATGCGGACTTTGATGGGGATCAAATGGCTGTTCATCTACCTTTATCCTTGGAAGCTCAGGCGGAAGCCCGTTTACTTATGTTTTCTCATATGAATCTCCTGTCTCCCGCTATTGGAGATCCTATTTGCGTGCCAACTCAAGACATGCTTATCGGACTTTATGTATTAACAATTGGAAGCCGTCAAGGTATTTGTGCAAATAGATATAATAGTTGCGGAAACTCTCCAAATAAAAAAGTAAATTACAATAATAACAATTATTATAAGTATACGAAAGATAAAGAACCCCTTTTTTCTAGTTCCTATGATGCACTGGGAGCTTATAGACAGAAACGGATCGGTTTAAACAGTCCCTTGTGGCTACGATGGAAACTAGATCAACGCATCGTTGGGTCAAGAGAAGTTCCGATTGAAGTTCAATATGAATCTTTTGGGACTTATCATGAGATTTATGCCCATTATCTAGTAGTGGGAAATAGAAAAAAAGAAATCCGTTCTATATACATTCGAACCACTCTTGGTCATATTTCTTTTTATAGAGAAATAGAGGAAGCCATACAAGGATTTAGTCGGGCCTATTCATACACTATCTAAACAAGGAAGTTAGATTCGGCGATGCCCCTTTCGGGGGGCATTCCGATTTCGCTAGTACCATCTTTTTTGCCGCGCAAATCCAGATTGAGATTGAGGAAAGGGAGTAAATTTAGTTTTCGAATCACTGACTCAGGCCCATTGTCGAATCCTACTCAGCAATTGTCGAATCCTACTCAGCCAAAAAAGGGGGTACTTATGTATGGCGGAACGGGCCAACTTGGTCTTTCATAATAAAGAGATAGACGGAACTGCTATAAAACGACTTATTAGCAGATTAATAGATCATTTCGGAATGGGATATACATCCCATATACTGGATCAAATAAAGACTCTGGGCTTCCATCAAGCCACTACTACATCGATTTCTTTAGGAATTGAGGATCTTTTAACAATACCCTCTAAAGGATGGTTAGTTCAAGACGCGGAACAACAGAGTTTTCTTTTGGAGAAACACTATTATTATGGGGCTGTACACGCGGTAGAAAAATTACGCCAATCTGTTGAGATATGGTATGCTACAAGTGAATATTTGAAACAAGAAATGAATTCGAATTTTCGAATAACGGATCCTTCTAATCCAGTCTATCTAATGTCTTTTTCAGGAGCCAGAGGAAATGCATCTCAGGTACACCAATTAGTAGGTATGAGAGGTTTAATGGCGGATCCTCAAGGACAAATGATTGATTTACCTATTCAAAGCAATTTACGCGAGGGACTTTCTTTGACAGAATATATAATTTCCTGCTACGGAGCCCGAAAAGGGGTTGTAGATACTGCTGTACGAACAGCGGATGCTGGCTATCTTACACGTAGACTTGTTGAAGTAGTTCAACATATTATTGTCCGTAGAAGAGATTGTGGTACTATCCGAGGTATTTCTGTTAGTCCTCACAATGGGATGACGGAAAAACTTTTTGTCCAAACACTAATTGGTCGTGTATTAGCAGACGATATATATATTGGTTCACGATGCATTGCTGCTCGAAATCAAGATATTGGAATTGGATTAGTCAATCGATTCATAACTGCCTTTCGAGCACAACCGTTTCGAGCAAAACCAATATATATTAGAACCCCCTTTACTTGCCGGAGCACATCTTGGATCTGTCAATTATGTTATGGGCGGAGTCCCACTCATGGGGATCTGGTCGAATTGGGGGAAGCTGTAGGTATTATTGCGGGTCAATCAATTGGGGAGCCGGGGACTCAACTAACATTAAGAACTTTTCATACTGGTGGAGTATTCACAGGGGGTACTGCCGACCTTGTACGATCCCCCTCGAATGGAAAAATCCTATTCAATGAGGATTTGGTTCACCCCACACGTACCCGTCATGGGCAACCTGCTTTTCTATGCTATATAGACTTGCATGTAACTATTCAGAGTCAGGATATTCTACATAGTGTGAATATTCCGTTAAAAAGCTTGATTCTAGTGCAAAATGATCAATATGTAGAATCCGAACAAGTAATTGCGGAGATTCGTGCCGGAACGTCCACTTTACATTTTAAAGAAAAGATACAAAAGCATATTTATGCCGAATCAGACGGGGAAATGCACTGGAGTACTGATGTTTACCATGCGCCCGAATATCAATATGGTAATCTTCGTCGATTACCAAAAACAAGCCATTTATGGATATTGTCAGTAAGTATGTGCAGATCCAGTATAGCATCTTTTTCGCTCCACAAGGATCAAGATCAAATGAATACTTATTCTTTTTCTGTTCATGGAAGATATATCTTTGACCTATCAATGGCTAATGATCAAGTAAGCCATAGACTCTTGGATACTTTTGGTAAAAAAAATAAGGAAATTCTTGATTATTTAACGCCAGATCGAATCGTGTCCAACGGTCATTGGAATTTTGTCTATCCTTCTATTCTTCAAGATAATTCGGATTTGTTGGCGAAAAAGCGAAGAAATAGGTTTGTCGTTCCATTACAATATCATCAAGAACAAGAGAAAGAGCTAATATCCTGTTTGGGTATTTCAATTGAAATACCCTTTTTGGGTGTTTTACGTAGAAATACTATTTTTGCTTATTTTGACGATCCACGATACAGAAAAGATAAAAGGAGTTCAGGAATTGTGAAATTTAGATATAGGACCCTAAAGGAAGAATATCGAACCCGAGAGGAAGAGTATAGGACTCGAGAGGAAGAATATCGAACCCGAGAGGAAGAGTATAGGACTCGAGAGGAAGACTCAGAGGATGAATATGAGAGCCGAGAGAACGAATATAGGACCCGAGAAGGAGAGGGCGAATATGAAATCCTAGAAGACGAATATAGGACTCTAGAGGACGAATATGAAACCCTAGAAGGTGAATATGGGATCCTAGAGGACGAATATAAGACTCTAGAGAAAGACTCAGAGGAAGAATACGGGAGCCCAGAGAACGAATATAAGACTCGAGAGGGAGAGGGCGAATATGAAATCCTAGAAGACGAATATAGGACTCTAGAGGAAGACTCAGAAGAAGATTATGGGGGCTCTGAAGATGGCTCAGAGAAGGAATATGGGACTTTAGAAGAAGACTCAGAAGAAGACTCAGAAGACGAATATGGGAGCCCGGAGGAAGATTCCATCTTAAAAAAAGAGGGTTTTATTGAGCATCGAGGAACAAAAGAATTTAGTCTAAAATACCAAAAAGAAGTAGATCGGTTTTTTTTTCATTCTTCAAGAACTGCATATCTTGCCGAGATCCTCATCTCTAAAGGTACTTGACAATAGTATTATTGGAGTCGATACACAACTCACAAAAAATACAAGAAGTAGACTAGGTGGATTGGTCCGAGTGAAGAGAAAAAAAAGCCATACAGAACTCAAAATCTTTTCCGGAGATATTCATTTTCCTGAAGAGGCAGATAAGATATTAGGTGGCAGTTTGATACCACCAGAAAGAGAAAAAAAAGATTCTAAGGAATCAAAAAAAAGGAAAAATTGGGTTTATGTTCAACGGAAAAAAATTCTCAAAAGCAAGGAAAAGTATTTTGTTTCGGTTCGACCTGCAGTCGCATATCAAATGGACGAAGGGAAAAATTTAGCAACACTTTTCCCGCGGGATCTCCTGCAAGAAGAGGATAATCTCCAACTTCGACTTGTCAATTTTATTTCTCATGAAAATAGCAAGTTAACTCAAAGAATTTATCACACGAATAGTCAATTCGTTCGAACTTGCTTAGTAGTGAATTGGGAACAAGAAGAAAAAGAGGGGGCTCGTGCTTCTCTTGTTGAGGTAAGAACAAATGATCTGAGTCGCGATTTCCTAAGAATTGAATTAGGCAAGTCTACTACTTCGTATACACGAAGAAGGTATGATAGGACAAGTGTAGGACTGATTCCCAATAATAGGTTAGATCGCAACAATACCAATTCCTTTTATTCCAAGGCGAAGGTTCAATCACTTAGCCAACATCAAGAAGCTATTGGCACCTTGTTGAATGGAAATAAAGAATATCCTTCTTTGATGATTTTGTCGGCATCCAACTGTTCTCGAATTGGTTTATTCAAGAATTCGAAATATCCCAATGCGGTAAAAGAATCGAATCCTAGAATTCCTATTCGAGATATTTTTGGGCTCTTAGGCGCTATTGTACCTAGTATATCGAATTTTTCTTCATCTTACTATTTATTAACACATAATCAGATCTTGTTAAAAAAATACTTGTTCCTTGACAATTTGAAACAAACCTTCCAAGTACTTCAAGTGCTTAAATACTCTTTAATAGACGAAAAAAAAGGATTTTGAATTTCGACAGTAACATCATGTTGGAGCCATTCCATTTGAATTGGAACTTTCTCCATCATGACTCGTGGGAAGAGACATCGGCAATAATTCACCTTGGACAATTTATTTGTGAAAATGTATGTCTATTTAAATCGCACATAAAAAAATCAGGTCAAATTTTCATTGTTAATATGGACTCCTTTGTTCTAAGAGCAGCTAAGCCTTATTTGGCCACTATAGGAGCAACTGTTCATGGTCATTATGGAAAAATCCTTTACAAAGGAGATAGGTTAGTTACGTTTATATATGAAAAATCGAGATCTAGTGATATAATGCAAGGTCTTCCAAAAGTAGAACAAATCTTCGAAGCGCGTTCAATTGATTCACTATCGCCGAATCTCGAAAGGAGAATTGAGGATTGGAATGAACGTATACCAAGAATTCTTGGGGTTCCCTGGGGATTCTTGATTGGAGCTGAGCTAACCATAGCCCAAAGTCGTATCTCTTTGGTTAATAAGATACAAAAGGTTTATCGATCCCAAGGGGTACAAATCCATAATAGACATATAGAGATTATTATACGCCAAGTAACATCAAAAGTAAGGGTTTCCGAAGATGGAATGTCTAATGTTTTTTTACCTGGGGAATTAATAGGACTATTGCGAGCGGAACGAGCAGGGCGGGCTTTAGATGAATCGATCTATTATCGGGCAATCTTATTGGGAATAACAAGGGCTTCCCTGAATACCCAAAGTTTCATATCTGAAGCAAGTTTTCAAGAAACTGCTCGAGTTTTAGCAAAAGCTGCCCTACGAGGTCGTATTGATTGGTTGAAAGGCCTAAAAGAAAACGTAGTTCTGGGGGGGATTATACCTGTTGGTACCGGATTCCAAAAATTTGTGCATCGTTCCCCACAAGACAAGAACGTTTATTTCGAAATTCAAAAAAAAAATATATTCGCGTCGGAAATGAGAGATATTTTGTTTCTGCATACAGAATTAGTTTCTTCTGATTCTGACGTAACAAACAATTTCTATGAAACATCAGAAGCCCTGTTTACCCCTATTTATATGAGTTAAGTATACATAAAGCTTTTTTTTACTTTAATTTAAACTATACTTTTGACCTTAGAATGCTAACAGGTCTGATTTTCGATTTTGTATTTTAATTAAATTTTAATTAATAAGTAAAAGAAGTCAGTTAATTCATTAAGGCTATGTTTATACCGTGTATCAATGGTCAATTCTGAGTAGAAGGTTCCATTGGAACAATTATTATTTATTTCAAGCTATTTCGGCTCTTTCTTAATCTTCAAAAAGAAATTAATTCCGTAATGGTAAGACGAAAAAAAGAAAAAATCAAAAGGAAGTGTGGAAAAAATGACAAGAAGATATTGGAACATCAATTTGAAAGAGATGATAGAAGCGGGAGTTCATTTTGGTCATGGTATTAAGAAATGGAATCCTAAAATGGCCCCTTACATCTCGGCAAAGCGTAAAGGTACTCATATTACAAATCTCGCTAGAACAGCTCGTTTTTTATCAGAAGCTTGTGATTTAGTTTTTGATGCAGCAAGTCAGGGAAAAAGCTTCTTAATTGTTGGTACCAAAAAAAGAGCAGCGGATTTAGTAGCATCAGCTGCAATAAGATCTCGTTGTCATTATGTTAATAAAAAGTGGTTCAGTGGTATGTTAACGAATTGGTCAATTACCAAAACTAGACTTTCTCAATTTAGAGACTTAAGAGCAGAAGAAAAAATGGGAAAATTCCACCATCTCCCAAAAAGAGATGCGGCAATCTTAAAGAGAAAATTATCTACCTTGCAAAGATATCTCGGCGGGATCAAATATATGACGAGGTTGCCTGACATTGTGATCGTCCTTGATCAGCAAAAAGAGTATATAGCTCTTCGGGAATGTGCCATTTTGGGGATTCCTACTATTTCTTTAGTCGATACAAATTGTGACCCGGATCTCGTGAATATATCGATTCCTGCCAACGATGACACTATGACTTCAATTCGATTAATTCTTAACAAATTAGTATTTGCAATTTCTGAGGGCCGTTCTCTCTATATAAGAAATCGTTGATTAAGAAGAATAGTGAATTCTTAAGCAACTGCGTAGATTTAT
Organism: Echinochloa phyllopogon; assembly: GCA_033239725.1. Classification (NCBI taxonomy): domain Eukaryota; kingdom Viridiplantae; phylum Streptophyta; class Magnoliopsida; order Poales; family Poaceae; genus Echinochloa; species Echinochloa phyllopogon. Next base: position 23,086,542 of record BTCW01000008.1, read on the forward strand.
AGAATCTGTTACTATTCTTTTTTGTTTTGCATAGATAAAAGAAGGGGAATATTGATATATATTAGAGGGTATTGATATATATTATGATCTGATGTGATTTCTTGGTATCCTAAATATAAGATTAATACTTCAAGTTGCTGAGTTGAGAAAGAGATGCTTGAATCAAAAGAATTCCTTTTTTGAAGTTCAATTTTTATCAGAGGACAATATGAATATTACACCATGTTCCATTAAAACACTCAAGGGGTTATATGATATATCGGGTGTAGAAGTAGGCCAACACTTCTATTGGCAAATAGGAGGTTTTCAAATTCATGCCCAAGTACTCATCACTTCTTGGGTCGTAATTACTATTTTGCTAGGTTCAGTTATCATAGCTGTTCGGAATCCACAAACCATCCCGACCGACGGTCAGAATTTCTTCGAATATGTCCTTGAGTTTATTCGAGACTTGAGCAAAACTCAGATTGGAGAAGAATATGGTCCCTGGGTTCCCTTTATTGGAACTATGTTCCTTTTTATTTTTGTTTCAAATTGGTCGGGTGCTCTTTTACCTTGGAAAATTATAGAGTTACCCCATGGGGAATTAGCAGCACCTACAAATGATATAAATACTACCGTTGCTTTAGCTTTACTAACATCAGCGGCATATTTTTATGCGGGTCTTAGCAAAAAAGGATTGAGTTATTTCGAGAAATATATTAAACCAACCCCAATCCTTTTACCAATTAACATCCTAGAAGATTTCACAAAACCATTATCGCTTAGTTTTCGACTTTTCGGAAATATATTGGCGGATGAATTAGTCGTTGTTGTTCTTGTTTCTTTAGTCCCCTTAGTAGTCCCTATACCGGTCATGTTTCTTGGATTATTTACAAGCAGTATTCAAGCTCTTATTTTTGCAACGTTAGCCGCAGCTTATATAGGTGAATCCATGGAAGGTCATCATTGAATTGACTAGTTTTCGAAATAGTCTTTTTTTTTAGCTTAGCCCAATTCATGCATGATTCCGGATAATCCTCTTAGTTGGAAAACTAAATAGTTCGAAATGCGTATGAATATACAACCTAGAGTTGTAGGGGAGAGAATAGACTATATTACGGGTAAAGTATATATGCAGGGGCCGAGTTAGGTTAGATCTATATCCTTAATGCCTATAAGACAGTCATCTTTTGTGCGGCTTTCTAAGGAATGATTTTAGAATCGGATTCAATAGAAAATGAGAAAATACGCAAACAAAATAGAAGAAACAAATGTATATTATATGGGATTTTTTTATTCCTAAGTTAGATTCATTATCTAATCCGATATATAGAAGGGAATTCTATATGGAACTGGATTCCATATCTAGTTCTATGCAGCATATTGTTAGCAATTTTATATCTTGATTTGATTCCTATTGGATTTGGATTAGTTTGATTTCAATTGGGGTTCTTCCTGTATTTCGTCTTTTATTATTTAGATGAAGGTAAAAAAAGGGAACTCAAGGATATCGAAGAGTAAAAAAAAGGATGGAATGAAAGAGTGATTGGTTGAAAAGAAAGAGAAATAGAATAATGAGAATCATATGGATTTACACAAACCTCTAATGATTAGAAACTAAAAACGAGATCTCGAAGTAATTCGGACGATTTTGATTATCATTTATTTGTACTTAATTAGTTATTTCTACCCAATAGAGTTTAGAAGTTAGAAAATTTCTTGGTTGATTGTATCCTTAACCATTTCTTTTTTTTGACACGAGGAACTCACCATGAATCCACTAATTGCTGCCGCTTCCGTTATTGCTGCTGGATTGGCCGTAGGGCTTGCTTCGATTGGGCCCGGAGTTGGTCAAGGTACTGCTGCAGGACAAGCTGTAGAAGGTAGTGCGAGACAGCCAGAAGCAGAAGGTAAAATACGAGGTACTTTATTGCTTAGTCTAGCTTTTATGGAAGCTTTAACAATTTATGGACTGGTTGTGGCACTAGCGCTTTTATTTGCGAACCCTTTTGTTTAATCCTAAAAAAGAAAATGAGTCCTTTAGATTAGATACTTTTTCTTTTTTTAGTACATTGGCATTTGCTTCTGTAATTCCAAGTATATCAATACTTTATTCCTATTTATTATATTATTCCGGGAATTTTGTATTTATCAGGACAGACAATACCCCAGAAACCCCAGGAAGGGCTGATTTGAGCATGATCAATTTAGAGGATACCCTCCCCCTCTTCCTTCCCGTTCTTTGTTTAGGACAGTGGAAAGTCTTTTTCCTTTTATTTTAGGATTAGGAATTTTGGGAACATTTCATTTCAACAAAGGAGATTTTTCACAGGTCAAACGAAACCTAAGACTTAATCTAAAAGAAATTATTAGATTAAATCTATTTGCATAAAATAAAATTGCATTAAAAAAACCGATTAAAAAAGGGCGAGCGAAGTAAGTGATCGAAAAACTTTCTTCTTTGTCCGTCCTATCTATAAGAGGAGAGCATATGAAAAATGTAACTTATTCTTTCGTGTTTTTAGCTCACTGGCCATTCGTTGGGAGTTTCGGGCTTAATACCGATATTTTAGCAACAAATCTAATAAATCTAACTGTAGTGGTTGGTGTATTGATTTTTTTTGGAAAGGGAGTGTGTGCGAGTTGTCTATTTCAAGAATAGATTGGATCTATCCGGCTGCACTTTAGAATATTTTTTAGTATTTTTTTGGATAAATAAGAAAAGGTGCACGATCTCGACGAATTACTTCTGAATAACTTCAGAAATCATATGGAAGAACCATAGCATTTCGCGACTCATTGGTAAATTTACTTTGATTCTCTATAGACCAATAATGTGAGACCATTAACACGGTTAAAGCTAAACTGCTTGAAGTCCGGGCAAAAAGGGGTACTCTTTCTACAACTACATTAGTATTAGTCTCGAAATGCTTTAAACGGGAAATAGCTAGTGTAGAATTTATCTGATATAGAACACTCATATCGATAAAATAGTTTGAACCATTTACTAGAGGGGCACCCAGCCCTTTTTCCAATGCCGAATCGACGACCTATGTATAAAAAAAAGAGAAATTTTTTGGATTTGAAGAAAAAATAAAAAGAATTCTATCAATTTTTATTTTCCATTTATTTAGTTTGTTTTTCTTAATGAAATTATTAACTAACAGAGCAAACACAAATAAAGAAACAACTTTGCTGACCATGATAGATTTTTATCTAGTTGGAAGAGTCCTCTTAACATTCATCTAGTCTTATATAAGTTTGGGTATATAGAAATACAAACGGAAAAGAGAGGATAGAGGATAGGCTCATTACATAAAAAAAGATATGGAAATAGCCATAATACATAGCAAAAGAGAAAAAAAGGAGCAGGAGAGCCAAATGAATCGAAAGATTCCTGTTTGGTTCGGGAAGAGATCATAAAAATTGTAAACTTAATAGCAAGATAATCTACTTTCATTAAAAGATTTATTAGATAATCGAAAACAGAGGATCTTAAGTACTATTCGAAATTCGGAAGAATTGCGTAGAGGGACCCTTGAACAACTCGAAAAAGCTCGGATTCGATTACAGAAAGTCGAACTAGAAGCAGATGAGTATCGAATGAATGGATACTCTGAAATAGAACGAGAAAAAGCAAATTTGATTAATGCTACTTCTATAAGTTTGGAACAATTAGAAAAGTCTAAAAACGAAACCCTTTATTTTGAAAAACAAAGGGCAATGAATCAGGTTCGACAACGGGTTTTCCAACAAGTCGTACAAGGAGCTTTAGGAACTCTGAATAGTTGTTTGAATACCGAGTTACATTTCCGTACGATTCGTGCTAATATTGGCATTCTCGGGGCCATAGAATGGAAGAGATAATGAAATTTATTAGGTTTTGAACTTCTACTTTCGTTTAGAGTTTAGGCATTATTTTTCCCCTTGCTTCCGAAAAAAAGATTCAAGAAACACTAATGGCAACCCTTCGAGTCGACGAAATTAATAAAATTCTCCGCGAACGTATTGAACAATATAATAGGAAAGTAGGGATTGAGAATATCGGTCGCGTAGTTCAAGTGGGGGATGGGATTGCTCGTATTATAGGTCTTGGTGAAATAATGTCAGGTGAATTAGTCGAATTTGCAGAAGGGACGAGAGGTATTGCTCTGAACTTGGAATCCAAAAATGTTGGGATTGTATTAATGGGCGATGGGTTGATGATACAAGAGGGAAGTTTTGTAAAAGCAACAGGAAGAATTGCTCAGATACCCGTGAGCGAGGCTTACTTGGGTCGTGTTATAAATGCTCTCGCTAAACCTATTGATGGGAGAGGCGAAATTGTCGCTTCGGAATCTCGCTTAATTGAATCTCCCGCTCCGGGTATTATTTCTAGGCGTTCCGTATATGAACCCCTTCAAACAGGGCTTATTGCTATCGATTCGATGATCCCCATAGGGCGCGGCCAGCAAGAGTTAATTATTGGGGACAGACAGACTGGCAAAACAGCAGTAGCCACAGATACAATTCTCAATCAAAAAGGGCAAGATGTAATATGTGTTTATGTAGCTATCGGTCAAAGAGCATCCTCGGTGGCTCAAGTAGTAACTACTTTCCACGAAGAGGGGGCCATGGAATACACTATTGTAGTAGCTGAAATGGCGGATTCACCCGCTACATTACAATATCTCGCTCCTTATACGGGAGCAGCCCTGGCTGAGTATTTTATGTACCGCGAACGGCATACTTTAATAATTTATGATGATCTCTCCAAACAGGCACAAGCTTATCGCCAAATGTCCCTTCTATTAAGAAGACCTCCCGGTCGCGAAGCTTATCCAGGGGATGTTTTTTATTTGCATTCACGCCTTTTAGAAAGAGCCGCTAAATTAAATTCTCTTTTAGGCGAAGGGAGTATGACCGCTTTACCAATAGTGGAGACTCAATCTGGAGACGTTTCCGCCTATATTCCTACTAATGTAATCTCAATTACAGATGGACAAATATTCTTATCCGCGGATTTATTCAATGCTGGAATTCGACCTGCTATTAATGTGGGTATTTCTGTTTCCAGAGTAGGATCCGCAGCTCAAATTAAAGCCATGAAACAAGTAGCTGGCAAATCAAAATTGGAATTAGCTCAATTCGCAGAGTTACAAGCCTTTGCACAATTCGCCTCTGCTCTCGATAAAACAAGTCAGAATCAATTGGCAAGGGGTCGACGATTACGGGAATTGCTTAAACAATCCCAATCAAACCCTCTCCCAGTGGAAGAGCAGGTAGCTACTATTTATACCGGAACGAGAGGATATCTTGATTCGTTAGAAATTGAACAGGTAAAGAAATTTCTGGATGAGTTACGTAAACACCTAAAAGATACTAAACCTCAATTCCAAGAAATTATATCTTCTAGCAAGACATTCACCGAGCAAGCAGAAACCCTTTTAAAGGAAGCTATTCAGGAACAGCTTGAACGGTTTTCCCTTCAGGAACAAACATAAATATAGCATGTTTACTCTTATTAGTAGAACTCGTGTTAGTAGAAGAGGAATCATTCAGAAAGATTTTTCATTTGAATCATGCAAAAAAGTTTTCTTAGTTTTTAGTATTGTTATTTAAAGAATAGATAGAAAAAAGATTGCGTCCAATAGGATTTGAACCTATACCAAAGGTTTAGAAGACCTCTGTCCTATCCATTAGACAATGGACGCTTTTCTTTCATATTTTATTCTTTCTTTTTTAGGGTTTCTCTTGTTCCGAGAAACAATAAAAAACTGTTAGACCGAAACTCTTTTAGGAAAGAAAAATAAATCCATATACCATATACAAATGGATGATACATATATAATAAAGAAGGAATATTGAGCGGGTCGTGAGTATCGAACCCGTAACCCCAAGGTTATGAGCTTTGTGAGCTACCAAATGGCTCTACCCTCTTAAACTAAAGAGCGGGGAACTAAACTAGTGGGGTTAGATATGCCCCTCTACCATATCTATACAAATAGAATAGTCCATTTATACAGAATGGTAAAGAGGGCTCTTCTACGATCATCAATTCGGGAAAACCATACAAATATGAAAGGGTCTTTTATCCTTACCAACTGGATCTTGTTGCACCCGGTAACAAACATGCATAAACCATTTCTCGAAGTATGTGTCCGGATAGCCCAAAGTCTCGATAGTTAGCTCTAGGTCTTCCGGTTAAAAAACAACGTCGATGAAGGCGTGTAGGTGCACTATTACGCGGTAGGGATTGCAATTTTTCTTGCATTTTTGTTTTTTCGCTCAAACTCAAAGGAGAAACTTTGCTTCTTATCTTTTTTTTTGAGGATCGACGAATAAAATGATATTTTTTTTCTAACTTCTGCCGCTTCTTCTCCCTCTGAATCAAACTTTTTTTTGCCATAATGTGCCGTTCCTATTATTACCAAGTATATGGTTCTAATCCTAGATGGAAAAATAAATAGAAAAAAAATCTAAAAAGGCGGATCCTCCCTCTCCATCAAGAGTAATGAACTAGGTTCTGATACAGTACAAAAAACAAAAAAATAACTAAATTAACCAAACTTGCCTGATGTTGAGGCAATCAAGAAAGCTGCATAAGTGAATATATAACCCACGGAAAAGTGGGCTAAGCCAACCAATCTTGCTTGCACAATGGAAAGAGCCACGGGCTTATCTCTCCAGCGAATTAAATTAGCCAAAGGTGTGCGTTCATGAGCCCATGCTAAAGTCTCAATTAATTCCTGCCAATATCCACGCCAGGAAATTAAGAACATAAATCCAGTAGCCCAAACAAGATGTCCAAATAAGAACATCCAAGCCCATACTGATAAACTATTCATCCCAAAAGGATTATATCCATTGATAAGTTGTGAAGAGTTTAACCATAGGTAATCTCTTAACCATCCCATCAAATAAGTGGAGGATTCATTAAATTGTGAAACGTTGCCCTGCCATAATGTGATGTGTTTCCAATGCCAATAAAAAGTAACCCATCCAATGGTATTTAACATCCAGAAAACTGCCAAATAAAACGCGTCCCAAGCGGAAATATCACAAGTACCACCGCGCCCTGGGCCGTCGCAAGGAAAACTATATCCGAAATCCTTTTTATCCGGCATTAATTTGGAACCCCGTGCATCTAAAGCACCCTTTACTAAAATCAATGTAGTTGTATGCAAACCTAGAGCAATAGCATGATGAACCAAGAAATCTCCGGGTCCTATTGTTAAGAAAAGCGAATTACTATTCTCATTAACAGCATTCAACCATCCGGGCAACCATATGCTTCTACCTGCATTGAAAGCGGGGCCATTCGTTGAAGATAAGAGTATATCGAACCCATATGTCGTCTTACCATGAGCAGATTGAATCCATTGGGCAAATATAGGTTCGATCAAGATTTGCTTTTCTGGAGTACCAAAAGCAAGCATGACGTCGTTATGAACATAAAGGCCTAAGGTATGGAATCCTAGGAAGAGGCTAGCCCAACTTAAATGAGATATGATAGCTTCTTTATGGTCTAACATTCTTGCCAATACATTATCTTCATTCTGTTCCGGATTGTAATCCCTAATGAAAAAAATAGCTCCATGAGCAAAAGCCCCTGTCATGATGAACCCTGCAATGTATTGGTGATGAGTATATAAAGCAGCTTGAGTAGTAAAGTCTTGTGCTATGAATGCATAAGCAGGTAAAGAGTACATATGTTGAGCTACTAAAGAAGTAATAACCCCTAAGGAAGCTAGAGCAAGACCTAATTGAAAATGAATCGAATTATTAATTGTATCATAAAGGCCTTTATGCCCACGTCCTAATCGACCCCCCGGAGGAGTATGGGCTTCTAAAAGGTCTTTGATACTGTGCCCAATTCCGAAGTTAGTTCGATACATATGACCGGCAATGAGAAAAATAAATGCAATAGCTAAATGATGATGAGCAATATCGGTCAGCCATAAACTTTGTGTTTGTGGATGGAATCCCCCAAGAAGGGTCAGAATGGCAGTTCCCGCTCCTTGAGTGGTACCAAATAAATGATTACTCGAATCAGGATTTTGGGCATAAAGATTCCACTGACCCGTCAGAAGGGGACCCAACCCCTGGGGATAGGGTAATACATCTAAGAAATTATTCCATCGAACGTACTCCCCCCTGGATCCGGGAATAGCAACATGAACTAAATGTCATGTCCAAGCCAAAGAACTTACCTCGAAAAGTCCTGACAAATGATGATTGAGACGAGATTCCGCGTTTTTGAACCACGAAAGGCTTGGCTTCCATTTGGGTTGTAGATGTAACCAACCCCCTATTAAGGATAGCGTAGAAAGAAATAATAGAAAAAGAGCTCCAGTATAAAGATCTTCATTGGTGCGCAATCCAATTGTATACCACCACTGATAAACCCCAGAATAAGCAATATTCACTGGACCGGCAGCACCTCCTCGAGTAAAGGCTTCCACCGCGGGTTGACCAAAATGAGGATCCCAAATGGCATGAGCAATAGGTCTTACGTGTAAAGGATCCTGTATCCATGATTCAAAATTTCCTTGCCAAGCTACATGAAACAGATTTCCGGACGTCCATAGAAAGATTATTGCTAACTGCCCAAAGTGAGAAGCAAAAATGTTCTGATAAAGACGTTCCTCAGTAATATCATCATGACTTTCGAAATCATGTGCGGTAGCAATACCAAACCAAATACGACGAGTAGTGGGGTCCTGAGCTAAGCCTTGGCTAAACCTGGGAAATCTTAATTCCATAATGCCTTTCAAATCCTCCTAGCCACTATCCTACTGCAATAATTCTCGCTAAGAAGAATGCCCATGTTGTGGCAATTCCACCCAGAAGGTAATGGGTTACTCCTACAGCATGTCCTTGTATAATGCTCAAGGCTCTAGGCTGAGTAGCAGGAGCAACTTTTAATTTGTTATGAGCCCAAACGATAGATTCAATAAGTTCTTGCCAATAACCACGGCCGCTGAATAAAAACATTAAACTGAAAGCCCAGACAAAATGAGCGCCTAAGAAAAAAAGACCATATGCAGATAATGAAGAACCATAAGACTGAATTACTTGGGATGCCTGTGCCCACAAGAAATCTCGAAGCCAACCATTAATCGTAATGGAACTCTGTGCAAAGTTTCCCCCTGTGATATGAGTTACTATCCCTTGATCACTTATAGTACCCCAAACATCCGACTGCATTTTCCAACTGAAATGGAAAATAACTACCGAAATGGAATTATACATCCAGAATAAACCTAAAAAAACATGATCCCAGGCGGATACTTGACATGTTCCCCCTCGCCCAGGCCCGTCGCAAGGGAAGCGAAAGCCAAGATTTGCTTTATCAGGTATCAGACGGGAACTGCGAGCAAATAAAACACCTTTCAAAAGTATTAATACAGTCACATGGATGGTAAATGCGTGAATGTGATGGACTAAAAAATCCGCGGTTCCTAATGGAATAGGTAACAAAGCTACTTTGCCGCCTACAGCTACTAACTCGCCGCCTCCCCACGTTAAGCTGGTACTTGTTGTTGCACCAGGAGCTGTTACGCCAGGCGCGCCAGCATGGATATTTTGTATCCATTGAGCAAAGATGGGTTGTAATTGTATGGCGGTATCCGAAAACATATCTTGGGGACGGCCTAAAGCACTCATGGTATCATTATGAATGTATAAGCCAAAACTGTGAAAACCCAGAAATATACATACCCAGTTAAGGTGGGATATGATTGCATCGCGGTGTCTAAGGACGCGATCTAATAGATCGTTGTATCGAGTAGTTGGATCATAGTCTCTTACCATAAAAATGGCTGCATGTGCAGCAGCACCGACTATTAGAAATCCGCCAATCCACATGTGATGTGTGAACAAGGAAAGTTGTGTACCATAGTCAGTAGCGAGGTATGGATAAGGGGGCATAGAGTACATATGATGAGCTACAACAATAGTTGTAGAGCCCATCATAGCTAGGTTAAGAGATAATTGAGCATGCCATGACGTTGTTAGGATTTCATAGAGACCCTTATGGCCTTGTCCTGTAAATGGGCCCTTATGAGCCTCCAAAATATCTTTAAGTCCATGACCAATACCCCAGTTGGTCCTATACATATGACCAGCGATCAGGAAAAGAATAGCAATAGCTAAATGATGGTGTGCAATATCACTCAACCATAGACCACCTGTTATTGGATCTAGTCCTCCGCGAAAACTAAGAAATTCTGCATATTTGGACCAATTCAAGGTGAAAAAGGGGGTTGCCCCTTCGGCAAAACTAGGATAAAGTTGAGCCAAAAGGTCGCGATTCAAGATAAATTCATGAGGAAGTGGTATCTCTTTAGGATCAACCCCAGCGTCGAGAAATTGGTTAATCGGTAAAGATACATGGATCTGGTGTCCCGCCCAAGAAAGAGACCCAAGTCCTAATAACCCCGCTAAGTGGTGATTCAACATGGATTCCACATCTTGGAACCAGGCCAATTTGGGAGCAGCTTTGTGATAATGGAACCAACCAGCAAAAAGCATTAACGATGCAAAAATCAATGCACCAATTGCGGTACAATAGAGTTGTAATTCACTAGTTATTCCGGATGCTCGCCAAATCTGAAAAAACCCGGAGGTTATTTGGATTCCTCGGAAACCCCCGCCTACATCACCATTCAAAATTTCTTGCCCTACTATTGGCCAAACTACCTGAGCACTGGGTCCAATATGAGTAGGATCACTTAGCCATGCTTCATAATTGGAAAAACGGGCACCGTGGAAGTACATGCCACTCAACCAAAGAAAGATAATGGAGAGTTGACCGAAGTGAGCACTAAAGACTTTTCGGGAGATCTCCTCCAAATCACCGGTATGACTATCGAAATCGTGAGCATCAGCATGTAGGTTCCAGATCCAAGTGGTAGTATCGGGACCCTTAGCTATTGTTCTTGAGAAATGCCCGGGTCTGGCCCATTCCTCAAAAGATGTTTTTACAGGATCCCTATCCACAACAATTTTAACTTCTGGTTCCGGCGAGCGAATAATCATTAAGTCCTCCTCTTTCCGGACAAGACATACAAAGAGACCCGCCAACTGTCTTTTTATTGAATCTTTGAAAGATAGATATTCTGATTAGTCCTTTTCTTTACTATCTACCGTCCTTCTATTTTTTTTTAGTTATTCACTAGAACAATTATATATTGAAGTCAATCCGAGGCAAGTGTTCGGATCTATTATGACATAAGGATTAGGTGCCTAACGGACATTGGTTCTTCTGGAAAATTATTTCCAGACGTAATAAAAAAATCTTTTTTTTACGTTTTCATTTAAGAAGCTAGTGTATTTTTTTTGAGGATATAAGCCCCTATCTACATCCACTTTCCTTGAGTGAGCATAATATAGATTTTTTTATGCGATTCCAAATTCCAAGATAACTCATTAGAATTATTAAAAAGACCGTCCTGATATATTAGGTAGGAATATTTAGATTGCCACCTTTTATGTGCTTTATTACTTCTGTTCCAGAGCCTATCCCTATTGTTTATCCTTATGAAATATGATATAAAATCGAAGGTAGAAGAAAGGGATATAGTGAAATTCTGGATTTGATCTTCTTACCTAAATTATTTGATTAATGGATCAACAACCAAACCACCCATTTTATGAAAATGGAGAGTGGTCTTATTCAAATTCAAAGCGCTTCGTAATCTTCAACCAGTTCTGTGCTTCAATATAATTTCCCGGAGTAAGCGCTATAGCTTGTTTCCAATACTCAGCAGCTTGATCAAACCAAGCTTCCGCAATTTCCGAATCGCCCTGTAGAATGGCCTGTTCTCCTCGGTCGGAATAGGCAGCTCCTTCCCCTAGAACCGTACTTGAGAGTTTCCTACCTCATACGGCTCAGAAATTGCTATCTGAATTTCCCCTGAATTTGATTTCTCAAAAATCAATCCCATTTCTTCTTGGGTTAAGCAGAAGAAGTTAATTACCTAAGTTTCAAACCCTAATTTTGATCAAAAATCAGTTTGATCTTTTCTCCCACCTTCAGAAGAATGAAGCATAGATAGACCTATATCCTTCGTTCGAAATTTCTGAAAGGTAACTATCTCGGTTTCGTTTCTTTCATATATGAAATTTCTATAGAATCCTCGAAAAAGACTTTTTCCCATATCCCATAAGAAAGAAAAAAGAACTTACTATCTTTGGGATCTGATACTACACCGCTGCTTAATCCCTTAGTGGATCGGCTTTATTACATAAGCGGATTCCTAAATTTTGTCCCATATCGTGGTATAATGAAGCAGTTTTTTTTTTAGTTGTATCGACCCAGTCGCTCACTAATTGATCTTTACGGTGTTTTCTCTATCAATTTCAGCTTTATCCATAGAATAGTAGTATAGGCTGTACTTTCTTCCTATTTTGATTCTCGTGAAGTGTCCTTCCTTCCTACAGCTGATAGGGTATAAAATCGTTGTTTTGACGATCCCTATGTAGAAAGCCCTTTTTCTAGTAAATACTAGAAAATTTCCTCCTTTCTTTTTTTTCTTCTTTCTATAGTGGAGATAGTCGCACGTAATGACAGATCACGGCCATATTATTAAAAGCTTGCGGTAAGAAGGGGTTTCGTTCTAGCGCCCGGAAATAATATTCCAAAGCCTTTGTATGCTCTCCATTGCTTGTGTGTATAAGGCCTATGTTATATAGTATATAACTTCGATCATAGGGATCAATTTCTAGTCGCGTAGCTTCATAATAATTCTGCAAAGCTTCCGCATAATTTCCTTCGGATTGAGCTAACATCCGTTACGGTCGTTCATTCTATTCAAAAAATCTCCGTTCCAAAACCGTACATGAGGTTTTCATCTCATACGGCTTCTCCCTTCTGTACTCTCATATGGCTTCTCCCTTCTGTACATAGTACTAAGCGAAAAATCTATAGAATAAAAATAGAATTAGTCCCATCTCATTATGGCCCGAAGGGGGCTGGTATTTTTCCAAGAAATCTCTAGCCAACCTTCCCCCAAGAGGTTTTTCTTAACACCAATGAATTCTATTAATGCTAGAGGAAAATGATAGCTCCAAGAATTTCTTTGTTCTCAACGCCTCCTATTTAGAGGAATTAGCCACTTCAACGACCTTTGATGGTTATAAGGGTATCCAAAGTACAAACCTGATGGTTGTTTGTTATCCTAACCATTCTTCCCAACCCTGATACCAATCAGGAAAGGGCTAATTTCTAACAAAGTTTTTCTTTTGTTGATTCCTATTTCGAGGTGTAGTGCTTTTCTCCCCTATGCTGCCTATTGGTACTAGTAGAGTCGGATTGGCCTGTAATACAGAACCTATCCTGTAGGTGTAACCTTTCGCTCAATACTCAAATCTACAATTGAAGCATCTGAGGCCACATCAATCGAGGATACACGACAGAAGGAATTGTTAGTTCACCTCACCTTCCCCAAGCGTGGGTTTCCTTTACTAATTTTGTTCTCTCTATGCGAACCCCCTCTCTTTCTCGTAAGAATGAAATGTAGGTAGGGCTAAAAAAAAGAAAAAAAAAGAGTCAAATCGCACCATCTCTATAATAAGTAAATGCCCTTTTTTCCCCGGAGGTTGTCGGAATTATTTGCAATAAAATATTGGCTACAATCGAGGAAGTCTTATCAATGAAATTTCCATTTATACGGGACCTAGGCATAATTCCCAACCCATTCTATATAGAATTCTTTTCATTCTATCACAAAATAACATAAAAACAAAACATTCGATTCTTATAAATCGATCCATATGCTCTAAATGGATAAGAGAGGTATGGATTTTCCGCTCAGCTCAAATTGTGCCCTTTTCCTTCTGTTTGGACAAGAAGAGATATGAAATATTTGACTAAGACTGGATTTTATTCCACTTTCCTATTTCTCAACAATAACTTCTCTCATCAGCTATTTCGCGTTTTCAAAGTCATTAATTGCCCCATACCCTTTTTTATATTTAGATTGTATGGCGTAACGTACCTTATGCAACTAGAATTCTAGGGTTCCTTAATTTTCTTATTCCATAAGAGGAAGTCTTCTATTCTCTTTTTATTTTGGTTTTCCCCAAAGAAAAACTTTTTGAGGGAGCAGAATTCCTAGTAAAAAAAAATACAGGATCCTTCCACTTAGATGAAAAGGAATTTTTCCCATAGAGCTATGGAATCCCCGAGCTGTTGTGGCTGTACCTGTACTGCAGGAATACGAAAACTCGCTATTCACTCAGTTTATTTTCCATAATAAGATTATGGAGGAGAGATGGCCGAGCGGTTCAAGGCGTAGCATTGGAACTGCTATGTAGACTTTTGTTTACCGAGGGTTCGAATCCCTCTCTTTCCGTTTCTATTAATTCATCAATGTTAGCGATCACAATGTATCAAATTAAATAACAATTTGCTTCCAGCAATAATACCCTGATTTAATAGAAATTCTCTATAGCAAATTACTGTGCTGCGGTATGTAAAATACACATCAAGGAAATAACAAAAAAGAAAAAAGGATCCTAGGGTTAATCTATTTCTGCTAGGTGAACGGGAAAATACGAATTAAGAGCCTTAGGTCGATTTAGTTAGGGGAAAGGGGAAGGGGAAAAAAATTCTATGAACCTTTCCCTTTTTCGTTAAGTTCAAGTCTGGCGAGAGTAATATTCTACAACTAACAACTCATTTACTTTGAGACCGACCCACTTCCTATCTAGAATTTTTTTTACTAGTCCTTTATATTGCAATGTGTCAACCGTCAAATGCTTTGGCAATTTGCCCGGATCGGATGAAGCAATAGAATTTTGAACCAGACGTTTTGATCGTTGGTTATCCTTCGTAGTAATAATATCTCGGGGTTTGCAACGAAAACTTGGTATATCAACTATACGACCATTAACTAAAATATGTCTATGGTTAACTAATTGCCGGGCCCCAGGAATGGTTGAAGCCATACCCAATCGAAAAAGGATATTATCCAAACGCATTTCAAGTAATTGTAGTAAAACCTGGCCCGTGGATCTTTTTGCTTTTCCGGCGATATGTACATATCTAAGTAATTGGCGTTCTGTCAGACCATAATGAAAACGCAATTTCTGTTTTTCTTGAAGACGAATACGATATTGCTCTTTTTTCCCAGAATGGAATTTCTTTTTCTGATTACTTCCGGATTTAGGCGTTTTTCTAGTGAGTCCTGGTAAAGCTCCCAGACGGCGTATTTTTTTTAAACGAGGCCCTCGATAACGGGACATGAAGACTCCTTTTTTATTTTATTGAAATTTCATTTTACACAATAAATTTCATTCTATTTACATTACGGAATACATCGAAATTCAAACTAAATTAAACTAAAAGATAAACAGAGTAAAATTTACTAAAAGTACCACAAAAAATGGAATTTCATCAACATCCGGATTTTTTTTTTGTATATATATTATTTATTTTTATGCTTTGTATCTAGCAAAATTGTAAGGTAGAACGACATAATAGACCCTGGATTTCCCATTTAATTCGGAGAAAAAGAGAAATTCTTGTTCATGGAACATTGATAGAGAAAAAAGCCGACTATCGGATTTGAACCGATGACCCTCGCATTACAAATGCGATTCTCTAACCTCTGAGCTAAGTGGGCTTACATAACAGAAATAGTGTAACAAATAGAAATATATATAGGGAATCTGTAAAATGTCAGATCTTAATTATTAATCTTAATTATTAATCTTAATTATTAATCTTAGTTATTAACTAGTTCGAAATTGGAAGTTCTACTTAGAATTAGGAATTAGAAAAAAAATACTAGAATTTCAAAAAGATAAAGTTAGCTTGATATGCTTAACTAAATGATATTCTTAAATAGGATTCTAGAATTTATTGAACTTTCTTTTTATTTCTCTAATTCGCAAATGGATTTTTCTAATAGAATCCATTCCAAATTCTATATTGAATTTGATTTCAGATATTTTCAATTTGATATGGCTCAGATGAATAATATAATGCATATATAAAGAAGAGTATATATGAATAATATAATAAAGAGAAAATGCGAATCTCTTGGCATTTTCATTCGATCGTTATATACATTTTTGATTTGAGATTTTTTGTTTTTTTTTTATTTAAGGATAAATACTTCACTAAGGAGAAGAAAGAATCATAGCAAATAAAATTTATAATTCAGATTAGAGAAAAAAAGAATGAATATCAAACGTTATAGTATGATTTTGAATGCTCTAAAAAAGGGCAGGGGGGAGGCGGGAGAGAGAAAAACTTTTGGATATATTCATTCCGATTGAATTGCAAATATATCAACGATAGAATCAATTCAATTCTGAATCGCAATAAGCGAGCGGGGTCTCTCAAATAGAGATGAGCTGCTAGACTACATCGAATAATGAATTCAATGATTCAAAAAAAACTAAGAGATGGATGAAATTATACAAGGAATCCTGGTTTCAAAGAAAAGGAAAATGGGGATATGGCGAAATCGGTAGACGCTACGGACTTGATTGTATTGAGCCTTGGTATGGAAACCTGCTAAGTGGTAACTTCCAAATTCAGAGAAACCCTGGAATGAAAAATGGGCAATCCTGAGCCAAATCCCTTTTTTGAAAAAACAAGTGGTTCTCAAACTAGAACCCAAAAGAAAAGGATAGGTGCAGAGACTCAATGGAAGCTGTTCTAACGAATCGAAGTAATTACGTTGTGTTGGTAGTGGAACTCCCTCGAAATTAGAGAAAGAAGGGCTTTATACATCTAATACACACGTATAGATACTGACATAGCAAACGATTAATCACGGAACCCATATCATAATATAGGTTCTTTATTTGATTTTTTTTAGAATGAAATTTGGAATGATTATGAAATAGAAAATTCTGAATTTTTTTAGAATTATTGTGAATCCATTCCAATCGAATATTGAGTAATCAAATCCTTCAATTCATTGTTTTCGAGATCTTTACTTAAAAAAAAAAGTGGATTAATCGAACGAGGATAAAGAGAGAGTCCCATTCTACATGTCAATACTGACAACAATGAAATTTCTAGTAAAAGGAAAATCCGTCGACTTTATAAGTCGTGAGGGTTCAAGTCCCTCTATCCCCAAACCTTCTTTTATTCCCTAACCTTATTCCCTAGCCATAGTAGTTATCCTTTTTTTCTTTTATCAATGGGTTTAAGATTCATTAGCTTTCTCATTCTACTCTTTCACAAAGGAGTGCGACGAGAACTCAATGAATCTTATGCTATTCATTAAATAGATGATTTCCTTTTTATTAGAGTAGCGGCAAGGAATCTCGATTATTAATTCGATTTTTTAGTCCCTTTAATTGACATAGATGCAAATACTCTACTAGGATGATGCACAAGAAAGGGTCAGGATAGCTCAGTTGGTAGAGCAGAGGACTGAAAATCCTCGTGTCACCAGTTCAAATCTGGTTCCTGGCACAGAAAAAAAAGGATCTACCAAATAGATATTGATACAAATATCTTGAGATGGATTGGGGTACATATTCATTAATATAGATAGTATAGCGTAAGTAGATAAATCTCTAAACACTTCTTTTTTCTTTTTAGAAAAGGGTTAAAATCTCTGGTTCTTTTCTTTATGGTATAGATATAGAAAGAGGGGAGATTAGGTGCCCTTTTCTTCATTTTTGCATTTCTTATTAATTTTGTATGCCGCTATTCCGAAGAATGTTTTTTTATTCTTGCTTATCCTACTTTCCTAGTTGTTCTAAGTAATACGCGCGGTACAAAGTTCGTGGTAGGAACTTCTTTGAGTCATTGTATTTTTCTGTTCAGCTTCTACGTAAGGAAACGAATATGTGATTTTCCAAATTGGAAAATCGAAATGAAGCCCTTTTTGTTCAGTCTATCTGGACCTTTTTGTATAATATAATAGGAATTAATTAGAATATAATAAGTATTTCGTTTCGTCTAGGAACAGAACGTAAAAATACTCCTTGACTTGAATAAAATCTGGAGTTGTGTTGTATAAGTGAACATGAATTTATTATCATTCAATGAGCATCTTGTATTTCATAGAAATTGGGGGTTATATAGTCCTTACGTAAGGGCCAGCCTATCCAACTTTCAGGCATTAAGATACGTTTAAGACGTGGATGATTATCATAAGAAATTCCCACCATATCATAAGATTCGCGTTCTTGAAAATCAGCACTTCTCCAAACCCAGAAGACAGATGGGATTCTAGGATTATCCTTTTGGGCAAAGACTTTTATGCATACTTCTTCTGGGTTATCTATACCATACTGTATTCTCGTAAGATGATACACGCTAGCTAAAGATCCACCGGGTGCTACGTCATAAGCACATTGGGAACGTAAATAATTGTAACCATATACATATAAAATGACAGCAATGGAATCCCAATCCCCCGCTTTTATTTGTAAAGTCTCTATTCCTCGGTGATCGAAGCCCAAAGATCTATGAACCACCTCATGTTTGACTAGCCAATTAGATAACCAACCCTGTTGCATTGTCTTGATCTATCCCCCTTTGTGTAAATATTTCACATTTCAAATGCAAGTTTGAAAGATTGCACTGCTCTTTCTTTTTCTGCACAAAAGAACCCCTCCTAATTCACTAATTTGTAGGAAGATACTGGACTTTTGGATTTGAAAAAAGTTTCAGAAGATATATCTTCAGAAGATATATCTAAAGTAGATGGTGATTGATAGAGCAATTCTTGTTCGTAAGTTCCTGTGTGAGTACTGCGCCGAACATAAAGCTTGTGACGGGTAGTAAAAGATCGATTTTTCTTTTGACTTTGACATAGAGTTCGATCTTCAACTATTTCTCGCGATATCTTCTTACGAAGTTTTGTTAGGGCATCTATAACAGCCTCTGGTTTAGGTGGGCAACCCGGCAGGTAGACATCCACAGGAATTAACTTATCAACTCCTCGAACAGTACTATAGGAATCCGTACTGAACATTCCCCCCGTAATAGTACAGGCTCCCATAGCAATGACGTATTTCGGTTCAGGCATTTGCTCATATAATCGCACTAAAGATGGAGCCATTTTCATTGTTACCGTACCAGCTGTTAAAATTAGGTCCACTTGCCTAGGACTTGATCTTGGTACCAATCCATAACGATCAAAGTCGAATCGTGAGCCTATTAATGAAGCAAATTCAATGAAACAACAACTGGTACCATATAGAAGGGGCCATAAACTGGAGAGTCTTGACCAATTCGAAAGATCGTTTGGTGTAGTTGAAATAACAGAATTGGAACTTGTTTGGTCGAGTAACGGAAACTCAATCAAACTCATAATTGTCTCAATCGAATCTTTTCCTTCTTTTTTTTTTGTCTGAATATTCAGTTAAGACCATTCCAAGGCTCCTTTTCGCCATGCATAAACTAAACCAACAACTAGGATAAGCACAAAAATGAAAGCTTCGATAAAAACGGATACACCCAATATGTCGAAACTCATCGCCCAAGGGTAGAGAAAGACCGTTTCCACATCAAAAACAACAAAAACTAGCGCAAACATGTAATAGCGTATTCGGAATTGTAACCAAGCCCCCCCCATGGGTTCTATACCCGATTCATAACTAGAAAGCTTCTCTGGTCCTTCACTAACCGGGGCTAAAAGTCCTGAAATCCAAAATACTAAAATAGGAATAAGGCTTGCTATTATTAGAAATGTCCAAAAAATATCATATTCGTGAAGCAGAAACATAAATATACTCCCATTAATGTGGAATAGGCGGAACTGAATTAGTCAATTCAAGTTGACATGACATTGTCAATTTATCCAGAACTTCTCTCTTTTCTTCGGTGAAACAAGAATCTATTTTGCTCAAACCAAAGGCAAAAAGTGGCTTACTTTAGCCTTTTTTTCTTTTGTAACATGTCTTTCCTTAAGGATTCATCCAATGGAATCCCCACTCCATTTTTTTGGATTTCTCTTCTATTTAGATATGATATAGACCTAATTCTTATACAAAGCCTTTTGCTTCACTTTGTCTCGCTTTCTTCAAAATCTCTAGAAAAAAAAATAATTGCTCCACCCTTTATTTAATGATAGTCAGAGACTATTAAATAAAAAAGAAAATACTTACTACTAATTAGATTAGAACCTAATTAAAATGGGATGACTAATGTATGCATCCTAATGATAATGAGAAGTAATACTAAAAAAAAAAGAACTCTATTTCAGAATTATGAAACAGAATATCCAGTTTTATTATTTACTCTTTCTTTTTTTTTTCTTTCGATTTTATTTAAAGTGGATCGATTTAGATAATGTATATTTGGATAATGTATATATAGTAATATACTTCAAACAAAATAGGAATTCGCAAAATGGAGAAAATCGTTGCAGTCATTATAGGAAAGTATAGGGACTTAGAGCATATCCTATTTGAAGGAGGATGGAATTCAAATCAGTTAAGGAATCCTTCCTTCTATTTTTTTTATCAAAATTGTTTTTTCTTTTCCTATCTCTATGATTTTCGATGAATGAGCCTATGGTAATGCTTTTATCTCTATTCTATGGCGCAATCGACCGTCGAGTCCATAAACAAGTACTAATAAGGAAAAGAAAACTATACTAAAGGAAACATAAGATATTCATCCTAAATCCTAATGAAAAAAAAAGACGTATATATTAGGGCTATACGGATTCGAACCGTAGACCTTCTCGGTAAAACAGATCAAACGGATTATTATCGAAATGATTCGAACTGTTTCAAAGACCCAACATGCATTTTTATTTTTCTGCATTGGGCTCTTTCATCAACTGATGTAAAGATCAGTTAATCCGCCATAGTTTTTCTTTAGGGAAAGATAATAAGATGGCTCCCTATGCTCTGATTGATTATTTGTCTTATGATCTATCTAGGAGCAATACCAAAGTGTTTCAAAGGAGGATTACCTTGACTTAGGTCTGCCTCCGGCCTAAATTAAATCAACCTAAGTGAAATGGAGTCTCTATCGTTCCGCTGCAAGAGTTTACTATGAGACTTCATACACCTTAAAGTTCATAGAACGAAAAGAAGTTTTTTGGAGGCCCTTATCCTCATTACGCCTAGCATTGAGTGGGCTGGATATTTACCTTATCAATTAGGAAATCAATCGGGGTTCTATTTGATTAAGCACCTGAATTGGCACCTGAATCGGACTGAATCGACTGTTTGTCAGGCTACTGTTCTCCTATTCTTTCGAATCCATGAAGTAAGACATTGATTTTGCAATAAGTTCAATTATGTTCATTGCATAATAAGTTCCCTTGAAAAGCATTGGCGCACGTGTAAGCGAGTTGCTCTACCGAACTGAGCTATAGCCCTTGTCAGAGATATCTTAACATATAGATAATTTCTTGTCAAGATGAATATTCTGTAATGCCAGAGGCTATTCCTTTGATCTGTTTACTATATTGGGTTAACAATAACATAAACATACGATAACAATAACATAAAGATACGAATAAATAGCATAAACATAGCGGTATTGCTTATAAAAAGGATTCGATCTATAATCGATCCAAGTAATGGGGTTTCTTTTGTAGTGATAAATTGCCTACTTAACTCAGTGGTTAGAGTATTGCTTTCATACGGCGGGAGTCATTGGTTCAAATCCAATAGTAGGTAGGTAGGTAGAAAAATTACTAGATAGCATTGGACTTACTTCGTTTCGCTATCTAATAACTTTTTCTACCCTTCTTTCCTTTTTCCTTGTATCAACGCAACGAAACCTTTGGATTGTCTTCAATTGGATGGAGGAATCCAATTGACAGCCTCGACTCGTATCCTAGCTCGTCTGAGAGCTAGCTTCGCTTCAACCAACTCTTTCGTACCCTCAGCTCTACTCAAGTTAGCTTCGGCTATTTCAAGTGCCTGTTGAGCTTCTTCTGGATCAATGTCACTACCCAGTTCTGCATCATTTCCTAAAATGATGATCTCATTATTAACTATTCTCGCAAAACCACTCCACAGAACCGCCGTTAACCATTGGTCGTCGAGGAGGCGTATTCTCAAAGGACCCATATCTACAACTGTGTTAATGGGGGCGTGGTTTGGTAATACACCAATTTGGCCACTATTAGTAGCTAAAATGATTTCTTTCACTTCACAATCCCAAATAATTCGTTTAGGAGTCAGTACATAAAGATTTAATTTCATTTCTTCGATTTGCTCTCCTCTTCTAAGTTTATAGCTTTCGTGCTAGCTTCATCGATGTTCCCCACCAAATAAAAAGCCTGTTCGGGTAGGCTGTCTAATTCTCCGGAAAGGATTAGTTGAAATCCCCTAATTGTTTCTGCAAGACCAACATACTTTCCTGGGGAACCGGTAAAAACTTCTACCACAAAGAACGGTTGTGATAAGAACCGCTCGATTTTTCGTGCTCTTGCTACAGTTAAACGATCCTCTTCCGATAATTCGTCCAACCCAAGAATTGCGATAATGTCCTGAAGTTCTTTGTAACGTTGTAAAGTTTCCTTAACTCTTTGCGCAGTTTCATAATGTTCGTTGCCAACGATCCGAGGCTGTAACATAGTTGAGGTTGAATCTAAAGGATCGACTGCGGGATAAATACCCTTGGAAGCCAATCCTCTGGAAAGTACGGTAGTAGCGTCCAAATGTGCAAATGTTGTGGCAGGAGCAGGGTCGGTCAAATCGTCCGCAGGTACATAAACTGCTTGGATCGAAGTTATGGATCCCTTTTTGGTAGAAGCAATTCTTTCTTGCAAAGAACCCATTTCTGTACTAAGGGTAGGTTGATAACCCACTGCGGAGGGCATTCTGCCTAATAAGGCAGATACTTCCGATCCTGCTTGAACAAAACGAAAGATATTATCTATGAATAAAAGCACGTCTTGCTTATTAACATCTCGGAAATATTCTGCCATAGTTAGGGCAGTTAAACCAACTCTCATACGAGCTCCCGGTGGTTCATTCATTTGGCCATATACTAGAGCTACCTTTGATTCCTCAATATTTTTTTCATTAATTACTCCGGATTCTTTCATTTCCATATAAAGATCATTTCCTTCACGAGTTCGTTCCCCTACTCCGCCAAATACGGATACACCTCCATGAGCTTTAGCAATGTTATTGATTAATTCCATGATGAGTACTGTTTTACCTACTCCTGCCCCCCCAAATAGTCCGATTTTTCCTCCACGTCGATAAGGAGCTAAAAGATCGACTACCTTAATACCCGTTTCAAAGATAGATAATTTCGTATCTAACTCGATAAAGGCAGGCGCAGATCTATGAATAGGGAATGTTGCACTAGTATCTACAGGACCCAAATTGTCAATAGGCTCCCCAAGAACGTTAAAAATTCGTCCGAGAGTAGTTCCGCCGACTGGAACACTGAGAGGAGCTCCCGTGTCAATCACTTCCATTCCTCTCATCAACCCGTCTGTAGCACTCATAGCTACAGCTCTAACTCGATTATTTCCTAATAATTGTTGTACCTCACAAGTCACATTAATTTGCTTATCGGCAGTGTCTCGACTCTTGACTATCAAAGCGTTATAAATATAAGGTAACTTGCC
Source organism: Echinochloa phyllopogon (assembly GCA_033239725.1). Lineage (NCBI taxonomy): Eukaryota > Viridiplantae > Streptophyta > Magnoliopsida > Poales > Poaceae > Echinochloa > Echinochloa phyllopogon. Next base: position 23,110,037 of record BTCW01000008.1, read on the forward strand.
CGGGGGAAAAGTGATATCCAGCACGGGTCCAATAATTTGATCAATACGCCCTGCGCTTTTTTCTTCAATTGTGGAAACCCCGAGACGCGAAGTAGTAGGATTGGTTCTCATAATTATCACATAATTTTCAAAAAAAAAGGAATTTTTCGAAATTTTTCTTTTTTTTTTGTTGAATAATGCCAAATCAAATCAAAAAAATATCCAAAAATCCAAAACTCAAAAGGAAATGAATTAGTTAATTCAATAAAAAAGAAAAGGGGACTAGCACTTGATTTCGTTGCCCAAGCGAATCCCATTCAATTGTTTACTTATGGAATGAGTCCGTTGAAAAGTTCAATCAATCTTTTTTTCATATAAATTTTGCCTTTTGTGAAGGATCTGTGCCTACTCTACCTTCCTATCTAGGACTTCGATATACAAAATATATACTACTGTGAAGCATAGATTGCTGTCAACAGACAATTTTCTTAGTATTTAGGTATTTAGATTCAAAATATCAAAGGGGCCTATTAAGAACTTTAAAAATTGTAAAATAAGGATTAGGGATTGGTTTGGGTTGCGCTATATCTATCAAAGAGTATACAATAATGATGGATTTGGTGAATCAAATCCATGGTTTAATAACGAACCGTGTTAACTTACCATAACAACAACTCAATTTCTATCGAATTCCTATAGTCGAATTCCTATAGTCGAATTCCTATAGGATAGAACGTACACAGGGTGTACGCATTATATATGAATGAAACATATTCATTAACTTAAGCATACTCCTTTTTTTATTATTTAATGAATTGATATTAATTGAATATGTTTTTTTTTAGATTTTTGTAAAGGTTTCATTTACGCCTAATCCATATCGAGTAGACCCTGTCGTTGTGAGAATTCTTAATTCATGAGTTGTAGGGAGGGACTTATGTCACCACAAACAGAAACTAAAGCAAGTGTTGGATTTCAAGCTGGGGTTAAGGATTATAAATTGACTTACTACACCCCGGAGTACGAAACCAAGGATACTGATATCTTGGCAGCATTCCGAGTAACTCCTCAGCCCGGGGTTCCGCCTGAAGAAGCAGGGGCTGCAGTAGCTACGGAATCTTCTACTGGTACATGGACAACTGTTTGGACTGATGGACTTACCAGTCTTGATCGTTACAAAGGACGATGCTATCACATCGAGCCCGTTCCTGGGGAGCCAGATCAATTTATCTGTTATATAGCTTATCCATTAGACCTATTTGAAGAGGGTTCTGTTACTAACATGTTTACTTCCATTGTGGGTAACGTATTTGGTTTCAAAGCCCTACGCGCTCTACGTTTGGAGGATCTACGAATTCCCCCTACTTATTCAAAAACTTTCCAGGGTCCGCCTCACGGTATCCAAGTTGAAAGGGATAAGTTGAACAAGTATGGTCGTCCTTTATTGGGATGTACTATTAAACCAAAATTGGGATTATCCGCAAAAAATTACGGTAGAGCGTGTTATGAGTGTCTACGCGGTGGACTTGATTTTACCAAAGATGATGAAAACGTAAACTCACAACCATTTATGCGCTGGAGAGACCGTTTTGTCTTTTGTGCTGAAGCAATTTATAAATCACAAGCCGAAACCGGCGAAATCAAGGGGCATTACTTGAATGCGACTGCAGGTACATGCGAAGAAATGATTAAGAGAGCTGCATTTGCAAGGGAATTAGGGGTTCCTATTGTAATGCATGACTACTTAACTGGAGGATTCACTGCAAATACTACTTTGTCTCATTATTGCCGCGACAACGGCCTACTTCTTCACATTCACCGAGCAATGCATGCAGTTATTGATAGACAGAAGAATCATGGTATTCATTTCCGTGTATTAGCTAAAGCATTGCGTATGTCGGGGGGAGATCATATCCACTCCGGTACAGTAGTAGGTAAGTTAGAAGGGGAACGCGAAATAACTTTAGGTTTTGTTGATTTATTGCGCGATGATTTTATTGAAAAAGATCGTTCTCGTGGTATCTTTTTCACTCAGGACTGGGTATCCATGCCAGGTGTTATACCGGTGGCTTCAGGGGGTATTCATGTTTGGCATATGCCAGCTCTGACCGAAATCTTTGGAGACGATTCCGTATTACAATTTGGTGGAGGAACTTTAGGACATCCTTGGGGGAATGCACCTGGTGCAGCAGCTAATCGTGTGGCTTTAGAAGCCTGTGTACAAGCTCGTAACGAAGGGCGTGATCTTGCTCGTGAAGGTAATGAAATTATCAAAGCAGCTTGCAAATGGAGTCCTGAACTAGCCGCAGCTTGTGAAGTATGGAAGGCGATCAAATTTGAGTTCGAGCCGGTGGATACCATAGATAAGTAGATAAAACTAGATATAAAGAAGTTCTAAATAAAATAAAAAAAAGCAAAATAGAAAGAGAAAAAATCAGTTACGAAATGCAGTAATTCTTCTTTATTCTTCTAATTGATTGCAATTAAATTCGGCTCAATCTTTTTTCTAAAAAAGATTGAGCCGAATTTAATTTAAATAGATCTTGATACGATCATGAGACTTGACAAATCGAGATTCTTCTATTCTATATATCTAGAATATAGAAAGGTATAATACAATAAACAAATAGAAATAAAAATATAGTATTATCATACGATAATGGACTCAAATACGCAGTATTTACAGAAAAGAGTCTTCGTTTATTGGGAAAGAATCAATATACTTCTAATGTCGAATCGGGATTCACTAAGACAGAAATAAAGAATTGGGTCGAACTCTTCTTTGGTGTTAAGGTAGTAGCTGTGAATAGCCATCGACTACCCGGAAAGGGTAGAAGAATGGGACCCATTCTGGGACATACAATGCATTACCGACGTATGATCATTACCCTTCAACCGGGTTATTCTATTCCACTTCTACTTTATTAAAATTAAATATTAAATTAAAATGAAATTAAAGTGAAATTAAAAGGTATTCTGAAAGAAATATTTCTATTATTTTCACAATAGCTTTCTTTTGAATTCAATTTCAAGTTCGATTAGAAGGATAGAAAGGCGATGAGAATGGGAAAAGAAAAATCAAATATTTTTAATTAGTTCCCCTTTTTTGCAATTTTCTTATTATCTATTCTATTCATTTTTTTATAGATATAGAATACTTTAGTATTCTAAAAAAAATAGTATTCTATACAAAATCTTTATTTTGTAAACTAAAAAAAACAATAGTCAATATTCCTTATAATAGATATACTTAATTATATCATAAGAATCTTAAGATATATTTCGAATAGATAGAAATAGTAAATTTGAATTGAGACACATATTCTATGACAGATTTTAACTTACCCTCTATTTTCGTGCCTTTAGTAGGCTTAGTATTTCCGGCAATTGCAATGGCTTCCTTATTTCTTTATGTGCAGAAAAATAAGATTGTCTAGAAACGACGGAGCCAAATTTTCTTAATGTATTTCCAGGATCATAATACAGATATTTTTTTGTGTAAGTAATATAATATGATAGGGTATGTAGCTCTTTCTACACACAAATGAAAAACGTCTATTGATGCGGATATAGGCTACGAGCATAAATGCGTGCATATGCGTAGCCGAGTATAACGAGTTTTTTTAAGTGGATCCACGAATTCTTTTTGAATAGAAAGTCAATGTATCTAACCAATTTTTTCACAGGAGTACTAGCTACTGAAGGCTATTTCAGAATCAAAAAAAGTAAAGTCAAAATCATTTAGCTTATTCTCTCAATTTCAATTGACCGCTACTGGATTTAGTATCTCTAACATGAATTGGCGATCAGAACACATATGGATAGAACTTCTAAAAGGTTCTCGAAAAAGAGGTAATTTTTTCTGGGCCTGTATTCTTTTTCTAGGTTCATTAGGATTCTTAGCGGTTGGGGCTTCCAGTTATCTTGGTAAGAATATGATATCGGTACTTCCATCTCAACAAATTCTTTTTTTTCCACAGGGGGTCGTGATGTCTTTCTACGGAATCGCGGGCCTATTCATTAGCTCCTATTTGTGGTGCACTATTTTGTGGAATGTAGGCAGTGGTTATGACCGATTCGATAGAAAAGAGGGAATAGTGTGCATTTTTCGTTGGGGATTCCCTGGAATAAAACGTCGCATCTTCCTTCGATTCCTCGTGTGGGATATCCAATCAATTAGAATTCAGGTTAAAGAGGGTCTTTATCCTCGTCGTATCCTTTATATGGAAATCCGGGGCTAGGGGGTCATTCCCTTGACTCGTACTGATGAGAAGTTTTTTACTCCACGAGAAATTGAACAAAAAGCTGCCGAATTGGCCTATTTCTTGCGCGTACCAATTGAAGTATTTTGAGTACCAATTGCAATTTTTTGCAATTGTAAGGGGATTTTTGAGTATTTATCTAAAGGAAGGAACAAACGAGGATAAGAGAAAATAGCTTCTAATTTGTTTTGTCCAAGTGAGATATATGGCATAATATTCTTCCTTTTTTATCTGAAAGGCCTTTTTTTTAATTTCTCTATTTCACTCCATTTAGATCTAAGAAAGAACCCAATACAATTAAATTCCATATACAAAAAGAGAAATAGATACAAACACAAGGTCTCAAACCTTGTTATAGAATTTTTGCTTCAAAGAAAAGAAATATCATATATATTCAGCGAATGAAATAGAGTCGGCGAATGAAGCGGATTCATTAACAACTCAATTTACAGATCAAAAATGAAAAAAAAGAAAGCATTGCCTTCCTTCCTATATCTTGTATTTATCGTACTTTTGCCCTGGGGAGTCTCTTTCTCTTTTAACAAATGTCTGGAACTTTGGATTAAGAATTGGTGGAATACCAGGCAATCCGAAACTTTCTTAACTGATATTCAAGAGAAAAGGATTCTAGAAGGATTCATAGAATTAGAAGAACTTTTTCTCTTGGACGAAATGATAAAAGAGAAACCGAAGACACATGTACAAAAACCTCCTATAGGAATACACAAGGAAATAATACAATTGGCCAAAATAGATAATGAGGATCATCTCCATATCATTTTGCATTTCTCAACAAATATAATCTGTTTGGCTATTCTAAGTGGTTCTTTTTTTCTGGGTAAAGAAGAACTTGTCATTTTGAATTCTTGGGTTCAGGAATTTTTCTATAACTTAAATGACTCAATAAAAGCTTTTTTTATTCTTTTAGTTACTGATTTTTTTGTTGGATTTCACTCCACCCGCGGTTGGGAACTACTAATTCGTTGGGTCTACAACAATCTTGGATGGGCTCCTAACGAGCTAATTTTTACCATTTTTGTTTGTAGTTTTCCTGTGATTCTAGACACGTGTTTGAAATTTTGGGTCTTTTTTTGTTTAAACCGTCTATCTCCTTCACTTGTAGTCATTTATCATTCAATTAGTGAAGCATAAACTCACTCATTTGATTTCCTAATATTTTTCCTAATATTAATCAAATTAGCATATTTCTTCCTTTAGAAAGAAAGTCTTTTCCTTTTTAGCAAAATTCTTTCTATTTCTACCTGCTCAAGGTATTCATCATTCCAGTACAACTGTTGCAGTAGAATGACAACAGACTCACTCGTGTATAGGGAACTAGATTAGCTTAGCTACCTATCTAATTTATTGTAGAAATTCCGGGATCCGCGATTGGACATGGAAAATAGAAATACTTTTTCTTGGTTAAAGGAACAGATGATTCGATCGATTTCTGTATCGATCATGATATACGTAATAACTTGCACATCTATTTCAAATGCATATCCCATTTTTGCGCAGCAGGGTTATGAAAACCCGCGGGAAGCAACTGGACGAATTGTATGTGCCAATTGCCATTTAGCTAATAAGCCTGTGGATATTGAAGTTCCCCAAGCAGTGCTTCCTGATACTGTATTTGAAGCAGTTCTTCGAATCCCTTATGATATGCAACTGAAACAAGTTCTTGCTAATGGTAAAAAGGGAGGGTTGAATGTGGGTGCTGTTCTTATTTTGCCCGAGGGATTCGAATTAGCGCCGCCCGACCGTATTTCTCCTGAGTTGAAAGAAAAGATAGGAAATCTCTCTTTTCAGAGTTATCGTCCCAATAAAAAAAATATTCTTGTGATAGGCCCTGTTCCCGGTAAGAAATATAGTGAAATTGTCTTTCCTATTCTTTCTCCCGATCCCGCTACGAAAAAAGACGTTCATTTCTTAAAATATCCCATATATGTAGGGGGAAACCGAGGAAGGGGACAGATCTATCCTGATGGTAGAAAGAGTAACAATACGGTCTATAATGCTACGTCAACGGGTATAGTAAAAAAAATACTACGTAAAGAAAAGGGGGGATATGAAATATCCATAGTCGATGCGTCGGATGGACGCCAAGTGATTGATATTATACCTCCCGGGCCAGAACTTCTAGTTTCAGAGGGGGAATCGATCAAGCTTGATCAACCATTAACAAGCAATCCTAATGTAGGAGGGTTTGGTCAGGGGGATGCAGAAATAGTGCTTCAGGATCCATTGCGCGTCCAAGGCCTTTTGTTCTTCTTCGCATCTGTCATTTTGGCACAAGTTTTTTTGGTTCTCAAAAAGAAACAGTTTGAAAAGGTTCAATTGTACGAAATGAATTTCTAGATCCCGGGATTTCTTACGATCAAGTTAGAAAAAAGCCTCGATTTCTGGAATTCCTTATTTCTATCTCATGCAAAAGAAGAGGATCCAAGGCAGAGGCGAGAACAATAAAAGGAGCAAGTCCTTTTAGGAGGAATTGAGGGTCTTCTTAATCCTCTATTGGGCACAAGAAAAAGGCATTTTTGCCTTTTTCTTGTGTCGATTCTTCTTTTCTTGTATCGAAGTAAGAATCATTTTTCTTCTTATTTGTTTTGTCAAAGATTACTATTTATTCTTTATTCGGGTCTATCTTTTGGACTTCCTTTGTTTAGGTTCGGTCGCGGTAGTGGACAAACGGAGGGAAAGAAAGTATGGCGGGGGGCAAATTTCTTGTGAGCAAATAGAATTGCTTGACTTTTTCAATTAAGTTCAACTTCGGACTTACAGAAATTTTGTAAAAAAAATGTATACCCACCCGTTGAAGGGTGGTTTTTATTTTTAGGCTAGTTGAGTAGTTTTGATTAAGGTTTTATTAGTTTATTACTCTAAATTAAATCAATGATTTGCAGGATACTTCCTTCATGGAATAAAATACTGGATCCTCTTCCCTCTTTCTTGTTGCTTCATAAGAGTGAATCCATTTTATGGGCGAAAGGCAGTTAAATCGACCAATGGATTGCTTCACTAACATCATTAACAAGCAAAAGAATAACTAGAGGGATTCTAACCATCAGAGCAAAGGTTTTCTCTTTGTTATTTTGACAAATAGAAATTAGGTAACCCATTTCTAGATTATGGAATAAAATCGCGTTATAACAATAAGAATTCCGCGGGCCCCTTCCGCTCTAATCAGATAAAGGGAGGTAAGGACCCGCTAAGTTCCTACTTTTTCATGTTTACAATCTGGATCCTCCGATTACTATAGAGATGAACCCAATCCAGAATAAGAACCGTAAAAGAAAACACCTATTAAACCAATCACAAGAATACCAGTTACGGTACCTATCAGCCAAAGAGGAATTCTTCCAGTAGTATCGGCCATTTCCCCTACTTTCCTCCACATTTTCTCAAGTGGTCATGCTAGAGACAAAAACAGTCATGGATAGTTATAAGGATGGTATCCTTCCAAATGGGATAAGAGAATTCTTACTACTCTCTTTCTTTCTCTCAATTGAAAAAGTAATTGGAAAATAAAACAGCAAGTACAAAAATGAGTAATAAACCCCAGTATAGGCTGGTACGATTCAATTCAACATTTTGTTCATTCGGGTTTGATTGTGTCATAGTTCTATAGTTGGAATTTGGTTTATCGTTGGATGAACTGCATTGCTGATATTGATCCCAAGAAAAAAACCGTGGGTACAGCTAATCCGTGAACAGCCAGCCATCGCACTGTAAAAATAGGATAGGTTCGATCTATGGTCATTGGGGGCCTCCTAAAAGGATCTACTAAATTCATCTAGTTGTTCTAAAGAATCGAAACGGTCGGTTATTAATGGAATTCCTTGTCGGCTTTCCGTGAAATACTCGTTTGGTCGAGGACTTCCAAACACGTCATAAGCTAAACCCGTACTGACAAATAACCAACCCGCAATGAATAGGGAAGGTATAGTAATGCTATGAATAACCCAGTATCGAATACTGGTAATAATATCAGCAAAAGAACGTTCTCCCGTGCTTCCAGACATGCTGAGCTCCCCAAATTTTTGTACATTCAAAAAAGGAATTGATTCCGTAAAAGATGGGATCCACCAGTAAATAGAAAATTACTGATATTTCATCCTTGTGAGATTGTCAATTTTGTACCAAAGGTGTATTTTGAGTATACCGAATTAGTATAGCTATCCTTCCTATGGCACAGCAATCCAGCTTTGCTTGGTTCCGAAACAGAATTCTTTTTTTCTCTTCGTTGTTCCTTGTCTATAGGGAAATTACATGTTATTCAAGGCATCAATAGAACCCCACAATTTTTTTTGGTCCTACTTATTTTCATTGTCTTCGGAATAGTAGAATAATTAAATTTGGAATAGCGGCCAAGATCTTGGAAAAACCTAAGTTAATGATCAATAAGATAAAGAATTTAGGAAGGATATTCTCATATTAACGCAATACAAGGATAAGTATATGCAAAATCGATCCCTTTTTAGTTAAAAGTTTTATTCGAAGCGAACCTTTCCCTTTAAGGAATTAAATTGGTTAGCATAAAAAAATATCTAATAAATAGAAAATCGAATAGTGGATAATCCGTTATGAACGAAACGGAATACATTCTTTGAAGAATCAAGATTCGTAATCAATCCTTGTCTTGTTTGTTGGATTAGGTTTCACTTTCTTGACCAAACAGCAAGCATGGAACTTTATGAAAAGAACTTAAAAGAAAAGGATAATTGAAACAATTTCGAATCAACTTTGGTTGGGGTTCAAAAAACGAATAAAAATAAATAAAAATAAAGTAAATTCAAGGAAGAGTTCCCTTTTTCAGGGGGCCCTTCGGGGGTCGTGGAATGCTTTTCTTCTCCTCTTATTCCATATGGAATACAATGAGTTAAAATAAGAAAGAATAGGGGAATATTTGACCGTTTGCTCCAAAAATTGGATGAAATCCATCCTATTGAAAAAGAAATAATCCGAAATACAAAGAACTTTTTTCAAATTAAATTCTTTATTAATCTTTTATTCCAAAATTCCCCCGAAAATCCAATTTCATTTTTCAATGGGATTAGATGATCTAGTTTTTAATATTATTACTTTACTTAACTGACAAATTCCACAACAAATCTCTTGATTCGGAATTAGGGACTCATGTCCCGTCTGATGAATCGATTTTCTTTTTTTTTTACTTTTGTATCTCACTCTATCTTGTTTTTTAGTATTATCTAAAATAACTGATGAATTATGAATTTTCCATAACTTAGGTAAGTGCTTTACCAACATATGTAGTGTAGTAAAAAAATAAATAGAATTTAACCCCTTCATGCTTACTATAACTAGTTATTTCGGTTTTCTACTGGCTGCTTTAATTATAACCCCAGCTCTATTTATTGGCTTGAACAAAATACGTCTTATTTGAAATAAATTGAATGAATAAGTCAGAAAAGAAGAATCTTTCTTTTGGATTCCTGGTATTCTAGACTCTTTTCCACACTAATTACCAATTCTTTTCTTGGTCATTGAGATTCGTGGATAATTTAGACTATTATTTAGAGATAGATCGTACCTCTTTTTTTTTATCCCCTCGAACAAATCAAATCGAAATGATTGAAGTTTTTCTATTTGGAATCGTCTTAGGCCTAATTCCTATTACTTTAGCGGGATTATTCGTGACTGCGTATTTGCAATACAGGCGTGGGGATCAGTTGGATCTTTGATTGAGTAATATTTCTTTTTTGATTGACCTCCTCTCTTCTCTGGTCTGGAGGAGGTCAAATTGGAGTTGCAATTCTACTTTGTTTTTTTTTAGTTTTTTTACTGTGTTTCGACATAAGATATATGGAATCACGCTCTGTAGGATTTGAACCTACGACATCGGGTTTTGGAGACCCGCGTTCTACCAAACTGAACTAAGAGCGCTTTCAAAACAAAAAGAAAATCCTTTTCTACTCCTAACGTGTCTCACGTCCGTATAGTATCCACAAATTCAAGTTATACCCACTTTAATCGATCTCCCCGCTACTGCCCATAAAGAAGAGAGAATTAATAGGTAGGGATGACAGGATTTGAACCTGTGACATTTTGTACCCAAAACAAACGCGCTACCAAGCTGCGCTACATCCCTTTTCCAAATTGTTGTACAATGCCATTGTACATAAATCCTTTCTTGTTTTCCACATCGTAATTTTCTTCTATTTCTCTATCTATATAGAACTTTCTTGTCATTTCTTGTTTTTGGTCTCATATAATCAAGGAAGGGTATACATCTAAAATCCAGTCGAATTTCACCTATAAAAGAAGGATTCCTATTTCTTAGTAATGTATAGGAAGAGGGGGTCATCTTTTTTAGGGATAGGAAAATCTCATTTATTATGATTCATTCTATATATATAGAATATTGATTTTGTTTTTTTAGTTAGGAATTTCGCCTAAACAAAAGAAATACAAAGGATCTTGGGCAAGAGTATCTGATCATATATGTATTCCAATACGGAAGGAGGATTTTCAATGCGGGATATAAAAACATATCTCTCTGTAGCACCCGTGCTAAGTACTCTATGGTTTGGGGCTTTAGCAGGTTTATTGATAGAAATCAATCGTTTATTCCCAGATGCTTTGTCATTCCCTTTTTTTTAATTCTTCCTATGCGAGAGATAGAATTCTTCGTGACATGACGAAGATTTTACCTTTTTGAATTCTTTTTTAGTATATTTTGAGAAGCAAAAAGAAAGAAAAGATAGATAAGGATTGTATTCTTTAATTATTTCTCCATTTTTTATTACTTAATTTACCAATTTCAAAAATTTTGTATTCTATTGGATTGGATTCGTTAGAGAATTCGAAGAATTACAACAAAATCTTTAGAAATCCCATTTTTAGTTAGGAATTTCTATGGATTTTATTCTTCTTCTTTGGATTCAAAATAGAAGAATAAAAGAATAGGTATAAAAATTAAGTTAAGTCGATCCAAAAAGGAAAGGAGGTTCATGGCCAAGGGCAAAGATGTTAGAATCCGAGTTATTTTGGAATGTATTAATTGTGTTCGAAAGGGTACCAATAAGGAGTCGACAGGGATTTCTAGATATAGTACTCAAAAGAATCGCCACAATACACCCGGACAATTAGAATTAAGAAAATTTTGTCGTTATTGTCGCAAGCATACGACTCATAATGAAATAAAGAAATAGGAGCATCGTGTGTTCAATTTTTCCAAAGAACAGAAAGAGTAAGAACTTCTTATTAAATATATAGAACATAGATGGAATACAAAATACAAATCAACTCGTCTGATTTTAGGTAGATATTATTTCATATGTATCGAGGTTTTATATTTTTATATATAGTATATAAATCAAATAATATATGGACCAAAGAAAGACTGCTTCTTCTGGATCCCAAATTAATAAAATAAAGAAATCCATTTTTTTATTTTCAAATTTTTATTTTAAATAAGGAATAAATCATGTATATATCTAAACAACCTTTTCGTAAATTTAAGCAACCCTTTTGTAAATCCAAACAAACTTTTCATAAATCAAAGCAACCTTTTCGTAAATTCAAACAACCTTTTCGTAAATCCAAACAACCTTTTCGTAGGCGTTCTCGAATAGGCCCGGGGGATCGAATTGATTATAGAAACATGAGTTTAATTAATCGATTTATTAGTGAACAAGGAAAAATATTATCCAGACGAATAAATAGATTAACCTTGAAACAACAACGATTAATTACTCTTGCTATAAAACAGGCTCGTATTTTATCTTTCTTACCATTTCGTAACTATGAGAATGAGAAGCAATTTCAAGCCCAGTCAATTTCAATAATTACAGGTCCTAGACACAGAAAAAATAGACCTATTCCTCAATTAACACAAAAGTTTAATTCCAATCGAAACTTAAGAAACTCCAACCAGAATTTAAGAAACAACAATCGAAACTTAAGTTCCGATTGTTGATGTTTTATTCGAAAGGGTCAGACTCATATATAAAGAAAGTAATCCAGTTTTGATTCTTGTGTTTGTTATAAGAAAGAAAAATGGGAAAAAAGAAATAGTTTTTTTATTTATTGCAACATGCTCGTTGATTCCTACCACTTAATCCTAATTTATTGTATCTTCCCGGAGTTCCCTCTCCGGGAATTCGGTTTTAATTATTCCTGTATATTACTTTATTTATTCCTTTAATTGATGGTCTTTATTTTATTGGAAATCGTGTAAAGATTATTTGGATTTGATACAGCTACTTGTGCAAGCATTTTACGATTAAGAATCAATTCCTTCTTGTACAGATTGTGTATTAATTTACTATAACTATCGAATACGTTATATACCCGTGTTGCTGCGTTTATCCGAGTGATCCACAAACGACGAAAATCCCTCTTTTGCCTGCCTCTATCTCGATGAGAAGAAACAAAAGCTCTTCTTACTTGTTGAGTAATCATTCGATTAAGTCTTAAATGAGCCCCTCTAAAGTTTGAGGCAAATGAACGCATTTTTGTTCGTCGTCTCCGAGCTATATATCCTCGCGGAACTCTGGTCATTGAATCAAATTAACCTTAATGAATAACTAATGATTTCTCTTCTTTTCTTTTAACCCAGTTTTTTCCCATTAATAACAAAACGGATTATTCCGATATATAAAATATAAATTCCAATGGCTTTTGCTAGTATAACCTTCCCAACCACGATTTTTATTCTATTCTCTTCAGTTATTTCGCATAGAAATAACAAATTCTAACGATATTAAAAAAACAGTGGGTTCCATCGTTTCTATGGTTCCCTTTTAAACGGCGAGGCCCTCTCTATACACCGGAGCCCTTTCTTTCATTTCATCAAAAGGTATTGTGAACTTGTATAGTTCACATTCTTTGGCTCTACCTATCCATTATAGAGTAAATAGCTCTTTTCACAATAAGAGTTATTCATACAGTAACGGTATTTAATTATGAAAGTTGGCTAAGTTGCTGGCCCTTTAGTCCGTTCTTTTAAGATAAAGGAGCAGAAACCTTTTTCTTTTTATTACTATTTCCTCCGCTTAATGGATAACCATTTACTACCAATGGAGGAATTGCTTCTTCCAATTCCAATCTAGATGATTGAATTTGCATCACATCAAAGGAAACCATAAATTCCATATACCATAGAAATCTATGGATAGAGCTTCTCTATCCTATTCATTGGTACCGATCATGGATACTTCAAAAATTTTCTTATTTGTTTGAACTCATGATCTGAACGAGTCGCACATACACCCTAGCACATGTTCCTCGACGCTGAGGACATCCCTTAAGCGCGGCCGATTTTCTAGCATTTCGTATTGGCTGTCTTGCATTTCTAATAAGTTGTTTAACCGTTGGCATGTCGTATGTATATAGAAAAAATGGATTGGTTTAGATCGATCTTAACCTGATGATCCATCATCATGAAGTATTTCTATTTTCTATAAAATAGCATAAAACCCGAATTTAGGTTTGAAATAAATTTTAAAGAAATCCAGCCACTACCAATCCTTAAACATTTCTGGAAACCACACAGGATCCGTATCGCAGTGCTCGTCAATCATTTCATCCCCTACAATATCGACAAGTCCATAAGCTTTGGCTTCGTCTGCTGACATAAAAACATCCCTTTCCATGTCTTCGGATACAACCCAAAAAGGCTTGCCTGTTCTTAGTGCATAAACCCTTGTGATCATTTCGCGAACTTTGTGTAACTCTTCCACTTCTAGTAAAAATTCTGATGCCCTTGTCCGATAATAAGCACTAGCAGGTTGGTGAAGCATAATCCTAGCGTGAGGGAATGCTATACGCTTGGTGGGTTCTCCTCCAAGGAGAATGAAGGAGGCCATGGACGCGGCTATTCCGAGGCATATTGTATATATATCAGGTGTCACTGTTTGCATCGTATCAAAAATCGCCATTCCTGAGATTAGCCACCCGCCAGGGGAGTTTATAAACAAAAAAATATCGCTAATTCCATCTTCTATACTGAGATATACCATCAGACCCGTAATATGATTCGTGATCTCGCAACGAATCTCTTGACCTAAAAAAAGTGTCCTTTCTCGATACATAACATTGTATAAGTCAACCCAAGTCGCTTCTTCATCTCCAGGAATCCGGTAAGGTACTTTTGGAACACCAATGGGCATATTAGATTAATATTATTAAATTTAAGTAAGAAAACTACACTTTAATATGGAAACGTAAGAATGGAAGAGAAAGAAAGAATCCACAGTTTATTATCTTCATTTTTTTCTTATTCTATAAGAATACTATAGATTCTATGAATACATAGATTGAAATAATACATAGATTGAAAGATTAGAAGGTAAGACAGATTGAATAAAGAAAAAGGAATCTGTGATTCGAATGATAAACAAAGAGGGATTAAGGATCTATTTTTCATTTTTCCAAATAGCCCAAGCTACCCATTGCATATTGGCACTTATCGAGTATAGAATAGATCTGCTTCTCTTTCTTCTTACAAACAGAATTGGCTTGTTATTTTTAATGGAATGAAATAAATATTCACGCTTTCTGACATAGAATCCCCTGGAAGGGTTAGGTACATAGGATATGTATGGATTGTTTTTTCCAATGCGATAAAATAAAGCGACATCGTGTCTATTTTTCTTTGCTAAAGGGGTATTTCCATGGGTTTGCCTTGGTATCGTGTTCATACTGTCGTATTGAATGATCCGGGTCGATTGCTTTCGGTGCATATAATGCACACAGCTCTAGTTTCTGGTTGGGCCGGCTCGATGGCTTTATACGAATTAGCAGTTTTTGATCCCTCTGATCCTGTTCTGGATCCAATGTGGAGACAAGGTATGTTCGTCATCCCCTTCATGACTCGTTTAGGAATAACCAATTCGTGGGGTGGTTGGAGTATTTCAGGAGGAACTGTAACGAATCCGGGTATTTGGAGTTATGAAGGTGTGGCAGGTGCGCATATTGTGTTTTCTGGCTTGTGTTTCTTGGCAGCTATCTGGCATTGGGTATATTGGGACCTAGAAATATTCTGTGATGAGCGGACGGGAAAACCTTCTTTGGATTTGCCCAAGATCTTTGGAATTCATTTATTTCTTGCAGGGGTGGCTTGTTTTGGCTTTGGTGCATTTCATGTAACGGGTTTATATGGCCCCGGGATATGGGTGTCCGATCCTTACGGACTAACTGGAAAAGTACAAGCTGTAAATCCTGCGTGGGGTGCAGAAGGTTTTGATCCTTTCGTTCCGGGAGGAATAGCTTCGCATCATATTGCGGCGGGTACATTGGGCATATTAGCAGGCCTATTCCATCTTAGTGTCCGTCCGCCACAACGTCTATACAAAGGATTACGTATGGGTAATATTGAAACTGTACTTTCCAGTAGTATCGCTGCTGTTTTTTTTGCTGCTTTCGTAGTTGCCGGAACTATGTGGTATGGATCGGCAACTACCCCAATCGAATTATTTGGGCCTACTCGTTATCAGTGGGATCAGGGATACTTTCAGCAAGAAATATATCGAAGAGTTAGCGATGGGTTAGCCGAAAACCTTAGTTTGTCAGAAGCTTGGTCTAAAATTCCCGAAAAATTAGCCTTTTATGATTATATTGGTAATAATCCGGCAAAAGGGGGATTATTCAGAGCAGGCTCAATGGACAATGGGGATGGAATAGCTGTTGGATGGTTAGGACATCCTGTCTTTAGAGATAAAGAAGGACGCGAGCTTTTTGTACGTCGTATGCCTACTTTTTTTGAAACATTTCCGGTAGTTTTGGTAGATGAGGAGGGAATTGTGAGAGCGGACGTTCCTTTTAGAAGAGCAGAATCAAAATATAGTGTTGAACAAGTAGGCGTAACAGTGGAGTTCTATGGTGGCGAACTTAATGGAGTAAGTTATTCTGATCCTGCTACTGTAAAAAAATAAATTATTATAAGTATACGAAAAATAAAGAACCCCTTTTTTCTAGTTCCTATGATGCACTGGGAGCTTATAGACAGAAACGGATCGGTTTAAACAGTCCCTTGTGGCTACGATGGAAACTAGATCAACGCATCGTTGGGTCAAGAGAAGTTCCGATTGAAGTTCAATATGAATCTTTTGGGACTTATCATGAGATTTATGCCCATTATCTAGTAGTGGGAAATAGAAAAAAAGAAATCCGTTCTATATACATTCGAACCACTCTTGGTCATATTTCTTTTTATAGAGAAATAGAGGAAGCCATACAAGGATTTAGTCGGGCCTATTCATACACTATCTAAACAAGGAAGTTAGATTCGGCGATGCCCCTTTCGGGGGGCATTCCGATTTCGCTAGTACCATCTTTTTTGCCGCGCAAATCCAGATTGAGATTGAGGAAAGGGAGTAAATTTAGTTTTCGAATCACTGACTCAGGCCCATTGTCGAATCCTACTCAGCAATTGTCGAATCCTACTCAGCCAAAAAAGGGGGTACTTATGTATGGCGGAACGGGCCAACTTGGTCTTTCATAATAAAGAGATAGACGGAACTGCTATAAAACGACTTATTAGCAGATTAATAGATCATTTCGGAATGGGATATACATCCCATATACTGGATCAAATAAAGACTCTGGGCTTCCATCAAGCCACTACTACATCGATTTCTTTAGGAATTGAGGATCTTTTAACAATACCCTCTAAAGGATGGTTAGTTCAAGACGCGGAACAACAGAGTTTTCTTTTGGAGAAACACTATTATTATGGGGCTGTACACGCGGTAGAAAAATTACGCCAATCTGTTGAGATATGGTATGCTACAAGTGAATATTTGAAACAAGAAATGAATTCGAATTTTCGAATAACGGATCCTTCTAATCCAGTCTATCTAATGTCTTTTTCAGGAGCCAGAGGAAATGCATCTCAGGTACACCAATTAGTAGGTATCTAATGTCTTCCAGAATTTGTTCTATATAATGGATAACAGAGGGATTCGTTCTAAGAATATTGTACCGAGGAATTCGACACATAAAAGTACATTCGTTAATTAATCCGAATTATTCATTCATATTAAATAATTGGAATTTCTTTGGGTTGGGATAGTTCAATTCAGATTATTCCAAAACCTTATTATTTGTTTGTTGCCCAGAAAAACCTTTTGGTTTTGGATGCTCGTTGCCGCTAGAAAATGATCTTGATTTTGCTAAAGAATAAGATTGTACTATGGAAAAATAAGTCTTTTTCTTCCAAAGATTTTTACGAATACGCTTTTTTGACATCGAAGTGCGTTTTTTTGGAACTGCCATTTAAAAAGGGATTACTTTTTTCTAGTTGTATGTGAAAGACATCTATTGCCGCAAATCAATCCTTCTTTCTGTTTTTTCTTAGTATTTATACTTAGATACTGAAAGATACTGAAATTCGAAATTCTTTTTTAGTTCATTTTGTCTAATGTGGGTAAGAACAAGAGTTTTTAAAGGCTTTCTATTTAAATCAATTTATATATCAAATATACTCCATATATAAATATATGGTATGGGGGATAAGCCCTCATATAAGATGGGGAGATAAAAAGGAGGTAAAATTCAATTCGTTAATTAAGTTCAGAACGGTATTTCATAATTGAATTCCAATAAAAAAAAATACTTAGTCTCTTAAACAAGACATTCTAAAACTTAGAGAATTCTAGTCATTAGGATTTTCGTTTTATATGAAGTAAGCAATATTCGAGAATTTCCTATACTATAAATATAGGTTTTCTTTGGAATTCAATCAATCAATTACGAAACAAGAGAGCTCCTTTATTTTAAGAGAAAGAAATACAAAAATGAATAGAAAGTCAAATGATTCAATGTTTTTTTGTATTTTATTAATAAATATTTTTTTAACTAATAACTAGATAACGAAATTCTTTGATTCACTTTTTGAATATTTTAATGAGAGAAATTTGGAAAAGTCCGGAATTCCTGTATTTTTTCTTATTCTTATTTTGTTTTTTTAATTCCTTTAGAGAGAGATAAGAGTAGGTTTGGTGAATCGGAAACAATTCTATTTTATAGAAAAATTTCAACTATAAATTGCTATTTCTTTTCTTATGGAACATACATATCAATATGCCTGGGTAATCCCTCTTCTCCCACTTCCAGTTATTATGTCAATGGGATTTGGACTTTTTCTTATTCCGACAGCAACAAAAAATCTTCGACGCATATGGGCTTTTCCTAGTATTTTACTCTTAAGTATAGCTCTGGTATTCTCAGTTCACCTGTCTATTCAACAAATAAATGGAAGTTCCATCTATCAATATCTATGGTCTTGGACCATCAATAATGATTTTTCCTTAGAATTTGGATACTTGATCGACCCCCTTACGTCTATTATGTTAATACTAATTACTACTGTAGGAATCTTGGTTCTTATTTATAGTGATGATTATATGTCTCACGATGAAGGATATTTGAGATTTTTTGTTTATATAAGTTTTTTTAATACTGCCATGTTGGGGTTGGTTACTAGTTCCAATTTGATACAAATTTATTTTTTTTGGGAACTTGTCGGAATGTGTTCCTATTTATTGATAGGCTTTTGGTTTACACGACCAATTGCAGCGAGTGCTTGCCAAAAAGCTTTTGTAACTAATCGTGTAGGGGATTTTGGTCTGTTATTAGGAATTTTAGGTTTTTTTTGGATAATAGGTAGTTTAGAGTTTCGAGATTTGTTCAAAATTGCTAATAACTGGATTCCTAATAATGGGGTTAATTCCTTACTTACTACTTTGTGTGCTTTTTTATTATTCCTTGGTGCAGTTGCAAAATCTGCACAATTCCCTCTTCACGTATGGTTACCCGATGCTATGGAAGGACCCACTCCCATTTCGGCTCTTATACACGCAGCAACTATGGTTGCTGCGGGGATTTTTCTTCTAGCTCGACTTCTTCCTCTTTTCATATCCCTACCCTTGATAATGAGTTTTATTTCTTTAGTAGGTACAATAACACTCTTCTTAGGAGCCACTTTAGCTCTTGCTCAGAGAGATATTAAAAGAAGCTTAGCCTATTCTACAATGTCTCAATTGGGTTATATGATGTTAGCCCTAGGTATGGGTTCTTATCAAGCTGCTTTATTCCATTTGATCACTCATGCTTATTCGAAAGCTTTATTGTTCTTAGGATCTGGATCCATTATTCATTCAATGGAACCTCTTGTTGGATATTCACCAGATAAAAGTCAGAATATGGTTCTTATGGGTGGTTTAAGAAAATACGTTCCAATTACAAGAACTACTTTTTTATGTGGTACACTTTCTCTTTGTGGTATTCCCCCTCTTGCTTGCTTCTGGTCCAAAGATGAAATCCTGAGTAATAGTTGGTTATATTCACCCTTTTTTGGAATAATAGCTTCTTTTACTGCAGGATTAACTGCATTTTATATGTTTCGAATATATTTACTTACTTTTGATGGCTATTTGCGTGTTCATTTTCAAAATTACAGCAGTACTAAGGAGGGTTCGTTGTATTCAATATCCTTATGGGGAAAAGGCATATCCAAAGGAGTCAATAGGGATTTGGTTTTATCAACAATGAAGAGTGGAGTTTCTTTTTTTTCACAAAATATACCCGAAATTCCTGGTAATACAAGAAATAAGATAGGATCCTTTAGTACTCCCTTTGGAGCTAAAAACACTTTTGTATATCCTCATGAAACGGGAAATACTATGCTATTTCCTCTTCTTATATTACAACTTTTTACTTTGTTCGTTGGATCCATAGGAATCCATTTTGATAATGAAATAAAAGGTAATGGAATATCGGAGTTAACCATATTATCAAAGTGGCTAACTCCTTCAATAAACTTTTTCCAGGAAAGTTCTAATTCTTCCATAAATTCATATGAATTTATCACTAATGCAATTTCTTCTGTAAGTTTAGCAATTTTGGGTCTATTCATAGCATATATCTTCTATGGATCTACTTATTCTTTTTTTCAGAATTTGAATTTTATAAATTCTCTTGTAAAAGGGAATCCCAAAAAGAACTTTTTGGATGAAGTAAAAAAAAAGATATACAGCTGGTCATATAATCGTGGTTATATAGATGTTTTCTATACTAGGGTCTTTATCTTGGGTATAAGAAGATTGGCCGAACTAACGTATTTTTTCGATAAAGGTGTCATTGATGGAATTACCAATGGAGTAGGTCTTGCTGGTTTTTGTATAGGAGAAGAAATTAAATATGTAGGGGGAGGGCGAATATCGTCTTATCTATTCTTTTTTTTATGTTATGTATCCTTGTTCTTATTCTTTTTTCCATGAAAATGGATTATTCCATGAATTCCTCAAAACGAGGCTCATCAAAATGCAAAATCTAAGACTACTATAAGACTACTAATAAAATAAGAAAAAAATTCGAACGATTAAATTACTTCTCCCGAATATCCAACTGACTGATTAATTTCTTATAACGTACTCTATTTTTCTTTGCCAAATAAGCCAGCAAACGTTGACGTTTTCCCAAAAGTCTTCGTAGACCTCTTTCCGATGAAAAATCTTTTTTGTGTAATTCCAAATGTGAAGCAAGTCTCCGTATCTTATTGGTGAAACTGAATACTTGAAATTCAACAGAACCCCTGTTTTCTTGTTTTTCTTCTTTAACCATAAATCAAAAAAATTTTCTACCTCCTTTCTTTTTCATGTATTTTTCTGATCAGGAAAAATAAAAAATTATGTCAGTTATTTTGAAGTTATTCTAATCTTGTACACACAAAAATTTGCAATTATTCATCTACTGCTGGAATCTGGAATTTGGATTTATTTTATCGATGCAAATTGGATTTGGATAGAAGGGTACATTCTTTTATTTTAGATAGAAGAAACATTTCTTCTATCTAAAATAAAAGAATTTTGCTGATTTATTTATTGCTATATCCAATTTATAGAATTGATATACCATTTAATTGATATCATTTAGCAAAATGAAACACAGCATATGCATCCATCTTTCGGCTCGAGAATTTCACGGGATAGAGATATTTCACGGGATAGAGATATAGTATAAGAAATAGGCTATTAAGTAACTCTAAATGAATTGTGGATACATCTGTATCCTTAACATACTGAAACGACTACCATTACTCGTATCAAACCAATAGCGATTCATAAAAGCTAAATCTTGTAATCAATGGTGGGCCAATAATGAATTTTTTTGCATATGTATTAAGACGCTTGGTCTGATTTCGAAATTGTCCAGAGTTTTTTATGTTGTTTTCATTGCAAAATGATGTATCTCCTTCCGTAACTTTCCAATTACGAGTACGAGAATTGAAAGACATGAAAATTCTCAATTCTCTACGGCGTCTAGGAGATAGATAGAATATTTTCAGGAACAAGAAAATCAGAAGAATCTTTTTCTCTATTCACTACCATTCCGCGTCTTCGACTTCTATTAGTTTCTTTTCTTCTTTAATGCAATAGCTATAGTTTGATATAGAATCCATTTCTCAAAGTAATGGAAACCATTCTCTTATAGGAAATGGTTCGAAAATCGCTATTCCACCTTTTAGGTTTAGGTATCGTGAAAAGTGATACCTGTGAAGATCGTGCATTTCAGTCACATTCAGATCCGTTTTTCGAGTCCATGATATAACCAAATTGGATGGATCTTCCACCCGTTTAGCTAAGAAAGAATAGATGCAGAGGTGGATAATAGATCGATATGAAGATCATGAGCTGCCCCATAATGAAACCGCCAGTAGTCGCGAATATCTCCTTCTTCCCTAACCCAAGATTGGAGAAAGAAGATCTAAGAGGGACCTATGGAGAATGTGGTTAGAAATCCATAATAGAGTCCGACCACAACGACCGAATTAATTATCCTCCTCGAGAAACTTAGACTACATTATCCTCATCGAGAAACTTAGACTACTAAGTAGAAAAGATTTGAAAATCATGGCATGGGTCTCCTTTTTTTCTTTCTTTAGAGTTTTCTATATGCACAATTTCTCGATGTTTCGATGAGAATTTCTTGACTTTCCATATATAGAAAGAGATAGACTATAAACGACATCTCTTATGGCAATAAGACCAAAGGGATGGATATTAATGATAGGAAGTGCTAGGAAGTGAAATAGAATGAAATAGAGCCACTTTGGGCTTCCCTATGAAATGAGGCATGGAACGGAGCCACTACGAAGAAATTCCGGGAGTTACGAAAGAAGCTTCGGACTCATATTGTTCACGGGTTGAGAGCGGGAGTTGAACTCTAGGAGGTCGAATCTCCCCTTGTTCCTCAGTAG